>CM062296.1:576101029-576720246 GCA_031216915.1 Pictodentalium vernedei
GGAATGCTGTACTGATATTTGTACACTAATGAATTAGAGACAGCCTATCTTAGAACCTCTGTAACTTTTTTGGGGAGATTTTGACAGGGTGAGGAGGAAGATAAATTGTTTTTAAAATTCATTCAATATATTTTTCTCCCTAACTTATTCCATATTTTTGTGTTCCTGAGTATTTTTATACAAGGATTTAGCTGTTTAATATCAAATGCAATCCATTATTGTGAAATAATAGTAAAAGAAACAAAATTAGATGAATACATTTAAAAATTTAGGTGGCAGGGGGAGATACCCAGGGTGGGGTGTGGTGGGGGGGGAGATATCCTAAGATATCTTTGGGGGGGGGGGTATCCTGCTACACCAGTAACAAGCAGGTTTTTTCAGTTAAGAGGTATCTAATTAAATGGGTTCCACAGTATTTGAACAAGCAGAAAAAATCCTAACAACTGTTCAACAGAAACTTTTATATGCAAGGCCTACACCACAAGTCTACTTTATATAAAATGCTGCTGTTGTTGCAAAACGATAACTAGGCAGTTATTCCCTTACCTATGATACAGAGAAATTGACCCAACATTATTTATAAAGGTGAGCGACAGCACAATTTATTTATTAACTAGTTGAGTGCTAGAAGCCACTATCAGGACTTTCAAAAAATGAGGGTACCCGAGCAAAGCCAATGTTTTTCTTACTCATGTTTCATATTCAGTCAAATGCAAACAATATTTTGTTCATATAAATTTGTTCTATTACAAATTATTGGAGAGTGCCTGTGGGCACTCTCCAATAAATTGTAATAAAACAAATTTTGAATATAGCAAATTCAGACCACCAAAAATAATCTAGCCCCCAACAAGTCAAAGAATATTTATTGGAGTTTAGGTCACATTCAGAATCAATGGCAGTATCATTACATCAACACATGTATGATATAAAGTTTATCCATTTGTTTACACCTATGATGCCCACATAAGAGGACTTCCACTTCAGGCATTGGTCACTGGGACTGATTTCATCAGTAAAACAAAAATTATTTACCACAATAAACAAGCTCTGCTCACTTAATGGGGTTTTAACAGGGAGAGCAACAATTAAAACTAGATTATTTTGAAATTGCAAATTAATTTCCGAAAGTCATCCCATGAAACATGTCCATCACCGAGTGAGCTCCTGTTCAGATGAATTTTGCGTTAAGCATTCTTGAAGTGTTGAAAAATTGTGATACATGATGAAAAAATCAGCTACCTCTTATTTTTTTGAGGTTTTCAACATACAAAGGTTTAAAATTAAAAAAAAGAAAGAAAAAGGATGGCTGATGATCGCTTTAAGTCATTCCAACTTTGTTGGATGGTTTAACAAGTGGTCTTAATCAGTCACCTGAAAAGATGGCTTACAGAAGGATTTTAGGGTCACCTTCAACATCTGTGGCCAGTTAACACTGCAGAGGAATGATGTCATGTCATTTTTTATAACACTGTTATCCATGTCAGATGACTCATATGCTTAGGTTCCAGTAATGCAAAGGAATGGATATTTTCCAGGACTTGGAATTCTAATGATCTATTTAACAGGCCAGGTTGAGTTCAAATAATTCCAGTTGTTTCAATGTCATGGTCATACTTTTAATTTTCCACTGGGGGGGGCGGGGGGGGGGGGGGGGGGGGGGAGATTGCAGGCGATCACAGGTAGGGCAGGTTGCAGGATTCATGGATTCACTGGGTAACTTTCTTTTCAAGTTTAGACCAAATTTTGAAGGATTTCAAGTGGTGCAGAATTTTTTTTATTTTTTATTTTTTTTTGGGGGGGGGGGGGGTGGGTGGGGGGGGGGGGGTGGGGGGAGGGGTTGGTTGAGACAGTGGGACAGTACAGTGAATTTTGTTTTTTGCAAGTGAATCCTCTCAAAACGTATTTTAAAAAAAAACAAACAAAAAATTACCCTTTGGACCCCAACACCATCCCCCCGCACCCACCTCCTGGGAAATCAGAATGAAATTTTACAAAAATCTTTGAAAACTCTTCAAAAGTCATTTTAAAGCAAAGGAAAAAAAAATCACTTAATGTACACCCCTCCCACCACCATTAGAGCCTAAAGCAAGCTGGTGGGCCCCCATTTCAACAAACGTTAATTTTATCAATCTACATACACATCTCATTAAACTTGACCACTATCAACCTCCATCAGTAGTGGACAGAATTCATTTAAATAATAAACAAATAATAATTCTCCATTTAGTTTAATGCTAAATTTCAAACAGATCTGGTGCTCCCACAACTCAGATAAGCATAATGCCTTGAACAAACTTTACTTCAGGAATAAATAATACATACCAAATATCAAAACATAAGTAGATTTTAAAAAATAACCCCTCATATCACACAAGGTTAAAATCAGGCATCCATAGTGAGCCCAAATATGAAACAGAAACTTTTGAATAAACTGGAATCTACACCCTCCAGTACCCCAAAGAATGCTGTATACCAGATATCATAAGATTGACTGGTGATTCTGTGAAGATTTTTTAAAAAAAATATTCCTCACACTTGCACCAAGTTAAAATCTGAGCTCCTATAAGTAGCCAAAAAATATGAACCAAGGCACTTGATTTGAACAAACTTGAAACTGCCCCCCCCCCCCCCCCCCCCCCCCCCCCCCCCCCCCCCACACACACACACACAAACACATCTCCCAAGGATGCTGTAGAACAAATATCAACAGATTCTGATTGGCACTTCTGGAGAAGATTTTTTTAACTTTCACAACAAATTTTCTTGCATGCTGATAAGAGTTATGCCCCTTCTAGTGTCCCCTGTGAGCCTGACAACTCAACTTTATTTAAAACAAACTAAAACTAACAAAGATAGGGGGCGCGGTGGCTCAGTTGGTAGAGGTGCAGGCTGCAAGCCGAGAGGTCCTCGGTTCGAATCCCCACCTGCGGCAACCGCGTTGTGTCCCTTGGGCAAGACACTTCACCCCGATTGCCTACATGGGGGCACGATGACGCTGTGTACTGAGGCGTACTGCACGTCGCTGGTGCGCATGTCTTCAACCAATCTAACCCTGCCTGTGCTGCAGTGCAGAGTTCAGAGTTACGATGTTGGGAGAGCTGACAGCTGCTCGTCGTTGCTCGGTGGTTCTCTCCGGGTACTCCGGCTTCCTCCACCCGTAAAACTGTCACGGTCACGATTAGCCATTGTGCATAAGTATGTGACCTTAAATACCAATAAATAAATAAATAACTAACAAAGATACAGAACATGCTCACTAATTTTTTTGTTCAGTTTAATCCAGTAGTTTTTGATAAGTCAATAATGTAAAGTTTATGCAGGCTGGACAGACAATGCACAGATGGGCGGACAATGGATGGAAAGCGATCACTTAGAGCTCTTTAGAGGTGACCTAAACAATAGTATGTTACAGAAGATTTCCAAGGGGAATTTGAAAACAAAATTTCTCAAAATTGCATTTCAGTATTCAAAGCCTGAGAAATGTGGGAAAGTTAAAAAAATTTATAGTAATTTATATATTTTTTATACTTACCCAATGACCCAGACTTAGCTGGTGCCTAACTCTAACAAAACCAGGGCCAAACACAAATTTTGCCCCCCAATCCCCAAAAATTTGCATCCAAAACAAAAAGAAATCATGTCCTATAGGACCTCCATACTACGCCCCCACTGCGCATAGCGCAGTGTCACGGACGTCCCGAATTGGCGCCAATTAGCATTCTTACTGGCAGTGCCCTGGTCAGCGCTATGTACTCAGCGGGGAGGCAAGAGTTCCCAACTCCTGGGAGGGCCATCCCCGTCTGGGTCATTGGTAAGTATAAAAAAATATATAAATTACTATAACTTTTTTAACATTTTTAATACTGTACCAATGACCCAGACTTAGCTGAATAGTAAACAGGCTGGAGGGCCTAGGACATAGAGGAAAATCCAATAAGCTCAACTATATAGTAAAGAGGTAACCCCCTTAAGGAGAAAAGGAGTATTTAGGCTTTACATTATCTTTCTTATTTAATATTAAATTAGAAAGATACAATACCCTTAATAATTGAGCACAATAATATTCATGTTCCTCTATTAACATCCAGTATAAACCCTTATACTAATTATTTTTAAAGTAAGCCAATAAATAAAGTAGTCCAGAGAATTGAGACTCTTTATAGTCATTTAAAAGTGTCCGAGTATTGTATATTAAAGCCCCGTTTGACACC
Source organism: Pictodentalium vernedei (assembly GCA_031216915.1). Lineage (NCBI taxonomy): Eukaryota > Metazoa > Mollusca > Scaphopoda > Dentaliida > Dentaliidae > Pictodentalium > Pictodentalium vernedei. Next base: position 576,105,244 of record CM062296.1, read on the forward strand.
TGACATATACAAATGCTTCACACCGAGCTACACTTTAAAAATAAAGACATGAATGAATTTTAACATTAATATTACACTTTAAAACCATCCCGGAAGCGACTCAGAAATACTGACTTGGAGGAGGCATTCCCTTGCTTTTCACTATAAAGCAGGTGACCTAAGGGAACACCCGCCCCCCCCCCCCCCTTTCCCCTTGCCCTGGGTCAAATAGCCCAGAGCAAAGAGGGCAAGCCGGACGGAGTCACTGCCGGAACAGAAAGCCTGCATAACTATAGTTGCAACTGTTTAGTGGACGACATTCTGAGCAACAGATAACGGACCTAAACAATGCAGGTCTCCAGAAATGGACTCAATATTTCTGAGATGAAAATTTGTGAATGTGGATGGCTGAGACCAATAAGCAGCCTTCATTAAATCTGTAATAGCAACACTATTAGCATAAGCCCAAGAAGTAGCAAGAGCTCTTACTTCATGAGCGGAAATCTTAAGCACAGTCTGCTGAGAAGAAGATAAACTCTCATAAGCAGTACGGATAGTTTAATTGAATCCATCTAGCAATAGAATGGACCGAAATGTCCTTTCTATTAGGCATCAAAGACAGAAAGAAACGTTTCCGTCCCTTTCTGATAAACTGAGATCTCTGTTTATAGATACGTAACGCTCTAACAGGACAGAGTAAAGGCCTATGCCCGTCTGAAGACGGAAGAGCCTTAATAACAATAGGTTCCGGATATTTATTAGGAGCCTGATTCTTAGCTAAAAAACCCACATTAGTAGTGAAGGCGATAGTGTTCCCGACACTACGATAGTGAGAATCATCCACCGACAGTGCATGAAGCTCACTGACTCTTCTAGCAGAAGAGAAAGCTAAGAGAAAAGCTGTCTTATAAGATAAGAATTTGAAATCTACTGTCCCAAGAGGTTCAAATGGCTTTCCTTCAATTTAAGAAGAACCCAAGCTAAATTCCATTTAGGAATTAATCTAAGAGTTCTGGGTCTATTTATCGAGAAGTTTCTAACCACTTAGATAAAGAGACATTAGATCCAATTTGTAAACTATCATGATGTGCATAGGTATCAGATAACATAGACCTATAAACCCTTATAGTAACAGGCTGCAGTTTAATTTCATCAAACAAGTATACTAGAAAGTTTGCAATGTCTGGTATAGAGGGATCGATATATCTACAGAATGATCCCTACACCAACGACGAAAAACCTTCCACATAGCCGCATAGTTTAGCGAAGAGGAGGTCCTCCTACAGTTAGAAATCGCGTCCACTGCTCGTCCTGTAAAGTGCTTGCCATGCAAGAAGGACCGCACCACGGAAAAACGTGAAGGTTGAGACCTTGCGGGTTGTGATGGAGTTGGCACGATTTCCCCTGCGAAAGAAGATCCTCCCGTGGAGGAAGCTTTCGTGGTAGGTCCCACAACAGACACCTGAGTAGATTTATCCACGGCCTCTGTGGCGACAGAGATGCTACCAACAGAATCTTGCATTGAGATTGTTTTATCTTTAGCAATACTTGTTGAATTAACGGCGCTGGAGGATACGCATATCCTATCATTCCGTCCCAAGGGATCGACAGAGCGTCTACCACAAATGCTCTTGGATCCGGACACGGAGACACATACGTCTGCAACTGATTGTTGAGATGTGTCGCAAATAAGTCTATCATTGGCCGTTCCCATTGGTAGCAAATCTGATTGAATACTTGTTTGTTGAGAGTCCACTCCGACGGCAAACAAGCGACCCTTTCGTGAAAGGGAGTCTGCTAGCACATTCAGACGACCCGGTATGTGACGGACCGAAAGAAGAACGTGATGTTCTAGCGCTAACAGAAGGATTCTTTCCGTTAGATTGAAACAACGGAACTGAATGGAGTGCCTCCCTGATTCCGTATATACGCCACTACTGTCGTATTGTCGGATAGGATTTGGACATGAGCATTGTGAATAATGTCCATCCAATGACGTAACGCAAGCCAAATTGACATCATTTCCTTGATGTTTATGTGCTTGCACAGGAATTGCGGATCCCAAAGACCCTGGCATCTCAAATCCGTTGGGATAAAAGATGCACCCCAACCTGTTTGACTGGCATCCGTCATAATGGTAAAAACCTCGGATCCGGCAACTGCTGCGGAACTCCCTGAGTTAACCACTGAATGTTTGCCCAAGTCTGAATCTCTTGTTTCACTTGATCTGACAAGAGAACGTCTACGTCGAGCGAATGAATTTTCACACTCCAATTCTGAGTCAAGAAAATTTGGAGAGGACGTGTGCGTAACGGCCGCATCGGAATGAGATCCGCAGCGGCTCCGCACAGACCTATCAGTCTCATAAATTCTCTCGCTGTGACTTTGTCTGCGTGCAGACAATAGCGAGCGTAACAACTGACTAATTTCGCTCTGGTTAACAGCAGACGAACGAGATTGTTGTGCGTCTCGAAGCTCATTCCCAGATGAGTGAATGACTTGGACGGCACCAGATCCGACTTCTCCTCGTTTACTATAAAACCGAGACCGTCGGAGCAATAGAAGTAGATTCTGAACATCGTTCTGAAGTGTTAACTCGTTGCCATACCTCTGAAGAATGTCGTCCAGGTAGGCCGACGTTACCACAGACGAATGAGGCTCGGAAATAGGATCATTACCGAGTTCATTACCCGAGTGAAAGCCCAGGGTGCTAGATTCAATCCGAAGCACATCGCCCGGAATTGATACACCACTCCTAGGACTGCGAAGCGTAGATACTTTCGGAATGTCGGATGTAACCATGACGTGAAAGTACGCATCTTTGAGATCTATGCTTGTTGCATAATCGTTCACCCGAATACTCGCTCTGACCGACCGAATCGTCTCCATATAAAATTTCGGAGCGACGATCAGCTTGTTTATTCCAGCTCAAATCTATGACTGGACGGAACGAGCCAGTCTGGTTTCGGAACCAGAAACAGATGGCTGTAGAATCCCGGAGTCTCTGGTTTTCTACGACCTCTACCGCCTTCTTCATTAAAAGAGACTGCACCTCTGATAACAGAGCGTCTCTTTTCTGCGGATTGACGGAAGTTGAGTCCACTTTGGACTTCGAGTTAATGGAGGCTTTCGTTTGAAGGGATATCTTTAGACCTTCCGAAGTCACTCCTCTCACCCAAGGGTCGTCCGTAAATCGACGCCCATTCTTGTGAAAAGCTCGACAACCTTCCGCCAACCAGTACGCGATAGAGGTTTAAGCCATCACCTCCTGGACCTGCGAGGCCTGCGGTAGGATAAACCACGTCCTCCACGACCCGCACCTCGCCCCGTCGACCTCGGGGCGTCCCGGGCCCGAAGGACGTCCCCGAACGAGAGTCGCTACCCTGACGGTCTCTCGAATAAGACCAAGAGGACGCACCGGAACCCTCTATAGGAACCTCTCTTGGGCGTATTAGCCCCAGGAAGTGCCTGTCTTATTCTTGTCTGCTGTATCCGACTTCTTAGAAGCAGATTTGAACAACAGAGAATCCGAAGCTTTCTTTGTAATTTTATCATAAATAGCAGAAAGCTTGCCGTCAAAGAGAAGTTCTCCGGAGACCGAAGCGACTCTAAGAGAGTTCTTCACCTTAGTATCCACGAGTGTGTATGTAGCTAGGGCTGCGTCACGTCCTAACCAACTCCAGATTTGCCACTGAAAGGGCGGAGTTACACGTGGAATAAAGCTACTGCCCTTGAAAGAAGTCTTAAAGAGGATTGTATATCCTGAAACTCTTTCCCTTGAAGGTGCAGTGATAACGCCTAGTAAGGTGATCTGCGTAAGATAAGGCATCTAAATTGGCTCTGTTAGACGCAATAGCTGTTTCCAACACCGCGGTTGGAATAGAAGCCGACGACGGTATGATAGCTCTAAGTCTTCCGCCTCGTCCGTCCATACGCAGAGGAACTCTCGGGATACCCTGTCCTGCCGTGTCGAATTTATTCCTTGCATTAATGAAAGGCAGGTTGAGAGTATTAGCGGACAAGAACCTGCTTTCCCCGTCTTGGAAGCAAGTTTAAATATAGCGTCGTTCAATAATTCAAATGTTCTTGCAACATTATTGGACTGCGACGGAAACTCGGGAGCGATGTCCCTGAACCGCTCAAAAAATTCAGAGTCCAATGACGCTATAATCCTCTTGTCCGGAACCGCAGCAGTCTGGCCCGACGGAACAACTTGAGGGAGAAAGTGCCGGATGAAGTCCACAGCAGCTTTATGTTGTTCCGAAAGGGATAGCTCCAAATCATCCGTATCCCCTTCACCATCCGGTCGGACCTCATGATGCTCCTGGTCGTCCGCCCCCGATGCTTCGGCGGAGCGTACCGACCCAGCGCCGTCGGATAATTCTCGATCCGACACCCGTTTCTGTCGGCTGCTGCAATAAGCTGTGCTATCTGCACAAGAATGTCCGGCGTCGAGACCTGTGGAGGCGCAGTCTTTCGCTGCTTTGCCGAGGGCAGCTCTGCATCAGATGGCTCCCGCATACTTTTTCTATGCCAACGTCCGGAGTCCATCGGTCTCGAATCCCTGGCTGCCGGATGGTGTGACCTGGTCGCCGAAGAATCCTTGATCGGCGAAGCTGGTAAGATATCGGCGGTCACGCAGCCAAGGTGCGGTCGTGTGCGCTGACGAGAAGAAGAAGCCTTAGCAGTCTCCGCGGACTGCCTATACAACGGAGCGTCCCGAGCGACGGACGTATGCTCTGCTTGCGACACATTTTGTACCACAACATCTGGTCCCAGATGTTGTTGTACGAGAGAGGGTCCTCTCTCGCTCGCGGCCCGGCTGGACCTGGACGAGCTAGGAACCGGACTCAAAGGCTTCCTCTGTTCTCGCTTACTATCCGCCGTCACTGGATGTGCACATTGTATGTTTATAGTGCTCGCATCACCCAAAATTTCCTCCTGGACTGCATCGGACGAACCCGGCTGCCGAAACATTCGGTGAATGGACGCTACACCGGGCGAGCTAGCGGACGACATTTGTCTAATCTCCATGAGCACTTTTGCCGCTAGCTCTGAATTCATTTGTGACGACGGATGCACACTTGTAGAAGACAACATGGAAACATCACCCTGTTCTTGTTCCTCTGAAATAGAAACTGAGAGAGTAGAGTGACCTTGCGGAGAAAGAGCCGGCATAGCCCTTTCTCCAGAAACAACATACCGTGACACACGTTTCCAATGTTTGTCATCCCAATATTGACATATAGGACAGGGATTAGTGCGAGAACACTGACTACAATTAATACAATGATCATGAAAGTCAGAGGAAGATTTCTTCCCATTACAATTTGAACAATATCCTTTCATTGTGAAAAGTCAACAACAAGTCCTAGTTACTCGCACAAACCCCTGACACAAAGATACATAATAACATGATCCATTAATAAATGAAAAAACAATTGCAAATCAAAATAATTTTGAAAAAATATTTTTTCAGCGAAGCCCAAGTTGCTGAAAAGTAACGTTGAGCCCCGATGGATCCGATGGCAAAGTGTGGTCAAAAATTTTAAATTTATATTAAATAATTAATGAGACACTTACGGATAATATAAATGTATCTTATAGTGAGATAAACTACACCAAAAGCAAACAGCCCCCCTCAAAAAAGGCTGTTGCCAATATAAACAAACAGTGTAAAACACCAGAAAACATGACTCCAGGCACTGAAAAAACTGGCCCGAAATCAGTCATCAAAATTACACTCTATCTGATGCAAGACAGAGACTCCCAGGGGAGAATCTGCAGAACATCAGATGGAAGATGCAGAACACAACGTTTATACACCCATGGGTGAAAACGTAACTATGGGGAAAATAACAGAAAACATTCTGTATCCAAGCAACTCTCCCAGGAAAATTTTAGAAATGAACTTTCTAAAAAATATGCCAAAAGCATGGGAGAATTGCAAGGGGGGACTTTAGAAGGCTAGGGGAGAGGAAACACTTCTTTTTCCTCTCCTCCTTCTATATCCTCCTTAGAATCACCATTTCTCCAAAAATTACGTGTCTGGCATCCTTTAAACTGAGATTTACAAGCACAAAGATCAGTGAGATGTTGACTGATGAAGGGCCAAACAGAGAATGATAATTGGCGCCAATTTCGGGACGTCCGTGACACTGCGCATGCGCAGTGGGGGCGTAGTATGGAGGTCCTATAGGACATGATTTCTTTTTGTTTTGGATGCAAATTTTGGGGATTGGGGGGCAAAATTTGTGTTTGGCCCTGGTTTTGTTAGAGTTAGCACCAGCTAAGTCTGGGCCATTGGTACAGTATAAAAATATAACTTGCAGTGCCACAGGGAGTACTTTTCCTACAATTAGCAGGACAACATGTCCACAGAAGGGTAGCCTAGTCAATGCAACAGAAAATTTCTAGTTGCATTGCATATCAAGGGAGATAATCAAAGCTTGAATTTCTAGCTGGATGTGGGAGCTGACACAATTAATCTCACACTCCCCATTCATATTGCAGACTATTTTATTTTTATAAATGAAAGTACAGGCCACAGAAAGTTGAACAAATGTAAACGCACATGAAAAGAAATGAGAAATTCTCTAACACCCACTAAAGGGTATATAAAATATTCAGTATTGAACAAGTCTCCCTGAGTTTCAAGACCCACAATTTCTGTGCAGATTGCCCCGATTGTAGCCCTTTATCACCTAGTTCGAGCCCTGGTAGACATGACATAGATAACCATACTTGCCTGTATTTTCAGTTCTAAAAGCCTAAGAATTTCCATACATTCTCCCTTCTTGTAGCTTGCAGAAATTTGCCTGAAATGCACCAAGTTACTAAGTTCAAATTCGGGCTTCTATACTGAGCCCAAATGTGAATCCAGGGGGCCGATTTGAACAAACTTGAATCAGATCCACCCCACAATGTTGCATAACAAATATCAAAAGATACTGCCTGCTGGATCTGGAGAAGATGATTTTTTAAGAAATTTGCCTGAAATGCACTAAGTTCGAATTCGGGCTTCTATACTGAGCCCAAATGTGAATCCAAGGGGCCGATTTGAACAAACTTGAATCAGATCCACCCCACAATGTTGCATACCAAATATCAAAAGATTCTGCTTGCTGGATCAGGAGAAGAAGATTTTTTAAGAAATTTGCCTGAAATGCACTAATTTTGAATTTGGGCTTCTATAGTGAGCCCAAATATGAATCCAGGGGGCCGATTTGAACAATCTTGAATCAGACCCATACCAATATGCTGCATACCAAGTATCAAAAGATTCTGCCCACTGGTTCTGGAGAAGACGACTTTTCAATAATTTTTCTACAATTCATATGGTGCTATCAGAGTTATGCCCCATACAGAGCCCCCAAGGGACGTGGCCATTTCATTTGAACAAACATGAATTGCCATATAATAATGAACATCCACATGAAGTTTCGTGAAAATCGGACCAGTGGTTTCAGAGGAGAAGTCGTTTGAAAAATGTTCACGACAGCGGATGACGCCGGACGCTGGCCGGCCAGTGATAAGTTAAGCTCCCTTTGGTGAGCTAAAAAACCCAAAAAGGGCCATAACTCAGATAAAAAAAATTATTGCACCACACTCAAAATCAAACCCGTCTGGTATATTGTCTACAGTACGCTATATTACAAGTTTAATTGAAATCAGACACCCACCTGGAAACCAATATCAACATGTCTTCTAAGTCAGAAAAGTGCCATAAATCTGCCAAAAAAATATCGGACAAAGCCCACTATCAATCCTAATCGATATTATGTGGTTATAAACCTGTGTATAAAATTTTGTTTCATTTTGTTCAGTCAAACTAAAGTTATCGCTCAGAAACCAATATCAACATGTCTTCTGAGTTAGAAAAGGGCCAAAACTCTGCCAAAAAAATATTGGACCAAGCCCACAATCAATCCCAATCAAATTTTGTTTCATTTCGTTCACTCAAAACTAAAGTTACTGTCCGGAAACAAATATCAACATGACTTCTAAGTTGGAGAAGGGCCATAACTCTGCCAAAAAATGCCAGACCAAGCCCACTATCAATCCCAACCTGTATTATGTGGTTATAAACATATGTATAAAATTTTCTTTCATTATGTTCAGGCAAACTAAAGTTATTGTCCGGAAACCATTTGTTTTGTATGGACGGACAGACAGATGGACAGATGTACAGACAGAGGGGCAGGGTGGCACCTATATGCTCCCCTGAAATGTTTCGGAGAGCATAATTATGTGTATTAATCTTTAAATATATCATTTTACATCGAGAGTATCTGATATATAAGGAAATGCACACCAAATTTAATGGTAATTCTGTAAATAATGGTTGGGTTTTCATAAATACAAGTTCAAATTTCACATTTTTCAAGACATGTAAAGAAGAATCATTTAGACTAAAATGCACGAGCAATATCAACTTGCATTCTGTCTATATGGTATATGGTAAGGAAATGAATACCAAAGTACATATCAACTACTGGTGAAATTGGATGGATGCATACCAGAGCATCCCTCAATTTTTCAAGAGTGAAAGGTAAATTAAAGTGAAAATTCCCCCCTTATACTGCTTTTGTAATGATTATATATTATTTATTTTCTTCTAGATTACCAGAATCACCAGGATAAGGTATGAAATACTACAATAAATGTGCACATTGGACTTTCCCATAAAGGTCACATGACACTGATTGACATAATGGGAGGCATCTCTAAGGTACAATATTCTAATTTTATAAAGCCTCTTCTGACGTATAAGGATTTGAGAAACAAAGTGATCATTTCACAGTATTATTTTTTTTCCCTTTAATTGATACTACAACATTGAAACAAGCTTCATTGAACATATTCTAAAACATTTAGCTCAAACAAACATTTATGTACAGTGGAACCCTGTCGGCCACTTTCCAAGTGAAAATTATTTAATTAACAGGACTATTTAATTAGTTCAACTGTATTTTACAAATACCTTTCAAATTCACTACCAAAAGTGTTTTCCAAGTGATTATATATCAATCGCAGAGTAATAAGTTTGATGAACAACAATCATTTTAAAACCGAGAATGGAAAATGTACTAAAAGAATTATTATTGTTCCATCCATACTGATGTAACTATGGAATTGTGTACCTCGTTTATTGTTCCAACAAAAAATACCCCCAAAATGTGCCACAGATTTACCACAATGAACTGCAATATATACAAAATGCTGCTTAATCTTGCAAGTGTCGTCTTCTTTTCTTGTTAGATAAAGGGTTAAATACACTGCAGACTGGTTATGAAGACACTCTATCATAACTGAAAGCCTTGGAATCTTCCAAACAAAATGAAGACCAAGTAAGCAAAACAGAAGAGTGATAATGCTTAAACAAACAAGGTCAACTGCACAACTATTCTGGGAATAAGGTATGTAAGATGTATATAGTCTAGAATCTCACCTTCCTGATGTCTTGGTAAAGTAACTTCCAATGTATCAGATGGAGAAGCATCCAAATTTTCCTCATCTGTCAATATGGCAGCATAATCACTGAAATTCTCATCTTTAGTTTTATAATGTACCTTGAACTTGAGAAAAATAAATCTTATTTTATTACTTATGCTTCACATGAATCATCAGAAAAAAAAATTGTCATTCAATCAAACCACAGAAATGTTTATAACAAATGGAACTGGAAAACAGTATAGCTGCTGAAGTATAGACATCAAAGGGTTATACTACATGATGTCCCATGGCATAACTTTCTTCAAAGCTTTGTAATTTGATTCGATTAAAAAATAGGCCGATGAAATCGTCAGATGTGTACCCATATGCGCAACTAGTAGAAAGCTGTATGACGGAGGGCCACCACGGATGCCGACATTATGTACACCATACATGGTATGGGTACATACAGAAATGGATTGGAGGAGTGTCTAATTTGATGGATAAAGGGTTAATATCTCTGGATCAAATTATCAGATTTACATAAAAAAACTACACAGCACAGCACATCAATAACCTGAATAGATATATAAAGTAACATGACAATCGGATTGATATTTTTTGAGTTATCTCATGCCAAAGGGATTGGAAAAATTTTCAATTTGAAGGATAAAGGGTTAATATCTCAGGATCAAATTATCAGATTTACACCAAAAACTATACAGCTCGGCACATCAGTAACCATAACACAAATATAAAGTAACTTGACAATCCAAGCAATATTTTTCAAGTTATCGAATGCCAAAGGGATTGGAGGAATTTTCAATTTGAAGGATAAAGGGTTAATATCTCAGGATCAAAATAACAGATTTACACCCAAAACTATACAGCTCGGTACATCAGTAACCTAAACACAAATATAAAGTAACTTGACAATCCAAGCAATATTTTTCGAGTTGTCGAATGCCAAAGGGATTGGAGGAATTTTCAATTTGAAGGATAAAGGGTTAATATCTCAAGATCAAAATGAAAGATTTACACCAAAAACTATACAGCTCGGCACATCAGTAACCTGAACAGAAATATATAGTAACTTGACAATCCAAGCAATATTTTTCAAGTTATCGAATGCCAAAGGGATTGGAGGAATTTTCAATTTGAAGGATAAAGGGTTAATATCTCGGGATCAAATTATCAGATTTACACCAAAAACTATACAGCTCGGCAAATTTTCAATTTGAAGGATAAAGAGTTAATATCTCAGGATCAAATTATCAGATTTACACTAATAACTATACAATTCGGCACATCAGTAACCTGAACACAAATATAAAGTAACTAGACAATCCAAGCAATATTTTTCAAGTTATCGAATGCCAAAGGGATTGGAGGAATTTTCAATTTGAAGGATAAAGGGTTAATATCTCAGGATCAAATTATCAGATTTACACCAAAAACTATACACCTCAGCACATCAGTAACCTGAACACAAATATAAAGTAACTTGACAATCTAAGCAATATTTTTCAAGTTATCAAATGACAAAGAAATGGATACGGACGCCAGATGGACAGATGGACGGACAAATGGACGGACAAAGGATGGACGAACGACAGATGGCCACCCCGGATGCCGGCATTATGTGTACCATACATAGTATGGGTACACATAAAAATGGCCAATGATTATGTTTGATTTGAGTCACACTGATTAGTAAAATTTCAAATCTATCTATCATAAGGTTCCTACACAGGGGACATTGTGACAAAAGAGTAGTTTAATGAGGTCCTGCTTTCTAAACTACTTTGATTCCATCCTGTAGTCATCTGCTTTTTTAAGTGACTTGACCAAATAGACGAGATGGCACTGAATGCAATACTTATAATAATAATAGTTTATTTAACGGTTTTAATCAAATACAATTACAATGTGATAACAATACTATAAATTTACAATTGATTTACACCATCGGGAGATGACATAGCTAGGTTGGCTGTCTACCTGTCATCTCCCACCAATTTTTAACTCCAACACTGCCAATAGTTACCCCATAAGCCTCTAGACTTGTTGATTTACAGACCTGGTGACTCCTTTATACATTTAAAGGTGGACGAGTTATCCAGGAGCATTTACTCAGAAGCAAGTGATAACATAGGTAATTAACTGGAAAGAATAAATAATGTGTCGAGATTTCAAGTCAAGACAATGGAATAACTGCACTATGTTCCATAGAAGAGTGATATTTTCAAACATTTTGTCTAAATACTAGCGGAGAAGAAAGCAAATAGCTGAACACATCCCGCCCTTCCCCAGATTGGTCAAGAGACTATTTGTGGTGAAACTAGTTAAACTATGTACACATTTTGGGGGGTGGGGGGAGGGGGCAGGGTGTGGGGGGGGGGGAACCAGGGTCTTTCAGGATACACTACTCCTGTATTTACATTTCAGCATAGCATGGACAATCAGTATCATAACTCTATTGTCCAGGCTGACAATCGAGGTAGTAGGGGTTGTCGCACAGAAAGCTTTTCTGAAACGAAGAGAGAAGTCTCGGTTTTAATTTCTTTTTGAATTCATTTCTATTACCTGTTCCTCGCAGTGTTGGATCCAGTTCATTCCAGAGTCTGGGAAAGGCATATACCGCTAGTTTACCCAGTGCTTTTGTTCGAGTTTTCATACTTTGTACTTGACCCGACTGTCTTGTATTTGTGTCGGAAATACTGAAAAATGTTCTGAATGAGCCTGGGAGCTTGCCATTTTTCCAGTCAAACATGAAAAGACAAGCATTTAATTTAAACAGATCATTGACTTTTAGTATCTTATCCTTTGCGAACAAGGGATCTGTGTGGGAGTTGAACCTTTTGTTATTTACTATTCTGATCGAGTGCTTTTGTATTTTCAATACGTCCCTAATTGCCCTACAATTGCCCCATATGTGAATACCATATATTAAATGACATTGAACAAGGGAAAAATAAAGTATTTTCATGATCTTTTGGGGTAATATTTTTTTTGCTTTATTTAAAGTAAAATTAGCCCATCTTATCTTTGCGCAGATTTTTGATATATGGGCTTGATATGATAAGGTTTCATCAATATTTATACCTAGGAAACTCAAGGATTTTTCTTCTTCGTTTCATCTAACCCGTGTTATCTTTTGGTTATTTATATAAATGTTAGGATATCTCCGATTTTGTGTCGTTTGATTAGGGTTTATAACAATATACTTTGTTTTGCCAGCGTTTAATGCAAGTTGGTTTGCACAACACCATTCGTGAATTTTGGTGAGTTTGAGATTGAAATTTGTGTCCACCGAATCTGTTTCGGTTTGTGGGATAGAGTCATGGACAGTAGTATCATCGGCAAAAGACAGAAGGTTCAGGGATGTCGACCGACTAATATCATTTATATACAAGAGAAATAGAACAGGTCCAACGACAGATCCCCGTGGAACACCACATTGAATTTCAGTTAAGTTTGATTCATGTTCGCCATATTTGACATATTGTGCCGTTTGAAAGATAGCTTCTGAACCAATTGTAACTAGTGCCTCTGAAGCCATACCTCTCCATTTTCTTTAATAAAAGCCATGGTTAATTGTATCGAATGCTTTTGAAAGGTCTAGAAATACTGCTAATGAACTATTTTTACTTTCCTTGTTGTTTTTTGTTCCTATTACTTTTAGTAATTGCATAATCGGATGTATAATGGAGTGATTTTTCCTAAACCCATATTGATGGTGATATAAAATATCGTATTTTTCCAGATAATATATAATTCTATTACACATTAATTTTTCCAGTAATTTGGAAAAGACTGGTAGAATACTTATAGACCTGTATTTATTGAATTTACACTCATTTCCATTTTTAAAAATGCGAATTACTTTAGGCCATACAAAGTTGATTGTCTGTTTCTCAGGCTATTTTTTTCAAAAAAGCATGCGGGTGGGCGTTTTTTTTTTTTCTTCTTTTTATTTCTCCCCGAGAGGTTGTTTGTGGTAATTCGATCCCCACCCAAACGCCTGGTGAACCACGTAAAATTTTGCAAATATATTGGTTATTCACCGTAGGGGTGTTGGTCATAAATGAAGTGGGGTTTGAATGTTTGTTTTTTAAGTGAAACTTGAAAATTATGACACAGGACGAAACGCCTCGTGGGTGAAACGTCTCAGGATGAAACGTCGAAGTGTCGAAGTGACAAGTTCCACAAATTTATGTTACCAAAAAAAATCCCTTCACAACCTGCCTAATAAAATCGTGAATCTCAATTTTTCCCCATTATATTCAAAATTATCACGACCCATTTCAACGAGCAGTTCATCCATAAATCATATTTTTCGAAATGATCAAATATCTCAAATTTTTTTAAAAGATTTTTTGGTGTCATAAAAAGGTTGCATGCACAGTAAAAATGAACATGTGCACGGGCCCGAAAAACAGAGGTTCTTTTTTTTATGGCCTTAAGTACTTTCATTCTGTCTGGAACAATGCTGCTGCTGAAGAAGATATTGATAATATGAGTTAAAGCAGGGGCTGTAGCATTAATTGGATACTTGAGTAATTTTGTTGATATACCATCATAATTCTCGGTTTTCGACTTCAGTGATTTGGCAACAGCAACAACCTCATATTCAGTTGTTGGAGTGGTAAAAAAAACTGTTGGGCAGGTTGTTGGAAGTCAAGGAAGTGTTTATTAGGTCTGCTAATCTGTTCACTGGTGCATTTTCCAACTTGGACAAAGTAGTTATTAAATTGGTGTGCAATTTCGCTCTCGTCGTTTATTTCTTTGTTATCGTCTGTTATAAAAAAATGTTGGTAGAGCAGCGACATTCTTTGACTTATCTAAGGCATTATTTATTATTTATGGGTAGGTTAGTTTTGTTTTCTTCCAGTATCTTTGAATAATACATTGCTTTACTTTGTTTTTTTATCTTATTAAATATTCTACAATAATTTTTATAGTTTTTAATATTATTTTCCGACGGATATTTTAATTTTTTATTGTAAAATTTTGATTTGTTATTTGATGACACTAAGAGTAAGAGTCCTTTAGTCATCCACGGATTTCTTCTCACAAATTTTTTTCTCAACCTGCTAGTTATGCTGCATTGGGAGAGTCAGATTTGAAAATGGCAGAAAAGTCCATTTGAGAGAGAAGCGTTTCAAACTGGGCTATGTTTTCTGAGTTTATTTTCGGCATCAAGCTTACTGCTGGAGGTTTGTCACTTTTATTATGTGTTATCAAGTGGAAGATGCCAAAATGGTCCGAAACATCTGTAATAATGATACCTGATCGATGTAACGGGCCAAAATTATTTGTAAAGACGTGATCTATCAGTGTAGCCGAATGGCTCATTACTCTGGATGATCTGGTGATATACGGTAAGAAACCTTGACTAATCAATATATCTAAATATGAGTTCGTCTTAGCATGTATATCTGATTTCAAGAGATCAATGTTAAAATCTCCCGTTAAATATGTCTCTTTGTGTTCCTGATTGATTTTGTCAGTTATTACATTTAGTTTGTCTAAGAACGAATCAATGTCTGCCTTAGGTTCTGTATTGGGCCTATATACTTAAGCGGGGACAGGTAATATTTATGGTTGTAAGAAGGTAATTTTAATATTGTATTATTTACAATTTAAAGAGCCATGAACTTTGATTCAATTTCATTTGAAATACTCTGCCAGATTTGATTCAGGATTTCATTCAAAAAAAAAATATGAGATTCAGAGCACAACCAGGATGACCAAAGATGTTCACCTGAATTACACAATCTCCCACATCATAAGATCCCCTACAAAAAAAAAATCCTTCAAATCAACTAAGAGGCCAGAGACTCCAATTGCAATAAGAGCAATGCTAAGCGTGGCATATGCTCTTCCAACAATATCAAGTATGGCATATGCCAAATAAAATTTCATGTGTCATTAACTATGGGATACAAAATGTCTAGTGCTCTCTCAGTACTGGATATGTCTAGGAATGAAACAACTGGCAATAAGTGTGGTCAAGCATGAAAACAAGAAGCCCTCAGGGGGCCCCGACAAAATATCAATGAAACAGGATGTTGAATCACTGTAACTCCCATAAATATTAACTAAGAAATTCTTAAGATTTGTGCAAACCTGAGTATCATTCATTTTTCTACGATTGAGACATCATCATAGAAATAATGCCTGGATATCCAGTATTTTCATTAACAGTAAAACAAGGACATTCTTTAAGAAGATTTTAAAAGATTTTTCAACACATTGGACAAAGTTAAAATTTGGGCTTGCTGAACTATTAACCTAGGGATGTGGTTTGAACAAAATACAATCTGATCCTACTAAGCATGTAGCATACCAACTACCAAAAGATTCTGACTGGTGGTTCTAGAGACGAAGATTTTTGAAAAATATTCTTCATATCACACTAAGTTAAAAGTTGAGCTCCCATAATGAGCCCAAATATAAACTCACAGACTTGATTTGAACAAAATTGAATCTGATCCCCTGAATTATGATATCTTGCCCCTCCGAGAGCAACTGTAAATTTTGCCTTTCAAATTCCCTTGAACAAACCTGATTGTACACCTCAAAAGAAAACTAAATACCAAATATTAACTCATTCCATATATCAGATCAAAAGATTTTTTTTTTAAATTGGAGCAATTTGCCCCCATCCCATCCCTATGGGGCAAGGCAACTTGACCTGAACACCAAAACAGGTGCCCCAACAATTGGGTTAAATTTGCAAGTTATATTCTAAGTACCTCTGCAGATGTACATAGGGAGCCAAAACCTGCCTAGAAACAACTGCAGAACCACAGGAAATAGACTAACAAAGTGTTGAAAAAATGTGTAAAAATATCGAGGCTTCAGGAATTAAAATCCTTAATACACCTTGCTGTTTAATTTAGCTAAGATTAGTACCTTCTGTTTCCGCTCTTTTTTTCCTTCTTCAGTACAAGTTAAAGCTACAAGAACAATATTGTATGTTTTTCCTGGTTTGCATTTTGTTATTGTAGCACTCTGAGCATTGGGGCCAAGGTACAGGTATGCTTTTCCATCAATTTCAAGTCTGTATCCTTCCAAATAACGCCTCAAGTACTTGGGTTTACCATCCTCATCTTTTCCAACCACAGACATCAGCAAAGGCTTCTCCCAGTACAGGTGTGCAGTAGACTGGGTATAATGTGTAATATAAATTCTTGGAGGCTCAGTTGGAGCCCGAGTCCTGGCATACAATGGTTTTGACATGATATGAGCAGTTCTTCTATATTTCTCAATTCCTGAATCATTCTTGTCCTTTTCCAGGGCTGTTTTCACACTTACTATGGCCTCTACAACAATTTTATAATGGGAACCCGGAACAAGATCATCTATTTTTAGCACATCTTCAGTTGGTAATAAATTAACATGGCTTGCTACAACCATATCTTCATCTCTTTTCCTTGCACGCCTAACATCAGCCCAACGCACAATCTGGCCTGTTAGTTTGTTAGATCCATAAACAATTGGTGGAGTCCAGGTTACAGTTAATGATGTTTTTGTAGCTTTCTTAATTTTCACATTTGTGGGAGCTTCTGTTCCAGAGGTTTTTGCAAGAATACTACAATTTGGTAGCCAGACAGATTCATCAGGGGCAATTATTGTATCTTTGGGCAAAACTCTAGCTTTCTTGTGTTTATCCTTGTCTGGCAACTGATCAAAATATTCGTCAGTTATGGAAGTAAGTCTGATCATGTAATCTGTCTTTTCTCTGAGATTATGTATTTCTGCTGATGTTGCATCTGGCATAACATCCATGCTCACTGTATGAGGATCATTAGTATTCAATGATATACAATCCAACCGGACAGCTAAAATATAGAAAAGTGGTATGAACAAGAGATTGCACATGAGTTGCTAGCATATCCTCACCTATGCCAAGTAGATGGATGGAGTGGTATCAGAATGGGCGGATGGACGAATGAATGAATAAACAAATCCACAGATATATTGGATGAACTCCCTCATGGATGGCCCCTTAAAGTGTTTTTCTTTTGTTGCATTAGGTGTAAAGCACTGTCAGCAATTTCCAATGCATGAAAAAAAGAGATTTCTTCGATAGTTAATTTGATTACCTCCCTTACATTAGTTACCTTTCAACAGTACAAAAATACACTTTTTAGATTGGCATTGTGAGCTGTTTATAAGTCCCAATGCCACTTTGAACCATGTTGGTTCAGTGGCGGATGAAGGACTTTACTAAAAGCTGTGAGATCGGGCTGGGGGGGGGGGGGGGTGCCACACTAGGCCCAAGTTTGCCTTTGCCTGAGTGTATTGTCAACCAAATTTTGAAATTTAATCCTAAGTAATGTGATTACATCGCACCCGAAGCAGATATTCACAATGCACAACCCGTCTCCAGGAGAAAATAGGGGTAGGGGAAAGGCGCATACCAAGTGCACCGATGACTGGATTCGCCCTTGTGGTAAAATAATGTGATTGTAACGTTGTTGATAGACCATTAAAAAGATGTTTCAATACTTAAGGCAACTATTTAATGCATGTCAATTGCAGTGGCGGCTCACCCCTTTAGGAATATAATGGACCGGTCCAGGGGACACCGGTCTGGGGGGGGGGGGGGGGAAATGTGGGAAGCTACAGATCAAATTCAGTTGTGCATCGACATATTAATGTAATCATACCTGGTGTGTTATAACAAGTTGGGAGGGTTTTTACCGTTCGTTTTACCTCAGTTTCAATAGCACCAACAATGCTTATGTAGGACAACAATTTGCGTTGTAACCTGCAGAGTTGTTGTATTTATATTGGTTTTTCCTGTCACGTTTCGGAAAAACCAACGTAAACACAACAACTGTGCAGGTTATGGCGCAAATGGTGCTCCGATTCTGAAACTCACGTACAAACAAGTGTTGGATTTTCTCGACAGGGATGAAGACATTGGGGTGATAAACAAACAACGAAAAACAGATAAAATGCAAGTATTTTTTAAATCTTTAATAATAATTTTCCTTTATTCTTTTATCTTATTCAACACGTGGTAACTCGTGAAAACTTACCTATTTCCGTTGCATCCCAAATTGGCAAAACGTATAAATTTGCAACTAATTCTTGTTGACTGCATATACTTGAAAATGGGTGTGTGACCTATACATGAGTTTTGGGCAAAAGGGAGGAATTCCAAGCGAGAGTTGGGGGGTGCGACGTATACACGGGGGCGACGTATACACGGACATATATGGTATACTGCAATGAATGTCTGAGATTGGCGGTGCAATGTTTACCTTTGGGAAAATCTCGAACCTCCATAAAAAAAATCAATGCGCGGGTATTTTTCCAACGCGGCAGTGCCTGAGAACCAAAACCCTTTTTTTTGGGCCTTAAATTAAAAATTTTGATGCTTGCATTTTTTATTTTTGCCCAAATGGGGCAAGACAAATGCAAATTTCAATATGGCCACTGAAATAATTTAAAATTGTAAATTTAAAATAATTTCTATATTTATTATACCTACCACTGGCACAGAGATAGCAGTGCTCCGATTACAATAATTCAGGTTCAACACTTAATTTTGAACTCCTCCCTCCCAATTAAGCCAAATATGACCTCTTAAAATACACAAAGGTCTAGGAGGTTGCCTCCAATCCCACATATAACCATTGTTTTGTAGTGCCTGCAAAGTTTTAACAGTTCAATGCAAGGAGGTGTGCATGAACAATTCATAGGGGCACATTTCCTGTCTCCTGTCTGGATCAGTAATAGGTATGATAAATATAGAAATTATTTTAAATTTCTGATATTTATCCACCATGGGCTCAGACATACCTGAATAAATAACAGCATGAAGGGCCAAAACAGCACTTGGGATAGAGCTGAACATAAGCTTGCATAAATAACTCCAGGAAAAAGAAACTCTAAAAGAGATTAGGGAAATAATAATTAGCAGTCTACATCTGTCAATATTAACTGCTTGAGGGCTAAATTATTAGGCTTTCCCAAACCCAGTTTGGGAAAGACTCTTGTTATTCTTCTTTTTCGAAAATTTTTCTTCACTATTTTTTTTTATTTTATTTTTATGAGATAAAAAAAATATTCCTCATATTGAACTAAGTTATAATTTGGGCTCCCATAGGGAGCCCAAATATGAACCCAGGGACTTGGCTTTAACAAATTTGAATCTCACCTCCCTAACAATACAGTATTCCAAGTATTTAAGATTCTTACCCGTGGATGTGAAGAAGAAGATTTTTAAAGAATGTTTCTCATATTGAACTAAGTTACAATTCGGTCTCCCAAATATGGACTCAGAGACTTGGCTTGAACAAACCTGAATCACACCTCCTTAAGGATGCTGTATACCAAATATCAAAACATTCCGACTGCTAGATCGGAACAAGAAGATTTTTAAAAAAAATTCTTCATATTGAACTAAGTTATAATTCGGGCTCCCACAGGGAGCTCAAATAGGAACCCAGAGACTTGGTTTGAACAAACATGAATGTCACCCCCCTAAGGATGCTGCATACCAAATATCAAAAGATTCTTATTGGTGGATGTGAAGAAGATTTTAAAAGAATGTTCCTCACATTGAATTAAGTTACATTTTGGTCTCCCACAGGGAGCCCAAATATGGACTCAGAGACTTGGCTTGAACAAACTTGAATCACACTTCCCTAAGGATGCTGTATACCAAATATCAAAACATTCCGACTGCTGGATCTGAGCAAGAAGACTTTTAAAGAAAATTTCTCATATTGAACTAAGTTATAATTCGGGCTCCCTCAGGGAGCCCAAATATGAACCCAGACACTTGGCTTGAACAAATGTGAATCTTACCCCCCTTAGAATGCTGCATACCAAATATCAAAAGATTCTGATCGGTGAATCTGAAGAAAAAGATTTTTAAAGAATATTCCTCATACTGCACTAATTTAAACATTTGGGCTCCCAGAGAGAGAACTAAATATGGACCCAGGGATTTGATTTCAACAAACGTGTGAAACAATCTTCCAAAGATGTTATATGTGAAATTTGAAAGCTTTTGGAGCAGTGGTTTGGGAGAAGAAACGTTTTAAATATTTTCCCCATTACCCACAGTGTTAAAAAATGCTGACTGAGCATTTTTTCCAAGTCCCGAAAAAATACCCTATGACAAAACCGATAGGAATTTTTTTTCACCATTCCATTCTGTTGGTCCTAAGGAAGCTTCACACCAAATAAGAATTCTCAGAGGCATGTAGTTTTGGAAATATGGGCATTTGACATTTTTTCTATTTTTAGCTCCTGTGGTTCTCACGGCGCAGTTTGAAAAACATTTTGGGGCATAAATCAAGTACTTATGACCTATTAATACTTCATATCAAATTCGGTTCAAATCGGCCTCTCGGTTTGGAAAATAGAAATTTTGGGCGGGACAAAAATTCTGGTCCTTCCCGTAATGACGACAAATATTGTTTCTCGAACTTCTCTTGGACAAATTTGAGTCTACACCTCAAAAGGAAGCTGTATACTAAATATCAAGTCTCTGCTACAGCTGGTTCATGTGGAAAAGATTTTTTTAAAAATTGAAGCATTTTGGCCCCACCCCCTCCTCAATAAGAGCAGAAACTCAATTTGAAGAAAAACCCAAATGCCCCTATATAACCACTACTCATGTGAAATTTCATTAACCCTTTACCCAACGCAGACGATATGAAAATTTATTATTTTAAATCTCATTTTTTAAAAATTTTTCAATATCATGTGACCCCTCATTGGAACGAGTTCAATGATGCAGGTGATTCGTTAGGTAAAGGGTTAAAATGTGGACAGCGGTTTGGGAGAAAAAGACCCAAACACCACCTTCACGATGGACGACGGACAAAAAGTGATCAGAACAGCTCACCTTGACTTTCAGTCAGGTGAGCTAAAAATGCAAACATCATTATCCTTCTTCTGTGATGTATGGAGAACATTTTCAACATTGTTTGCATAATTGTATACAAAATTTTGGCAAACATAATCTTTTTGCACAGCAACATTGACTACAAGGATAAGTTAATTAGTATCAAGAGAAGTTTGGTTTTGTATGCATGTGTTCAAATAATGGAAATTCAGGTTTGAATGAAACTAAGACATACTAGGTCTCTGGGTTGAAAAAGAAACACTGTCTACAAGGATAAGTTAATAATTATAAAGAGAAGTTTGATTTTGTATGCATGCATTCAAATGATGGGAATTTAGGTTTGAATGAAATTAAGACAAACTAGGTCTCCGGGTTGTTATAAAAAATATATTTACCAAGAATATCTACACCATGTATTCGTGGTGGATCCCATGCTATTGTTAGACTATTACATGTAGTAACCTGAATACCAAGATTGCTGGGAGGATCTGGTGGAGAAGCCGAGCGAACTGTTATTTGATCTGATTTAGCATTCAGTATGAAAGCATTGACACTTTCATGACCAATCAACTGATCTCTGTCTGAAAAAAGAAAATTGAAGAATATATTATTCATGTTTCGATCACCTCTCCAAGTTAAAAAGAGTTGGGGTTATTAAATAATATGTGAGAGAGTTATTCTCTGATGTACGATACATGGCTATAGTCTGTTTCTAAATAATTAAGAATAATTTCACACCTTCACTGAAGTTGCTAGAAGTATAAATTTTATAGTAAATTTCCTTTCTTATTATACCTACCAAAATTGTTTACTACAGGCTTGCACTACAGTGGAAGAACCTAACTCGGATAAAATACTCTCTATTTTAATCTTTCCCAAGATTTGGGAAAGAAAAGTGGTGTAAAAACACCACGAAAAAATAAGCCAAAACTGGGTCAAGCGCCATGCTCTTCCATAGTACAAATCCACGACTACTGTAAAACAGTGTGCAATGCGTCACTTCATTATTCTTTTGATTCCGAACAACACAGGAGTTATGTGATCAGCGGGGAGGAAGGATTCTTACCCGAATAAGAAGATGGGAGGGCCTCCATGTAAACAATTTCGGTAGGTATAATAAGAAAGGAAATTTACTATAAAATTGATACTTCTTATCAACCTACCTCAATTGTTTACTACAGGCTGAATAGACAAAAGGATGGAGGGAATCACATAACCAACCCACACATAACTCAATAGCACTGGGACCGTGGACAGAGGAAGAGATCCCTAGGCCTATCAAACCATAGCATCACAAACATTAAAAAAGAAAATGAAAGATGAGGCGTATGATGAAGTGCGATGCACAGACAGAAAGGGCAGTAACAGCACAAAGCTGGAACTGACCCTGAAAAAAGCTGAAAGGCTGGGATAGACAACAGCCTGAGCCGAAGAAAGAGGGCCCCAAGGTTCTCTGTCGGCTCCTGCAACTGTCGCAGATAAAAGGAGAATGAAGCATTTCTCCAGAAGGCTGCCAGTATAATGTCCGTCATCCGACAACATGACAGAGTTATTAAAAGAGGAAGACAATGCACGCACCTTGTGGCAGAAAAAACAATTGGTAATACAATCACCAGTAGCTAGACGAGCGGAAGCTGCACGAATAGCAAGACAAATCCATCAAGAAATGGATGCAGGACAGATCTGGCATGTGAGAAAACGCATATTCATTCAGGATAAAGGTGCGAACGCCCCCCACCCCCAAGCAGAGCAGCACTCAAGAAAGTGACCATCTTGGAGTAAACTGCAAAGTCCTAGGCCTTTTCAAGGAAAAGAGCTGAACAAGCTTGGAGAGGCAAGGATGAGTGTTGAAACAATGCGGTATCACATATGAAAAAATGTCTACGAAGCATGGACTTGTACCCATTGCTGGAGACCCCCAGAAACAAACATATACCAGAAACTCTGCAAGCGGTGTGATCGAAGGAGTGACAGAAGCAACAGACTGATCGCACACCATCGACAGAAGAACCTTCCACTTAGCCACAGAGGCTAAACCAATGGAGTGAGTGTCTCCTTGAAGAAGAAAAGCAACTCCACTGCGTGTCTCGAAAAACCACTACGGAGGAGAAGGACCCGATAAAAGACATGTGCGAAGGCACAATGAAGTCTGGTCAATGTGTAACCTCCTCAGGCGACTTTGGCAAAGAAAGTCGCGAGGTAGAGGGAGACATGCTGGAACCGCGCCGCTAACAGAGAGTGGAGCAGATTGATCCACACCCACCGAGGCGATGGGTGTGATCGAAAGGATTCGACGACTGCAGGTTCATATCTGGGCGAGAACCTGAGGCGGAATCGGAACCGGTAGGAAGGCGTAGCCGACAAGACCATCCCAAAGGAGGGACAGAGCGTCCACGGCAAAAGCCAGAGCATCTGGACATGGGGACACAAAAGTGTCCACCGGATGGTTCCAACGAGTCGCAAGAGATCGATGGAACCTGCCATGTGGAGCATCCACCTGGTGGAAATGACCCTGCCCTGACGGGACAGGGAGTCGGCTAGGGCGTTCAGACGACCGGGAATGTGACGAACAGCCACCCTGGCGTGGACATCCTGAGCGAGCAGTAGAAGATCCCGAGCCAATTCGTACATTGGAACAGAGTGCGTGCCGCCCTGGTTCCGAATGTAAGCAACCACCGTCGAATGGTCGGACAACAGAAGGACCTGGCGATTCAACAGGTGAGGGATCCACTGCTCCTTCCGGTTGATGTGTAGAGCTGCATGATCCTGGTCCCACATCCTGTGAATGGAAAGACCTAGAGGATCCAACGTTGCACCCCATCCGAGATCGCTGGCATCTGAAATCAGAATGCGATCGGACGTGGTTAAGTCCAACAGAACACCCTGCGAAAGCCACTGGACATCCGCCCAGAGGAGAAGGTGTGGATAAAGATATTCTGGAAACTGAAGCACTAGATCCAGAAAATCTACATTCGGCCTCCAACGACTGAGCAGAAAATGTTGGAGAGGTCAGACACGCAGCCGACCTAGAGGAATGAGATCCGTCACCGAACAGCAGAGACCGATTAGCCGGAGAATACTCCGAGTCGTCGCGGATGTGGACTGGGACAGAGTCAGAGCAAAAGCTGAGAGAATCACAGCCTTGGCCTGGGGAACCGCCACCAAATTGAATTGTGTGCGGAAAGCCATCCCCAGATGATAAAACGACTGAGAAGGGACCAGGTCCGACTTCTCCTGGTTGACTCTGAAACCTAGTGACGTGAGCAAGCTCAACAGAGTGGCGACATCCGACTCCAGTAAGGCAGCATTGGAATGCCCCTGGAGGATATCGTCCAGATATGCCGAAGTAGTCACCCTGGACTGTGTGCGATGGAAAGCTATCACATGCGACATCAATCTGGTGAAGGCCCAAGGAGCCAGGCTGAGGCCGAAAGGCATGGCCTTGAACTGGTAAACTCGCCCCAGAAAAGCGAACCTGAGATACTTCCGTAACGCCCAATGAATCGGAACGTGAAAGTAAGCGTCTCGCAGGTCGAAGCTGGAAGCGAAATCTCCCTGGTGAATTGAAGGAGGACCGACCTGAAAGTCTCCATGCTGAACTTGAGAGCAATGATAGACTGGTTCAGAAAACTCAGATCGATAACCAGTCGGAGTCGGCCGTCCTTCTTCAGCACCAAGAACAGACGGGAATAGAAACCCACTGGCCTAATGTTCTTGATGACCTCAATCACCCCCTTTGTCAGGAGACAGTCTATCTCCATGGACAAAAGTTCCCGACATAAAATGTCTGAAGGAACTGTGGTTGGAAGAGGCACCCTGGACAGAGTGGGGTGCCTTCGGAAGGATATTCGCAGCCTGGACCGAACATCTAACATCCAAGGATCGGATGTGATGGTGGCCCAACGGTCTGCGAACTCTGCTATCCTTCCTCCAACCTGGGACGAGTCGAGGTGAGGACCTTCATTTTGAACCCCACGAGGCTCGCGAGAGGAGAAAACACCTCTACTGAATGAAGAATCCTGGGACTTCCCTCAAGACTGCTGACGCTTACCCTTACCCCTTGAGTAAGAAGTAGAAGCGGTGGCAGAAGGATCAGCCCCTTTGCTTCGCAGAGGAAGCAGAGCGTATTTGTTAGGCTTGGAACGGCCCCTGCCTACCCTAGAAGGCTGATCAAGCTGAAGAAACAGCAGCTGATCTTTGGAATGACATAGGATGTCATCCCGGACCGTCAACACAGAACCATGGAAAAGTTGCGAACCTGCCAAAGAAGCAGATCGAAGAGTAGCGCACTGCTCCTCAGGAAGGGATCGGCCTGTGTCCAGCACAGAGTCCCTTCGGACTGATTCCAGATTAGCCATGTTACAGGCATGCGTGTGAGTAAGATGCATGAGCGCCTTGGACGGCACACGCAAAGGAGCCTGTACCCCGTCAAACTTATCTGGAGGCAGATAAGCAGCTAAAGCTGAGACGACGTGATCAGAGAGAGAAAGCATACCAAGCATCTCTCTCGATAAGCCCAATGTGGACTCCAGAGTCGTCATCGGAATGACGGCAGACTTGGACTTCGAAAGCCCGAGGGAATTGGAGTCCTGATCCAAAACCGTCAAAGTCTGGTAGACCAACGGATTGGCGGAATCGTAGGAACGATAACGCGCCGGAGGCAAAAAGGTGTCAACCCTGGTGAAGAACGGAGCCTTCATAGCCTTGGAACTTAGCTTAGAGTCCAAGGCTGAAAATGCTTCAACCAACTGTACCCACTGGCATGGTCGAAGACGCCCAGAAGCGGGTTGCTCCATAGGCTGTTGGCGTGCGACTGATGATCGCAGCCTGGCTGACACTGTCGACTGGTTAGATGGTTTGAGATCAGGAAGGAACCCAAACATGAAATCAAGAGCTGCCCCCAAGTCTGAAGACTGCTGGCTCTCGACATCAAGCATGTCTGACTCCTGAGTCGGAAGACACATAGCCCATCGTGGGCAAACCAGCCGATGCCTCCCATGGTGTGAACACCAGGGGGATCAGAAAGAGGCCTGTTTCCAATCCTGGGATGCGGCGCCATAGGGGGCACCTGGAAACCACTCGCTGCCTCGTTTGAAGCAACGGGAAGGCTCTTTGACAGAACCTGAGTGAGTAAGGAGAGGGCCTCCCCAAGCTCACTGCCCGTACTGGCTGGTTCAACAGGGGAACGAACCGGCAAAGTGGCTTCACCTCTGACCCTCTTAACCAGCGAAGGGTCACGATCCTCCAAAACACCCGATGTGGTACGACGGCGGCAGCCGAAACGTCTGAAGCCAGACGTGTATAGGGGTGTAACACACCCCGAGGATCAACATAGTGGGAACTCATGAGAGTCACCGCAGACCTCTGCAGGGCAGAAGGTCCAGGCTGCACAAAAGACGTTGGTCCCCCAAAACTGGTCGTTTGGCCAGAATGAGTGGACGGAAACGCCACAGAGTTCATAGTGTCCCACGAAGAACATCCGAAACAATGACAACTGTGGTGCTCGACGGTGCAGAGACCACAGTAGAGGGTCTGGCTGGCAGCCACTTCCAACTTCGCCAAGTTGAAGTCAGGGAAGGCTGAGGCCGATACCCCCACGTCTACACAACCAGACACCACAGCAGACCACTGCAGCTATAAAACTACTGTGCTCAACGGCTGAGAGGACACAGTAGGGGGTCCATCCGACTTCGCCGAGTTGAAGTTGGGGAAGGCTGAGGCAGATACCCCACAACCACACTACAGACATCCCTGCAGACCCTTGCAGGGATAAGCCAAGGCCGGCTAAAACAGTGCCCAATGATGTTGTAGACGGAACAGCAGTAGCAGCAGATACGACGAGAGCTGTTGGAACTGGCAGAAAAGCGGAGAGAGCCACCAAGCTCGGTCTCCAAAGGAGGAGGCACAACTCTAATGACAGCCTCAGATGTCGATTGGAGAGGGCGCATAGTCCCGGAACCAGGCATCTCTTCACCAGAAATCCAACAGCTCCCACAGTATCCACCACGGTAAAAAACTGCACATTCCCCATGGAAGGGGAATAACTCTCACCAGACATGGTCGAGTCGGGAAGCCCCGAAACGACAGCATTCCCCACCCCCCGCTGGTGCGGGAGGAGCTGCACATCCCCCACAGAGGGGGAGCAATTCTCACCAGACATGGTCGAATCGGGTGACCCCAAAATGATAGCGTTT
Source organism: Pictodentalium vernedei (assembly GCA_031216915.1). Taxonomy (NCBI): domain Eukaryota; kingdom Metazoa; phylum Mollusca; class Scaphopoda; order Dentaliida; family Dentaliidae; genus Pictodentalium; species Pictodentalium vernedei. Next base: position 576,132,733 of record CM062296.1, read on the forward strand.
CCCACCCCTGCGGGAGTGGCAGGAGCTGCACATCCTCCACGGAGGGGGGTCAAACTCACACCAGACGTGGTCGTCGAGTCAGGGGGGGGGGGGGGGGCAAAACGACAGTGGACCCCTCCCCCCTCTCGCATGGGGGTGGGAGGAGCTGCACATCCCCCACAGAGGGGGAAACTCACACCAGACGTGGTCGAGTCGGGAGGCTCCAGAAACGACAGCGTTCCACACCACCCGTGGGTGCGGAAGAAACAGCCACGAGAACGCACCAAGGCGAGGGCAAAAGGAATTGCCCTAAATGAACTGAACTGGAAATAACAGAGGTGAGAGCAGTAGAAGAAAAAAGGTGAACTCAACAGGAACAGAAAGTAGAAGAACACCCTCAACTACGAGAGAAGGTGGCAGAAAACAAGAGGCCCCACGGGGCCTGAAGCGCTCATCTTGTACAGAACACAATTTAAACAGAGTCCAAGAATGAGTCTACATTAAGCAAGCCATCTCCATAGGCTACACTGTCAATCCTTGAGTCCCTCAGGTGTGATAAAAATAATCTGGGCATCATGCCTTTACTTCAGTTGATCATAAGTAAAATGTAGAGCTCCCCTATGAAGCCCCTTGATACAACCTATGTGGATTAATCTTAGTACCTCTAGAGGGTACTGAATACAAAATTTTTAATTCTTCAGCAAAATGGCCAATTCAGGCTCCCATAGAGAGCCCAAATATTAACCCAGGCTCTTGATTTTAGCACAGTTAAATCGGACTTCCCTAGAGATGTTGTGTACTGAATATGAAAGCATTCTGACTGTTGAATCTGAAGAAGAGAAATTGTAAAATTGGGAAAGATTAAAACAGAGAGTATTTTATCCAAGTTAGGTTCTTCCACTGTAGTGCAAGCCTGTAGTAAACAATTGAGGTAGGTTGATAAGAAATGTTGTTTTAGTAGCTCATGCTCACTAGCCAATAACTAAACTATAGCCCCTACTTATGAAAAACATAAACATTATATGCTGATCGCTGACCAGTGCAATAAAAACAGAAGTATAAGATTACTATTTATTAATTTTTTTATTTATACTTATTTATTTATCGGGTGTTTAAGGTAATTTTCAAAATTAGATGCTATCCACTTTAGAGGATTCCCACCCCAGGTGTTGTTTACCGGGTCCTATTTTACTAATAAAACAGAGCATGTTTACCATAGTAAACAAGGAATGTTCTATTTTCCCAGGGTTCCTGCGGGGGATACTATTCGTTAAAAGTTTTGTAGGTTATATTAAAAGTAATAATAATTTATTATTAGTAGTATTATTAATCACAGTAGAAAAACACCATTTCAAAGTCTGACATTGGACTGAAAATTTTATCTTATAAATAATAATAAGGATCTGAAATAAAAAGATGTGAAAATACACTGCCTTGTAGGTGTTGTAGGAAAGACTCTCTAAAGTCAACCCAGTTGTGAAGATGGAATCACAAGATAGATTTGTTTATAGCCAGTCCACATCCAAACATTTTTTCCAAATGACTGACTCTATCAAAGCTGAAAGGTCCTTCATACTTTAGATCAATAGAGGATGAAGAAACAAAAAGACAATGCAATTGCCCATTTTAAATGACTGAAGTATTCGGACTTGGTTTCTGGGTATGTTGAGCAAGTAATTAATTCAGAGAAATGAAAAGTGTTTGGAAACCAAAAACGTCTAGGTTGTGTCTGGTGTTTTTTGTCGCCTATTTTCAATGTATTCAATGTAGAGCAAAAATGAGTCACATTAAACCTGTTTGACATAATCAATGTCTTTATTTGTTATCTGTTTGATATTATTCTTTTTTAAAAGCATACCTTGCTGCATTCATGTGATCCAGTGTTATGGTAATGATGTCAAAATAGCATCTGAAGGGGAAAAATGTCAATGCCTACATTCCTCTTTGATGCAGACTAGTTCCTAGGACCAACAGTGGGAGCAGTAGAGAGGGCGTTCAAATGAGACCTGGAGCAACTACATTCCTCAGCTTCTCAGATGAGCCTTGGACTGCAAAGGCTGTTTAGCCACTCAATTATATACCTTCTAACCTATAGACCAGACCACCCCCACCTCACCCCACCCAGTAGACCACCAGACTCTCTCTCAGCCCCAGGCTGTCAGGCCATCTCCAGCCACAGCAAGCCTTCCTGTCTGTGTTCAGGGGACCGAGTTCAAAATTGGCTGCTTATTTAAATAGATTCAACCCCTAGCATGTACTGTCTACTGTGGATGATCTTATCAAGATATTTGCAGAAATACCAGATCCCACTCCAGCTGGACAGCCAATCATTGACCTGAACACATAGGCCTCTCTACCTGTGAGGCTACCTGCCAATGAACAGTGCGTTGAGAGACAAATGATGCCAGAGCTAAGTTTGAAGTTAATGGTGTCACTGTACACATGGCACGCTGAGGGGAAAGATCCATTCAGTATTGATGATATCCAGATCGCTGACAGAATCGATGCCAAGGCAGGGTGTATGGCCCTAGATGCTAGGATGACAGATGGGAGAGCAGCACAACTCCAGATAACCACCCGTGGGTGAGTGCATCATGAAGATTAACTTTCTATATGAACAAGACAAAGGAGGTTTGGTAATTGAAGACAAGTTTGACCCTGTAAAGGCAGAATAGAGGAAAGGCAAGGGTGTTGCCAAAATCACTCAAGATACAAAGTCAGGTACCTTAACTAGGAACGATGGGCCATGCTACAAACCTTGCACCGCTGAAAGTTGGCAATCTCAACTGCATGGCCCGAAGAGTTGCTGTGCACCCAGATCAGACACCAGAAAATATAGAAGTAGGAAGAGAGGGTTCACAAAAAACAGATGCCACTGTTGAGGGTGTGGAGGGACTTGAAAGCATCCTCAAGCGAGCATTTTGAAAGACATCACCAGTCAGGACATCTACATTTACAACAAATAATGAGACGACAAACACAAAGAACTCATCATCCATAATGGACATATCTGGCCTCAAGACCTCCACTTCCTGCAGACCAGGCAGGTCCACATCTATGAGGCGACATATGGAATGCCATAAAATGAGGCATCAGCTCCTGGGTGGTGGTTCAGAGAATCATGGCAACTGAACATCAACCTATGCATGCTGCAAAATGGACATCCCTACAGAGCACAGGAACAGCATCAAGCTTTAATTGAAGCTTGTACTCACCCAGGAGACAAAACTTAGCAGAGTTTTTAGCGTCAATCACGCTGCGTCAGTCATAGCCAGAGAAAGGAACGGCTGCAAGCCAACCCGATTCTTCTCCCTGGATGACATCCAGAAATCTTGTTTAGAACATGGCAATGGAGGTCTCTGGAATGCAAAATGGTACCACATCAATGGCATCATCAGCATCAACATGAAGGCATACTACCCAGCTAGTTTCCAGGGCCTAGGAGATGCACAAACCCAATCAAGTGCTACAAACACCCAAAAGCCAGAATGATGCGCATAGCTGTCAATGTAGCATGGCCCAAGGAGATAGGTCCTGTTTCACCCAACTACATAAGTGGGTGTTCGATTGAAGTGTACACCCAGTTTGCCCTGCATGGTACAGGAGGCATTTCAGGGAGCAGGGCAGGGCTCTGGTGGTACTCCTCTCATATCACACAAGCCTGGCATCCTGACTGAGCTTGAGGTACAAAATGAAGCCATCATCACTTTCGAAAAGCAGAATAAAGTATGGCTTCCTGAAGACACAGATCAGAGCTGCAGCATTATCGGGAAGCAACAAGATCACAGACCAAGGTGAACTAGATTATCAAGTGACAGACACTCACTAATGCGGCTCCCTCATAAGAGCACCAGGAAGGTGTCCCCTGGGTCACGTATTAACTTACTATGTCGGCACTGTGCTAGCCTATCCCCATATCAACCTCCTCAGCAAGTTGCAGTAATTTTAAAAATCTTCTTCAGATCCACAAGTCAGAATCTGTTGATATAAGGTATACAACATCCTTTGGGAGGACATATGTAAGTTTGCTCAAACCCAGTTCCTTTGCTAATATCTGGGCCCCCTATTGGAGCCTGAGTTTTAACTTAATCCAATATGAGGAATAATCTTTAAAACTCTTTTTTTCTCCAGAACCACTAGTCATAAAGTTTTAACATAGAGTATACAGAATCCTTACAGGGGTTGGATTCAAGTATGTTCAAATCAAGCCCATCAGTTAATAATTGGGCTCTCTTTTTCTTCAGATTCTCCAGTCAGAATCTTTGGACTTTCTATGGTATCCTAAAAATGGGGAATGATCTTTTTAAATTTTCTTTGGCAGATCTACCAGTCAGAAGCTTTTGATGTTTGGTATACAGCATTCTTAGAGAGGTCAGATCTAAGTTTGTTCAAACCAAGTTCCTGTGTTGATATTTGGGCTCCCTACTGGAGCCTGAATTTTAACTTAGTCCAATATGAGGAATAGCCTTTAAAACTCATTTTATCCAGAACCATTAGTCAGTAATTCAAGTTTGTAAAAGTCATGACCATCGGCTCAAAATTGGGCTCTCTGTGGGAGCCCAAATTTCAACATCATGCAATATGGGTAATAATCTTTAAAAATCATCTTCTTCAGATCCACCAGTCATAATATTTTGTTGTTTAGATACAGCATCCTTACAGGGGTCAGATTAAAGTTTGTTCAAATGAAGTCCCTTGATTAGTATTTGGGCTCCCTATTGGAGCCTGCATTTTAACTTGGTTCAATATGAGGAATATCCTTTAAAAATCTTCTCACAAACCCCCAATCAGAATCTTTTGATATATATGATATACACTATCCTTAGGGGAGTCAGATCAAGGTTGTTCCAACCAAGTCCCTGGGTTAATATTTCAGCTCCGTATTGGGGCCCTGAATTTTAATTCAGTCCAATATGAGGAATATTCTTTAAAACTCTTCTTCTTCAGAACCACTAGTCAGAATCTTTTAAAATATGGAATACAGAATCATTATATGGGTCGGATTAAAGTTTGTTCAAAACAAGCCCATTGGTTAATAACACAAGACACTTCACCCCAATTGCCTACATGGGGGCACGATGATGCTGTGTACTGAGGCGTACTGCACGTCGATGGTGCGCATGTCTTCAACCAATCTAACCCTGCCTGTGCTGCGGTGCAACAGTTCAGAGTTACGATGTTGGAGAGCTGACAGCTGCTCGTCGTTGCTCGGTGGTTCTCTCCGGGTACTCCGGCTTCCTCCACCCGTAAAACTGTCACGGTCACGATTAGCCATTGTGCATAAGTATGTGACCTTAAACACCATTTGGGATTTGGACTCCCGCGTTGTGTCCTTGGGCAAGGCACTTAACCCCTATTGTCCACATGGGGGCACGATGGCGGCATTTACTAAAGCATACTGCACGTCGATGGTATGCATGTCTTCAACCAATCTAACCCTGCCTGTGCTGCAGTGCGGAGTTACGATGTTGGGGAGCTGACAGCTGCTTATCGTTGCTCTGTGGTTCTCTCCGGGTACTCTGGCTTCCTCCACCCGTAAAACTGTCATGGTCACGATTAGCCATTGTGCGTAAGTATGTGACCTTAAACACCAATAAATAAATAAATAAATAATTGGTTAATAACTGGGCTTTCTGTGAGAGCCCAAATCTTAACTTGTGCAGTATGGAGAATAATCTTAAATCTTCTTGAGATCCACCAGTTGGAATCTTTTGATGTTTGATATACAGCATCCTCATGAGGGCAGATTCGATTAATATATGGGAACCTTAATGGAGCTGGAATTTTAACTTGGCGTAATATGAGGAACATTCTTTAAAAATCTTCTTCACGCAAACCCCTCAATCAGAATCTTTTGACATATGATATACGTCCAATATAAGGAAGTTTTGAAAATCTGCAAATATCCGATGCAACTGTCAGAATCCTGATGGAGCAGGGCACGGTGGAAATGCACAGTCATTTCAAGTTTGTTCAAGTTAAGAGCCTAGTTTGATATTTGGGATCCCAGTTTTCCATTACTGAAAATCTGGGCATTATGTGTGTGGTAGCATCTTGATACCAGAAAAAATCAACTTGCTGGAAAACAGAGTTAACAATAGTTACAGGACTTCAGTCCTCTGTGGTGTTGACTGGCAATAAATGCTAATTAAATCCTTCTTTAAACAGCTTTGTCAAGTGGGCACTTCAGGGCCTATAGGTCCTCTTGTTGTTGTTTTTTTGCGATTTGTTTCTGCTAGTCCAAGGAAAGCTTTTTAAAAAAAACAAAGCTCTGTTGTATGGAGTATTAAGAAGGTGTCTGTATGCAGTTTTTTTTTGTCTTTAGCTTCTGGAGTTCTCCTAGCAGATGCATGCCAAGGGGAAGTTAAGATTTGGCTGAGAGGACCTGCAAAAAAACTTTTTATTAGGGTTTAATGATGCTTTTGACACTGAGCAGCGGCAAGCAATTGTCAGACTTAACACTTAGCACTACCCTCTGAATCTACTGCTTCTAAGGAAACTTCATACCAAAGAAAAATATTCTGGTCCATGCTGTTTTTGAAATATGGGTGATTGAATTTTTTTCTATTTTTATCTCCTGGGGTTCCAAAAAGAATGCCAAAAATTTTTTCAGACATAAATCAAGTAATTATGACCCATTATACCACATGCCAAATTTTGATCAAATCAGTCAATCTGTTCTTGAAAAAGAAATTTTGGGTGAAGCCCAAAATGGGCATGCTACCATAGAGAGCCCAAATTATGAACTACAAACTGGCAGCAGCTTCATTTGAACAATTAGGTGAGCTAAAAAGAGTTCCTCTAAACAAAGTATACACAAGGACACAGAACTTGAGGACAAAAGTCTATAATATAGTTTAAACAGTTATGTGATGGGTGGAAAAATGGTTATTTATATACTATTAAAAAAAAGTAGAGAATATCCAAACTGATGTTGATATTTTCGGAAAATGAAAAAATTTATAGTAGTTTATATATTTTTTATACTTACCAATGATCCAGACTTAGCTGACTTAGCTGGTGCTAACCTCAAAATATCTAGGGCCAAACACAAATTTTGCCCCCCAATCCCCAAAATTTGCATGCAAAAACTGAAAATTAGAAGTCCTATCTAGCCCTCCATACATTTTACCCTCCACAGATGCGCAGACAACAGGAAGTCACCAAATCTGGCGCCAATAAATCATTCTTTGTAGAAAAAATAATAATATAATAATTCAGCGGGGAGGTATTAGTGCCCAGTACTGCCCACTCATGGGAAGGCCATTCCCGTCTGGGTCATTGGTAAGTATAAAAAAATATATACATTACTATAAAATTTTTCATATTTTTATACTGTAACCAATGACCCAGACTTGGCTGAATCGTAAAAAGGTGGAGGGCCTACAACTTCCGAAATAGTAGATCAACATAGATCAAATCCTTCAATCCATGATGAAGAAATTAGAATTTACATGTATGTCTCTTAATACCATAATAGAAAAGACATATACTAATATGGATCCCAATTATATAAATCCTACATTTAAGCATAAAATAATGTTAATTAGGATGAAACAAATAAACTATTTTTGAGACTAGTATGGACTAGGCCCTAAAAATTATTATGGCATACTGAGAATGGGAGAAAATTTCCCATAAACCTACGCCACACAATAATACTGCAGCTGATAGCCGAACATAATTCGGACAAGACAGCTTCCTCAATAGTTACATACCCCATAAGGCAGAGAAGTGGACAAAATGCCCCCCCCCCCCCTTTTTTGAACATAACTTCAAAAGAAAGAGGGAGAGCTCTGGAATCAATAAGCAGAACCCGGAAAGGATATAAATAAATATCGATCAAGCACTCAAAAAATTAATTCATGAATAATAAATGGTGCTTAATGCCACTTCACAAGCCAAGGCTATAGCGATGATTTTGGTAAATAACATTATCCGCTACAAAATATGCACTGCAGACGCCATATACAGGTACGACGAAATCAGTGAGAAATCAATTATAACATATACATACAAAAGTGGGATAAGATGAACAATCTCTGCAGAGAAAACACGCTTCAAGATCATTCACAGGAGGCCTCTGTAATATTAAATCCGGTAAAAAACACTCTCCAACGTGTACTATTTGGTATCTACAAGTATAAAGATGTGAGAATATGCGATTTGAGAACTGACAAAATAGAGACCAAGATCTAGAAATGGAGGTAGGTATGATAAACCAGCTCCAAAATCAGAAAATAAATACCGGAAACAAATGCAAAGAACTGCATATATGCCTATAATGGTGCCATCCAACACGACCCAGACACAAAGTATGTGTGTATTAAAAATATATATACGCGACAGCATGAGTGTGTGGGGGGGGAATTCGAATATATGTCGAAACCTCCTCACCCTCATTACTTAATCATTGCTGGTGCAGACATCAATAATATAGTGACCATAAAAGCTCTTTCACGTCTGAAATACTCCGTAATGCCACTGAGAGTGGAGAATGACATGAAGAATAAAACTTCCCTTAAAGAAGAAAACCCTTCAATGGGGAAGCTTCTGGAGAATGCTCAATAGCAGACCCCATAACCTCAATGAAATCAAAAGAAACAAATGAATTGAAGGATACACATATCCTACCATTCATTCCCATGAAAACGGCTGAGCGTCAATGTACGTGCTCAAAAGCCTTATACTAGCGACACAAATAATGGAAACTATTATTCCCATGTGCCAAAAACTTTACTATCCTGAAGAGATCCCACATAAGATCATGTAATAGCCAAACAGAATAAGCGTAAGATATAGCCAGTGCTTACTTATGCGCTGAAATCTTAAGCATTGACTGCTAATAGGAAGATAAATAACCCAAGCAGTACGAATAGCTAACTGACTTAGTTAACAATAGAATGAACATAAACGTCCCTTGTATTGAAAAATAATGACAAAAGAAGCGTTACTTCTCTTCTGATAAACTCTGATGTGCGTTTATAAATACATGAATGGAAAAAATTTGATGATGTAATCGTAAACAATGAGACATCATTGAATATGTGATTTCCAATAACAGAGGGTCCCAAGAACCCTGCATAGAGAGACCCTCGGACTCAGGATTGTAACGCAATATATGAACTCAAGTCCGAAATAATTGAGAAAACCGTAAAATATGCCCAAACTTGACCTTATGTTAAAAGTTCTCTAAAACTAAACAGGTCAAGAGGGAAAAACATCTACCACTCCAGTTAATAAGTGGAGTGGACATGTGTGTAAGCAACCCATCGAAATAACATTCCAAGCCGCTCCACACAACTCCATCCGGTGCATAAAACTATCGCTGTTAATGCATCAGATAACAGATAAAAGCGAGCCAAACAGCTGGTTAATTCACTCTGTGAAACAGATGAACCAGCCAAATGAATAGTGGGATACGTGAATCCTATCATAAATCCCATGAGACATTATCTAGTTGACCAATCAAGTGATCTAAAGAACTATACTCGCTACAATTGCCGAACGTTCGCTTTTCGACTGAAAGATAATCTTAAATAACCTAATTATCCACTTCCAGTCAAAATCGGCCAGACCGAGTTCTATAAGAGCCTCGAACCACCGGCTCAGAGGAGTCTGATCAGTAACTCAGTCTGACGAGAAACCCCTATCCAAGTGGCTGTATAGAAAATCCTAAAGAAATATATATAGGAGAGATACCTATACCTTATAAGCGAATTGAGTCAAGGACAAAGTCTCCTACTCTTCTGTTGGCTGTGGTCGATTAGACCCCAACTTAAAGAGTTGAGTATAGATGCTTTCTTGTAGTTTCTTGTAGTTTAATCCTACAATAATGAAAGCTTACCATCAAAGACTTAGGTATACCTATACCTTTGCTATGAGTCCTAATAGACGATCTGAGTCTAGGACAACCTCTCATACTCTTTCTGCTGGTGTTGGTACATTAGACCCCAACTTAAAGAGTCGAGAATTGATTCTTATCATAAAGACTAGAGTTGGAAGACTAAAGCGACCTACGGCAAGTTTTCCATCTAGTCAAATGCAAAGAGGAAGACACAAGGCTACGTTGCATCAGAATAACTCCCACTTAACATTAGTTAAGACCGAGATATAAATACTAGGTCTGGAAAGAATTTTAAAAGGTACAAATGACCACAAAATTCCTTCCATATGGACGATGCGTCACAGTACTTAAAATTAAAGTACATAAGACCATGAGACTAAATTTGCTCTAAGAAATTATCTTCTCAATTACATCCAAGCGAACAGCTAAATGATGAAGGTAAGGCTAAAACTAGGATCTTAGCCTGCTCAATCAACGCAGAGGAACTCTCCACATCTTCCCCTGTTGTTTTTTAAAACTATGGGAACAATCACAAACGATTAAAGTTACAGAGGAAGAAGATAAGAAACCGAATTACTTTTTCCCGCAGGAAGTTAAATATGGTGTCGTCTACATAATCGAAGACCTGTGACACATGTGTAGACTTAACCGGAAAGAGATCTTATTATCCTACTCTTTACCCGGATGAAGTCAGTGTCCAACTACGCTAGCGGTTCTCATAATTGCTCGCAGCATTTGAATCACTGGAACAATTTCAAGGAAATGATAATGTATGGTATCTATATCATCCAAGAGTTGTTCCGGAAGGAAAAGTTATCCTTTCCATCATACGTTCAAATTAGTTAGAATCACATCTAAACAGGCAGGTGACTGGACCAAATAAGCACCATGCAACAGCTCAAGATTTGAGACTGACGTTGAGTGCTTCTGCCTTAGAAGGAATACTGCGATTAGCTGCGCAACTGCGACAGCAAGTCCGTCACAGAGGCCTGAGGAGCAGCGGTCATGAATAGCCTCTTCGCTGGCTGCTCCTAGGACAGGGAGTCCAATATTATATAGTTATTACTGTGGACGACCTGATGAATGAAGCCTCATCTCCTTGGCTACTAGATGGTGTGACTTTCTTCACAAAAGATGGACCTTTAGATGATGCAGACTGGAAATCCTGAGTCACTTAGCCAAGTTCGGGAGTGCTTGGTAGACGCTAAAGAAGCAAAACTGTAGCCGTCCCCAGCTAAGAATTGAACTAAGCGTACTGGACAATAGCTATGTACGTAAACTCTGACTGATGCAAGTTCCTACCAACAACACCCGGCTCCAGATGTTGTTGAAAGAGAGAGAAGGTCTCCCTGTTGCTCGTGGTCTGGAGACCCCTGGACGAGCGTACCTCAGAACTTGTGGTCTTCCTTCCATCAGCACTGGGTGAGCATGATTCGATTAAACAGTGTTCGCTACACCCTTACTCTCTCTCGACCGCCACGGACATACCCGGCATCACATCGCCCACATACGAGTGAGATCTGCCGGGTGAGCTAGCTGTAGACAAGGGATGTAAACCTCTTTTGAAGCCTAGCCCTTGTCTAAAATCATTGAGCACTTTTCCACTAGCTCTAAATACAATGCATATGTGACACATCCGGAGTCACGGTCCCAGTATCCAATCTTAACCGTTTCACCGGCGACAGGGAACTGAAACCACTCATCAGGTTTCATAGCCCTGTGCAATATAAAGATCACTTTAGCCATTATGTAGAGGAAACCTTAAGACTAGCCGACCCCGGCTGCCTATTAGACATGATGTCCCAGACAGGAGGCATTGACGTTTACTCCGACTGATGCAAGTTCCTACCAACAACATCTGTCCCCAGATGATGCTGTAAGAGCGAGAGGCCTCTCTCTTGCTCGCGGTCCTGGATGACCTGAACGAGCGTACCTCAGAACTTGCCGGTTTCCTCCTTCCGTCGTCGCTGGGTGAGCATAATTGCATATCATATTGTTTGCTCCACCCAATATGATCTCCTAGCCCGGATCGTATACACCCAGCGTCACAGTTCTCAGAGGCCTGAGTAACTACTTCATCGGTCGAGCTAACTGGCAACAACGGACTTATGCGGTCGTGTGTGCTTTTCAAACATAGAGGAAGCTATAAGACTGGCCGACCCCAGCAGTCTATGGAAGGAGCATCCCGTAGATGCAAGTTCCAACTGACACAAGTTCCTACCAACAACCTCTGACCCCAGATGTTGTTAGAAGAGAGAGCGGCCTCTCTCTTGCTCGCGATCACGGAAGACCTGGACGAGCATACCTCAGAACTTGTCTGACCGACACAAGTTCCTACCAACAACCTCTGACCCCAGATGTTGTTATAAGAGAGAGAGGCCTCTCTCTTGCTCATGATCACGAAAGCCCTGGACGAGCATACCTCAGAACTTGTCTACTTCCTCCTTCCCATGCTTCCTCCGTTCCATCGTCGCCGGGTGAGCATGTTCGTATATTTATAGTGCTCGCTACACCCTTATTCCTCTTCTCGACCACTACAGACATACCCAGCATCACATCAACCACATACGAGTGAGATCTGCCGGTCCAGCTAGCAGGCGACAAGGTCATCAATCCTACTAAGGATCTAGGCACTTGTCTAATTCCTTGAGCACTTTTGCCGCTAGCTCTTCATTGATTTGCGACGACGGCAGCACACTCCCAGACGGAGTCATGAAGCCACACCATGTTCTTGTTCCTCTGTAAATAGAAACTAAAAAACTATAGTGACCTTTTGACGAGAGGACCAGCCGAGTCCCCTCGCCGTGATAGGACCGATAGTGTCCACTCGCCTAACACAAACCATGACACCCGTCATTCAGATTATCAAATCTGACACATGGAGTAGAATTAGTGGTAGTACATCAAGTAAACTCATTACAATGACCAAGTAAATAAAGGAACAGTTTCCTCTATTTGCCATACTATTAGATAAAAATAATTACCTAAATACTAATATATGTCATTGTACCACCACCAAATCTACATATAATATAAGATAACATTAAATATATTCAATGAAATAAATATATCCAAAAGAAAACCTCTTTCAAAAATAAAATAAAAATTTTTGAAAAAAATTTCCTAATATAAGAGCCCAAGTTCCCAAAGGGAACGATGAGCCCAAAAAAGCCTAACTGTGGACAAAATTATAAAATCTGTGTAAAATTAACTACCACACTATCAGAATATTTAATGTTACCTCCTAAACAAAAATAGGAAACTACCTAGAGTAATGTAATGTAAACAAAACACCGGAATCAAGACCCCAGGCAACACGGCCCGAAGTCAGTAACAGAAACAAGACTATCTGATGTAAAGCAAGATCGGCCTCAGAAGAAAAAACGATACATTGGATGTAAGATGCATGACCAAAACGCCCAAACACCCTAAGGATGAGGACATAACCCTGGGGATGTATAGAATAATCTTCTGTATAAAACGTTAAACTCCCAATAAATTTTATAAATTTTTTTTTATTAAAACAAGCCAAAAAGCTTGGGAGCTTAACTGGGGGGATCAAGGGAAGGCAGGGAAGGAATACTAAATAAACAGAGGATAGAGCATAATCAATCAGTGATAACGTCAGGCTCCTCATGTCCCGAAATTAGGGAACATGAACTAATTTTAATAAATAATATAAAATTACAGCCCTGAACGTTTCAAACCACCGTTTCTTCCTTTCTTCATCCAGTTCTGTCCTTGGATCCACCAATTTCACCATTGATTTGTGTCTGGCATCATTATTAAATGAGATTTAAAAGCACAAATATCAGTTTATTGTTATCTGACAAGGGTCAAACAAAGAATGATTTATTTGCGCCAGATTTGGTGACTTCCTGACGTCTGCGCATGTGCGGAGGGTAAAATGTATGGAGGGCTAGATAGGACTTCTAATTTTCGCTTTTGCATGCAAATTTTGGGGATTGGGGGGGAAAATTTGTGTTTGGCCCTAGATATTTTGGGGTTAGCATCAGCTAAGTCAGCTAAGTCTGGGTCATTGGTTACAGTATAAAAATATGGTATTGGATACGCATGTTTGGACACATCAATATGTTTTTGAAAGTTTAGTGTGGATCATGAATGTCACCAGCCCATGAAAACTTTGTGCAGGTTTTAGGTATGAGTGCCGCATTAACGTCTGTGGGGTACGTTTTGAAATTTTCATTTGTACTGGACGGTCTTTTTCAGAGGTCTCATTGTTCTTTTCTTGGTATAAACTCATTCATCGGTAGTTTCTGGTCGAAAAGTAACTTTGAGGTATGCAAAGACTGACACATGACGAATGTTAACATGCCATTGGTATGTTGGAAGCTGGCAAGAGACAGACTGCAGTGGCTCAAATTCTCATTATTACTCTGTTGGTGATTGGCAAGTTGAGGTCACGCTACCGTCAGACAGGCAATGTTGATGACAGACGTCAGTCAGGTCATCCAAGGGTGACAATTGCTAACCAGGATCGTTTCATCTGAACCACAGCATTCTGTAACCACCATCAAAGTGCCTCAGAAATTGGACAGCAGCTGCACCGAGCGACAGATGTGCGAGTCAGTGATCAGACTATCCGAAATCGCTGACACAGCTTTAATTTGTACGCTTGACGACCTCGGATAATTCCACGTTTGCAAGGCGCAATTAGTGTGGAGCACAACCGCGCTGGGACAATCGTCGGTGGAGCAACGTCATGTTTTCCAATGAATCAAGGTTCACTCTCGACTTCCACGACAGGAGAAAGAGTGTGGCAGCGGTGGAACAAACGATACCATGGTGTAACCGTTAGGCAGCACAATCATTTTGGTGGTGGATCGGTTATGGTATGGGGAGGGATAACCATAACAAGCAGAACAGCATAACATGTCATCCAAGGGCATGTCACAGGGCAGTACTACAGATGACAATGCAAGAGCACATAGGGCCTGTGTCACTACAGAGTTACTCCAGGAGCAGAATCTCACTACCATGCCTTGGCCAGCACTAAGTCTGGACCTTTCACCAATCGAGCATGTCTGGGATATGCTTGGCAGGCGCCTGCGACAAGGCCAACAGCCCCCTACCAATGTCCAGGAACTCGCCACTGCACTGCTGGAAGAATGGAATAACATAAGTCAAGCTGATATTGGACGTTTGGTGAGGACTATGCCACATTGGATCCATGCTTGGCTTGCAAACTGAGGAGGATTTACAAGGTATTGAGGTCTTGGACTGAATGTGGTAAATTCTCTGACTGACCGTCCATGTCTTCTACAGCTCAGTGCCTGGAATGTGTGCTTGTCAGACACCAAACTATCACTGAAATCATTCACCAGATGTCACAGTGCAATGCCTCAACTGTCTTTTTGATGAAAGTTAAAAAATTTATAGTAATTTATATATTTTTTATACTTACCAATGACCCAGACATAGCTGGTGCTAACTCTTAAAATATAGGGCCAAACACAAATTTTGCCCCCCAATCCCCAAAATTTGCATCTAAAACTAAAGAAAACATGTCCTGAAAGGCCCTCCACACTTCGCCCCTACTGCGCATGCGCAGTGTCAAGGACGTTCCGAAATTGGCGCCATTAATCATTCTAATAACCAGTGCCTGGTAAGCGCTATGTACTCAGCGGGGAGGCAAGAGTTCCCAACTCCTGGGAGGGCCATCCCCGTCTGGGTCATTGGTAAGTATAAAAAATATATAAATTACTATAAATTTTTTAACATTTTTATACTGTACCAATGACCCAGACATAGCTGAATAGTAAAAAGGCTGGAGGGCCAAGGACATAGAGCAAAATGGAATACGCTCAATAAAATAAAATAGAGTCATCCCCTGTAGGGAAAAAGAAGTAATAGGCCTTACATGTATCTTTCTTATTTATGATAAATTAGAAAGATACAACACCTTCCAAAATTGAGCTTCATACATCCATGTACTCTATTAATATCCAATATAATCCTTATACTAATAATTTTTAAAGTAAGCCAATAAATAAAGTAAGTCTAGAGAATAGAGACTCTTATACTCCTAAAAGTGTCTGAGGATTGCATAATCATGTCCGTTGACATATGCAATATTCAAAAGCTATACTTAAAAAACTAAGACTTGAATGAATTTTAAAAACCTAAACTTCTCACTAAACAACCATCCCAATAACAGCTCAGAATTACTAACTCCGGAGGAGGTATCCCCTTGTTTTCATAGTAAAACAGGTGACCCAAGGGAACACCCTCCCCCCCCCCCCCCCCCCCCCCCCCCCCCCCTTTTCTTGCCCTGGGTCAAATAGCCCAGAGCGAAGAGGGCAGCCGAACGGAGACACTGCCGAAACAGACAGCCTACCTAGCTATAGTAGCAACTGTTAAGTGAATGACATTCTGAGCAGTAGATAATAGACCTAACAATAGAGGCCTCCAGAAATGGACTCGATATTTCTAAGATAAAATTCATGAATGTGGATGGCTGAGCGCAATGAGCGGCCTTTAAAAATCTATAATAGCGACACTATTAATGAAAGCCCAAGAAGTAGAAGAACTCTTACTTCATGAGCCGAAATCTTAAGCACAACTGCTAAGTCAATGATATACCATAAGCAGTACCGATAGTTAATAGAATCCATTAACAATAAAATGGAGCGTAACGTCCTTCTACTACATCAAAGACAGAAGAAGCTTACGCCCTTTGTAATAAACAGATATCTGTTTATAAATACATAAACTGTACCCGGAAAGAGTAAAGGCCTATGCCCATACGAAGACGGAAGGACCTTAAAATAATAGGTTCCGGATAATAGGAGCCTAACTTTTATGCAACAATCCAACCTAAATAGTAACGGAAGTATTGATTCCGAAACTATGAAAGTGAAAATCATCCATCGATAGTTCATGAAACTCACTGACTCTACAGTAAAAGAGAAACCAACAGAATTACTGTCTAAAAGGTCAGAATTTGAAAACTACTGTTTCCAGAGGCTCAAATGATTACTTAGCTAAATAAGAACCGAAGTTAAAATCCGTATAGGAATTTAATCTAAAGATTCTAAGTCTATTTATCAAAAAGTTACTAACTGACTTAGATAAAGAGACAAAAGACTCAATTGTAAACTATCGTAGAGTGCATAGGTATGAGGTAACATAAACCTATAACCTAAATAATAACAGGCTGCAGTAGATCTTGTGAAACAAGTATACTAAAAAATAGCAATGAGTAGTATGGAGGGATCAACAATATGAACATAATGATCCCTACACCACGACGGAAGAGCCTCCACTTTAGCCGCATAGAATAGCGAAGAAGAGGATCTCCTATAGTAAGAAATTGCGTCCAAAGCTCGTCCAGTACAGTGCTTACAATGCAATACGGACCACACAACGGAATACATGAAGGTTGCGACCTTGCTGGTTGTGATAAAGATGACACGATTTATCCAGTGAAAAAGATCCTCACATAGAGGAAGATTTCACGTTAAGACCCACAGTAGACAAGAGAGTAAATTACTCATGATCTCTGTGAAGATAGAGATGCTATCAACAGAAATGTATTGTGGTTGTTTATCTTAGCAATACCTGCTAAAACAACAGCGCCGGAGGATACGCGTATCCTATCATTCCGTCCTATAGATCAATAGAGCGTTAACAATATTAGCTCAGAGATCTGGACAAGCCAACACATACGTCTGCAATTGATTAGCAAGCTGTGTGATAAATAAATCATCATTGGGCGCTCCCATAGATAGCAAATCTGATTGAATACTTGTTTGTTGAGAGTCCATTCTGACAGCAACAAGCGACCCGTAAGAGAACGGGAGTCCGATAAAACAATCAGACGACCCAGAATATGACGGACCAAAACTGAACTTGGTGTACTATAACCAACAGACGGATTCTTTCCATTAAATTGAATAACGGAAACGAAAGAGTGCCTCCCTGGTTCCGGAGATACGCCACTACTGTCGAATTAAAGGACAGGAATTTGGGCATGCGTTTCTGAATAATGTTCATGCAATGACATAAAGCAAGCCTAAAAAACATTATTCCGCGGAAGTTAAACTGATTGCTAAAAGACTGCGGAACCCAAAGACCCTGGCACTTCGAATCCGTAGGGATCAGTATTATATCCCAATCTGTTTGACTGGCAACCGTCATAATAGCCACACTCGGGTCCGGCAACTGCGGCGGCACTCTCTGAGTCAACCACCGAATGTTTGCCCCAGTCTGAATCTCTTGTAACACTAGATAGACAAGAGAACGTATAAATCGAGCAATTCATGGATTGCCGAAAAGTTGCCGTCGAAGAGAAGCTCCTCCGAGAACGAAGCGACTCTGAGAGAGTTCTTAACCTTACTATCCACGCGTGTGGATGTAGCTAGGGCTGCGTCACGTCTAACTAACTCCAATCAGCCACTGAAGGGCGGAGTTATACGTGAACAAACTACTGCCCTCAAAAGAAATTACATTGAGAATAATATCCCGTAAATCTTTTCTTGAAGACGTAATGATAACGCCTCAGTAAGGCGGATTACGTATAATAAAGCGTCTAAGTTAAGTCTACTATACATAATGTCGTTCCCAACATTGAAATTGGAAAAGACATAAACGGCGAAAAAGAATATATGCAGTCTTTAATCACACCGTCTAGACGCATATGAACTCTCGGTATGCCCTGCTCTGCCAAAATAAACTATTTGTATAAATGATAAAATGGCAGAAATGAGCAACGCGGGCAAGAAACTAAACTATCATGCTTAGTAGCAGGCTTGTATATATATATATATATATAGCGTCGAAAAATAAAACACATGTTGTAATGACAATATTGGACTGCGTCGGTAAGTCAGGAACAATGTCCCTGAACCGATCGAAAAATCCGAGTCCAATGACGCTATAAGTCTCTTATCCAAGATCGCAGCAATGAAGTCCGAAATAATAATCACTGGAAGATAATGCCAGAAGATATGAAAGGCATCTTCCGATACTACTAAAGGGAAAACTCGAAATCTTTCGAATCCCTTTCGCCATCCTGTCGGACCCTATAAAGCGTTCGGTCGTCCGTAGCTGATGCAACCGCGGACCGCACCGACCCAGCGCCGTCGGATAATTCCTGATTCGACCGAGAAACTGTCAATTGCTGGGATGCTGCGAAACAACTGTGCTAACTCGGATAGCACGTCCGTCACTGAGGCCTGAGGAGAAGCGGTCTTACGATGCATTGCCGCTGGAAGCTCCGTGATCGTTACCCCCGTGCATACTTCCAATATGCGAGCGAACGGAGTGTATAGGCCTCGTGTCCCTTGGCTACCGGATGGCGCGACCTATTCGCCGTGGAATCACTGAATGCCGAAACTGATCGGATACTCGAGGTCACGTAGCCAATGTGCGGTCGTGTGCCCTGCTGTGAGGATGAGGAAGCATTAAAGACAGTCTCTCGGACTGTCAATATAACGGAGCGTCCCGACCAACGGACATATGCTCCGAATGTAAAATATCTGAACCACAACATGCGGTCCCCTATGTTGTTGGGCGAGAGAGGGACCTCTCTCGCTCACAGCCCGGACGGACCTGGACAAGCCAGGAACCGGACTAACAGGCTTCCTCCGATCTGTCCTCAATCTGCCGTCACTGGGTGAGTACTAAAGTAATTAAAGTGCTCGCATCACCCAAATCTCCTTCCTAGACCGCAACGGACGAACCCGGCAGCCGAACCATTCGATGAATGTACGCTACACCGGGTGAGCTAGCGAATGTCACTCCGTAGGCGATAGACATATTCCATGAGCACTTATTGCCGCTAACTCTTCATTAACTATGACGACAGAGGCACACTTTTGAAAGACATCTCCATAACTCTTCGAACAAGAAACCAGAAATGCTTGGATAGCAAGCATAAAATAATAATATATATAGCGTCGTTCAATAATTCGAAAGTTTGTGTGACATTATTGGACTATGTCGGAACTGAGGGACGATGTCCCTGAACCGAACCAAAAATTCTAAGTCCACCGACGCTATCAGTTTCTTATCCGGCATCGCAGCATTCTGGTCCGACGAAAGAAGCTGTAGAAGACCAAGTCAGATGACATACACAACAGCATATGTTGTTCCGAAAGGGAAAGCTCGAAATCCTCCGAATCCCTTTCGGTATCCCGTCGGACCGGATGAAACTTTCGGACGTCCGTACCCGCTTCCGCAGAGCGTCCCGACCCAGCATCGTCGGATAAAATATATGCGACAGATTCAGTTGATGCTGGGATGCTGTGATAAACTGTGCTATTAAGGAAAGCACGTCCGTTCCCGAGGCCTGTGCAGTAGCGGTCTTACGATGCATTGCCGCCGGAAGCTCCGTGTACGTTGACTCCCGCACACTTCCTATGCGAACGTCCGGAGTCTGCAGGCCTCGTGTCCCTGGCTACCGGATGGTGTGACCTGGTCGCCGAAGAATCCTTGATCGGCGAAGCTGGTAATATATCGGCGGTCACGCAGCCAAGGTGCGGTCGTGTGCGCTGACGAGAAGAGGAAGCCTTAGCAGTCTCAGCGGACTGCCTATACAACGGAGCGTCCCGAGCGACGGACGTATGCTCCGCTTGCGACACATTTTGTACCACAACATCTGGGGCCAGATGTTGTTGAACGAGAGAGGGGCCTCTCTCGCTTGCCGTCCGGATGGACCGGAACGAGCTATGAACCGGACTAAAAGGCTTCCTGCGTTCTCCCTCCGATCCGCCGTCACTGGGTGTGCATTAAGTTAATTTATAGTGCTCGCATCACCCCAAAATTCCTTCTAGACCGCAACGGACGAACCCGGCTGCCGAACCATTCGGTGAATGGACGCTACACCGGGCGAGCTAGCGGACGTCAAAGGCCGTCGAACCTACTAGGGTCCTCTTAGGCAATTGGCGTATTTACATGAGCACTTTTCCGCTAGCCCATCATTAATTGTGACTACGGAGGCACACTGTTGGAAGACATCACAGATACATCACCCTAATCTTGATCGTCTGAAATAGAAATTGATAAAGTAGAGTGACCCTGCGGGGAAAGGACCGGAGTGTCCAAATCCCCAACAACATACCGTGACATACGCTTCCCATATTGTCATCGAAATCATACGATACAGAACCGGAGTTAATGCGAGTACACTGACCACATATAGAATGATAATAAAGTCAGAGGAAGACTTCCTCTTAAAACAATTGATCAATATCCTTTCAATGTGAAAAGAAAACAAGTCCTGGTACTCGCACTAACCCCTGGCAATCAAAATACATAATAATAATATGATCCATTAATATAGAAAAAATAATTGAAATCAAAATATTTTGAAAAAATATTTTTTCAGAACAGCCCAAGTTTCTGAAAAGTAACGTTGAGCCCCAATGGATCCCAAGCCTAAGTGTGGACAAAAATTTTAAAAATATTTTAAACAATTTATTCAACACTTACGAACAATAATAATGTATCTAGTTATGATTAAAATAACATAAAGATATTATTTTTTAGAAATCCCCCCCTCACACAGAGGGCTGTTGTAAATGTAAACAATGAGTGTAAAAACACTAAAATAAGACTCCAGGCACCCAGGCCCGAAATCAGTTACCAAAAATACACTATCTGATGCAAAACAGAGACTTCCAGGGAAGAAACTGCAGAACATCAGATGGTAGATGCAGAACACAACGCCTAACCACCCGTAGGTGAAGACGTAAACATGGGGAAAGAACAGAATTCATTCTGTTATTCAGCTAAAACTCCCAAGAAATTTTAGTAATAATAATTATAGAAACTATGCCAAAAGCATGGGAGAATAGCAAGGGGGAACTTAAAGGACAGGGAGAGAGGAAAACACTTAAAAAAAAACAGTGTAACTAAATAATCAGAATGACAACAAAATGGCTGCTGCCTTGAAAATAGGTAACTTAACATAATTTCATTAAAAAATTTTAAGTTACAGCCCTGATAATATTCTGTCACACATTCTTTTCCTCTCCTCCTTCTCTATCCTCCTTAGAATCACCATTTCACTAATATTTATGTGTCTGGCATCATTTAAACTGAGATTTAAAAGCACAAAGATCAGTCAGATGTTAACTGATGAAGGGCCAAACTTAGAATGATTAATGGCGCCAATTTCGGAACGTCCTTGACACTGCGCATGCGCAGTAGGGGCGAAGTGTGGAGGGCCTTTCAGGACATGTTTTCTTTAGTTTTAGATGCAAATTTTGGGGATTGGGGGGCAAAATTTGTGTTTGGCCCTATATTTTAAGAGTTAGCACCAGCTATGTCTGGGTCATTGGTACAGTATAAAAATATATAAATTTATTTCTTCATATATCTCACTTTTATCAAATATCCCCTACTTTTTTTGAATAGTATATATTAATGAAAGTGTCAATGACACTGTAGCTTAACTTGTCTGTGTGTAGTGTTTGATGAAAAAGATATGTTCAATGTTTATGAAAGGATTATGAAATATGACAAGAATTGTGATGATTGGGAATATGGTAATTTCTGTTCCCTGTATGCTATGTTTTCAATAAAAACTAGAGTGATGTCACACATGCAGCCCGACTGTCCCAGCAATGGCAATGCTTAGACACAAAATAGTTGGAGCCATTTTTTGTTAACCGTTTACCTAACGAATCTGCCATAACTGCACTTGTAATATACAAAATTTGCTCTTCAAATTTTATTTTTTCATTTCTCTTCTCCAAAACATACCTCATGACCTATTAATGGAACAAGCTTGATGAGCTTAATAAGGCTAATAAGCCATGGTTAGAAGCAAAAAATGAAAAAATCTGATGTTTCAGAAAAATAATTTGTACTGTTGGCTTCAACTTGTGTTAGGTAAAGGATTAAAGATGCAGTACATAAAGCAATGTTGGGCTATAGGAGTCAATTTTCTTTTTTGCATGTAATAACTCCCAATTCTTCAAAATGCATTTTGGGAATAATTGCATAAGTGACACGTGTGTGTGTGTGTGTGTGTGTGTGTGTGTGTGTGTGTGTGTGTGTGTGTGTGTGTGTGTGTGTGTGTGTGTGTGTGTGTGTGTGCATGCATGTGTGCGTGCATGCATGCGTGCGTGTGCGCATGCGTGTGTGCGTGCATGCATGTGTGTACACATATCAACTTTGGTTGAAATCAAATATACCAAACTGGAGTTATCTGTCGGAAACCAATTGTTTACAGATGGATGGACCGACGGATGGACGGACGAAAGTCATGACTATAGCCCTGACTATAAACAGTCAGGGTAAAAATGCATTTTGTACCAAAGAAAAAATATTGCTTAAATTGCCCTGGGTGAGGAGGTGGGGTGGAGGTGTGGAAGGGGGGGGGGGTATGTTAGGGAGGTCCATTTTTTTTTTCTGCCTGTGGTCAGTCTAAATCCTTCTGAATGCACTTTGATTTGAGCACAGAGAAAAGAAAAAAATGCCTAACTGGCACTGTGGCGTGCAGGGGGAAGCTGGGGGGGGGGGGGGGGGGGGGGTATCTGGGTTTTTAACCACAAACTTTAACCAAAACTGTAAAAAAGCATTTTTGATGAAAGAAAAAAAAAGTGCCAAATTGGCCCCGGGGAGGGGGGGGGGGGTGGCAGAGGGAGGGTTTACATGAGTTTAAAAAAGGTTCTGCATGTAGTGACTGTAAATAGTTCAAAATGCATATCAGAGTAAAAAAAAAAAAATATGCCTAATTTGGGGGGGGGGGGGGGGGAGGGGGTGGTGGTGCTTGTCTGGGTTTTTAACCACAAACTTTAACCAAAACTGTAAAAAAAAGACGGATGGACTGACAGATAGACGAATGGAGCAAGCTCTGTGCTATATCCCTCCCTTGTAATAAAGTATGTAATAGAAGCCTAATTTGAAATTTAGAGAAACTAAGTTCGAAAAGCATTGTGAAAAGGGTTAAATTAATGCCAATATTATTTGAAACCACTGTGTACAGCTTCAGTAGACCTTGCCCAAAATGAGAAAAAGAAATGACTTTGTAACAGAGTGTTTGGAGAATGAAAGGTAGAACATTGAAAAGCAGAACTTTAATCCGAAACTTTAAGTTGGGAATACTAAGTAAAACTGATTGGCAAAAAAGGGTTAAATATTTCCTAAAACCGATAAAAGAAATCAGTGATGTAAATAGAATCATTAAGTTGTATTGACCATGCAAGAATTAGAGTAAGAAAGTATGTGGCAAAGTCTAATTTCAAATACAAACAAAGTAGGTCTGAAAACATGTTTAAAAGGGGTTAAATTCATGCCGATATTAATGAAAATCACCGTTGAAATGTTCAGTAGATAGTAGACATTGTCCCAAATAAGAAACAGTGACATTCCACTAAACTGTTTGAAGAATTAAAGGTGTAATTTTAATAAAACACCCCTCAAAAAAAAAACTTTAACCAAAAACTTTAACCTGGAAGTTGTAAGTTAAATTGCCATACAAAAAAGGGTTAAATATTTTCCAAAATAACATGAACCATAAAAAAAATAAAAACTAGAGTGATGTCACGCATGCAGCCCGACTGTCCCAGGAATGGCAATGCTTAGACGCAAAATAGTCGGAGCCATTTTTTGTTAACATTTTAACTAATGAATCTGCAAATCTGCACTCGTGATATACAAAATTTGCTATTCAAATTTTATTTTTTCATTTCTCTACTTCAAAACATACCTCCTGACCTATTATTTATTTATTTATTGGTGTTTAAGGTCACATATTTCTGCACAATGGCTAATCATGACCACGACAGTTTTACGGGTGGAGGAGGCCGGAGTACCCGGAGAGAACCACCGAGCAATGGCGAGCAACTGTCAGCTCCCCAACATACGAACTCCACACAAGCAGGGTTAGCAATGGTTGAAGACAGGTGCACCAGGGGGGTTACGTGAGTTTAAAAAAAGTTTCCACCTGTAGTGACTGTAAATAGTTCAAAATGCATATTCGAGGAAAGAAAAAAAAATTTTTTAAAAATGCCTAATTGGGGAGGGCTGTAAATTTCTGTCTGGATTTTTAACCACAAACTTTAACCAAAACTGTAAAGAAGCATTTTTGACAAAAGGAAAAAAAGGTTCGGCATGTAGTGACTGTAAATAGTTCAAAATGCATATTGGAGGAAATAAAAAAAAAATGCCTAATTGGGAGGGGGGGGGGGGGGGGTGGGTGTTTGTCTGGGTTTTTGACCAAAACTGTAAACAAGCATTTTTGACGAAAGAAAAAAAAAAGTGCCTAATTGGCCCCCGACGAGGTGTGTGTGTGGGGGAGGGGGTTGGGAATTGGGGGGGGGTGGGGGCTACGTAAGTTTAAAAAAAAGGTTCTGCATGTAGTGACTGTAAATAGTTCAAAATGCATATTGGAGAAAAGAAGGGAAAAAAAGCCTAATTGGGGAGGGGGGGGGGGGGGGGTAGGGGTGTTTGTCTGGGTTTTTAACCACAAACTTGGAGTCATCTTATCAAGCTACAATGAAATCCCTTCATAATTATGGCCTGTGGAATATTCTAAAGGTTTTGGGGCTTTGGCCCTCTGTTGCCCAAAAGGGGACGTTCTCATCTAGACATTATATGAAGTCAACCTATCAAGTTACAATGAAATCCCTCCATAAATATGACCTGTAGGCTGTGCTAAAGGTTTTCGGGCTTCGGGCCCCTGTTGCGGTCACAGATGCCCAAAAGGGGACATTCTCATGTAGACATTATATGAAGTCAACCTATCAATTTACAATGAAATCCCTTCATAAATATGACGTGTAGACTGTGCTAAAGGTTTTCGGGCTTTGGGCTCGGGCAGCCATCATGGCTGAATTATCGCAACCAAAAGGGGACATTTTCATCTGGGCATCATGTAGATTGATCCTACGAAGTTACATTGAAATCCCTTCAAAAATATGACCTGTAGACTGTGCTGAAGGTTTTCGGGCTTCGGGCACCTGTAGCCGTCACAGTTGCCCAATCACGTCCAAAAGGGGACTTTCTCATGTAGAAGTCAACCTATCAAGTTACAATGAAATCCCTCCATAAATGTGACCCGTAGAGTGTGCTAAAGGTTTTTGGGTTTTGGGCTCGGGCAGTCGTGACGGTTGATAGATCACGCCCAAATGGGGAAACTCTCATCTAGACATCATACGGAGTCAACCTATCATGCTGAATGATCGCGACCAAAAGGGGACGTTCTCATCTAGACATTACATGGAGTCATCCTACCAAGTTACAATAAAATCCCTCCATAAATACGACCTGTAGACTGTGCTAAAGGTTTTCGGGTTTTGGGCTTGGGCAATCATCACAGTTGACAGACCTCAACTAAATAAGGAAGTTCTCATCTAGACATCATATGGAGTATTCCTACCAAGTTACAATGAAATCCCTCCATATTAAACATGACCTGCAGACTGAGCTGAAAGTTTTTGGGTTTTGGGCTTGGGCAGCCATCGCGGTTGACAGATCATGCCCAAACGGGTACGTTCTCATCTAGGCACTATACAAAGGCATTCTATGAAGTTGCAATGAAATCCCTTCATAAATACGACCTGTAGACTGTGCTAATGCTTTTCGGGTTTTGGGCTAGGGCAGCCATACCGGTTGACTGATCACGACCAAAAGGGGACGTTCTCATATTGACATGACCTAAAACCTGCACATGAAATTTCGTGACGATCAGACAAGAACTACCGGGTATAGCCTCTGAATGCTTAGCTGCTTTGAAAAACATGAAATGCAATAAATCGCCCGGCACAGATGGATTTACTTCCGAATTTTACAAATATTTCTGGAAAGATATCGGTCCTTTTTTGGTTAAATCGCTAAATGCTGGTTACGAAAACGGTACATTCTCAATTACACAAAGACAAGGTATAATAACATGCATTCCAAAGGAAAGAAAATCTAAACTGTACATTAAAAATTGGCGACCTATTTCTCTTCTAAACGTTGGATTTTAAAATTGGCTCTTCGGCAATAGCATCTCGTATAAAAACGGTCCTACCCAAACTTATCTCTGAAAGTCAGTTGGGTTTTGTAAAAGGGAGGTTTATTGGGGAATCTACACGTCTAATTACTGACCTGATCGACAAGTGCAAATCGAGTAATATCCTGGGAATGTTAGTATTATTGGATTTCGAAAAAGCCTTCGACTCTCTTGAATGGAACTACATTGAGAAAACCCTAAACTTTTACAATTTCAGTCCATCAATCATTCGTTGGTTTAAGGCTTTCTGTAGTGACATTTCCAGCTGTGTCTTAAACAATGGTCATCTTTCAGAGTTTTTCAATGTGGCAAGAGGTGTAAGACAAGGGGACCTACTCTCCCCGTACCTATTTATCCTGTGTGTAGAAATACTGAGTGCTAGGTTAAAAGTTAGTCCGGAAATAAATGGTATAAAAATAAACAATTCTGAATATATAATTAACCAGTATGCAGACGACAGCACCTTATTTCTTGACGATGATCAAAAAATCACTCAATGCAGCCTTAAATATTGTTGACAAGTTTTCTCATTTATCAGGTCTTAAAGTAAATTTTGACAAAACTTATATAGTATGGATCGGTTCTCGTAAGGGTTGCGGTGTGGAACTAAAAACGGACAAACCGATAAAATGGAATCACGGTAAAGATTTTAACATTTTGGGAATAAAATACAATTTAAGTAATACAAATTACCTGGATAAAAATTTTATAGAAAAATTAGAAAAAATGCAGAAACTATTAAATGATTGGTCGTTAAGAAATCTTACCCTTGTTGGAAAAGCTACGGTGTTAAAAACTCTTGCTCTTCCAATTATCATACACTCTCTCACAGTCCTTCCCAACCCACCCGATTGGATTATCGCTAAACTCCAGAAAATGGTTTTCACATTCCTTTGGTCACATAAGAAAGACAAAATCAAAAGCTCTACCATGATAAACACAGTGGAGAAAGGTGGTCTCAAAATCCCGCACATTAAAACCATATGTAATTCATTAAAAATTATTTGGGTTAAGAAGCTTAGACCCGGAAAATTCATCACAGTGGAAAACACTGGCACTTGATAACTTTGAAAAATTTGGATTCAACAATGTTTGGCATTTTACAAAAGACGGTCTACAAAAATTAGCGGAATCAATGCCCCCATTCTGGCGAAATGTTGTAATTTCGTGGTCACTCCTTCAAGACTATTCTATATCAACATATAAGGATATTTTATCACAACCAATATTTTAAAATAAAAGTATCAAATTAAATAATGCATGCTATCATTTAGAAAAATGGTTTGCAGCTGGTGTGTTTTTTATAAACGATATTGTAGATTCTAACAGAAATTTCTTAACACATGGAGCATTTAAAACCAAATACAACTTAGATATCCCGTTCACTACATATTTGGGATTGATAAATTCAATACCCCAAAACTGGAAAAAAAGAATCCAAGAATGTACACAAAAAATTGATGTTGTGGAGAATGCATTAGTATCCCGCTTAAAGTCAACTGCCAAAGTTAATAAAGATTTTTACGGCCTTTTCCTGAACAAGATAGCTGTACCTGCAAGAAAATCCGAAGCAAAATGGAGCGATGAGCTTAGATATGATATAAGCACAGACGAATGGCAATATGTATACAAGACAACATTTACTTCTACGAGCGACACATATTTACAGACACTACAGTTCAAAATAAATCACCGTATATTATACACCAATTCTAAACTATTTCGTAGTGGTCTTTCAGAAACTCTGCTCTGCCGCTTTTGTTTTAATTCAAAAGAATCAATAACACATCTCTTTTACGATTGTTCACATTCAAAAACAGTTTTACTTCAACTAATAGAAAAGGTTAATACTGTTTGTAATTCAAATGTTCAGGTCAGCCCTAAGGAAGTAATATTAGGAATGCAAACAGAAGCTCAGTTATCCGACATACTGTGTACATGTTTACAAATTTTTAAAAAATATATATTTTCATGTAGTCTTGAAAACTGGCTACCCAACTACACCGCGTTTACAGAAGTTTTAAAGAATTACAGAACTATTGATATATACTCACTCTATTTATACTCGTTCGGCAAGGCAAACAAAATCAAACTGAGATGGGAGACAATATCTAAAATATTTAGCTAAATCTAAGTGTCTTCTATAACCACACAAGCCCATGTTGAATTTTGATCGGAAGAATTCTTTACACATAGTATTTTTGTTTTGTATATATATATAATGTGTGTGTTTGATGTAATTTACTGTGAAAACTGTAAATAAAAAAACCAAAAAACAAACTACCGGGTATAGCCTGTACTTGAAAGTTGAATAAAAAACTTTAACCACAAACTTTAACCAAAACTCCAAATGTCAACTGAACAGGAAGAAAAAAAAAAAAACCAAAAAAAAAAACCACTTGAACCTTTAGTAAAAAACTTTAACCACAAACTTTAACCAAAACTTTAAAAGTTAACAGACGGACGGACGGACAGATGGACAGACAGACAAAAGTCATTACTATAGCCCTCACTGTAAACAGTCGGGCTAACAAAACGAGAATTATACAATCAATAGTTATATCAATTTAAAAGAGAAAAAAACAAAAAAACTTTAAGGTTGACTAAAAAACTTTAACCACAAACTTTAACCAAAACTCCAAATGTTAACAGACAGACAGAAGAAAGTCATGACAAACAGGAAAAAAAAAAACCCACTTGAACCTTCAGTAAAAAACTTTAACCACAAACTTTAACCAAAACTCTAAAAATGTTAACAGACTGATGGACAGACGGACAAAAGTCATGACTATAGCCCTCACTGTAAACAGTCGGGCTAATAATATGAATTGTAGACTGTACTAAAGAATTGAGGGGTGGTTTAATATGGCCCTCACAGTTAATGTACATGACCCTCACAGTTAATGTATGTCATCGAAAGTTACCAAGTTACAGTGAAATTATTCCAAAATGAGTCATCTTATCAAGTTATAATGAAATCCCTTCATAAAATTGGCCTGTAGACTGTGCTCAAGATTTTCAGGCCTGTGTAGCAATCACGGTTGACCAATCGCGACCAAAAAGGGACGTCCTCACCTATACATTATACTGAGTCATCCTACCAAGTTACAATGAAATCCCTTCACAAATACAACCTGTAGTCGGGGAGCGCGGTGGCTCAGTTGGCACAGGTGCAGGCTGCAAGCCGAGAGGTCCTCGGTTCGAATCCCACCTGCGGCAACTGTGTTGTGTCCTTGGGCAAGACACTTCATCTCCATTGCCCGCGTGGGGGCACGATGTCGCCGTGTACTAAGGCGTACTGCACGTCGATGGTGCGCATGTCTTCAACCAATCTAACCCTGCCTGTGCTGCAGTGCGGAGTTACGATGTTGGGGAGCTGACAGCTGCTCGTCGTTGCTCGGTGGTTCTCTCCGGGTACTCCGGCTTCCTCCACCCATAAAACTGTCACGGTCATGATTAGCCATTGTGCAAAATATGTGACCTTAAATACCAATAAATAAATAAATAAATAATACAACCTGTAGTCTGTGCTAAAGTTTCCGGGGTTTTGGGCTCGGGCAGCCTTCATGGTTGAATGATCACAACCAAAAGGGGATGTTCTCATCTGGGCATTATCTGGAGTCATCCTACCAAGTTACAATGAAATCTCTTCATAAATATGACCTGTAGACTGTGCTAAAGGTTTTCAGGCTTCGGACCCCTGTAGCCATCACAGTTGACCAATCACGACCAAAAGGGGACGTTATCATCAAAACATTATATGGAGTCAACCTACCAAGTTGCAATGAAATCCCTCCATAAATATGACCTATAGACTATGCTAAAGGTTTTCGGGTTTTGGGCAAGGGCAGCCATTACTGCTGAATGATCGCGACCAAAAGGGGACGTTCTCATCTAGACATTACATGGAGTCATCCTACCAAGTTACAATAAAATCCCTCCATAAATACGACCTGTAGACTGTGCTAAAGGTTTTCGGGTTTTGGGCTTGGGCAATCATCACAGGTGACAGACCTCAACTAAATAAGGAAGTTCTCATCTAGACATCATATGGAGTCATCCTACCAAGTTACAATAAAATCCCTCCATATTAAATATGACCTGCAGACTGTGCTAAAAGTTTTTGGGTTTCGGACTTGGGCAGCCGTCACAGTTGGCAGTTCATGACCAAAAGGGGCCGTTCTCATCTAGATATTATACAGAGACATCCTAGCAAGTTACAATGAAATCCCTTCATAAATACGACCTGTAGACTGTGCTAAATATTTTCGAGTTGTGGGCTGGGGCAGCCATCACGGTTGACCGACTGCGACCAAAAGGCGACATTCTCATCTAGACATGACCCCAAACCTGCATATGAAATTTCGTTGACGATCGGATAAGAACTACGGGGTGTAGCCTATGCTAAAGGAAAATGTGAACAGACTCATAGACTAACAGACTCACACACTGACAGACTTCTGTATGCGTGATGGCAATAGCTTATCTTGACTTTGTCAAGTTAAGCTAAAAATTGTGACATTTCAAAAAGGCAAGTTTCTATAGCAACAAAATGTATTCCATCAAAATATTTTAGTTTGCAAATAATTCATTCATATTTTCATGTTTATTTACCTTCATCTATGTCTTTGTATTTTTCCATCTTTCTGGCTTCAACAACAACAGTGTATGTTGTAGCAGGTCTGAGATTGTAAATCAGGAGATGATCATCTGAAAAGAAGAAATTTATTAAATAACATTAAATTCTATGAAGAATAAAATTATTTCCCACTTATAATTCTTACAAATTTTCCTCAGGAAATCTTTACAAAATACCTTTCAATAATTTTCAAAATCCTAGGTCCTCCATGAGTTGTTAAAATAATATTATCACAATCACAACAAACCTGTATATTTGTAATGCAACAATCTTCATTGTCATACAATCAGAGTGGGGTATATCCACATAGAAACAAAACTGCTCTATCTTTGCTCCAGATTCAATCAATGCACATCATTTATTCCTTTCTTAACTCTGATCATGGAAATTAGCAATAAGATAAACAGCAGTATAAACATTTATCTATTGATTATATCAATAATTATAAGATTAAATTGATATCTTTAGAAAACAATTTGACGCAGAACGCAAATAAGCTCTTGCCATCCCATATACACAATTGCATTTGTCAAGAGCTCAGCAAATTCAGTTTTCAGATACCTTGAGGCCTGAAGTTAAAGTGGTGGCCACAAGGGCCAGTTGGCCCCACAACCAACTCTGTGGGAAGTTTTTCTTGTCTGTCAGTAAAATGCTGGCCTTCTGAGTGTCAACATTTACTCTGCAAACTCCTTATCTAAAAAAAATAAGAGGCCCCAGGGGGCCTGAGGGTGCTCACCTGGCATGGTAGCCTAAATGTCAACCCAGAGAATTGATTTCAACAAGTTGCATCTGCTCCTCCTAAGAAAAGCCTCCTACCAAATATCCAAAGATTCTGACCAGTGGATCTAAAAAAAAGATTTTTAAAGAATATTCCTCATATTGAACTAAGTTATAATTCGGGCTCTCACAGGGAGCCCATATATGAACCCTGGGACTTGGCTTTAAGAAACTTGAATCTCACCCCCCTAAGGATGCTGCACACCAAATATCAAAACATTCTGACTGCTGGATCTGAAGAAGAAGATTTTTAAAGAAAATTCCTAATTCTGAACTAAGTTACAATTCAAGCTCCCACAATAAGCACAAATCTGGACCTAGGGACATGGCTTGAACAATCTTGAATCTTACCCCCTAAGGATGCTGCATAAAAAATATCAAAAGCATTCATCTGCTGGATCTGAAGAAGATTTTTAAAGAAAATTCCTCATTTTGAACTAAGTTGTCATTCGGGCTCCCATAGTGAGCCCAAATGTGAACCAAGGGAGTTGGCTTGAACAAACTTGAATCTCATTCCCCTAAGATTGCTGCATGCCAAATATCAAAACATTCCGACTGCTGAATCTGAAGAAGATTTTTAAAGAAAAATTCCTCATATTGACCAAGTTATAATTTGGGCTCCCACAGGGAACCCAAATATGGACCCAGGGACTTGGCTTTAACAAACTTGAATCTCCCCCCTAAGGATGCTACACACCACATATCAAAACATTCCGACTGCTGGATCTGAAGAAGAAGATTTTTTAAGAAAATTCCTCATTTCGAACTAAGTTACAATTCAAGCTCCCACAGTGAGCCCAAATATAGACCTAGGAACATGGCTTGAACAAACATGAATCTCACTTCCCTAAGGATGCTGCATACCAAATATCAAAACATTCCGACTGCTGGATCTGAAGAAGAAGATTTTTTAAAGAAAATTCCTCATTTCGAACTAAGTTACAATTCAAGCTCCCACAGTGAGCCCAAATATGGACCTAGGAACATGGCTTGAACAAACTTGAATCTCACCTCCCAAAGGATGCTGCATACCAAATATCAAACCATTCCGACTGCTGGATCTGAAGAAGAAGATTTTTTAAGAAAATTCCTCATTTCGAACTAAGTTACAATTCAAGCTCCCGCAGTGAGCCCAAATATGGACCTAGGGACATGGCTTGTACAAACTTGAATCTCACCCCCCTAAGAATGCTGCATACCAAATATCAAAACATTCCGACTGCTGGATCTGAAGAAGATTTTTGAAGAAAATTTCTCATTTTGAACTAAGTTATAATTCGGGTTCCCACATTGAGCCCAAATATGAACCCAGGGACTTGGCTTGAACAAAATTGAATCTCACCCCCCTAGCATGGTGCATACCCAATATCAAAAGATTCTGCCTGCTAGATCTTGAGAAGAAGATTTTTAAGAAATTTGCCTGAAATGCACTAAGTTCCAATTCGAGCTTCTATAGTGAGCCCAAATATGAACCCAGGGGGCCAATTTGAACAAACTTGAATCAGATCCACCCCAAAATGTTGCATACCAAATATCAAAAGATTCTGCCTGCTGGATCTGGAGAAGAAGATTTTTAAGAAATTTGCCTCAGATGCACTAAGTTCCAATTCGAGCTTCTATAGTGAGCCCAAATATGAACCCAGGGGGCCGATTTGAACAAACTTGAATCAGATCCACCCTACAATGTTGCATACCAAATATCAAAAGATTCTGCCTGCTGGATCTGGAGAAGAAGATTTTTAAAGAAATTTGCCAGAAATGCATTAAGTTCTAATTCGAGCTTCTGTAGTGAGCCCAAATATGAACTCAGGGGGCCGATTTGAACAAACTTGAATCAGATCCACCCCAAAATGTTGCATACCAAATATCAAAAGATTCTGCCTGCTGGATCTGGAGAAGAAGATTTTTAAGAAATTTGCCTCAGATGCACCAAGTTCCAATTCAGGCTTCTATAGTGAGTCCAAATATGAATCCAGGGGGCCGATTTGAACAAACTTGAATCAGGTCCACCCCACAATGTTGCATACCAAATATCAAAAGATTCTGCCTGCTGGATCTGGAGGAGAAGATTTTTAAAGAAATTTGCTTGAAATGCACTAAGTTCGAAATCGGGCTCCTATACTGAGCCCAAATATGAACCCAGGGGGCCAATTTGAACAAACTTGAATCAGATCCACCCTACAATGTTGCATACCAAATATCAAAAGATTCTGCCTGCTGGATCTGAAGAAGAAAATTTTTTAATGTTTTTCCCATTGCCTACAGTGTTAAAAAGTGCTGGCTCAGCACTTTTTCAAAGTCCCGAAACTGTACCCTATGATAAAACCGATGGCAATTTTTTTTTACCAATCCTTTCTGTTGGTCCCAAGGAAGCTTCACACCAAATAAAAATTCTCACTGCCGTGCAGTTTTGGAGATATATGCATTTTAATTTTTTTCTATTTTTGGCTCCTGCGGTTCCCACGGGGCTGCGGGAAAAACATTTTTGGCATAAATTAGGTACTTATGACCCAATAAGCCCTCACATAAAATTTGGTTCACATCGGCCTCTCGGTTCAGAAAACTTAAATTTAGGGTGGGGGCCATAATTCTTGCCCCTCCCATAAAGTCGCCAAATATTGCCCCTCAAACTTTTTTTGAACAAACTTGCTAACCTCAAAAGGAAGCTGCATACCAAATATCAAGTCTCTGCTACTGCTGGTTCATGAGAAGATTTTCAAAGATTTTGGTGCCCCTTGGGGGCATGGCCCCACCCAGGAGGAGGGGCAACTTCATTTGAACAAATCTGAATTGACATTAGGTAATAAACATTTACCCAACATTTGAAAAATATTGGGCCAGTGGTTTCTTCGGAGAAGTTGGTTTTGTAAAGTTTACGTCGGACGGACGACGGACAGAAAGCAATTAGTAAAGCTCCCCTTGAGCTTCGCTCAGGTGAGCTAAAGAGTAAAAAAAAATTTCAAGTTGTTTGAAATTCCTCCTTACTAGTTGTTCTGGAGAAGACAAATTTTAAAGATTATTCCTCATATAGGATTAAGTTAAAATTCAGGGACTTGGTTTAAACATGCATCTGACTCCCCTAAGGATGGTGTATACCATATATCAAAAGATTCTAACTGAGGGTTTGTGAAAAGAGGATTTTTAAAGAATACTCCACATATTCTACAAGTGAAAATACAGGCTCCAGTGGGAAGCCCAAATAATAATCAAGGGACTTGATCTGAACAAACTTGAATCTGACCCCACAAGTAGGAAGTATACCAAGCATCAAAGATTCAGACTAGTGGAACTGAAGAAGATTTTTAAAGAATATTCCCCATATTGCACTAAGTGGAAAATCAGGCTCCCATTGGGAACTCAAATATTAATCAAGGTTTTTGATATGAACAAAATTGAATCTGACTGGCGTAATTAAATATTATACCAAATAACAAAAGATTCTGACAGGTGGATTTAAATAAGAAATCTTTTAAAGATATATTTATTTATTTTATTTATTGGTGTTTAAGGTCACATACTTCTGCACATTTCAACATTTAGAATTACAAATGAAAGTGTCAATGACACTGCAGCTCAACTTGTGTAAAACATGTACATGTATAGTATGTGACACAGCAATGACACCCATCTAGGTAATGACCTGATAACAAAGATACATGTAAAGTATTGTAAAGGTCTGTACATAAATACTGACTGTAGCCTGTAACAAATGTGCAGGTAAAGTACTGTAAAGGAGGGTGGCAGTTAGATGCCTCTAGTCAGAGCCATATTGAAATGTGCACTTACTGTGTATAAGTAGCACTGAATAAATCAAAAGTTTGTCTAACTGGCCGCTGGTGGCCATCTTGAAATTTCGGACCACACACCAAAACACTCATTCTCATACCAAGGTGATAACAAAGGTACCCAAGAAGTTTTGTGAAGATCGGTTCATAAATACAGCCTCTAGACCGAGTCGTATTGACATGTGTACTGTGTATAAGCAGCACTGAATATTTATTTATTTATTTGTTGGTGTATAAGGTCACATACTTTTGCTCAATGACCATGACAGTTTTATGGGTGGAGGAAGCTGGAGTACCCAGAGAGAACAACCGAGCATCGACGTGCAACTGTGAGCTCAACATTCTAATTCTGTTCAAGCTCTGCAGAAGCAGGGTTACAGAGGTTAAGACATGTACACCATCGACGTGCAGTATGCTTTAGTACACGGCATCATCGTGCCCTCATGTAGACAACCTGGATAAAGTGCCTTGCCCAAGAACACAACGTGGGTCGTCCCGGGATTTCTAGCATAGAAGTCCAACAGTCTACCACTGAGCCACCACGCTCCCAGTAGCACTGACTAAATCAAAAATTCATCTAATTTGCATAATTTATGCATGAGAAAAAAAAACAACATATTATATGTGATGTATTCCATGTTACTAAATATTCATACAAAAATTTATTCAAATCAGAACCTTCCTATACACTGATTGCACCTAATTTCAGTATAAAGTGCCCACCAGCAGCCATCTTGAATTTTGGATTGCACCCAAAAACACCCGTTCTCGTCCCAAGGTGATAACAAAGGTACCCAAGAAGTTTCGTGAAGATCGGTTCATAAATACAGCCTCTAGTCTGAGCCTCATTGACATGTGCACTTATAGTGTATACGTAACACTGAATAAATCAATGTTCATCAAATTTGCATAATTTCTGCACGAGAAAAAGACATGTATCATATGTGATGTATTCCATGTTACTAAACATTCATTCATGACACTACCTCAAATTTGACTACGTCAAAGTTGAGCTAAAATTGAGAAAAACAAGTAAAAGGTTGGCACAGCCAAAAGATACTCCCCTTGATGGAAATTAATGGAAACAACATTCTGATTTTTTCAAATGCAGAACTGTGAAATGGTTTTACATACATAAAAAAAATGAATGTGTGGATGGGCAAGGCTAACAGTACACAGAGTAAACCTGCATTAAAAGCTCCTTGTGAAGAAGATTATACTGGCCTTTGAAGATAGGTCACTACTTAATTAGGGCAAATGTATAAACAGGTTTGATTATACATGCCCTGGCATAATAAAATACCATAACAAATGTTTCATCACTTTACCATTTTGCCACATTTCAAGGGGCATAACTCTGGAATGGTAAAAGCCATAACAGTGAAAATCAAACTTGACCTACATTTTATGGTAGGTAGTAACGTTGCAAAATTATAAGGTCATACATCAAAGCAAACTAGAGACATCATCCGGAAACCATTGATTTTACCATTTTGTGACTTTTCAAAGGGCATAACACTAGAACAGTAAACGTCACAGCCATGAAAATTGAACTTGACCTGCATTTCATGGTAGGTCAAAACGAACTACAGTTATTATCCAGAAAATCATTGATTTTACTATACTGAGTCAAAAAAGAAAGTATAATGGAAACAAATGTGAAAAAATAGCATAAAGGTTGAAATATAATAGTTCTAATGTTGCATGTTTGTAGACAAGACGTCGTGAACAGAGCTTAATGACATGTTGTTGTTGTTGTCCACCCAACCGGATACAATTTTGTTACGAATTTCAAAATAGCACGTGCTACCCGAGAATGTCAAATTGAATGGGTGACCGACGATTTTCTTTGTGTTATGTTGTGCTAGAGAGCCTGGGTTATGAAGAAAACATGCTAGTTTTTGTCTTCCGACATTTTAAAAAATGCCAAGGTTAACCAAAAATCAGAGGTTGCGTGACATTGGTATGCATAAGGCTGGGATACCTCCAGATGAGCTCGCTGCTGAGTTCGGAGTCACTGTGGCCACTATTTACCATCTCATTGGAAGGTATAGAACCACTGGATCTACTGCCAAATGACCTCATTCAGGTCAACCAAGAGTTACGACCCCTGCTCAAGTCCAACACATCAGGATGTCTCACTTGCAGAATCACTTCCTCCTGGTGACGAGGACAGCAGCAATTACTCCTGGTAGAAATAACAATAGAATCAGTGCGCAAACTGTCCGCAACAGACTTGCTGAACACAGCATCCGAAGTAGGTGTTCATACCATGGACCAATCCTTACCCAACATCATCCTACTGGCAGAATGGAATGGGTACGTCAGCATGTTCACTGGACTCAGCAGCGTTGGAGCACAGTTCTTTTTAGTGATGAATCACGATTTTGTCTATGGCGCACTGATGGTACAGCGGAGGTAGTGTAATGGTTTGGGCAGGAATTTCCTTGCACCATCGAACGCAGTTAATCTTCATCAATGGTAATCTGAATGGACAGCGATATATGGATGAAAAACTTAATGCTGTTGTTGTCCCATTGTTCAACGCTAACGTCGGATTGCAGTTATTCCAGCAATACAATGCCCGATGTCACGTGGTGTGTATCTGTTGTGACTTTCTTGAGGAGCAGAGAATCGAACTTCTTCCCTTGCCCCCACTTTTGCCAGATTTGTCGCCAATTGAGCATCTTTGGGATCAATTGGACCATCAGGTATGACTTCATGATCTTCAGACATTAGGCGATTCACGTAATGTTCTAAGGCAGGAGTATACTACAGGGTGACATCCAGAGACTTATCAGGTCCATGCGCCGTCGATGTCTTGCCATCCAAGAGGCAAACGGTGGATGTATACGCGATTGACTGCATGTGTGAACTTTTCATTTCACCCCATGTCTGAATTGCGACGTCCTGACGTGATGCTGGCAACAGTAAGAACATGAAATTATGCAAATTCATACAGCTAGATTCGAAATATGAATTTACAATAATTTGTTTGGGATTAAAGTCGATAATACTAAAAAAAATTGCTCCTCAAAGTTTATTATACTTTCTTTTTTGACTCAGTATATTTTGTGACTTTCAAGGGGTATAACTCGTGAATGGTAAATGCCATAACGATAAAAATCGAACTTGTCCTGCATTTCATAGTGGGTAGTAAGGTTGCAAAATTGTAAGGTCATACATCAAAGTAAACTAGAGTTATCATCCAGAAACCATTTGTTTTGGATGGACAGATGAAAAAAAGCTACAATTGTACGCACCCCAAAATATTTTTCAGGAGCATAAAAAACTGATAGAATTATAATGACATTTTACACATATAATATACACAAAGATTGATGGGCCTTTTTTACTCTCCAAATTTACTTCTATTTATCTGATAACACTCATTCACATGAGAGTGGTGTGTCAGTATAGGAGAAAAGAAAGAAAGTTGTCTTTCGAAACACTTTATATTTTATGATTCACTGATCATTCCTATGAATTAAAAATCTGACAGAACAAATTTACATTTTACAAAAAAGGATAAGTACTTTGAATTTAGGAGCCAGAGGTCCAATATAATTACTTTGACAGTAAAATGTAGTAAATGGTCAGGCAACTGTAGTCAAAGACAATTGTGAGAAACTGACTATGTTCTCAAATGATGAAAATTAAAAAAACAAGATACCTGCAGTACTATCACTGTTGATGTCTTCCCTAGGTGTGTCTCCAGGCCACCAGGTTACTTGATAGCTCTCTGGCTTCACAAAATGTTGTTTGGAATCCTCACCTGCAATGAATTAATTTCACTTTTTTTCACAATCAAGAACAAAAGAGAAATAAAAAATGTACAATTTCTAAGTGAATATTCAATTTTCAAAGTAAGGTGCTGCAACAATCTGATCACAAACAAACCTAATATGCAATCAATCACCACTATACTACCAGATGTTTTTACCTTAACAAATGGACCCATACATAACCCATACACACATAGTAATACACATAAAAATGAATCAATAAGAAGGAAAATTTCATTCTAACCTACTTGCTACATCTACTTGGAAAAGCATTATCTTAACTGTATCAAAATGAGTCAATGATGTTTCATATCACTTGCAAAATATTATAAAATATCAAGAAAAAAAAAATCTGCATTTGAGTTTAAGGGTTAATGGTAGCTGTTATGGTCCAAAACAACACCAAATAGCAACAATATAAATACCCAGACAAAACAGGCTCCTATGCAAATTTATCTCAATTCCAAATACAGAGCTAAAACACAAAGTTTGTCTATAACTAAGAATTGTTTAAACAAACAAATAATAAACTCACTGCAGAGTTCAATATTAAACTTTCAAACCACTATGATGCCCCCCCCCCCCCCCCCCCCCCCCCCCCCCCCCCCTTTGGAGCTAGGAACTTGATTTGAAAGAATTTGAATCCGACTCCAAAAGGATGCTGTACATCTACAATCAGAAGATTCTGACTGGTGGATCTGAAGAAGAGCTTTAAAGAATTTTTTATATTAGGCCATAAAAAAAACCTCTGTTTCTCAGGCCCGTGCGCA
Organism: Pictodentalium vernedei; assembly: GCA_031216915.1. NCBI lineage: Eukaryota > Metazoa > Mollusca > Scaphopoda > Dentaliida > Dentaliidae > Pictodentalium > Pictodentalium vernedei. Next base: position 576,173,284 of record CM062296.1, read on the forward strand.
TGGTAATTTTTGTTGCGCATGCAACCTTTTTATGACACCAAAAAAATCTTTAAAAAAAATTTGAGATATTGTGCTCATTTCGGTAAATCGATATCGATGCGTTCGCAAATTTTAAATTAACACACTTCAAGCTTTTTCTACATCATACTTTAATAAAGTGGGTGGGTTTTAGCAATATTCATGACAGAAAGTGTTTTATTTTGTAAAAGGTGGAGCATGGTGGCTCAGTAGGTAGAGGTGCAGGCTGCAAGCCGAGAGGTCCTCGGTTCGAATCCCACCTGCGGCAGCCGCGTTGTGTCCTTGGGCAAAACACTTCCTCTCCATTGCCCGCGTGGGGGCACGATGACGCCGTGTACTAAGGCGTACTGCACGTCGATGGTGCGCATGTCTTCAACCAATCTAACCATGCCTGTGCAGCAGTGCGGAGTTACGATGTTGGGGAGCTGGCAGCTGCTCGTCGTTGCTCGGTGGTTCTCTCCGGGTACTCCGGCTTCCTCCACCCGTAAAACTGTCACGGTCATGATTAGCCATTGTGCATAAATATGTGACCTTAAACATCAATACATAAATACATATATTCTGTAAAAGGTAAGTCATAATGACAGCAAGAAGGAAGGTGCCTTTCGGTCTGACAACAAACAGTCACAAAGGGGAATGGTCGATTTGCACCACGTTTGATTCGCACCAACCCTCAGAAAGTCTGCAAAGTCAGATGCTATGTTGAATGGAACACAGTCTCCTGGCATTTATTTTTAGTAACATTTGTATTGTAAATGGCCATCATTGGGAATTTGTGTACTGTTATTTGAAACCGTTACGAGTTTCCCAGTTAATTTAAATAAATGCATTTGAGATACAGGATAATTGGATAACTAATAGTAAACGTTCCTTGATATAAAAGTAGCAGTCATAGTTGAAAATAAATCGCATATAGGCAGGTATGTGCGGTCAAATTGGTTAATAAAAACTCGCAAACATTCGTTTTGTATTTCATTTTTAGATTTCCGAAAAATATGATTTATGGATGAACTGCCCGTTCAAATGGGTTGTGATAATTTTAAATATAATGGGGAAAAACTGAGATTCACGATTTTATTAGGCAGGTTGTGAAAGGATGTTTCATCCAGAGACGTTTCACCCACGAGGCGTTTCGTCCTGTGTCATAATTTTCACGTTTCACTGAAAAAACAAACATTCAAACCCCACTTCATTTATGACCAAACACCCCTACAGTGAATAACCAATATATTTGCGAAATTTTGCGTGGTCCACCAGGCTTTTGGGTGGAGGTCGAATTACCACAAACAACCTCTCGGGGAGAAAATAAAAAGAAAAAAAAAGACCGCCCGCCCACATGCTTTTTTGGAAAAAATGGCCTGAGAAACAGACAATCAACTTTGTATGGCCTTACATATTGCACTAAGTTATACCTCAAACTCCCATAGGGAGCCCATATATGAACAAAGACACTTGATCTGAACAAACCTGAACTGACCCTTCCAAGAAGTTTGCTGTATACAAAATTTCAAAAAATTCTGATAGGTGATTCTGGAGAAGATTTTTTAAATCTGTTGAGGGTACTAACAGAGTTATACCTCCGGTGGTGCTCCCTGTGGGTGTGGCAACTTTATTTAAACAATCTTGAATTGACATATGATGAGGAACATACATGTCATATTTGGTTCAGCAGTGTCTGAGAAATTGAAAATGTAAAGTTTTCACTGGATGGATGGAACAATGATGGACAGAAAATGATCTCTAAAGCTCTCTTCAAGCTTCGCTCTAGTGAGCTAAAAATTCCCCGATTCATATACAGTGGTACAGAGAGTATAAGTTTTCATCTTCAGATCAAATACCACAATCAGATAAATTTCAGTCTTCTTCGTTTTCCCAAATACAAGTCAATGTCTACAGACCTCTCCAAAACGATTTGGAGGAGGGTGGTTTCTTTTGAGCACACACAGCAAGCCACCAATTCCATTCATTATTGAAGTGTAAAATTGTGCCTCTCTGTGTCAGAAGTATAAAGTGTGCGTATGTGTGTACATGCAGATGTACGTGTATGTAAACACAATAAATATAATAGAGAATAAAAGTGTGTATGCTTGTGTGTGTTTTGAAGGATACAATCATGTTTTAGAAGAATTTAGAATGTTGATTTCTGTTCCACGGACCGAAATTGAACTCACAGCAGTTGCACATGGCAATTACTAAATTTGTTCATTGCACGGTGTCAAAAATGATAGCTGGAATATAGCTTTTCAGATGAAGTTCTCATGATTACTTGGTTCACTTTCCTTTCTACAGCAGCAGAATATGAATATGCAGTGGCTACCGTACAACAAAAGTGATGTGCTTGGTCTCAAGACCAAGACTGGCATGAGCCTGTGTGTTTATTTGAAGAACACAATCATGACACAACCATGTTGGAGGAATTTAGAATATTGGTTTCTGATCCCTTACTGGGAATCAAACTCACAGCAATTTCATCTGGCAATCAGGAGTCCAACACCTAAACCACTAACCCATTGCACACTGTCAAAAAAAGATGGCTGGAATCTAGCTATTTAGATGAAGTTCTCATGATTACTTGGTTCACTTTCCTTTCGGCAGCAGCATGAAAGTGTGGAACACGCTGGCTACAGTATGAAGTATGATGAAAGTACTGTGGTTGGCCTCAGATGAAGATTGGCACAGGCCTGCATGTGTACGTCAAAGGACACAATCAGGTTTCAGAGGAATTTAGAATGTTGGTTTCAAATCCCCTGCCAGGAATCAAACTCATGGCAATCCCACGTGGCAATCAGGAGTCCAACACCTTACCCAATAGACCATCGCACACCATCAAAAACGATGGCTAGAATCTAGCTTTTTATATTAAGTTCTCATGATCACACAGTTCACTTTCCTTTCGGCAGCAGCCTGAAAGTGTGGAACATGCTGCCTATGGCACATCAAAAGTGCTGTGGCTGGCCTCAGACAAAAACTGGACTAGACTTGTGTGTGTATTTTAAAGAACACAATAATGTTTTGGATGAATTTAGAATGTTGGTTTCTAATCTCCCATTGGGAATTGAACTCATGACAATACCAACTGGCAATCAGGAGCCACTCACCTAAACCACTAGACCACTGTACACCGTCAATGAAAGTGTCAATGACACTGTAGCTCAACTTGTCAAGACAAAGACATGTACATGTATAGTATGTGACACAGCAATGACAAACATCTAGGTAATGACCTGATAACAAAGGTACATATAAAGTATTGCAACGGTCTGTACATAAATACTGACCGTTGCCTGTAACAAATGTATAGGTAAAGTATTGTAAAGGTGGGTGACAGTCAGATGCTAAACTAGAAAAAAATCTTTGAGTCCCAGAGTGGGTCTGACTGAACCCCAAAATATTTGTTCTCATAGCACAGTGATAACAAAGGCATCCCAAAACACACTCATTCCTGTCCCAAGGTGAAAACAAAGGTACCCAAGAAGTTTCGTGAAGAACAGTTCACAAATATGAGCTGTGTAGAAGTTGTGACAAAAAACTGATTGGACCTAATTTCGGTACAAAATGGCCACTGGCAGCCATCTTGAATTCTGGACTGCACCCAGAAACACTCGTTCTCGTCCCAAGGAGATAACAAAGGTACCCAAGAATTTTTGTGAAGATCGGTTCATAAATACAGCCTCTAGCCCGAGCCGTATTGACATGTGCACTTACAGTGTATAAGTAGCACTGAATAAATCAAAGTTCATCTAATTTGCATAATTTCTGCACGAGAAAAAAACCCGTACTATATGTGATGTATTCCATGTTACTAAACATTCATACAAAAATATATTCAAATCAGAACTTTCATACAGAAGTTCTGCACAAAAGACTGATTGCACTAATTTTGGTACAAAATGGGTGCTGGTGGCCATCTTGAATTTTGGACCACACCCAAAAACACTCGTTCTCATCCCGCGGTGATAACAAAGGTACCCAAGAAGTTTCGTAAAGATCGGTTCATAAATACGGCCTCTAGCCTGAGCCGTATATAGAAGTTGATTAGACCTAATTTCAGTACAAAATGGCCACTGGCACCGCACCCAGAAACACTCCTTCTCATCCCAAGGTGATAACAAAGGTACCCAAGACGTTTCGTGAAGATCGGTTCATAAATACAGACTCTAGCCCGAGCCGTATTGACATGTGTACTTACTGTGTGTAAGTAGCACTGAAAAAATCAAAGTTCATCTAATTTGCATAATTTCTGCACGAGAAAAAAACCCGTATTATATGTGATGTATCCCATGGTACTAAACATTCACACACAAAATTTTTCAAATCAGTGCTTTCATATGGAAGTTCTGTGTAAAAATCTGATTGCACCTAATTTTGTACAAAATGGCTGCCATTGGCCATCTTGAATTTCGGACCGGACCCAAAAACACTTGTTCTCGTTCCACGGTGATAACAAAGGTACCCCAGGAATTTCGTAAAGATCGGTTCATAAATACGGCCTCTAGCCCGAGCCGTATTGGCATTTGCACTTACAGTGCTGAAAGTAACACCAAAAAACATCAAAGTTAGTCTAATTTGCATAATTTACGCACGAGAAAAAAACCCGTATTATATGTGATGTGTCCCATGGTACTAAACATTCATACAAAAAATTATTCAAATCATAGCTTTCATATGGAAGTTCTGTACAAAAAACAGATTTCTGCATCGTCGGTACAAAATGGTGGCTGGCAGCCATCTTGAATTTCGGACCAAACCCCAAAACACTCGTTCTCGTCCCACGGTCATAACAAAGGTACCCAAGAAGTTTTGTAAAGATCGGTTCATAAATATGGCCTCTAGCCCGAGCCGTATCCAATTGTTGACGGACAGACGGATGGACGGACAGATGGCCAGACGGCCAGATGGACAGACGGACGACGGGCCATGGCATAAGCTCAAATTTGGCTTCGCCAAAGTTGAGCTAAAAATGATGGCTGGAATCTAGCTTTTTAGATGAAGTTCTCATGATTACTTTCGTTTCTACAGCAGCATGAAAGGATGGAATGCCCTGACTGCAGTACACTGAAAATGCTGTAGTTGACCTCAGGCATAGACTGGCATGGGCCTGTGTGTGTATTTAGGAGACACAAAACACCTGAGCATTTCAATCATACACCCTAAAAATCATCAAATTAGCATTTATTTCAAGACATTGTAAATGAGCAAACAGGTGGTAAAATCCAATCCTGCTGCCTTTTCCAAGCACAAAAACTCTATTGAAAAAATTGTAAGAAGTTCTAATTTTCATCGCAAATGCTATGACAAACAGCAAATATCTTCTTTCACTGATTACTAAGTATAATATCAGGTAAAAACTTACTTTTGCTCCATACAATGAGTGCCGAATGTCCTGTAACTTTCTCACACCAAACCTTCTTAGGTGGCTGAACTAATCCAGTGTAATGGACAATAAGTTTGGGTCCTGGTCTGCATCCTGAATATTTCTCCCCAAGAAGTATATCTGAAATCATTAAACGTCAACTGCTAACATTGTGTAAAACCAAGATTGAAATTTTAGTACTTATTTGGTGTCAGAAACAGTTTTAATTGGTTGAATATTTGAAGTTGATAAAATATGCTTGGAATTTAATGTATATATTTCTGAGAGCTTATCAGAGTTTTTTTTTCCAAAGTAGATAACGATTGTGAGAATCATGAAGCTTTATTTTTGGTCAACTTTTATTTTCAAATTCATCATTTCCTGTTACGGAGATTCCATTACTAAAAGGTAAAATTCTTGAACCCTGCAAAAAAATGGGTCCATATTTTTTTGCATATTTGAGATATTAAGATTACTTTTCAACACCCCCAAAATTTACCATGTTGTTCTGTATCAGCACGCACGTAAGTGTCAAAGTGGACAAATCTTTCAAAAGATCAGTTCATTCAATAAAATATAGCATTCACAGCAAAGAGAGGGCACACTGAACAACAAAAAATTGGAACCCTCAGATGAGCTTATCGTTAACGTGTTTTCTTTCAAAATCATTATACACTTGTTCCTTGGAATTTGCACAATAGGAATACAGATATTCATGCTATTTGGCTTTGCAAAATACTTCCTTCAATAACACAAAGTAAAATAAAACTCTTTGAAGTAGATAAGCTTTGTTTATGATCACCAGAAGAAAGAAAATTCTACCCAGTTTTCTTTTCCATTCAGGTAGAAACGTATATAAAAATTTTACACCATATTTTGTTTCTTTATTTACCTACCACATAAACACATGTCTAATCCTTATCCTCCTCTCTTCTTGGGGAAAATACAATAAGTTAGAGCTAACCCAAGGAAAAACCTTGAATTGGTTATTAACCCTTTACCTAACATAGTGGCCAAAAATGGCCAGAAAATTGACCAAAATCAGCCTATCACAGCCTGAAATATCTTACAAATGTCTCGATAAAACCATAAAAATATATATATCATTAGAACCGGCTCGTCGAGCCGTTTCTAATGATATCCATATTTGTATGGTTTTATCAGGTTTTATTGAAAAATTGTGAGAATTTTTTTCGAAAAATGTGAAATTTAGTTTATTTTTTTTAAAAAGCTGTGTTAGGTAAAGGGTTAAATATCAAAAAACAAGCCAAACCGGACAGAGCAGGGGGCCAAAAGTGCAAGGCACATTTGACCGGTGTCCTTCTAAAGTGAAAAGGAACACACTTATTGTCAATATTCCTGTCTGTCATGTGCAATCAATTATTCATTATTTTGAATTTTGATTATGTATTTATATGTGCAAAGAGGGGAGGGTAATTTAAATTGATAAAATTTATTTGACAAGTTGGGTCAATTTTTGTGTTGGTGTGGTGGGTATGTAAAGAAACCAACACAACATAACGTGAGAACAATAAGTGGTGGAGTGCACATCTATATGATAAAAGATATCAGAGTTAAAACTTGTTTCTATCAGACTATCTGATAAACCAAATATAGGGTATGTTCCAAATAGAGAGTTCTGATATATATATGTCTCGACCTGCCACAACAACCTATCCAAGCAAAAACATTCAGCATTGCAGGTTTACCATTCATAAGCAACGGATTGCCCAGTTTACTGGAGAATTCCCATGGGCTTTCTCCAGTGATCTGAGTCAGTTTATATATGTTCGATCAAAGTACTTTTAACCCTTTATCTAACGTAACGGCCAAAACCGGCCAACGCTATTCACAACAAGAGGCCCCAAGGGGCCTGAGGGCGCTCACCTGACATGGTAGCCTAAATATCAACCCAGAGAATTGATTTCAACAAGTTGCATCTGCTCCTCCTAAGAAAAGCTTATACCAAATATCCAAAGATTCTGACCAGTGGATCTAAAAAAAAAAAGAAGATTTTTAAAGAATATTCCTCATACTGAACTAAATTATAATTCAGGCTCCCACAGGGAGCCCATATATGAACCCAGGGACTTGGCTTTAACAAACTTGAATCTCCCCCCCCCCCCCCCCCCCCCCCACACACACACACCCCTAAGGATGCTGCACACCAAATATCAAAACATTCCGACTGCTGGTTCTGAAGAAGAAGATTTTTTAAAGAAAATTCCTCATTTTGAACTAAGTTACAATTTGAGCTCCCACAGTGAGTCCAAATATGGACATAGGGACATGGCTTGAACAAACTTGAATCTCAACCCCTAAGGATGCTGCATACCAAATATCAAAACATTCCGACTGATGGATCTGAAGAAGATTTTTAAAGAAAATTCCTCATTTTGAACTAAGTTATCATTCGGGCTCCCACAGTGAGTCCAAATATGGACCTAGAGACATGGCTTGAACAAACTTAAATCTCATCCCCCTAATGATGCTGCATACCAAATATCAAAACATTCCGACTGCTGGATCTGAAGAAGATTTTTAAAGAAAATTCCTCATTTTGAACTAAGTTATAATTCAGGCTACCACAGTGAGCCCAAATATGAACCCAGGGACTTGGCTTGAACAAACTTGAATCTCACCCCCCCTAAGCATGGTGCATACCCAATATCAAAAGATTCTGCCTGCTGGATCTTGAGAAGAAGATTTTGAAAGAAATTTGCCTGAAATGCACTAAGTTCAAATTTGGGCTCGTATACTGAGCCCAAATATAAACCCAGGGGGCTGATTTGAACAAACTTGAATCAGATCCACCCCACAATGTTGCATACCAAATATCAAAAGATTCTGCCTGCTGGATCTGGAGAAGAATTTTTAAGAAATTTGCCTGAAATGCACTAAGTTTGAATTCGGGCTTCTATACTGAGCCCAAATATAAACCCAGGGGGCCGATTTGAACAAACTTGAATCAGATCCACCCCACAATGTTGCTTACCAAATATGAAGAGATTCTGCCTGCTGGATCTGGAGAAGAAGATTTTTTAAGAAATTTGCCTGAAATGCACTGAGTTCGAATTCGGGCTTCTATAGTGAGCCTAAATATGAATCCAGGGGGCCGATTTGAACAAACTTGAATCAGATCCACCCTACAATGTTGCATGCCAAATATCAAAAGATTCTGCCTGCTGGCTCTGGAGAAGAAGATTTTTGAAAAAATTTGCCTGAAATGCACTAAGTTCGAATTCAAGCTTCTATAGTGAGCCCAAATATGAATCTAGGGAGCCGATTTGAACAAACTTGAATCAGATCCACCCCACAATGTTGCATACCAAATATCATGAGATTCTGCCTGCTGGATCTGGAGAAGAAGGTTTTTGAAGAAATTTGCCTGAAATGCACGAAGTTCGAAATCGGGCTCCTATACTGAGCCCAAATATGAACCCAGGGGGCCGATTTGACTAACTTGAATCAGATCCACCCTACAATGTTGCATACCAAATATCAAAAGATTCTGCCTGCTGGATCTGGAAAAGAAGATTTTTTAATGTTTTTTCCCATTGCCTACAGTGTTAAAAAGTGCTGACTCAGCACTTTTTCAAAGTCCTGAAAAAAGTACCTTGTGATCAAACCGATAGGGATTTTTTTTAACCATTCTATTCTACTGGATAAAAGTAAGCTTTATACAAAATAAGAATTTTCTGTGCCGTGTAGTTTTGGAAATATGGCAGTTTTAAGGTTTTTCCTATTTTTAGCTCCCGAGGTTCCCACGCGGCAATGAGAAAATTTTTTTTTTTTTTTGCATCAATCAACTACTTATGACCCATTATCATCTCATATCAAATTTGGTTCAAATCGACCTCACGGTTCAGAAAATAGAAATTTTAGGCGTGGCCAAAATTTTTGCCCCTCCCATAACGAAGGCAAATAATGCCTGACAAACTTCTCTTGAACAAACTTGATTCTAAACCTCAAAAGGACTCTGTATACCACATATCAAGTCTCTGCTACTGGTGGTTCATTAGAAGAAGATTTTCAAAAAATTTGGCCATTTTTTCCCCACACCTCTGCTCAATATGAGCTGAAACCTAATTTGGATAAAAATCAAAATGCCCCTATATAACCACTATTTACATGAAATTTAATTAAAATGTGGCCAGGGGTTTAGGAGAAAGAGGCTCAAACACCACCTTCACGCAGGACGACGGACGAATGAGCTTAATCAGCTTGTTCCAAAGAGTGGTCATAACCTATGTTTCTGAGACAAAAAAATTAGTTATTCAAGAATTTTGTTTGCAAGTGTCGTCTGCTTTTCATGTTAGGTAAAAGGTTAACACTGGCGAATCATTGGGCAAATTATCGGTGATGGTAAAACTATAAGGATTTTCAACATTTCACCAGTTAAGATCGATAACATTGTTTTTCAAATAGCAGATACAAATACATAGAAACATTAAGTCAAGAATCCTGATCTCCGGTCCATTCCTGCATCCAAACACATGTTGTTTTTATCTTGTCGTGGCTCCCGATGTGGCCACACTGTCTTGTCAACACCACACCCTCCCCTCCCCACTCTAACAAATTGTCCTCAGTCCTCACCTTGCCTTTTTAAAAAAGAAAATACCAAAAATAATATTCAAATATGGTAACTAACCTCGAAAGGTATTTATTATATATTGTACTTAACGTAACGGAAAAAGAATTAGTCAAAAATGAAAGCCGCTTAGAAGGAAGTAAACTTCCGAGCATGACGGCAATTTGATGAAGTTGTACTTAATTTGTATACTTTTTAAACATTGATTTATTATGGGAAAATAAAAAGTTCAACAAAAATCAGAAAAACAGTCAGCATTACACAGGCTACGTCAGCATGATATTGTTATCAAACCTGCTGATAAAAGTTCATCACTTCTTATTATGGCTAGATCAGCCTATGTAGCTGTAGCAGACAGACAGCTTTCCGATACATGCTTTTATATACAACTGGATTACGACTCCACACAGAAGTACTTTGAGAAAGTAACTGAAGCATTACAGAAATCTATCAAGATTGATATATCTCTGAGGAAACTCACAGACTCTACTTTCTGCACAAACTTCATAAAGCAGGTAATCCAGATCAACCAATTATCTTGGGAAACAAGAACACTGAAATAATATCGGAGTTCATTGATTTTCCCCTCCGACCACTCGTTGAAAAATTACCATCCTACCAATATATAGAAACACCTTTCAGCATGAAAAAATTCCCGACAACTATCTAGTGCATGATTAACAAGGTATTGTCGACATAGATCACAGTGAAGTTTACATTGTCGATGTTGATCCCTGGGACTTGATTTGAACAAATTTGAATCAGAAACTCCAAAGAATGCTGCTTATCGAATATCAAAGGATTCTGGTAGATCGAAAGAAGGTTTTAAAGAATATTCCTCATATTGAACCAAGTTAAAGTAGGAAGCCCAAATATGACCCAAGAAATCAATTTGAAATGTAAATCTGACCTCCTAATGAGGCGGTATACCAATCATCAAAAGATTTTGACTGGTGGATCTGAAGAATATTTTTAAATAAATTTACTCATATTACACCAAATTAAAAAATTTGCAAAAACTGATGCCGGGGTGGGTGGGTGGTCAAGGAGGACAAAAAAAAATTTTTCCCGATGCTTGCAAATTTTTTCCTCAGACACTTTTGGGCAAAATTGTATACCATAATCAATGAAGTATCATTCAAAAACCAATAAAAAGACACTCAAGTTATCAGGGGGTACCTACCATGGGTTATATACGATTATAAAACTGTTATTGCAGCTGAGTTATGATTCGGCTTATAGTGATACAATGTATGACATATTGAATAATGTAAGTTAAAATGCATCACTAATTGCAATTATCAAACACTGCACTCTAAGGATAAGTTATCTTGAGAGTGTTCCGTTTGATTAAATTTTTAATATGTTCACCCTGGTGAGATTGGCTGGCTTAGATGAGGAGCAAAGACAATTATGTGAAGTCAGGAACAGTTACAGATTTCAGCTGCAGGAACAATTCTGTACAACGATGTATCCAGACCTATTACGAAAACACCAATGACTCTTATTGCCATTGTAGGAAATATGTAACACAAAAACTACTAAACATTGAACCTGATTGAACTGCTAATTTATTTCAAACACATCTGAGAACACAGGTGTCAACAAAATCATGTACCAGACCTTCAAGGGCTGGACTTAAAATAAATCCCCTCCCCCAACCCAGCCATGCCCCACCCAAAACTTCGTCAAAAAAATAAACAAATACATAAATGACTAAACTCATTTTTTTGCATACACATACCGTGGAACCTCTCTTGAGAGACCAACATTTTTGCCAGACAAAAGGGGTCTTTCAGACAGGTGGTCTGTCAAGACCACCTGTCTTGAAAGACCACTTTTGTCTGGCCGAAATAGTGTGTTGTCCACATAAAACACGCTCTGGCACAAAAGAGGTGGTTCCTCAAAAAGGTGGTCTCTCGAGAAGTTCCACTGTATATATGAATGGAGAACGCAATGGGTTCTGATGGGTTGAGTAATTTATGATATTTAACCCTTTACCTAACATTCTTTTCTAAAATACAAAAAAAATAAAAATTCTCATATAACCATTACTGTTCAATAAGGTTACTTGAAATAAACACATGTATGGCTAACATTAGAACTGGCTCGAAAAGTCAGTTCTAATGTTATCCATATTTGTGTGGCTTTATTGTGGGATATATTTGGATACTATATAAACTCTATATTTGATTTGTTATGGGAGACAATCTGCCTTAAGAGACCACTTTGGTCTGATAAAACGGATGTTCTACTGTACAAGGTCAGTCACTCAATACTGTATGATAAAATTGGTTATGGTGCAGTATGGTGGGAAGGATGATGCAGAAGCATGTATTTAGTGGGGGTGGGTGGTTCAGATAACCCCGGAAAAAAATTGTAAAACTGGAAAAAAATTACATGGGGTGGGTCCTCCGACCGGTCAAAAACAAAAAATCGGCATCGGTGTCTGCATATGTTTTCCTACCCCCCCCCTCCCACAGTGCTCAAATATAACCCACAGGGACTTAATCTGAATCAAGTTGAATCTGAACCTCCTAAGAAAACTGCATATCAAATATCAACTGGTAGATCCGAAGAAGAGAATTTTTAAAGAATATTTCTCATATTACATGAAGTCCAAATTCGAGTTCCCAAAAGCAACCCAAATATGACACCTGGGATTTGATTTGAACAAACTTGAATCCAACCCTCCCACCCCCACACACACCCTTTAGGTTGCTCTAACCCAATCATAAAAAAGATGCTGACTGGTAGATCTGAAGAAGTTGAGCTTGTTCCAATGAGGGGTCATACACTATGTTTTTGATGCAAAAAATGAAAAAAAAAAGTTATTCAAGAATTTTGTCTGTTTTTCATGTTAGTTAAAGGGTTAACACAGAAATTTAATTTAAACAAACTTAGATCTGATCTAAGGATGCTGTATATCAAATATCATGGGGGCACAGTGGCGCTATGTACCAAGGCGTACTGCACGTTGATGGGGCACTTGTATTCAACCAATGCCAACCCTGCTTGTTTGGAGCTACTACATTGGGGAGTCTGACAGATGCTCGCCGTTGCTCGGTGGTTCTCTCTGAGTACTCAGGTTTCCTTCACTCATAAAACTGTCTGACACATGGTAACCCTGGCTGCCAAAACAGTCATTAATCCCCAATAAATAAATAAATACATAAATAAATAAATATCAAATATCAAAAGATTCTAACTGGCAGATCTGAAGAAGATTTTTAAAAATTATTCCTCATATTGCATTAAGTTAAAATTTGGGTCCCCATAGAGAGCCCAAATATTAATTGAGGGACTTGCTTTGAACAAACTGAAATGCGACCCCTGTAAGGAAGCAGTATACCCAAATATCAATAGATTCTGAGAGGTGGATCTGAAAAAAGAAGATTTTTAAAAATTATTCGCTGTATTGCATTATGTTAAAATTCTAGCTCCCATAGAGAGCCCAATTATTTTCTGATGGACTTGATTTGAACAAATATGATACTAACCACTGTAAGGATTCGCTATACCATATATCAAATGATTATGATTAGTGTTTCTGGAGAACAAGAGTTTTAAAGATTATTCCTCATAATGGGCTAAGTTAAAATTCAGGCTCCAACAGGGAGCCCAAATATTAACCCAGGAACTTTGTTTGAACGAAATTAGATGTAATCTCCATAAGGATGCTGTATACCAAATATCAAAAGATTCTAAAGGGTGGATCTGAAGAAGATTTTTAAAGATTATTCCCCATATTGCAGTAAGTTAAAAATTGGGCCCTCATAGGAAGCCCAAATATTAACTCAGGGACTTGGTTTGGACAAACTTGAATCTGACCCTCATAACAATGATGTATACCAAATATTAAAAGATTCTAAATGGTGCTTCTGAAGAAGATTTTTAAAGATTATTCCCCATATTGCCATAAGTTGAAATTTGGGCTCCTGTATGGAGCCCAAATATGAACCAAGAGGATTAATTTCCACAAACTTGTATCTGACCCTAATATGGATGCGGTATACCAAATATCAAAAGATTATGATCAGTGAATGGTTCTGGGGAAGAGAATATTTTTAATTTTTTCAAATATGGAGACTCAGTATTTTTTTCAACCCCCTCCCCACCCCCCCCCCCCCCCCCCCCCCCCCCCCTCAACAGAACTACCTGACACAACCGAGGGCAATTTTTTTTACTATTCCATTCTAACAATAATAAGGATGCTTCATACAAAATAAGTTATCTGTTAGGGATGGTTTTGGAAATATGGGCATTTGAAAATATTTCTATTTTTAGCTCCTGGGGTTCCTAAAAGGACACAGAAATTCTTTTTTACATGAATCAAGTACTTATGAGTCAATAATGCCACATACCAAATTTGATTCAAATCAGCTCAGCGGATCAGAAAAAATGAAATTTCTGGTGGGGACAAAAATCTTGCTCCTCCAATTACAAAGGCAAATGTTGCTCCACAAACTTCATTTGAACAAACTTGATTTTACACCTCAAAAGGAAGCTTCATACCAAATATCAAGCCATTGTACCCACTGCTTCATGAGAAGATTTTTTAAAAAGTTTTGAGCACTTTCCCCCACCCCATCCCTTAGGAACTAGGCAAGCTGATTTTAACAAAAACAAAATGCGACGATAGAACAAGCAATCACCACAAATTTAACTGGAATTGGTTCAGTGGTTTTGGAGGAGCAGATGCAATCACAATGTTCACGGACGACGGATGATAAGGGATCACAATAGCTCATCCTGACTTTCAGTCAGGTGAGCTAATAAGCAATTATCATAAAATGGTTCAGATTAACAGGATCAGTGTTAGAGGTTGATCAAAACGTGTAGATGATCACAAGGTTCCACATATTCTTGGTATGTACATCATAGTAAAAAATTTTATTTTACACAAAGTAATGCGTTGTTAGAATTTCTTTGGACCTAGTCACTCTCCAGTAAACTGTAACATAACAATTATTAAATAATTATGCCTACCAAAAAAATTCTAGCATTCTAACAACAATTAAATGTATGGTAAAAGGGTTGATGCTGTTGAACAAAAATGCAATTCACAAAGATATTCTGTCGACCAGTCTATATTTAAGTGTATTATATCTCAACAGATGTCTTCTTTCTCTGATTGGCTGAGAAGTACTACACTATTCCCAATAATTTTATCTGTAAAGGGATCCAAAATGACCATGCTCTATTCCAACACACTATTCACTTTTTACAATTGACATGGAATATTCTTGGATGTTTGACTGGCAGAACATATAAGGTCCTTGATAATACCCAGGGTTCTTAGGATTGGAATCCTGATAGGTAACATGATTTTTAATCAGCTTGTTCTATATAATAATTATTGCAAAGCATGTTGTTAACTAAGACAAAGTAGGGGTCCATCAGGAAGAATAACCTCAGGTGCCAGCAGAACTATTCTTCCTTGAGGGCAACAATCTTGGCAGAGTCATCTCCAAGCTGTGTAATATTTAGAATGTATACAATTCACTGTATGTTGTATATAAAATGTTTGTCAATGTCAGTCAGAATATCAATTCCCTATCACACTGGAGGGTGTCGCCTAACATCTTTTAAATTTGGCATTCAAGTTCAGAGTTGGTTCATTTGCAACAATAATAAATTATAAGGCATCATATATGTCCCACAATTTTTTATGCCTTGCTTGTCAAGTCTTAATTTGACAAGATGCCCATATAAGTCATAAAATCAAAGAATGAATATGTAAATATAATTATTATTTTTGGGGTAACAGAAGCAAAAGTTATGCCACTAAATACATCTCTTAAATATATCATTAAGAAAATTAGGAGTGTATATAAAAATTGAAGCATTAAGTATGAACATAAAGCTAAAATTAACAATAACCCTTTACCTAATACAAGAAGTAGATGGCACTCGCAAAAACAATTCCGTAATAACAAAATTTTCCCATTTTTGACTCAAGAAGATAGCTTATAACTATCTTGCAATGAGCTCACTGATTTTCATGAAATTTGACAGCCAATTTTTGTTTCTACTGATGGCTAGATATGGTCACTTCATTAGGTAAAGAGTTAAATACTGAGTTGAAAGTTCATACGAACATGTAGGTACTAGGGCTGGTAATCAGATTTAAACCACAAGTAGGATAGGGGTTTTAACCACTCGGCTTGCTGAGTGGTTAAAACCCTTATTCTACAAGGGGTTTAAATCTGATAAGTGGCCTTGGTACCTATTTGTTTTATTTATACCATGCTCTTAATAATTAATCGACTTTGTCACTTAAAATGGAGAAAAAAATGACACTTTCTATCACAAACACACGGGTTTGTTTTGTTTACTACTGGGCAGTACTACCGGCTGCACATGAATGCTTAATTGACAGCTGACACATTGTCAATGTTGATTGAATTTACTTGCTTTTTCAGTCAAATTATTATTAACAAGTCTTAAATTTTATTTTGAATATTTAATTGTAGGTATTTTAAACTTTGCACGTAGTAGATAGTATCACAAAATGCCATATGTTTAAATAAAATGTCACAAAGTGTGAATGTATCGAAGCTGGCAAATTGCGTCATGTCAAAGGTCAAGTTGGATGAACTTCCTACGAAAGGTGTAAAAAAATTTTAACTGCAGTAGAAGCTTTACACCGGTAGTGGGGTTAAAGTTAAAATTTAACATACAGGCTTTTCACATGTAGTAACAGAGTCAAGCATGGTATAAAATATAAAAAACCACAGAGAAACACAAAATGTAACTGTAACCAGTCTTTAATCCACAGCTAACTGAATTTTTTTTTTGTGCAGAAAGGTGTTTAAGGATACACATATCTGGGCATAATAAGGCGAGAAACTTGGATATTTGTACTGTTTCAGATATTTGGACAGTAAAAAAGTAACCACATCAGACCCTTGTTTGTCAAGTTACATTCAGTACTCTTATTCAACTGCAAAGAAGCTGCAATGAGAGTATTAAAACTTTTTTAAAAGTTGAAACTTCAACTACTTCAACAGCATTGTTACAGAAATGGGAAATTTAAAATAATTTCTATATTTGTCATACCTTCCACTGGCCCAGATACACTAGCACTCTATTTGATAAAATCAGGCCAAACACTTAAATTTCAAATTTAAATCCCCCCAAATCAAATACCTTTCTGTTGTAGTACCAGCTAAAGTGTTACAGTTTCAAGTGGGGGCGTGGTGGCATTGTGGTAACCGGTTCTCGTCAGATCACCGAAGTTAAGCAACGTCGAGCCCGGTTAGTCCTCGGATGGGTGACTGTCTGAGCGATCGATTCGGACTCCCACATTGTGTCCTTGGGCAAGGCACTTAACCCCGATTGTCCACATGGGGGAATGATGACGCTGTGTACTAAGGCGTACTGCACGTCGATGGGGCGCATGTCTTCAACCAATCTAACCCTGCCTGTGCTGCAGTGTGGCATTACGATGCTGGGGAGCTGGCAGCTGCTCGGTGGTTCTCTCCGGGTACTCCGGCTTCCTCCACCCATAAAACTGTCTCAGTCATGATTAGCCATTGTGCATAAGTATGTGACCTTAAACACCAATAAATAAATAAATAAATACAGTTTAAAGTGGAAGATGTGAGTGAACAACTCCTGGAAGGGCACTTCTTGTCTGGGGCAGTGGTAGGTATGATAAATATACATATTGTTTTAAATTTCCCATATTTACCCACCATTACCATGAGCCCAGACATGCTGAATAATCAAAATGATGGATACTCAATGCAGCACTAAGGAGAATAGTTACAAAGCAGCCTTGCATGATCAACTCCAAAGAGAGGGAATCATTAACAGAGGAAATAGTCTACATAGTAGATCTACATCTAATGATTGTAGACTAATGGCTAACGATAGATACAAAAATCCTTATCTACAGTTATGATTAATTACCTCTTTTAAATACAATTCTATAATTTAAATTAAGGGTACCAAAATATAAATGCATCCAGAGGTAATACATAAAGATGATTTGTATTATTGATTACAGATAATGAGTTATAGCATGGAATAACCTCTTGATCAATAAAAAACAATAATACAAATGCACATGATCCAAACAATTGCACCCATTGTGACCCACACCAACTGACACCTGAGAGAAGCTCATCAGACATTCAAAAACAATTGAGAAAACTCAACTGCAATATAAATATTTGATCCCCCCCCACCCCACTGTTTTGTAACAAAGTTCCAACTGATACAAAATAGAAAGAAAAGGTGGTGCACTATAACTGCCAACACTGGCAATGTAAATGTGAACTGATAAATCAATGGATAACAATTTGAGCCACTGACAGAGGACCTAAAGATCTGAGGTAACCGACCACAAATTCCAGGTTTCTAAAATAAAATGATATGAATTGAATGAAGAAGACTAGACCCAAAAAACAGGATGCAGACGGAGAAGGGCAGCCCCCCCCCCCCCTTCTATGGTGCGGCTAGAGGGAAGGACTTTACTTTCTGAGAACTGTAACAGGTTAACTCTTGGGTTTTCTGAAATCTTATTCACAAACTGAAATCAATCTTATTCACCCTGCTATCTGCATTTGATAAGCTTCTGTATGCGATGCTGATAGCAGATTGAATCCATCTGGAAAATGAATGAACAGTAATATCCTTCCAGTATGGCACATGTATTTCAGAATGCAAGAATCTTTTTTTTTCTTTGCTGATGAAACCAGCCAATTTAACCAAAGTTCTCAGAGTCCATATTACATAATAAAGGTCTAGCATTATTAACAGGTGGCAATGCATTGATAATCATAGGAGCAGGTAGTCTATCTACAGTCTAGTTCTTAGCTAGAAAGCCAACTTGAGCAATAATAGTATTTCCCACACTGTGGTAGAGGGAATTCTCAATAGAAAGAGTATGGAGTTCACCGACAATTCTAGGAAAAACAGAGACAAGAAGGAACACTGTTTTATATGAGAGACCCAATGGTGCTTCTTGAAGATTTGATGGAACTCAGGACGTATCGCTGAAGCAATACAATGTCCCCTACCAGACTAATGAGCATTAATAATTATACAAATGTTATAACCAATATGTGATCAGCATGAATTCCATTGAAGCATTTCCAAAAAAAAGTCCAGAAAACTGATATTTTGGCACTTTTCCATATTTCCAAAGGCCATAACTCACACAAGAATAATGCAATCAGCATGAAACTCAAACTTGAACTGTAAGTCATTGTTCTATAGTAGGTTACCAAGAATGAAATCATTCGGTTGATTTATTTCCAAAAAAAGTCTGGAAAACTAACGTATGACTGACAGACTGACTGACAGATGGACAGAATGCAAATGAAACTTGATCTATAAGTCATCGTTCTATAGTAGGTTACCAAAAATGAAATCATTCTGTTGAAGCGTTTCCAAAAAAAAGTCCGGAAAACTAAAGTATGACCGACAGACTGACTGATAGACTGACGGATGAATGGACGGAGTGTAAATGAAATTTGATATTTTGGTGCTTTTCCCCATATTTCCAAGGGCCGTAACTCACACAATAATAATGCAATCAGCATGAAACTCAAACTTGATCTGTAAGTCATTGTTCTATAGTAGGTTACCAAGAATGAAATCATTCGGATGAAGCTTTTCCAAAAAAAGTTCGGAAAACTAAAGTATGAACGACAGACTGACTGACAGACTGACGGATGAATGGACCGAGTGTAAATGAAACTTGATCTGTATATTTATTTATTTATTTATTGATGTTTAAGGTCACATATTTATGCACAATGGCTAATCATGACCGTGACAGTTTTACGGGTGGAGGAAGCCGGAGTACCCAGAGAGAACCACCGAGCAACGACGAGCAGCTGCCAGCTCCCCAACATTGTAATTCCGCACTGCAGCACAGGCAGGGTTAGATTGGTTGAAGACATGTGTACCATCAGTGTGCAGTACGCCCTAGTACACGGCGTCATTGTGCCCCCACATACTTGATCTGTAAGTCATCATTCTATAGTAGGTTACCAAAAATGAAATCATTCCGTTGAAGCGTTTCCACAAAAAGTCTGGAAAACTGATATTTTGGCGCTTTTCCATATTTCCAAGGGCCATAACTCACATAAAAATAAGGCAATCAGCATGAAACTCAAACTTGATCTGTAAGTCATCGTTCTATAGTAGGTTACCAAAAATGAAATCATTCCGTTGAAGTGTTTCCAAAAAAAGTCCGGAAAACTGATATTTTGGTGCTTTTCCATATTTCCAAGGGCCATAACTCACACAAGAATAATGCAATCAGCATGAAACTCAAACTTGATCTGTAAGTCATCGTTCTATTGTAGTTTACCAAAAAATGAAATCATTCCGTTGAAGCGTTTCCAAAAAAACTCCAGAAAACTGATATTTTAGAGCTTTTCCATATTTCCAAGGGCTGTAACTCACACAAGAATAATGCAATCGGCATGAAATTCAAACTTGATCTGTAAGTCATCGTTCTATAGTAGTTTACCAAAAATGAAATCATTCCGTTGAAGTGTTTCCAAAAAAACTCCGGAAAACTGATATTTTGGTGCTTTTCCAGATTTCCAAGGGCCATAACTCACACAAGAATAATGCAATCAGCATGAAACTCAAACTTGATCTGTAAGTCATCCTTCTATAGTAGTTTACCAAAAATGAAATCATTCCGTTGAAGCATTTCCAAAAAAACTCTGGAAAGTTAAAAAATTTATAGTAATTTATATATTTTTTATACTTACCAATAACCCAGACTTAGCTGGTGCTAACTCTAACAAAACCAGGGCCAAACACAAATTTTGCCCCCCAATCCCCAAAATTTGCATCCAAAACAAAAAGAAATCATGTCCTAAAGGACCTCCATACTACGCCTCTACTGCGCATGCGCAGTGACGCAGACGTCCCGAAATTGGCGCCAATTATCATTCTTACTGGCAGTGCCTGGTCAGCGCTATGTACTCAGCGGGGAGGCAAGAGTTCCCAACTCCAGGGAGGGCCATCCCCGTCTGGGTCATTGGTAAGTATAAAAAATATATAAATTACTATAAATTTTTTAACATTTTTATACTGTACCAATGACCCAGACTTAGCTGAATAGTAAACAGGCTGGAGGGCCTAGGACATAGAGGAAAATCCAATAAGCTCAACTATATAGTAAAGAGGTAACCCCTTAAGGAGAAAAGGAGTATTAGGCTTTACATGTATCTTTCTTATTTAATATTAAATTAGAAAGATACACTACCCTTAATAATTGAGCACAATAACATTCATGTTCTCTATTAACATCCAGTATAACCCTTATACTAATTATTTTTAAAGCAAGCCAATAAATAAAGTAGTCCAGAGAATTGAGACTCTTTATAGTCATTTAAAAGTGTCCGAGTATTGTATATTAAAGCCCGTTTGACACTTGACATATACAAATGCTTCACACCGAGCTACACTTTAAAAATAAGACATGAATGAATTTAAACATTAATATTACACTTAAAACCATCCCGGAAGCGACTCAGAAATACTGACTTGGAGGAGGCATTCCCTTGCTTTTCACTATAAAGCAGGTGACCTAAGGGAACACCCGCCCCCCCCCCCCCTTCCCCTTGCCCTGGGTCAAATAGCCCAGAGCGAAGAGGGCAGCCGGAAGGAGTCACTGCCAGAACAGAAAGCCTGCATAACTATAGTTGCAACTGTTTAGTGGACGACATTCTGAGCAACAGATAACGGACCTAAACAATGCAGGTCTCCAGAAATGGACTCAATATTTCTGAGATAAAAATTCGTAAATGTGGATGGCTGAGACCAATAAGCAGCCTTCATTAAATCTGTAATAGCAACACTATTAGCATAAGCCCAGGAAGTAGAAAGAGCTCTTACTTCATGAGCAGAAATCTTAAGCACAGACTGCTGAGAAGAGGATAAATCTTCATAAGCAGTACGGATAGTTAACTGAACCCATCTAGCAATAGAATGGACTGAAATGTCCTTTCTATTAGGCATCAAAGACAGAAAGAAACGTTTCCGTCCCTTTCTGATAAACTGAGATCTCTGTTTATAGATACGTAGTGCTCTAACAGGACAGAGTAAAGGCCTATGCCCATCTGAAGACGGAAGAGCCTTAATAACAATAGGTTCCGGATATTTATTAGGAGCCTGATTCTTAGCTAAAAAACCCACATTAGTAGTGAAGGTGATAGTGTTCCCAACACTACGATAATGAGAATCATCCACCGATAGTGCATGAAGCTCACTGACTCTTCTGGCAGAAGAGAAAGCTAAGAGAAAAGCTGTCTTATAAGATAAGAATTTGAAATCTACTGTCCCAAGAGGTTCAAATGGCTTTTCCTTCAATTTAAGGAGAACCCAAGCTAAATTCCACTTAGGAATTAATCTAAGAGTTCTGGGTCTATTTATCGAAAAGTTTCTAACCAACTTCGATAAAGAGACATTAGATCCAATTTGTAAACTATCATGATGTGCATAGGTATTAGATAACATAGATCTATAACCCTTTATAGTAACAGGCTGCAGTTTGATTTCATCAAACAAGTATACTAGAAAGTTTGCAATGTCTGGTATAGAGGGATCGAATATATCTACAGAATGATCCCTACACCAACGACGAAAAACCTTCCACTTAGCCGCATAGTTTAGCGAAGAGGAGGTCCTCCTACAGTTAGAAATCGCGTCCACTGCTCGTCCTGTAAAGTGCTTGCCATGCAAGAAGGACCGCACAACGGAAAAACGTGAAGGTTGAGACCTTGCGGGTTGTGATGGAGTTGGCGCGATTTCCCCTGCGAAAGAAGATCCTCCCGTGGAGGAAGCTTCCGCGGTAGGTCCCACAACAGACACCTGAGTAGATTTATCCACGGTCTCTGTGGCGACAGAGATGCTACCAACAGAATCTTGCATTGAGATTGTTTTATCTTTAGCAATACTTGTTGAATTAACGGCGCTGGAGGATACGCATATCCTATCATTCCGTCCCAAGGTATCGACAGAGCGTCTACTGCAAAAGCTCTTGGATCCGGACACGGAGACACATACGTCTGCAACTGATTGTTGAGATGTGTCGCAAATAAGTCTATCATTGGCCGTTCCCATTGGTAGCAAATCTGATTGAATACTTGTTTGTTGAGAGTCCACTCCGACGGCAACAAGCGACCCTTTCGTGAAAGGGAGTCTGCTAGCACATTCAGACGACCCGGTATGTGACGGACCGAAAGAAGAACGTGATGTTCTAACGCAAACAGAAGGATTCTTTCCGTTAGATTGAACAACGGAACTGAATGAGTGCCTCCCTGATTCCGTATATACGCCACTACTGTCGTATTGTCGGATAGGATTAGGACATGAGCATCGTGAATAATGTCCATCCAGTGACGTAACGCAAGCCAAATTGACATCATTTCCTTGATGTTTATGTGCTTGCACAGGAATTGCGGATTCCAAAGACCCTGGCATCTCGAATCCGTTGGGATTAATGATGCACCCCAACCTGTTTGACTGGCATCCGTCATAACGGTAAAACTCGGATCCGGCAACTGCAGAGGAACTCCTTGAGTTAACCACTGAATGTTTGCCCAAGTCTGTATCTCTTGTTTCACTTGATCTGACAAGAGAACGTCTACATCGAGCGAATGAATTTTCACACTCCAATTCTGAGTCAGGAAAATTTGAAGAGGCCGTGTGCGTAACCGCCCCATCGGAATGAGATCCGCGGCGGCTCCGCACAGACCTATCAGTCTCATAAATTCTCTCGCCGTGACTTTGTCTGCGTGCAGACAATAGCGAGCGTAACAACTGACTAATTTCGCTCTGGTTAACGGCAGACGAACGAGATTGTTGTGCGTCTCGAAGCTCATTCCCAGATGAGTGAATGACTTGGACGGCACCAGATCCGACTTCTCCTCGTTTACTATAAAACCGAGACGTCGGAGCAATAGAAGAAGATTCTGAACATCGTTCTGAAGCGTTAACTCGCTGCCGTACCTCTGAAGAATGTCGTCCAGGTACGCCGACGTTACCGCAGACGAATGAGCTCGGAAGTAGATCATTACCGAGTTCATTACCCGAGTGAAAGCCCAGGGTGCTAGATTCAATCCGAAGCACATCGCCCGGAATTGATACACCACTCCTAGGACTGCGAAGCATAGATACTTTCGGAATGTCGGATGTACCATGACGTGAAAGTACGCATCTTTGAGATCTATGCTCATTGCATAATCGTTCACCCGAATACTCGCTCTGACCGATTGAATCGTCTCCATATAAAACTTCAGAGCGACGATCAGCTTGTTTATCCAGCTCAAATCTATGACTGGACGGAACGAGCCGTCTGGTTTCGGAACCAGAAACAGATGGCTGTAGAATCCCGGAGATTCCTGGTTTTCTACGACCTCTACCGCGTTCTTCATTAAAAGAGACTGCACCTCTGATAACAGAGCGTCTCTTTTCTGTGGATTTGACGGAAGATGAGTCCACTTTGGACTTCGAGTTAATGGAGGCTTTCGTTTGAAGGATATCTTTAGACCTTCCGAAGTCACTCCTCTCACCCAAGGGTCGTCCGTAATCGACGCCCACTCTTGTGAAAAACTCGACAACCTTCCGCCAACCGGAACGCGATAGAGGTTTAAGCCATCACCTCCTGGACCTGCGAGGCCTGCGGTAGGAGAAACCACGTCTTCCACGACCCGCACCTCGCCTCGTCGACCTCGGGGCGTCCGACCGATTGTCCCAGCTTGAAGGACGTCCCGAACGAGAGTCGCTATCCTGACGGTCTCTCGAATAAGACCAAGAGGACGCACCGGAACCTCTATAGGAACCTCTCTTGGGCGCATTAGACCCAGAAGTGCCTGTCTTATTCGTGTCTGCTGTATCCGACTTCTTAGGAGCAGATCTGAACAACAGAGAATCATTAGCTTTCTTTTTAATTTTATCATAAATAGCGGAAAGCTTGCCGTCAAAGAGAAGTTCTCCTGAGACCGAAGCGACTCTAAGAGAGTTCTTCACCTTAGAATCCACTAGTGTGGATGTAGCTAGGGCTGCGTCACGTCTAACCAACTCCAGATTTGCCACTGAAAGGGCGGAGTTACACGTGGAATAAGCTACAGCCCTTGAAAGAAGTCTTAAAGATGATTGTATATCCTGAAACTCTTTCCCCTGAAGGCGCAGTGATAATGCCTTAGTAAGGTGATCTGCGTAAGATAAGGCATCTAAATTGGCTCTGTTAGACGCAATAGCTGTTTCCAACACCGTGGTTGGAATAGAAGCTGACGACGGTAATGATAGCTCTAAGTCTTCCGCCTCGTCGTCCATACGCAGAGGAACTCTCGGTATACCCTGTCCTGCCGTATCGAATTTATTCCTTGCATTAATGAAAGGCAGGTTGAGAGTATTAGCGGACAAGAAACCTGCTTTCCCCGTCCTGGAAGCAAGTTTAAATATAGCGTCGTTCAATAATTCAAATGTTCTTGCAACATTATTGGACTGCGACGGAAACTCGGGAGCGATGTCCCTGAACTGCTCAAAAAATTCAGAGTCCAATGACGCTATAATTCTCTTGTCCGGAAGCGCAGCAGTCTGGCCCGACGGAACAACTTGAGGGAGAAAGTGCCGGATGAAGTCCACGGCAGCTTTATGTTGTTCCGAAAGGGATAGCTCCAAGTCATCCGTATCCCTTTCACCATCCGGTCGGACCTCATGATGTTCCCGGTCGTCCGCCCCCGATGCTTCGGCGGAGCGTACCGACCCAGCGCCGTCGGATAATTCTCGATCCGACACCGTTTCTGTCGGCTGCTGGGATGCTGCGATAAGCTGTGCTATCTGCACAAGAATGTCCGGCGTCGAGACCTGCGGAGGCGCAGTCTTTCGCTGCTTCGCCGAGGGCAGCTCCGCATCAGATGGCTCCTGCATACTTTTCCTATGCGAACGTCCAGAGTCCATCGGTCTCGAATCCCTGGCTGCCGGATGGTGTGACCTGGTCGCCGAAGAATCCTTCATCGGCGAAGCTGGTAATATATCGGCGGTCACGCAGCCAAGGTGCGGTCGTTTGCGCTGACGAGAAGAGGAAGCCTTAACAGTCTCTGCGGACTGCTTATACAACGGAGCGTCCCGAGCGACGGACGTATGCTCCGCTAAAGACACATTTTGTACCACAACATCTGGTTCCAGATGTTGTTGTACGAGAGAGGGGCCTCTGTCGCTCGCAGCCCGGCTGGACCTGGACGAGCTAGGAACCGGACTCAAAGGCTTCCTCCGTTCTCGCTTACTATCCGCCGTCACTGGGTGTGCATCTATTATGTTTATAGTGCTCGCATCACCCAAAATTTCCTCTTGGACCGCATCGGACGAACCCGGCTGCCGAACCATTCGGTGAATGGACGCTACACCGGGCGAGCTAGCGGACGACATTTGTCTAATCTCCATGAACACTTTTGCCGCTAGCTCTGAATTCATTTGTGACGACGGACGCACACTTGAAGAAGATAACATGGAAACATCACCCTGTTCTGGTTCCTCTGAAATAGAAACTGAGAGAGTAGAGTGACCAGAAACAACATATCGTGACACATGTTTCCAATGTTTCTCATCCCAATGTTCACATATAGGACAGGGATTAATGCGAGAACACTGACTACAATTAATACAATGATCATGAAAGTCAGAGGAAGATTTCTTCCTATTACAATTTGAACAATGTCCCTTCATTGTGAAAGAACAACAATAAGTCCTAGTTACTCGCAAAAACCCCTGACACAAAGATACATAATAACATGATCCATTAATAAATGAAAAAACAATTGCAAAACAAAACAATTTTGAAAAAATATTTTTTCAGCGAAGCCCAAGTTGCTGAAAAGTAACGTTGAGCCCCGATGGATCCGATGGCAAAGTGTGGTCAAAAATTTTAAATTTATATTAAATAATTAATGAGACACTTTCGGAAAATATAAATGTATCTTATAGTGAGATAAACTACAGCAAAGGCAAACAGCCCCCCTCAAAAAAGGCTGTTGCCAATGAAAACAAACAGTGTAAAAACACCAGAAAACATGACTCCAGGCACTGAAAAAACTGGCCCGGAATCAGTCATCAATTACACTCTATCTGATGCAAAACAGAGACTCCCAGGGGAGAATCTGTAGAACATCAGATGGAAGATGCAGAACACAAACGTTATACACCCATGGGTGAAAACGTAACTATGGGGAAAATAACAGAAAACATTCTGTAACCAAGCAACTCTCCCAGGAAATTTTAGAAATGAAATTTCTCAAAAATATGCCAAAAGCATGGGAGAATTGCAAGGGGGGACTTTAGAAGGCTAGGGGAGAGGAAACACTGAATAAGCAGTGCAACAATTAGCAAGAATGACAACAAGAGGCCCATGCCTCGAAAATAGGCAACTTAACATAATTTCATCAAAAAATTTTAAGTACAGCCCTGATTATTTTTTGTCACTTCTTTTTCCTCTCCTCCTTCTATCCTCCTTAGAATCACATTTTCTCCAAAAATTACGTGTCTGGCATCCTTTAAACTGAGATTTACAAGCACAAAGATCAGTGAGATGTTGACTGATGAAGGGCCAAACAGAGAATGTTAATTGGCGCCAATTTCGGGACGTCTGCGTCACTGCGCATGCGCAGTAGAGGCGTAGTATGGAGGTCCTTTAGGACATGATTTCTTTTTGTTTTGGATGCAAATTTTGGGGATTGGGGGGCAAAATTTGTGTTTGGCCCTGGTTTTGTTAGAGTTAGCACCAGCTAAGTCTGGGTCATTGGTACAGTATAAAAATACTGATATTTTGGTGCTTTTTCCCATATTTCCAAGGGACGTAACTCACACAAGAATAATGCAATCAGCATGAAACTCAAACTTGATCTGTAAGTCATTGTTCTATAATGGTTTACCAATGAAAGTGTCAATGACACTGTAGCTTAACTTGTGTGTTGTGTTTGATGAAAAGGATAATGTTCAATGTTTATGAAAGGATTATGAAATAAGACAAGAATTGTGATAATTGGGAATATGTTCATCTCTGTTCCCTGTATGCTATGTTTATGATAAAAATAATATGAGGTGTACACTGTACTAAAGAGCTGAGGGGTGGGTTAATATGACCTCACAGTTAATGTATGTGGCCCTCATAGTTAGTTAATGTATATCAACAAAAGTTACCAAGTTAGAGTGAAATTATTCCAAAACGAGTCATCCTATCAAGTTACATTAAAATCCCTTCATAAATATGCCCTGTTGACTGTGCTAAAGATTTTCGGGCCTCGGGCCCCTGTAGCCGTCAGTTTCCCAATTGCATCCAAAGGGGACATTCTCATCTAGACATTATATGAGGTCAACCTACCAAGTTACAATGAAATCCCTTAATAAATATGACCTGTAGACTGTGCTAAAGGTTTTTAGGCTTTGGGCTCTGGCAGCCATCATGGTTGAATGATCGCAACCAAAAGGGGACATTCTCATCTGGGCATCATCTGGAGTGATCCTACAAAGTTACAATGAAATCCCTTCATAAATATGACCTGCAGACATTGCTCAAGGTTTTTGGGCTTCGGGCCCCTGAAGCCGTCACAGTTGACCAATCACAACCAAAAGGGGATGTCATCATCTAGGCATTATATGGAGTCAAACTAACAGGTTACAATGAAATCCTTCCATAAATATGACCTATAGACTATGCTAAAGGTTTTGGGTTCGGGCAGCCATCAAGGCTGAATGATCGTGACCAAAAAGGGACTTTCTCATCTAGACATTATTTAGAGTCATCCTACCAAGGTACAATGAAATCCCTTCATAAATATCACCTGTAGACTGTGCTAAAGATTTTCAGGCTTTGGGCCCCTGCAGCCAACACAGTTGCCTAACGGTGTCCAAAAGGGGCTGTTCTCATCTAGACATTACATGAAGTCAACCTACCAAGTTACAATGAAATCCCTTCATAAATATGATCTGAAGACTGTGCTAAAGGTTTTCGGGCTTTAGGCTTTGGCAGCCATCATGGTTGAATGATCGCAACCAAAAGGGGACATTCTCATCTGGACATCATCTGGAGTGATCCTATGAAGTTACAATGAAATCCCTTCATAAATATGACCTGTAGACTGTGCTCAAGATTTTTGGGCTTCAGGCACCTGTAGCCTTCACAGTTGACCAACCACGACCAAAAGGGGATGTCATCATCTAGGCATTATATGGAGTCAACCTAACAAGTTACAATGAAATCCTTCCATAAATACGACCTACAGACATGCTGAAGGTTTTTGGGCTCGGGCAGCCATCAAGGCTGAATGATCGTGACCAAAAGGGGTCGTTCTCATCTGGACACTATTTGGAGTCATCCTACCAAGCTACAATGAAATCCCTTCATAATTATGACCTGTAGACTGTTCTAAAGGTTTTCGGGCTTTGGGACCCTGAAGCCGTCACAGTTGCCCAATCGTGTCCAAAAGGGGACGTTCTCATCTAGACATTATATGAAGTAAACCTACCAAGTTACAATGAAATCCCTTCATAAATATGACCTGTAGACTGTGCTAAAGGTTTACGGGCTTCGGGCAACCATCATGGTTGAATGATTGCAACCAAAGGGGACAATCTCATCTGGGTATCATCTGGAGTGATCCTGTGAAGTTACAATGAAATCCCTTCATAAATATGACCTGTAGACTGTGCTCAAGGTTTTTGGGCTTCGGGCACCTGTAGCCATCACAGTTGACCAATCATGACCAAAAGGGGATGTCATCATCTAGGCATTATATGGAGTCAACCTTACAGGTTACAATGAAATCCTTCTATAAATATAACCTTTTGCCTATGCTAAAGGTTTTTGGGCTCGGGCAATGCTGAATGATCACGACCAAAATGGGACGTTTTCATCTAGACATTATTTGGAGTCATCCTACCAAGTTACAGTGAAATCCCTTCATAAATATGACCTGTAGACTATGCTAAAGGTTATCGGGTTTCGTGCACCTTTAGCCGTCAAAGTTGCCCAATCATGTCCAAAAGGGGATGTTCTCATCTAGACATTATATGAAGTCAACCTACCAAGTTACAATGAAATCCCTTCATAAATATGACCTGTCGACTGTGCTTAAGGTTTTCGGGCTTTGGACTCGGGCTGCCATCATGGTTGAATGATCGCAACCAAAGGGGACAATCTCATCTGGGCATCATCTGGAATGATCCTACGAAGTTACAATGAAATCCCTTCATAAATATGACCTGTAGACTGTGCTCAAGGTTTTCAGGCTTCGGACACTTGTAGCCATCACAGCTGACCAATCATGACCAAAAGGAAATGTCATCATCTAGGCATTATATGGAGTTAACCTAATAGGTTACAATGAAATCCTTCCATAAATATGACCTTTTACCTATGCTAAAGGTTTTTGGCCTTGGGCACCCATCAAGGCTGAATGATCGCGATCAAAATGGGACGTTCTCATCTGAACATTATTTGGAGTCATCCTACCAAGTTACAATGAAATCCCCTCATAAATATGACCTGTAGACTGTGCTAAAGGTTTTCTGGCTTCGGGCACCTTTAGCCGTCACAGTTGCCCAATCATGTCCAAAAGGGGATGTTCTCATCTAGATATTATATGAAGTTAACCTACCAAGTTACAATGAAATCCCTTCATAAATATGACCTGTAGACTGTGCTAAAGGTTTTCGGGCTTTGGGCTGGGAGAGCCATCATGGCTGAATGATCGCAACCATAGGGGACAATCTCATCTGGGCATCATCTGGAGTGATCCTAAGAAGTTACAATGAAATCCCTTCATAAATATGACCTGTAGACTGTGCTCAAGGTTTTCGGGCTTTGGGCACTTGTAGCCATCACAACTGACCAATCACGACCAAAAGGGGATGTCATCATCTAGGCATTATATGGAGTCAACCTAACAGGTTACAATGAAATCCTTCCATAAATATGACCTTTCGCCTATGCTAAAGGTTTTTGGGCTCGGGCACCCATCAAGGCTGCATGATCACGATCAAAATGGGACGTTCTCATCTAGACATTATTTGGAGTCATCCTACCAAGTTACAATGAAATCCCTTCATAAATATGACCTCTAGACTGTGCTAAAGGTTTTCGGGCTTCGGGCCACTGTAGCAGTCACAGTTGCCCAATCATGACCAAAAGGGGACTTTCTCATCTAGGCATTGTATGTAGTCAACCCACCAAGTTACAATAAAATTCCTCAATAAATATGACCTCTAGACTGTGCTAAAGGTTTTTGGGTTTTGGGCTCGGGAAGTCGTCAGGTTTGGCAGATCATGCCCAAATAGGGAAATTCTCATCTAGGCATAAGGAGTCATCCTACCAAGTTACAATGAAATCCCTCCGCACTAAACATGACCTGCAAACTGTACTAAAAGTTTTTGGGTTTCGGGCTTGGGCAGCCATCACGGTTGATAGATCATGCCCAAAAGGGGACGTTCTCATCTTGACATTATACAGAGGCATCCTACCAAGTTACAATGAAATCCCTTCATAAATACGACATGTAGACTGTGCTAATGCTTTTCGGGTTTTGGGCTCGGGCAGCCATACCGGCTGCCCGATCGTGACCAAAAGGGGACGTTCTCATCTAGACATGACCCCAAACCTGCATATGAAATTTCCTGACGATCAGAGAAGAACTGCGGTGTGTAGCCCGTGCTAAAGGAGAATGTGAACAGACATCACAGATTCACAGACTAACAGACTAACAGACTTCCGCACGCGTGATGGCAAGAGCTTATCTTGACTATGTCAAGTTAAGCTAAAAATGAAATCATTCCGTTGAAGCGTTTCCAAAAAAACTCTGGAAAACTAAAGTGTGACTGACAGACTGACGGATGGACGGACGGAGTGCAAACCTATAGTCCCCTCCGGCGATGCCGTTAGGGGACTAAAAAGCTTTAAAGACCTGGATCTTTTAAGATAATTTTTTTAACAGTTTTCTGCAGATTGCTATATATAATGGCTGTATCCTTGTCCTGTCTGATCCAGTATTTGTTGCCAAGAAATTTGAAAATCTTTGAGAGCAAGTAAACAAACAACTGTTCACTGAAAGGCCAAACAAAAGAACAGTATATGGCAGGAATCGATGGCACATTCTGTACTCTGTGAATGCACAGACATCATGCATAGAGTGCTTTGGCTTAATTTGGGGGATTTGGGTATTCAGAATTTAAGCATTTGGTCTGATTTTGTTAAATAGAGTACAAACATGACTACGCCAATGGTCATGGTGAATAAATGTATTTATGAACCAAGCCCAAACTATCATTCATCTTTACTGTTTTATTCTATTTTCTTTACACACAAACCTGTTAACTCACAAGACAAACCCCTTTGTCAAATATTATGACAGTAGTTTACTGTTACTGAGAATGGCAGCAGCACTGTCATATCAGAACACTTCCAATGTATTTTATAACCAACTATTTTTCATTGCTAAAGAGATCATGGTCATAATATTCTTACTAAAATATGAACAAAGCAGCTTTAAGTTTGCCCTGATCTCCGAGGAAAAAGACCTAGAACTTCAATCAAACTTGAGCATTCAGTGGCCTCACAGTCTCAACCAAAGCTTACATTATGCGACCATTTCTTCAAATTTATGGGGATATTTTGGGGGGGAGGGGGGAGATTTGGGGGGAACAGCTATTAGGCAGACTTTGGTGGGTATTCCCACTCTTTATGCAGGCTCAGAGATTATTCCATGGGGATATGTGAGAGTGTTTAATTTGTATTGTGCCCAAAATGTCTTTGTTGTCATATTCAATGCTTGCTTTGACACAAAGTCGAGCATCACTATTCTATACAGTTTATGTACTTCTAATATGGACCTTCACATGTAGAACTGAATATGTCTGGCATCATTCAAACAACACATTACTAGTGAGATGTAAATGACATGATACATATTTACTTTTTAGGGACTGACCCCCTAACAAATAACCTGATGATGCTTGTCAGACTTGTGAGCCACTTGAGAGTGCTTGTACTAGCTATAGACTATTCTGTTTTCAGATCACAATTAGCTTTCCACATAAAATGAGTGTAAATGTCCCGCAAATATTCTGTAGAAAAAAAAATACTGACTGCAATTACAAACAAAAGGGGTGTGTCCATCCCCTTTAGTTCACCAACACATGGCATGCAATAAATCTAGGCTTATTAAAAATCTGCAATAAGTGTCCAGTCATGTACATGCATAACAAAACAGGTCAGAAATTTTCTAAGTCCACAGTGACAAAAATGTCTAACATTGCATTAAAAGTCCAAAATCTCCAAAAAATGTCCAGCCAAGGGTTAATGTCATCTTTTATTGATGCATTTAACATATATATATGAAATATGCAAGCCACAGCATACTGGTGGTAGCCTCTACTCATACACAGCAAAACAGGTCAGAAATTTTCGAAGTCCACACTGACAAAAAGTCTTACATTGCATTAAAAAAGTCAAAAATCTCCAAAAATGTACAGCCAAAGGTCATTGTCATCTTATATTGATGCATTTAACACATATATGAAATATGAAAGCCACAGCATACCGGTGCTAGCCTCCACTCAAATACAGCAAAACAGGTCAGAAATTTTCTAAGTTCACAGTGACAAAAAGTCTAAAGTTGCATTAAAAACGTCAAAAATCTCTGAAAAATTTCCAGACAAGGGTTAATGTCATCTTATATTGATGCATTTAACACATATATGAAATATGAAAGCCACAGCATACCGGTGGTAGCCTCCACTCATATACAGCAAAACAGGTCAGAAATTTTCCAAGTCCACACTAACAAAAAAGTCTCAAAAACACTAAAAATCAATAAAATATCACTGGTTAAGGGTCTGTGGGTAATTGTAAGCCATAGAAACACAGTATGAGGTGCATAGCAACAGGGCTGATAGTCAAGTGGACTGGTACAATAACTTTAACACAAGTGTTGATGCCGACGTGCCTCAGGTCAGGACATAAGCTCCCATAACTTCGTTGGTGAGCTAAAAAAGCAGATATTTAGTACGGAATAAATAGAAAATGGAATAAATGAAAAGTACTTTGTTAGAAATATATATATTTAACTGGTAGCGTATATATACACAAGCAAGGTATTCAAGGATATCCAAGCTATAAATAATAATAAATAATATTAATATATAAAAATTGGAACTACTCTACAGCAGGTATCTCACAAAGAAGGAAAACATTTTACCCTTAAATGCACTTGGCAGGTCAGCAGTTTCCAGGAAATGTGCTGAATTTTTATAATATATTGTTTTTTGGTAAAGGTCCCTTGCTAAAAGAGTGATAAAAATAAAACAAACAATCTGTATGTAAATGAATGAATACAATCAATGTGAACATGCAACAAATTTTTTCCTCTTTTTCTCAAGGGATTAAGAATCCTTCTGTTTGTTGGGGAGCTTCATCCATATTCTTTTCCCAAACCCATCGCATACAGACACTTGATCTTGGTAAAAAAATAACTGGAAACTCAGCTGGAAACTGCTCTTTTAATCAAGCTATACAAAATAACATGTACTATTAACATAAGAACTAGAGAAAGTGTTGTATCAGGATGAAACACAAATGTATCCCTGCTGCACCCCAGTCCAGAAATCTGCATATGGCAACAACAATGCATGAATGTTCTAATCATGGTTTTTCCGAACACAAAATATGAAATCAATCAGATTAAAATTTTGAGACTTGTGGAAGGTACAGGGTCAAAAAAGTCTTGTTCAATAAGTGAAACGGGGCAATAACTCATGGGAAATAAGTTACAGCAATATAGCCTAATGATATGTGCAAGTTCAAGTTCATTTCATGGTTATTTATCATACACAATTTCAAAACTATGTGTTGGAAAGTGTGAGGCTAGTCGTGGATAAAAGTTTGAGACAGACTTGTTCAGTAATCTAACAGACTAGTTCAATAACTTTTGAAAAATACAGTGTAGCAACATGGAGTAATAGTATGCTCAAGTTCGTATCTTGGTTCTTCATCATACAAAATATAAAAAAATATCTAATGGAAAGTGTGAGACTTGTGGCAGATAAAAAAGAAATTTGAGACTAAGTGCCCAATAATCTAGGGCAATAGCTCTTGAAAATTATGATGCACCACCACAATATAACAATATGCAGAAGTTCATATCGTGGTTATTCACCATACAAAATATCAAAAGTATCTGATTGACAGTGCGAGACTAGTTGCAGATGAAAGTTTCGGATGGAGGAATGGGCACAGAAATGGATGGCCTGATAAACAGGCACTAGGATTCCTGTGTACCAATGATAAACAGACACAAGGATCCCTAAGTACCAATGCTACACTGGAGATATCAGAATAGTAGAAGACACATTTATACAGTTTACATGGTACTGTATCTATAGTCAAAATGTTGACAATAAGGTTATTTTTTTTCTATTATCTAACTATACCTCACTATCCAATCACAGTTATCTTGTAGATCAATCTCGGGGTTTTTTTTCTTTCTTTCCTGGTATTTAAATTTTACCCTGCTTTGTCCTCTTGCCCATTTTAATATTTTGAGACCTTTATCTATTCTTATTTATAAGGAAGTGTTATACATATTATAACACAGATGTAACCTTATTGTCTGATTAACTGTTGCTGAGACTTCTTCAAAGTCGAACTGTCAATCATTCAGGCAACAGTTTTAATCTGCATATGGCAGGACATGCAGATTGTCGTAGTGATATATGTGCCAAAAGGGGTAATTGTCAGGAGGCTGTTCAAGAAAAAAAATCTGTCAGGAAGCTTGCGCATCCCTAATATGTTTTCTCTTTTTCACATATGTTCCTCTAGTATTTTCATCAATGTGAAATTATATGTGCTTTGGTAAACCATTTTTGCATGTGGGTCAAAAACCCCCCACTAATTTCTGGGATTACTTGTAAGCCTGTCCTGTATATTCCATAGCAGGTTGTAAGACACAGACACTTACCAGCTTATTGCCCTATTCCACTGCTCCCTACCACCAACTAACTAACAAGGGAGTTATTTCCCCCTGTGCTATTTTATGCTTCAAGACTTTTTGGGTTGGTGTTCATAACAGACATCATTTAAGTATTACACTAAAACTCACTTCTTCAATGAAAACTGCAAAATTTAGTTTGCAACCCCCCACCTTGAAGGAATAAATGGGTTTTTTTTTTTATAAAAAGAAGTATCCGTAAAGTATTATTTCCTCAGCTGCACTTAATGGAATGGGTTGTCTGGTACAAAAGTATTCTGGTATGAGTGGATAAGAAATATTTCACCTCTCAATTCATTGACCTGTAAGGTCGTTATAGAATTGTCATTACCTGGGCGCAATCAAAGAAAAGGTGAAAAACTGTCTCCTGAGTATTATCACAGAAAGTTCATAACTCTAAAAGTTTCCATTTAAAAAACTTTGAATTATTAAATAATATACAACACAGGATTTATACTGCAGGCTTTTCAAATAAGTACCTCCAGTAAGTGAGAATGAATGATTGCATATCAGATGTCAGTTATCTGGTCATAATCTAAGACAAAAACGGTTTTGCATTTTCTTGAATCTGAATGTGCACCATAGCAAACGTTTTTAAAATTAACATAAAAAGTCTGCCAAACATTTGTCACGTTCTTAGAGAATCTAAATTTAGACTTTGTATTCTTTAAAGCTTTTCACATTCTTTTAAACTCATTTTCTATGAAGAACAGACAACAGTGATTAGCCCACAGGTCACAGTGAAGGGTATTGTTGTACTCATGGGATAGAAAGTTTCTGTCAATACTAAAAAGGTCATCGATGAAAAACATTTTTTTTTCACATAAAGTTTGGACAAAAAGTAATTTATTGTTAATCTTTATATTTTTGTTAAAAAAATGTGGTTCTGTTAAAGTTTCTGTGTTGAGTGTTGATGGCATCTATGTCTAGAAGAGACCATGGCTTTATAACGTTATTACAAAATGAATTTATACAACCACTTATTTCACTTAGCCATTCACTATCAAAAGATTCAAAATCATCTAAAACCAGTGTTTTGCAAGGCAGTTGCACAGTAGGAATTATTAGTCATTTTATCCAGGACATTTTAAGAGCATAAATGTTGGCCTCAATATGCAGGAATTTTATACTTTTATTTTATACTTTTATTCCATTGTGTTAATGATTACCTTCTGATTTTTATCATCAGTTTTTACTGACTACAAAAAGTTGAAGAACATAGTCTGAATTCTTCGGAGAATATTCTCAGATTCATTTGTAAGAACTGTCAAGATGTTTATTTAAATCGGAAGGACAGGGGATTTTAGCACAGTACGTAATCCAAAAATAGCCAGGTGCCTAAGGGAACCAGTCTTTAACCAGTCGAGCTCGTTCCAACGAGGGGTCACATGATATGGTTTTGTTGAAATTTTTTTAAAAATAATATTTTTTCAACAGCTGAATTTCCATATTAAGCGGGCGGATGCAGGCGATTTGTTGGGTAAAGGGTTAAATAGCCTTTCAATATTGTTAATTTATTTGGAATAATTTTTGAAAAAGTACTTTTCATTAAAAGTTGTACTCTATTCCAAGTAATGAAAATGGAAAATCTTCACTTTGGAAAATATACTGGGACTATCTCATTTATTTTATGTAAAGAGCTGACTTTGGTATGGCCAAAAATATTGTGACACATAAAACCAAAAAAGAAGTAACTATTGAAGTGTAAACCAACACTAAATTCTCACCTGATGGGCGATCTTCAGAGCCTGCTATTCCTGAGTCCCTATCACCACTAGTACTTCCATCTCCACTTTTGTCTGTTTTTCCAACCGGATGTTCTGTTAAAGCTATCAACTGCAAGGTAACTTTTTCACCAAGAAACACATCTCTAACTTGCAGACTCAAAACATCTGGTGGTATAATGCTTCCATACAATTTACCATTTTTAAGCATCTGATAGCCCTGAAATTACAGTTATTCAACATGTAAATGTTCTAAAACTCCCCTATCTGCCCTTCATCACACTTATCCAAAAGTGTAGCTTCTAAAAACAAACAATGGATGACAGACAGAGAATCAACAACCAAGTTTACTATAGTTTTATATTTTAAACATTACCCAAGTGGCTCCACAATTTCTATCCTTCCACTATGCCTGTTTTTCAACTAATATTACCTTAAGAACAGTGAAGCTTATTCAATTATTCATTAATTTTTTGAGATGACATTTGAGATTGTA
Organism: Pictodentalium vernedei; assembly: GCA_031216915.1. Lineage (NCBI taxonomy): Eukaryota > Metazoa > Mollusca > Scaphopoda > Dentaliida > Dentaliidae > Pictodentalium > Pictodentalium vernedei. The sequence goes on from CM062296.1 coordinate 576,211,481, forward strand.
TTATTATTTGTGTACAAATAATTTTTGTATATTACATTTCAATAGCACATTCAACATCAAAGGCCATAATTATTATGTTCAAAGTATTATGGGTGGAGGAAAACCGGGACAAAACATCAAGAAGTAGTTAAAAGCCTTCAAATATTTTACCATCCTCAACAAAAGCAAACAGATGTCAAACCCATGCAGAATTGTTTGAAGAAATGTTTAATTCCAGTCTGTGGCTAATTGGAAGTCACAGAAACAGTATGAGGTGCATAGTAACAGGTGGGAAAGTCAAAGAGGACTCTTACAATAACTTTAACACAAGTGTTGACGCCGACGCTGACGCGCCTCGGGTCATGACATAAGCTCACACAACTTCATTGGTGAGCAATAAACTAGAGGCTCAAGTGGGCTTAAACCATTCATCTGGATCAAGTTGTCTTCATGGGATAAGGGCAATACTTTTGAAGGATCAGAAAGATAGAGGCAAAACGAAGTGTCGCCTGTACATGTGTGCATACTGCAATGACAGTCACAAAAAGGCTCTGAAAAATTATATATATTTTTCAACCCCTACTTCAAAGTACACACTCTACATTTGGATTGAGATTATGTTGAAAAATGATAGAACTTCTCTCTGAAAAGCGATCCCAAATATTAACCCAGGAACCCTTTTTGAACAAACTTGAATCTGACTCCATTAGAGATGTTGTAAACCAAATATGACTGGATTCTGGCTGGTGAATCTGAAGGATGAGTTTTGAAAAAATTCTCCCATATTGCAGCTTTGAACAAACTTGAATCTGCAAACCACCCCCCCCCCCCCCCCCCCCCCCCCTTTCCCTCCAGAGATACTGTACACCAAATATTAAAAGATTCTGATAGATGGTTCGGGAAAAAAAGATTTTGTAAAGAAATTCCCTCATACTGCACAAAGTTAAAATTCGGGTTTCCAAATATCAACCCAGACACTCAAATTGAACAAACTTGAATCTGAACCCCCTAGCGATGGTGTATACCAAATATGAAAGAATTCTAACAGGTGGATCTAAAGAAGAAAATTTTTAAAGAAATTTCCTCATATTGCGCTAAGTTGGGGGCATTATGTTAACATTTGGGCTACCACAACAAGCCCAAATATTAACCTAGGGACCCGATTTGAACAAACTTGAATCTGAACCCACTAGAGATGTTGTATACCAAATATGAAAGTATTCTGACTGGTGGATCCGAAGAAGATTTTTAAAATTATCCTCCATATTGCACTAAGCTAAAATTTGGGCTTCCTATGGAAGCCCAAATATTAACCTAGGGACTTGGTTTGAACACTCTTGAATCTGACCCTAATAACAATTATGTATACCAAATATTAAAAGATTCTGACTGGTGGTTCTGAAGAAGATTTTTAAAGATTATTCTCCATATAACCCCAAGTTCAAAATTCGGGCTCCTGTATTGGGTCCAAATATGAACCAAGGAGCTTCCTTTTAACACACTTGCATCTGACCCTCCATTTTACCCCAAGTTTAAAATTTGGGCTCCTGTATTGAGTCCAAATATGAACCAAGGGGCTTCCTTTTAACACACTTGCATCTGACCCTGCCCTGCCCCCCCCCCCCTCCCCCCCCATCACTCACACAAACCTTCACTTGAATTGGCCCAGTGGTTTTGGAGAAGACCAAAACATGGTGTTGACGGACGACGGATGATGGACAGAGAGCGATTAGATAAGCTCAGCTTGACTTTGTCAAGGTGAGCTAAAAACTTAACTCTTTGAACTCTAGTGGTATCTTCCAATGGCAGCAATTAGAAGAGTTCATATTCATTATTTGGGGTAGGCCAATCAGTATTTTCAGTATTTTCGTTGAAAATTGTGATTGGTCTACCCACACATTTATTGAAAAACCATCTTATTTAATGATGTTATGACGTATCATGTTCCTTTTCAGAAAATGGCCGCTGGGGTTCAAAGGGTTAAGGATGCTATATACCAAATGAGACGATTCTGACTAGTGCAATTAGAAGAGTTAATATTCATTATTTGGGGTAGGCCAATCAGTATTTTCAGTATTTTCGTTGAAAATTGTGATTGGTCTACCCACACATTTATTGAAAAATCATCTTTTTTAATGATGTTATGACGTATCATGTTCCTTTTCAGAAAATGGCCACTGGGGTTCAAAGGGTTAAGGATGCTATATACCAAATGAGACGATTCTAACTGGTTGATCTGAAGAACAATATTTTTAAAGAATTTTGCTAATGTTGCACTCAGTTAAAATTTGGTCTCCCATAAGGTGTCCAGTTATAAACCCAGGGTCTTAATTTGAAGAAACCTGAATTTGATCCCCATGAGGATGCTGTGTATCAAATATCAAAAGATTCTGAATGGCAGAAGATTTTTAAAGAATATTCCTTGCATTAATCTAAATTAAATTAAAACTAAATAAACTAGAGGATGGCCACCAAAGGGTGGCTGATTCCCCCAAAAAAAGCCTTGATAGCCATTCCAACCTTATTCGCGACACACCCTCTGGTTGTGGGCAATAATAATACCAAGTATCATTAATATCCTTGAAGGCTGTAAGAAGTGATGGAGCGGACACGAATTCCGTCTACGCCCGGATGGACAGACAGACGTCACAGCTAGATTCCCCTGAATTTTTTTCAGGGAAATAAAAATTGGGCTCCCTCCTATAGGACCCCAAATATGAACCAGGGACTTAGTTTGAACAAATTTGAATTTTACCACCTGAGAGTGCTGAAAAGCAAATACGAAAGGTTTCTGCCTGGTGGATCTCATGGAAGATTTTCAAATAATTTTTCTTATTTGCACTATGTTATAATTCAGGTTCCCACAAGGAACTGAAATATGAACCCAGAGACTTGATTTGAACTAATTTGAATCTAGCCCCTATAAGCATGATGTACACAAAATATCAAAAGTTTTTGTGTGGTGTATTTGAAGAAGTTTTTAAGATAATATTCCTCATTTTGCACTAAAATTTGGGTTCACGTGGGGAATCCAAATATGAATCCACAGACTTTAGTTGAACAAACTTAAATATGAGGTCCCTAAGGATTTAGTATATCAAATATGAAAACACCCTGACAGGTGTATCTGAAGAAGAATATTTTTAAAGAATATTTTTCATGTTTCACAAAGTTAAAATTTGAATTTGAACAAACTTGAATTTGACCCTCATTGTGACTGGTGGTTTATGGGATGAAGATATCTGCAGAATTTGGGGGTTTTGGGGCACTACCCCAGCCCATTGGACTTAGCTACTTCTATGGAAGGTTATTCACCAAAGATAATTTTTGCCAAATTTGGACAGGTTTGGTTCATTGGTTCATCTAGAGAAGACTGATATGCAAAGTTAATGGATGATGGAAGCCAATTGATGGCAACAGCTCAGCCAGACTTTCAATCAGGTGAGCTAAAAATACTGAAAAGAAATATACTATGCTTCTATGTGTTAAAGTCAAGTATTTTATATCAAAAGAGTGGTATCCTGTTTATTTATTCATTTATTTATTTATTTATTTATTTATATATTTATTTATTTATTTATTTTTTGAGGTTTAATGACACTTTCAACAGCCAGTTTGATTTTTTTGTTTCCAGGTTATGTATGAGACACGAATATTGACCAATTTTAGGTGTGACCTTGAAATGTGTCCTTAAGCTTGGTACTCACTAGCTATGGTGCCTGACATGTCCTCCCATGGTCTTTCATAATTGTGTGAAGTCTATTATGTGTGACACGCCTTCTGGCTGCCCTTAACACTTGTATGAAGTTTGATAATTGTAATTTGATTCAATTCTGTGTTACAAATATTGACTAATTGAAAAAGAATCATCCAATGGACAAATTCACAAAAATTCAATCCGGGTCAACTGGGTGAATTGGTTTTTTCTTTGCATAAAATCACTCAAAATCCTCCAAAACTATTTTAACACTTTTGGCGCAACAGACAGCTCAACCCGACAGCATGGTTAACCATGATAGATGACTTTAGTTGATATTTTAGCCAACTATGTGTGTCCATCTCCAAGTTCTATTAAGCAAACACATTTGCACTGCTATGTTTCAAGCAAAGTTTTTATTCTATCTCCAGGAACAACTACATCACATTGTCACATTTAGGTTGCATTTTTTTTTTAGATTTAGATTCTTTATTTTGTGGTATAAACATGCATCTATAACAGGGTAGATTACAAAATTGTTGTTACAAAACATAGTGCAAATGAACATACTGCAGGGAGATGACATAGCCAGATTGGCTGTCTATCTGTCATCCCCTTGTAGTGAGTATGTTATCTTCAACAATGCAGATTAACTCGAGACTAGAAAATTTTCACTATGCTTTGACCCTTCACCCCCAATATAAACAAGAGCGCACGTATCGCTGAAGCAATACAATGTCCCCTACCGGACTAATGAGCATTAATAAGTATACAAATATTATAACCTAGATGTGATCAGCATGAATTCTGTTGAAGCATTTCCAAAAAAATCCAGAAAACTGATATTTTGGCGCTTTTCCACATTTCCAAGGGCCATAACTCACACAAGGAATAATGCAATCAGCATGAAACTCAAACTTGATCTGTAAGTCATTGTTCTATAGTAGGTTACCAAGAATGAAATCATTCGGTTGAAGCATTTCCAAAAAAAGTCCGGAAACTAAAGTATGACTGACTGACAGACTGACTGACAGACTGACGGATGGACAGAGTGCAAATGAAACTTGATCTGTAAGTCATCGTTCTATAGTAGGTTACCAAAAATGAAATCATTCCGTTGAAGCGTTTCCAAAAAAAGTCCGGAAAACTAAAGTATGACCGACAGACTGACTGATAGACTGACAGATGGATGAACAGAGTGTAAATGAAACTTGATCTGTAAGTCATCGTTCTATAGTAGGTTACCAAAAATGAAATCATTCCGTTGAAGCGTTTCCAGAAAAAGTCCGGAAAACTCATATTTTGGCAGTTTTCGATATTTCCAAGGGCCATAACTCACACAAGAATAAGGCAATCAGCATGAAACTCAAACTTGATCTGTAAGTCATTGTTCTATATTAGGTTACCAAAAATGAAATCATTCCGTTGAAGTGTGTCCAAAAAAGTCAGGAAAATGGATATTTTGGCGCTTTTTCATATTTCCAAGGGCCATAACTCACACAAGAATAATGCAATCAGCATGAAACTCAAACTTGATCTGTAAGTCATTGTTCTATAGTAGTTTAGCAGAAATAAAATCATTCCATTTAAGCGTTTCCAAAAAAACTCCGGAAAACTGATAGTTTGGTGCTTTTTCCCATATTTCTAAGGGCCGTAACTCACACAAGAATAATGCAATCAGCATGAAACTCAAACTTGATCTGTAAGTCATCGTTCTATAGCAGTTTACCAAATATGAAATCATTCCGTTGAAGCGTTTCCAAAAAAACTCTGGAAAACTAAAGTGTGACAGACAGACAGACGGATGGACAGAGTGCAAACCTTTTGTCCCCTCCGGCAATGCCGGTAGGGGAATAATAAGTAGCCTACTAATTTAAGTCCACTTTCAGCACACCCGGAAGGCCACTATGAGAAACAATGGATGGGACGAGATACTCAGAGGTACTTCAAACTAAGATCCTATTCTTTCTTGGATAAAATATTGTTTTAAACTAAGGGGAAGATGTAGATAATGATTAACTTGGTGAGGGAGGTGATATTTTGATGAGAGTTTAGATGGTCCTATGAATGATAATAATGGTGTCTGTATTAGAAGTAACTACGCGTTACAGTCGGGGTAATATGGATTGTTACATTGGACAATATCGGCATATGACGACAAAAATTTCAATTTTAGTTTTTTTGAATACATTGCGGTTACTCAAGTTATGAAATTCGTCACCCAGATCATTCCATAACCTCGGGTACGCATACATGGGTAACTTATCCAACGACCTTGTCCGTGTTTTGCTTATCCATAATTGCCACGTTTGTTAGGTTTCATATATGATGGGTTGTGAATAATGCTGAAGTAATTATTCAGGGACTGGGAGAGTTTGTTTTGTTTATAGTCAAATATAAAAAGGCTGGCCTGGTAAACAAACATGTCGTTCACTTTAAGAATCTTGTCTTTCAAGAAAAGAGGGTCTGTGTGCGAATTATATTTTTTATTATTTATAATTTGGAGTGAACGTTTCTGTAGTTTGAAAAGTTTCCTTACAGTTCTTGAAGAGCCCCAAATATGGATACCATATACAAGATGGCAATGGACTAGGGCGTAATATAAGGTTTTTAGAGCTTCATGTGGTAATATCTTTTTTACTTTGTTTAGTGCGTGGTTTGCCCATCTTATTTTGGAGCTGACTTTAGATACGTGGGCTTGGTAAGACAGACTTTCGTTGAGGTGTATATTATTTATTTATTTATTGGAGTTTAAGGTCATATACTTATGCACAATGGCTAATCATGACCGTGACAGTTTTACGGGTGGAGGAAGCCGGAGTACCCGGAGAGAACCACCGAGCAACGACGAGCAGCTGCCAGCTCTCCAACATCGTAACTCCGCACTGCAGCACAGGCAGGGTTAGATTGGTTGAAGACATGGGTACCATCAACGTGCAGTACGCCTTAGTACACGGCGTCATCGTGCTCCCATGTGGACAATCGGGGTTAAGTGCCTTGTCCAAGGACACAACGCAGTTGCCGCAGGTGGGATTTGAACCGAGGACCTCTCGGCTTGCAGCCTGCACCTCTACCCACTGAGCCACCACGCCCCCTCGTTGAGGTGTATACCCAGAAATTTAAAAGTTTGTTCTTCCTCATGGGGACCTACTCTTTCAATTTTTTTGTTGTTTATAGAAATTTCAGGATTGATGGTGTTCCTATTATTAGGTGTAGGGTTTATCAACATATATTTTGTTTTAGTTGCATTTAGAACTAACTGGTTGGCTGAGCACCACTCAAAACATTTTGTTGAGTTCATCATTGGTACGTGCCGCAAGAAGCTCAACGTTCGATGATGATTCATACATAGAAGTATCATCTGCAAATGAAAGAAGATTTAAAGAAGTTGCAGTACTGATATCATTAATGTACAACAAAAATAGTACGGGACCAAGTATTGATCCTTGTAGAACACATGTTATTTTAGCTAAATCAGATTTTTTGTCACCATATTGGACGTATTGGTATCTGTTGGATAGTTGAGTGAAACTTTCTGAATCTGCATTGATGCCTGTAGAGAATGTTGAATGAATCTAAGTATTTTGTTATTCTATTTGACATAAGTTTTTCTAACACTTTGGAGAAGGCTGGCAAGATACTAATTGGTCTGTAATTATTAAATTTATGCTCATCGCCTGCTTTGAAAATAGGGATTACTTTACCTATCTTCATTTTGTTCGGGACTATCCCATGGGCAAATGAATTGTTACTTGTATGAGTCAGAGGTTCTACGATCTTATCAAATGTATGTTTAAGAAGGCATGGGGTCATACCTTCACAATCCTCACTATTTTTCGATTTCATTGCATTTATAACATTTCTAACTTCTGTGGGTGTTGTGGGTGTTAAAAAAGCTATGTGAATAATTATTATCCATGTAATCTAGAAAATGTTTTAGGGGGGTTATTTGTTCACTCGTAATTTTTCCTATATTTGAAAAATAATTGTTAAATTCCTGGGCAATTTCATCGAGATTGTTTATTTCCTTATTATCCTCCTTTATAAAGGATAATGGCAAAGAGGAAACGCATTTGGTCCTGTGTATGGTTTCGTTTAAAATTTGCCATGTTTTTCGTAAAATGTCTTCCATGAGTATTTCTTTGTAGTACATTGTTTTTCTTTGTTTTTTATCTTGTTGAATATCCTACAGTAGTTTTTGTAGTTTTTAATATTCTGTTCTGTTGGCGCCTATAGTTTTTTATTGTAAAATTTTGATTTATTACGTGATGAAGTTAGGAGCCCTTTAGACATCCACAGATTTTGTTTTATGAGTTTTTTGCTTACTGACGTACATGTATGACTCAATGGGAATGCCTTTTGAAAAGCTGATGAAATTATGTTAGAGAATCATATACTAAATTTGGGCAATTAGCCTCAAATACTGGTGAAAAATCAGTTTGGGATAAGAGTGTTTTAAATGTTGCTACACTGTCTTTATTTATCTTATACTTCAGCGTGCTCGTCGGGATATCTTTAGATTTTGGGTGAGTTTCTGCAAAAAATGGTGGCAAAGTGATCCTATACATCTGTAATAATGATACTTGATAGGGATGTACATAGGTTATTTGAAAAGATGTGATCAATTAAGATAGCTGAGTGACAGCTTACTCACGTTGGTTTTGTGATGTGAGGAAGAAAGCCATGGCTCATCATCATATCGATATACTTGGCGGTATTACTGTGAGTGCTAGCTTTCAAGAGGTCAATGTTAAAATCACCCATAATATAAACTTTTTTATTCTCATTATTTAGTTTATCTACTAACTCATTTAATTTGAACAGGAAGAGATCTCTATCTGCTTTTGGTTGAGTATTGGGCCTATATATTACCCCCACTGTTTTAGTACATTTATTAAATTGACTTTCAATAAAAAGGGATTCAAAGACGTGCAGAATGAAAATTGAAAGGTCATGGCATATTTTGAAGGCTATATCCTCCTTGATATACATTCCAACACCACCGCATCCATCGTCACCAGTGGGCCTTGTGTTTTTAATGAGGCTGTGGTAACCGTTTAACTGTTATGACATATTAGGGAGAATTTGGAATATTTCTGTAAGATCAATAATTTCAAACTGATTGTGAGAATCCTGTACTTCGCAGAGAAGCCCTTTAAGTGGATCTCAGTGTGCTTTGAGACTCTGACAATTGAGATGGAGTAACGAAAGTCCTCCTTCTTGAATATTGAAGTTTTCTGGGATTTCGTTTGGTGAGTAGTACTGGCATTCGTTCAGGAGTTGTTCTGAAGGGGTAGCCGGGTCTTCATCCGAGTTTGGGTGTATGTGATTACATATATATCTAAAGTCGTATTCTGTCTTTCTCTGGATCTCGTCTATCGTTGTGTCAACATGTGGCCACCCAGGGGTGCTCGCAGAGAGCAATATGACTTACATTCAGGCTGGATTGTGATTAATTAAAGGGGGCCAAGGGCAAAGCAACAAGAATATTCAACTTGAATAGAAAGGGTGTACTGCAGTGTTGAGAAGCTCAAAATGGCGGAACAAATAAAACATAAAAAAGTAAGCAAAAACATATGTACAATTATCACTAAGGATATTCAGTTGCCCTTCCTGTTGGGCGAGGAAGTGTGTCACGGCGATGTTATAGAAATATTCTGGCTTATAGGATAATCAAGACTAATTATTTATTTAATACTAGCTATATGCAAATCGTCAAAGTTTTAGCATCATGGTTTACGGGTGCAAAAGGTGACCCAAAACTCCCCACTGGTGCAAGCCCATCAAGCTCCCTCCTGTGAGGAAACATCTGCCAACTTTCCGAAACACAAACTGAAACATAAAATTTGCAGAAGATTGTTATGGGCTGCGCTGGGCACAGGGTAAATAGGTTACTTAAGAACTCAGTGCAGTAAATCAATTTACCTAGGATCCTCTCAATAATAAGAGTGCCTCTCACTCTAACATACCCTCGTACGTTATGCTCTGAGAATTGTCTTTCTCAGAATATTGCATGCAAAAGAGCTTAAGAAAACAAGCCAAGACCAATATTGGGTCTGGACCTGCGTCGCTGCATGCAATTGAATCGGCAAACAGGAAGTGGCTGCACGACAGATCTGAAAATTGCATACACGATACAACTGATCATTATCAGGCTCCAGATGAAATATAAAATCAATCCCTTGCATAAAAGCCGAGAAAAGTTTGATGAAAAATTTCAATGTTCAGTGGGTACAGTAAAATTTCAAAGTATCGGCAAACAGGAAGTGGCTGCACGGCAGATCTGAAAATTGCTTACACGATACAACTCATCATTATGAAGAAGCAGACCAAATATAAATGAATCTCTTGCATAGAAGCCGAGAAAAGTTTGACGAAAAATTTCAATGTTCTGTGGGTACAGTAAAATTTCAAAGTATCGGCAAACAGGAAGTGGCTGCACGGCAGATCTGAAAATTGCTTACCCGATACAATTCATCATTATGAAGCAGCAGACCAAATATAAAATCAATCCCTTGCATAGAAGCCGAGAAAACCTTGGCGGAAAATTTCAATGTTCAGTGGGTACAGTAAAATTTCAAAGTATCGGCAAACAGGAAGTGGCTACACGGCAGATCTGAAAATTGCTTACATGATACAACTCATCATTATGAAGCAGCAGACCAAATATAAAATCATTCCCTTTCATAGAAGCCAAGAAAACTTTGTGACGGAAAAAGTGTTTCGGACGGACTGATGTACGGATGGACTGACGGACGGAGTCAAGCGGTTACTAGACCTGCTCAAACCTTCAAAACCATCTTTAAAGCAAAAAAACCTAATGGACCCCCTCCTCCCTCCTTGTGTCCCCATCCCTTCAGGTCAATTGGGGGAAATTTTTACTTTTTCATCTTAACACTTGAAATTCTCCAACACTCATTTTAATGCAAAACAAATCCCCCACCCAATGTACCTGCCACCACTAAACTCACCAGGGGTCTATTCGGTGAAAGGTGGGTTTTCTTCATAGAATCACTTGATATCCTTCAAAACTCATTTCAAACTCATAAAAGTTTTCCAAATTTTTTTTTCAATGCATACTCAAGTTACCATCTGAAAACCATTAAATCATTTTTTTTCACTAAGTCAAGGCAAATAACTCTTAGAACAGAGAATGTGCATATGGCCAAATGCAAACGATCTGTATTCTGGCATTCTATACAATATGTGAAAGTTTTTAAAAAAAACCTTCTCAATGCAAGGACTTATCCAGAAACTATAACATGAATTATTTTTTCACAAACTCAGGAGGAATAACTCTGGAAAAGAGGATGTGAATACAGTGGAGCCCACTTAATTGGGTATCTCTCAATTGAATAACCCTGTTAATTGAATATAATTTCCCAACACAAAACCATTTACCATACCTCCAGTACAAATCTGATCTGTTAATTGAATACAGGTTAAAGAGTAAACTCCTGTTAATTGAATAAAAAATCTTGTAACCTGTTGAGAAATTACCCAGACTCTCCCCAGTTTTCCTTTGTTTATAGACCTACTTGGTCTCAGTACATCAATACAAGCATTTAATCTATTATATCTTGTTTGACAAAGCTCTGGAATACAGGAAAGTGACACAATCCCTGTTAATTAAATACTCCTGTTAATTAAATAAATTCCATTGGCAACATGGCTATTCAATTAACAGGGCTCCACTTTACTGCAAAATGCAAACTTTACCTCTATTTCTGCCATTCTGTACAACTTGTTAAAGTTTCAAAAAAATATCTGAATTCATACTAAAGTTATCATACTGAAATCTAAAACTGTATTATTTTTCACTTAGTCAAGGTGAATAATTCTAAAATGGAGAATATGAATATGACCATGGCGTACTACACCTGTATTTTGTCATTCAAGACAATATGCATTTCAAAAAATTTCTCAATAAGGCCCCACAAAGTACATTTTCTGTTTCTCAGGCCATTTCTTGTAAAATTGCAGGTGGGCAATTTTTTATTTTATTTTTTTTAATTATTTCTTTGCCATCAAAAGTTTATGTTCTTGGTTTGTTTCAGGCCTCATAATCCACACAGTAGCACGAGTGGTGTTGTATTTTGTTCTTTGAGTGCAAGAAGGCTTTGCAATGCTAAAGAATTGTAAAGTCTTGTTGCACCTAAGGGACATATTTAGCAATTTTATTAACTTGGGTAAAATATTAGACATAAACCATTTAATTTTTATATTTTTAAGTTTGCATTGGTTATAAAAAGAGAGCATGCGGCAGGCAAAGGGACCCCGTGGGAGAGACTGAGAAACAGATTTTTAATGTTTTTAGGCTTAAATACTCCAAGTTATCACCTGGTAACCCAAACCTCAGATGTATGGATGGACCGACAAGGGTAATCCTTCATGCCCTTCGCATTTCATGCAGAGGCCTAAAAATTGTTTTATACTCACAGATATGAGGGCATCTCCATACTGTTGAGGTGCCTGCCAGGTGACATCAATACCCTCTGGATGTAAACCTTCTAGTCGTAACTTTGGTGATCTTGGAGCTTCAGGTGACTGCACTGGAACACTGTTTGATTGTACACTATCACTCAAACAGAAGACATGACTGGACTCTGGATCAAATCTCTTGTTACCTGCTATTGCCTGAACATTTTGAGAAAACAAAACAACAACATTATCCCAAAAGAAATTTTAGTTTTTGTTAGTCCTGTTATTCACACTAAAATATTTTAGATAAGAATCTTCATCATCCAACTTGTGAAAAAACATCTTTGGTGCCAAGTTAATTTATTACATGTAAATGGAAATAGAAATGGGAATCTCCTCTTCATTGAATGAGAAAAACACCATTTTTTACAAGCTATCCTATAAGAGAGCAGAAAATATCAAACAAATAGTTTTTGATATCTGTTACCACAACAGATGTAACAATATTTCTCCAGATGCGATGTGCATAATTCAACAAATGCAATGACAATCGCCTGTGATCTGACACTAGCCCCCCATGGTAAGTGGTGCCATCATTTTTTGGAATATTGTTTTGAATTTTTTTACCAAAATCTAAAAAGAAATACATGCATTTATTTTGTATGTCTGATCACTGGTAAAAATTAGAAACATCTTCGAAAGTGTCTCGGAGGTAAGGTGTGGTATGTTATTTATCTTATGCAGCTACACCTCCATATTAAATATTAATAAAAATGGGAATGTTGTTTGGAAGTTCTAGGCAGAAAACTAATTACACACAATTTCCAACAAAAATAGCTGGCAAGCCATCTTGAATTTAAAAAAAAAAAAATCTGATGCGCATATTTATTTATTTATTGGTGTTTTAAGGTCACATATTTCTGCACAATGGCTAACCATGGCCGTGACAGTTTTATGGGTGGAGGAAGCCGGAGTACCCGGAGAGAACCACTGAGCAACGGCGAGCAACTGTCAGCTCCCCAACATACCAACTCCACACAAACAGGGTTAGCATTGGTTGAAGACAGATGCACCATTGAATCTGATGCGCATCAACTTTAGATAATGTTGAATCATTGCTGAAAATTTGAAACAAGTGTCAAAGGATCTTTGAGATAGAGGTGGTAATAGTACACACCAACATAAAATATAGAAATATGGATGAAAAAATGCTAAAGTTCATCTAATTTGCATAATTTAAATGAAAGAAAAAACCAGTATGATATATTGTTTATCTTATGCTGCTACACCTCCATACCCAAAATTATTGAAATCTGAAATGTTGTTTAGAAGTTCTAGGCCAGTCGACCATCTTGAATTTTGTTTTGAAAAAAATTTGATGTGCATCAATTTTACATGTTGAAACAAAAATACGGACAGACAGATGGATGGATGGGTGGATGGACAGACAGGCAGATGGATGGACAGATGTATGGGCAGATGGATGGATGTACAGATGGATGGATGGACAGATGGATGGATGGACAGACATTCCTAAAATCAGGGTTTACGTGGCGATATAATTGAGGAATTTAAAATGCATGGATAACCACTAAAAACTCTTTTTTAAGTCTAATTTCTGGGTGGTAACAAACACTAACCCTTTCAGCTTACTAATCCTAACCCTAACCCTAACTCCAATATAAAAATCCCTGAAAATACAATACCCACTTTTTGTCACTTTTTAACCACATAAACCATTTTAGCCACATAACCCACTTGTTAGTTCAACTTTATGTGGCTAGTCACATAAATCAGACTAGACACATAACTGTGCTGTGTACCAACAACTAGGCACAAAAACCGGATTTGTTTGGATGGATGGATGGACGGCTGGATGAACAGATAAATGGACAGATGGACAGACGGAGTGGGAGACTAATAAGTTTAGATTGATGTCACTGCATATTTCCTAGCATTTTGGTGCTTTACTTGCAATTAGAACATCACAGCACATATAATGAATAAGTACCGTTTTTGAGTAGGTACTGGAATAATCATACTTCTGACTTCAAGGAAATCTAAACCTTCCCATATGCCTTTCAACCATTCATGAGAACTTAAATATCCTTACAGCCTCTCTTGAGATAATGATAGTACATGTACCCACTAAAAGCAATGAGTGAGGCCTCAGTATTCTTATAAATAATGATATATAAAACAATAGATATTCAATTTCTCCTTAACTGTGGTTTACTGCAACCAACCATCTATATTTTGAATGCATATGGAAAACTGCAAAAGGATCTTGTCCAATTCATTTGAGGTAAAAGATACATCAGATGCTACAAGGGGAGAAAAATCATTTCTGAAAAAAAGCTGCAAACATCAATAAGAATGAGAGAATAATGTAACTGAAAAGTGTAGTTACCTCATGAAATTGGATCAATGTAAAGCATTGGCCATTTCTAGGTTCAATATTGGTATCATTATTTTTAGGACAATTAAAATTGGTATTGGTACACAGCGACGGCTCATTGGATGGTAGAATTTTGCAGGTAGGACTAAAGTCATGTCAGTGTTTGGAAATCCGAGTAACACTCTGCAGATTAAAACATCATATTATTGACACATTTTCTTCATACACATCTGTGAGATTAATAATTTTATAATGGTATCCTTTAGGCTGAATTCACTTACACCTGTTTGAGATTTAACTCTTCTGGAGGTGACTTTATGCTCGATTGTAACAACATTATAGTTAATTGGCTTTGCATGGGATTCTCCAGTGTTTTATTTATAGTAATGATTTTGGAGTCTAAATCCCACATCGTGCCAGCGTGCCTTCGGCACGCTAAAACGTTTCATTCATCTATCACCCTGTTTGTATCAGTTAATTTACACAGAGTAACCGGGTGATGAATTGGGGTCTTTAATGCAGTGAACACATAATGATACTATAAGGAATAAAATGTTGAGAACATTACACTTACAGAGTGGTAGTCTAAATTCTATTACGAAATAACAATAAAGTGGTATGGGAAGTAAATGATAGAATAGGCAATAAAGCAGTAGCACAAAATTTTAATATATCGAAGACAGAAAACACTTAAAAATGGGTCAATTTTATTTTACCTTGACTGTTACATCAACACTTTCTTCTGGAGGCAGACTGGTAAGTACATACTGGTAGCCCTGCTTGTTACTCATTTTATTTCCCTTTACTTCACCAAACCATTTGTCATCCACAAAGACCCTGGATAATAAATGAAAGTGTCAATAACACTGTAGCTTAACTTGTCTGAGTGTTGTGTTTGATGAAAAGAATAATGTTCAGTGTTTATGAAAGGATTATGAAATAAGTCAAGAATTGTGATAATTGGGAATATGTTAATTTCTGTTCCCTGTATGCTATGTTTTTAATAAAAATAATACGAGGTGTACACTGTACTAAAGGGCAAAGGGGTGGGTTAATATGACCTCACAGTTAATGTATGTGGCCCTCACAGTTAATGTATGTCAACAAAAGTTACCAAGTTACAGTGAAATTACACTGAAATCCCTTCATCCATGACGGTTGACAGATTACTACTAAAAGGGGACATCCTCATCTTGACATTATACTGAGTCATTCTACTAAGTTACAATGAAATCCCTTCACAAATACGACCTGTAGTCTGTACTAAAGTTTTTCGGGTTTTGGGCTCGGGAAGCCATCATGGTTGAATGATTGCGACCAAAAGGAGACGTTGTCATCTGGGCATCATCTGGAGTGATCCTACTAAGTTACAATGAAATCCCTTCATAAATATGACCTGTAGACTGTGCTCAAGGTTTTTGTGCTTCGGGCCCCTGTAGCCGTCACAGTTGCCCAATCATGTCCAAAAGGGGACGTTCTCATCTAGACATTATATGAAGTCAACCTACCAAGTTACAATGAAATCCTGTCATAAATATGACCTGTAGACTGTGCTAAAGGTTTTCGGGCTTTGGGCTCGGGCAGCCATCATGGTTGAATGGTCGCAACCAAAAGGGGAATTCTAATCTGGGCATCATCTGGAGTGATCCTACAAAGTTACAATGAAATCCCTTCATAAATATGACCTGTAGACTGCGCTCAAGGTTTTCGGGCTTTGGGTCCCTGAAGCCGTCACAGTTGACCAATCACAACCAAAAGGGGATGTCATCACCTGGGCATTATATGGAGTCAACCTAACAAGTGACAATGAAATACTTACATAAATACAACCTATAGACTATGCTAAAGGTTTTTGGGTTTTGGGCTCAGGCAGCCATCAAGGCTGAATGATTGAGACCAAATGGGGACGTTCTCATCTAGGCATTATTTGGAGTCATCCTAACAAGCTACAATGAAATCCCTTCATAAATATGATCTGTAGACTGTGCTAAAGGTTTTTGGGCCCCTGTAGTCATCACAGTTGCCCAATCGTGTCCAAAAGGGGACGTTCTCATCTAGACATTATATGAAGTCAACCTACCAAGTTACAATGAAATCCCTTCATAAATATGATCTGTAGACTGTGCTAAAGTTTTTCAGGCTTTGGGCTCAGGCAGCTATCATGGTTGAATGATCGCAACCAAAAGGGAAATTCTCATCTCGGCATCATCTGCAGTGATCCTATGAAGTTACAATGAAATCCCTTCATAAATATGACCTGTAGACTGTGCTCAAGGTTTTTGGGCTTCAGGCACCTGTAGCCGTCATAGTTGACCAATCACGACCAAAAGGGGATGTCATCATCTAGGCATTATATGGAATCAACCCAACAACTTACAATGAAATCCTCACATAAATACTACCTATAGACTATGCTCAAGGTTTTTGGGCTCGGCAACCATCAAGGCTGAATGATCGCGACCAAAAGGGGACGTTCTTATCTAGACATTATTTGGAGTCATCCTACCAAGTTACAATGACTATCCTACCAAGTTACAATGATGTCCTTAATAAATTTGACATGTAGACTGTGCTAAAGGTTTTCAGGCTTCGGGCCCCTGTAACCGTCATTGTTGTCCAATCACGTCCAAAAGGGAACGTTCTCATCTAGACATTATATAACCTGAACCTACCAAGTTACAATGAAATCCCTCCATAAATATGACCTGTAGACTGTGCTAAAAGTTTTTGGGTTTCGGGTTTGGGCAGTCATCACGGTTGACAGATCATGACCAAAAGGGGACGTTTCTCATTTAGGCATTTTACAGAGGCATTCTACCAAGTTACAATGAAATCCCTTCTTAAATACGACCTATAGACTGTGATAATGGTTTTTGAGTTTTGGGCTCAGGCAGCCATACCGGTTGACCGATCACGACCAAAAGGGGATGTTCTCATCTAGACATGACCCTAAACCTGCATATGAAACTTCATGACAATCAGACAAGAATTACGGGGTGTAGCCTGTGCTAAAGAAAAATGTGAACAGACTCAAAGACTCACAGACTTACAGACTCACGGACTCACAGACTAACAGACTTCTGCTCGAGTGATGGCAATAGCTTATCTTGACTTTGTCAAGTTAAGCTAAAAATGAGTACACAGAAATACTATTAAGTAAATTGTAGAAAACATCATCAACAACAGCTGTTCACAGATTGAAAAAAACATACCAATGAAAAAAAACAACAAAATGGTGAAATGTTTACTCATTAACATTACTCTTCAAGTAGAAAAATTATATCATGTAACTGCTCAGATATTATCTTCTTCCAGGCTAGGATGACTGATTATGACTTGACACAAATAATAATACTCTATCTGTTCCTGATAAATGCTTAACCCTTACCCAACGCTCATGATGTCAAAATTTGTTGTTTTAATTATAAGTTTTTCTTTTAAAAAAATTTCAACAACACAAGATCATGTGACTCCTCATTTACTTGAACTCATTCCAATGGGGGCTGGGGGGGGGGGGGGGCATATGATATGGTTTTATTAAATTTCAAAAAATTTAATTTTTAACTGCTCAATTTATAAATTATGTGGGTGCATGCAACTGCTTTGTTAGGTAAATTGAATTCAATCATTTTGCATGGCTAATTCACTACACACATTTCATCTCAATTTACTACAACAGCAAAGAAAACATTGGGCTCCTTTGGTCATTTGTTTTTCAAGCTTTTGCAGAAAGCAACAATCACAAAAAAAGAAAGTGTCACTGACACTGTACCTCAACTTGACAAACTTGAAATTGGTAAGTTATACATGTAAGTGAAATGGTAAAATTGAAGATCATTGGTTCCAATGTTATTTGGTGAATGCACCCTCTGAGGCATACCAAAGGAAGATGTTAATGCTCAAATGCACTAAGTTTGAAGGTCATTGCAGGTGGCAAAGATCTTTTCTTCTTTTTTATGGAAATTCATAAATATACCTTGTACAGAGTGCAAAAGGGATAAGTTGCTACACAAATGCACTAAGTTCAAAGGCTGGTGCAAACAACAATAATTTTTTATGGAAGAGAAAAAAAATCAACAGTTCACATCTAGAGGTCACCCCTAACATGCATACAAGTTTAGTTTAAACAATATTTATTGAAAAAAGACAAGTTAACTGTATACATGTGAACAAGAGTAAACAGATTGAATGTTTTGTACATAACTTTCAGTGAATACAATTAACACATAACATACCAAACAAACTTCTTGTAGTAGGGGATTCTGAAGAAAGCTGAAAGCTTATGTGAACCGTCTCCCAAGTCTGTAAGATTACACAATTTCAATTAAACAGATAGAATGGGTGGGTTGGCTGGATATTGTTTAAACACGGAAAAAAATTAAGAAAGCAGAACAAGAGGACGAGTGAAAGAGAAGGAAGACATTTGAAAAAGGCCAACTTGAATGCACAAGACATCAACATTGATAGACAACAGTTTGGGAACTGAATCATTTGGAGATCACAGCCTAACACTATTATGAGAGGAGAATATTCTAATGGACAGCGGAGGGGGTGGGGTGCAAGCACTGATAAACGTTTTCATTCCAGGATGGAACACGGCTCAGGAGGACCGCTGCCAGCACCATCAGGAAACGAACAATGTCTCGTAAGTGTAGGATGCATTATTCATTAGCATGCAATGTATTGTTCAATTATATATGAAACATTGTTTGCCCCCCACCCCCACAGTGCACAGCACCAGCAACAATTCCCAGGAACCCCCCGAACGAAAAACCCCAACAGTGTGAGAAGCTGATAGCTGAACCAGGCCATCACCCCACAGATATTTCATTTGATGTGGGTTTTCACTAAAAACTCATGTAAGACAGACAAGCAAGCCCTCTGCCACCGATCATCAGGTTAGCTTGGTGGTCCATTAACAGAAAAGCCACTAGCTGCTCTTTTAGTAGAGACAGTTGGATAACACGATAGGAGTTCACTTGAAAGACATGTTGTATTGAGAGATCACCCAGTGGGCGACTAGGCCCAGATTCCACCTATTGTAAACTATAAGGTGAGCTGCGGTAGGGTCGCAGTTATTGGAAGTGTTTACTGAGTAGAATAAAGTTCCGCACCATTTCAAATACAGACAAATTTTCATCATTGGTAAGGAATTCGGAGCCAAATAGGAGTGTTGTCACATCTGGTGCGAATGGAAGTGATTTTATTGTTGACCTGCGTGCCTCTTCAAAGACAGGACAGAACAAAAGAAAGTGTTCGCTTGTCTCGATTACACCACACTGACACAGGGGCGATGGCGACAGGTGTTATTTAATAAACGGGTGCCAAGATTAATTTTCTCTGATAACGGTATGCCGTTCCATAGGCTTGTAGTTCTCAGTATAAATGAAGGCTGGTACAGTTGGGTGTTGCAGAAGGGAACTCGGAGATTATTACTTACTCGGAGATTCAGACATCGGCTGGTGGCAGAGACTGTTGGAGGTACTTTATTAGCAATATATGGGGGCAGCATATGGTGAATCATTCAGAAGAATTTTCAGTTTGTGTTTGCGACGTCTTTCCTCAAGGAAGTTTCAGGTTTTTTCATTGTACAATGCAGAAGTCCTAGCACTCATGGCTGTGCCAATCACTATTCTTGCTGAAGCCAACTACTTTTTCCAGGTCAATTTTATTACTCGCTGTGCAATTATCCCAAATGGCGCTACCATATTCAAGAAGAGGCCCAATAAAGGCACGGTAAATCTTTTCAAGGATACTGCAGTCAAGAGTAAACTTTTGTCTCCTCAGCAAATCTATGTGAGATCATGCTTTACCGCAGATATGTTCAATGTGGTCATTCCATGTACATGCACCATTTAAGATAACTCCCAGGTGCTTGTGACTTTTAACTTCCGATATCTGGGTATTACAAAGAAATAGTGGTGGGTGCACAGCAGGGGTAACTTTGCGCAATATGAGCATGCTCTCAGATTTTTTAGGATTGAACTCAACCAACCACGTCTTGTCCCAATGCTCTATTGTAGTCAGATCGTGGTTGATCACAGTTGCTGCTTGGGTTGGATTCTCAACTATAAGATACAATGATGTATCATCAGCGAAGAGATGAATGCTACTTAAGAGGTTATCTGTTATGTCATTGATATATATGAGAAATAAAATAAGGGGTTAAGTATCGACTCCTGAGGAACTCTAGAGTTTATCGGTCTCCAGGATGACGTCTCAGAGGCAATTGTGACCCTCAAGACCCTGTTGGAGAGGTACGATTTTAAAAATGCATGTAAATCACCTGACACTCCAATTTTTTCCAGCTTGTGAATGAGACCCACATGCCCACTTTATCGAATGCTTTACTGACATCACAGAAGACCACCCAAACATCTTTTCCGTCGTCAAGGGCTCGGCAGAATTCATCATAGAGGTCAGTCAGTTGAAGTATAGTCAAATCACCAGGGGTGAATCCTGACTGAAATTGACTTAGGATGTTGTTGTCCCTCAAGTACTTCCACAACTGTTTGAAAATATATTTTTCAAAAACCTTGCCAACACAACTAAGGAGGGAAATCGCACGATATTTCGTTACTAAATTGGAAGGATGCTTTTTTAAAATGGGCATTACATTAGCTTTTTTCCACATGAATGGAAAGTAATTATTATTCAGGAGAATACTGAACATTACTCAGAGAGGTTCACATAAGGATAATTTACATTCCTTCGGCAACCAGGGACTTATAAGATCAGGTCCTGAACCCTTTGATGCATTAAGGGATTTTAGCACTTCGTATACTTCGCTGCTCTGTATGGATATCCTGTCTATTGAGTATAGGGTGGTCAGTATAGGTAGAGAGGCCTGAGAGATGTCCACTGAAGAGATAGAGCTAAAGTATTTGTTAAACACATCAGCTTTTTCTCTGTTTGTGGAGTACTTTTTGTCCAAATGACTGATGGCCGGAATATCTGAATTGGAGTTGCCAATAAAGGTTTTCCACCACTGGGCTGGCGTAGTTGCATGACTAGTCAGTACTGACTGTATGCTTGCAACATAAGCTGCCTTTGCCTTCCTGATGTCCGAGACCACTTCGTTTCTCTTCTGTTTATATTTTTTTCAAAGGACTGTGGGAGACCATTGCATTTGGCAATACGATATAACCTTTTTCTCTGTCTTATTAGTAATCTTATTTCGTTATGCATCCATTTTGGTTGGTCCTTTCTAACAGTGATCAATTTGTTGGGTATATGATGGGAAGCAGTGTAAAGTAGCTCTTTAGTGAACTCTGAGACAATTATATCCAGTGGCCCTGTGAATACAACCAAATTTGTCTCCTGAAGGAGATCCGCGATGGTTTGATAAAGTCGATCTCCAAAACAGAAGGACAGTGATAGCAGATAGTATCAGGTATGAATGGATCTAAGATTTCACAAGTCTTCACGTTGACTGTCTTGCTTACAGCGAAAATGTCAATCAGTGAAGTAGAGGATTCCGTGATACACAAGTTTCAAAGCAATCCTATCATAGGGCATGCCAGAGGAATATAATGATGCCTGACCAAATTAAGTTCAAAGGTTGTTGCCAACGGCAACTATATTTTTATGGAAATGGAAGAAAGTTCCCATCTAGAGGTCACCCTAAACAAGCACACCAAGTTTCAAAGCAATCCGATCATAAATGTGTCCTGTAGGGTGTGCCAAAGGAAAATATCGATGCCTAATTAGAATAAGTTCCAAGGAAGAAAATCGATAGCTCCCATCTAGAGGTAACCCCAAATAAGCATTCAAAGCGAAAAAGTAATATATTGATGCCTGAATAAACTAAGATCAAAGGTCATTTCCATCAGCAACATTTTTGACAGAAATCAAAGAAAATCGATAGCTCCCATCTAGAGGTCACCCCAAATAAGCATACCAGGTTTCAAAGTGATCTGATCATAAATGTGACCTGTGCGGTGTGCCAAAGGAAATTGTGAACATACGGTTTCAAAGCAATCCGATGATAAATGTGCCCTGTAGGGTGTGCCAAAGGAAAATATTGAGGTTTGACTAAACTAAGTTCAAAGCCCATTGCCAGCGGCAACATTTTTTGAAAGAAATGGAAGAAAATCGATAGCTCCCATCTAGACGTCACCCCAAATAAGCATACTAAATTTCAAAGCGATCCGATTATAAATATTCCCAGCAACATTTTGTGACGGAAATGGAAGAAAATCGATAGCTCCCATCTAGAGGTCAACCCAAACAAGCATACCAAGTTTCAAAGTGATCTGATCATAAATGTGACCTGTGTGGTGTGCCAAAGGAAATTGTGAACATACGTATATTGACAGACGAAAAGTGACGGCAATAGCTCAGCTTGACTTTGTCAAGTTGAGCTAAAAATCCAAGGTGCATGTCATAAAGCCATACTGAAAATGCCAGACTTCTGACTATCAGAACAAACCTTGCTATAGACAACCAAAATGCACCAGGAAAAATGGGATCCACTGGTTATTTGTTACTTTTTCAAGTTGGTGGGGATGCAAAAATCTTAAAAAGATGGCCGACAAGCTGGGTGAAATGAACATGCCAGAATACTGATTCCTAAAAGGCACCTTCCCACAGTCAATCGTAATGCACCTGAAAAAAAGGAATTCACTGCTCATTCAATTTTCAATACTTAAATACGCAAAAATCACCTCAAATACAAGATGCCTGCCATGGCAACAATGCTAGATATGCCAGACACTTTGGAACCTCTCTATAGTCAACATTAATGTTCCAGAGAAAAATAGATAAGTTACCAGGACATGGCATTTCAACAGATTTAGGAAGGTTAAAAAACAATACTCTCCCATTCACAAAAGCCACCAGATAGTCCTTCTATCTTCCATTTAGAAAATATTTTATCTCAGAACCCCCACCAACTAGGGGAGCACCTCTCTCATGCTCACTCCACACCTCACAGCTTTGCCATTCAGATGATGTAGACCACTCACGTCCTAGGCTTTTTGCTCACACACAATCTTTGGCCTATGCAATTTCTTGGCTGAGGCAAATTAGCCCAAATTACCAGGACTTGGACATGCTAGATTGATGGTTATTAAAAGGAACCTTCCCCTAGACAGATATAATCTACCATATAATGTGGGTTGTTCGAGACACAAAGTTTTTAATTTACTGCTCAGACAAGCCGAAGTTAATGGATTGACAGAAGGACAGATGAATATGCAGATGGACAGGCAAACCATGGTATAGTCTGCTCCTATGAGCAAACCTCAACTACGTGAAGAAAGGTTCAGGAAAAATGTCTATTCTGTGTTTACTCCAGTGAGAGTGCAGGAAGAGAAACAGTGCTTGTTTACCACTGAGAACAAGTTCAACTATTTTACTCCTAAAAAGAACCTGATACTCTATTGTGTACAATTAACAATTTTTACATTGAAACATTCTAAAAATGGGCCTTATATTTATGGAAAAAATAAGTTTTTTTTCAGATTTAAACACAGAAACAGAGAATTCCCAATAAATTTGTATGAGGATATAACTGGAAGTATGATAAAAGTCACAGGAGTCATGCAATTGCTTTAACCCTTTACCTAAGATTAAAAACAGACACTTGCAAACAAAATTATTGAATAATTAATTTTTTTCATATTTTGCATCAAAAACGTAGATTATGCCCTCTCATTTGAGCGAGCTCAACTCTCCCATTCAAATGAGAGGGGCGAGGGGGGTGGGGGCATTACTTATGTTTTTGAGACAAAAAAATGAAGAAAATTATGAAAATTGAATGGTGATTTTGGATTTTGGAGAATTGAGATTAGTTTTTGCTATTGTGTTGGGTAATCACAATATTTTTAAAATGGAAAAAAGAGCTGGAGGACGAGAGCTAGAGATATTGTTTAAAACACCATCTTTTTAACATACCAATAGAGTGATATGGCTTCTTCGTTATTGGTAACAGTATGTGTTGGCTTGTCCCAAGCTATAAGTACACTACCACGTTTGTATGATGGCTGCTGACTGACAGTTGGTGTTGGTGGATGTGGAGGGCAGCTTATATAGACATTTCGAGATGCATCACCTTCCAAATTACCTTGTCTTGCAACTGCTCGAACAGAAATTACCAGTGTTTTACCTGAAATAGAAAATAGGATTTATTCCCAACAAGACGAATCCCAACAAGACAAATGCCAAATTTGGTCATCCCAACAAGACGACTCCCAACAAGATGAGTTTAAGCAAAATTAATGTATAACCCATTTATTTTGAGGTTCTGGGCAAAAATGTTTGCGAGAAGGGTACTTTCAAGTGGAAGTTTATTTTTCAGGAAAATGATAAATTTTAAGTCATTTGAATATTTTTTATACTTACCAATGGCCCAGACTAGCTGGTGCTAACTCAATGAAAGTGTCAATGACACTGTAGCTTAACTTGTGTGTTGTGTTTGATGAAAAGGATAATGTTCAATGTTTATGAAAGGATTATGAAATAAGACAAGAATTGTGATAATTGGGAATATGTTCATTTCTGTTCCCTGTGTACTATGTTTATGATAAAAATAATATGAGGTGTACACTGTACTAAAGAGCTGAGGGGTGGGTTAATATGACCTCACAGTTAATGTATGTGGCCCTCACAGTTAACGTATATTAACAAAAGTTACCAAGCTACAGTGAAATTATTCCAAAACGAGTCATCCTATCAAGTTACATTAAAATCCCCTCATAAATATGGCCTGTAGACTGTGCGAAAGGTTTTTGGGCTTCGGGCCCCTGTAGCCGTCAGTTTCCCAATTGCGTCCAAAGGGGACGTTCTCATCTAGACATTATATGAAGTCAATCTACCAAGTTACAATGAAATCCCTTAATAAATATGACCTGTAGACTGTGCTAAAGGTTTTTGGGCTTTGGGCTCTGGCAGCCATCATGGTTGAATGATCGCAACCAAAAGGGGACATTCTCATCTGGACACTATTTGGAGTCATCCTACCAAGCTACAATGAAATTCCTTCATAATTACGACCTGTAGACTGTTCTAAAGGTTTTTGGGCTTTGGGCCCCTGAAGCCGTCACAGTTGCCCAATCGTGTCCAAAAGGGGACGTTCTCATCTAGACATTATATGAAGTCAACCTACCAAGTTACAATGAAATCCCTTCATAAATATGACCTGTAGACTGTGCTAAAGGTTTTCGGGCTTCGGGCAGCCATCATGGTTGAATGATCGCAACCAAAGGGGACAATCTCATCTGGGCATCATCTGGAGTTATCCTGCGAAGTTACAATGAAATCCCTTCATAAATATGACCTGTAGACTGTACTCAAGGTTTTCGGGCTTTGGGCACCTGTAGCCATCACAGCTGACCAATTACGACCAAAAGGGGATGTCATCATCTAGGCATTATATGGAGTCAACCTAACAGGTTACAATGAAATCCTTCTATACATATAACCTTTTGCCTATGCTAAAGGTTTTTGGGCTCGGGCACCCATCAAGGCTGAATGATCACGGCCAAAATGGGACGTTGTGATCTAGACATTATTTGGAGTCATCCTACCAAGTTACAATGAAATACTTCATAAATATGACCTGTAGACAGTGCAAAAGGTTTTCGGGCTTCGGGCACCTTTAGCCGTCAAAGTTGCCCAATCATGTCCAAAAGGGGACGTTCTCATCTAGACATTATATGAAGTCAACCTACCAAGTTACAATGAAATTCCTTCATAAATATGACCTGTAGACTGTGCTTAAGGTTTTCGGGCTTCGGGCTCGGGCAGCCATCATGGTTGAATGATCGCAACCAAAGGGGACAATGTCATCTGGGCATCATCTGGAGTGATCCTGCGAAGTTACAATGAAATCCCTTCATAAATATGACCTGTAGACTGTTCTCAAGGTTTTTGGGCTTCGGGCACCTGTAGCCATCACAGTTGACCAATCACGACCAAAAGGGGATGTCATCATCTAGGCATTATATGGAGTCAACCTAACAGGTTACAATGAAATACTTCTATAAATATAACCTTTTGCCTATGCTAAAGGTTTTTGGGCTCGGGCACCAATCAAGGCTGAATGATCACGGCAAAAAT
Source organism: Pictodentalium vernedei (assembly GCA_031216915.1). Taxonomy (NCBI): domain Eukaryota; kingdom Metazoa; phylum Mollusca; class Scaphopoda; order Dentaliida; family Dentaliidae; genus Pictodentalium; species Pictodentalium vernedei. Next base: position 576,238,036 of record CM062296.1, read on the forward strand.
GGGACGTTCTCATCTAGACATTGTTTGGAGTCATCCTACCAAGTTACAATGAAATCCCTTCATAAATATGACCTGTAGGCAGTGCAAAAGGTTTTCGGGCTTCGGGCACCTTTAGCCGTCAAAGTTGCCCAATCATGTCCAAAAGGGGACGTTCTCATCTAGACATTATATGAAGTCAACCTACCAAGTTACAATGAAATCCCTTCATAAATATGACCTGTAGACTGTGCTTAAGGTTTTCGGGCTTCGGGCTCGGGCAGCCATCATGGTTGAATGATTGCAACCAAAGGGGACAATCTCATCTGGGCATCATCTGGAGTGATCCTGCGAAGTTACAATGAAATCCCTTCATAAATATGACCTGTAGACTGTGCTCAAGGTTTTCGGGCTTCGGGCACCTGTAGCCATCACAGCTGACCAATCACGACCAAAAGGGGATGTCATCATCTAGGCATTATATGGAGTCAACCTTACAGGTTACAATGAAATCCTTCTATAAATATAACCTTTTGCCTATGCTAAAGGTTTTTGGGCTCGGACACCCATCAAGGCTGAATGATCATGGCCAAAATGGGACGTTCTCGTCTAGACATTATTTGGAGTCATCCTACCAAGTTACAATGAAATCCCTTCATAAATATGACCTCTAGACTGTGCTAAAGGTTTTCGGGCTTTGGGCCCCTGTAGCAGTCACAGTTGCCCAATCATGCCCAAAAGGTGACTTTCTCATCTAGACATTGTATGAAGTCAACCCACCAAGTTACAATGAAATTCCTCAATAAATATGACCTGTAGACTGTGCTAAAGGTTTTCGATTTTGGGCTCGGGCAGTCGTCACGGTTGGCAGATCATGCCCAAATGAGGAAATTTTCATCTAGACATCATAAGGAGTCATCCTACCAAGTTACAATGAAATCCCTCCACATTAAACATGACCTGCAGACTGTGCTAAAAGTTTTTGGGTTTCGGGCTTGGGCAGCCATCACGGTTGATAGATCATGCCGAAAAGGGGACGTTCTCATCTAGGCATTATACAGAGGCATCCTACCAAGTTACAATGAAATCCCTTCATAAATATGACCTGTAGACTGTGCTAATGGTTTTCGGGTTTTGGGCTCGGGCAGCCATACCGGTTGCCCGATCGCGACCAAAAGGGGACGTTCTCATCTAGACATGACCCCAAACCTGCATATGAAATTTCGTGACGATCAGACAAGAACTGCGGGGTGTAGCCCGTGCTAAAGGAAAATGTGAACAGACTCACAGACTTCTGCACGCGTGATGGCAATAGCTTATCTCGACTATGTCAAGTTAAGCTAAAAATTAATCCAGGACCAAACACAAATTTTGCCCCCCAATCCCCAAAATTTGCATGCAAAACCAAAAAAATCAAGTCCTATCTGGTCCTCCATACTTTTGAGATCTGCACATATGCAGTATCCAGGAAAGTACCGAAATTGGCACCAACCATCATTCTTTCTACAGATTGCCCACTCATGGGAGGACCATACCCGTCTGGGACATTGGTAAGTATAAAAAATATACAAATTACTTAAAATTCATCATATTTTTATACAACAACCAATGGCCCAGACTAGCTGAATTGTAAAAAGGCTGGAGGGCCTAAGACTTACAGGAAAATCGAATCTCTCAATTACTTCAGTAAAGGATAGCTCCTACAGAAGAATAGGAGAAGATAGGAATTATAAATGTCTTTCTCCATTACGAGAAAAGAGAAAATAATAACACCAACAATGTAATTGAGTATTACATAATATATAATTCTTCATTTAATGCCAGCATAACCCATTATGCTAATTCAGTGAAGGAAAACCAATATATAAAGACAGTCCGGAGAATGAGACTCTTTATACTCATTTAAAAGTGTCCAAGGATTGTGTATTAATGCCTGTTTGACACGTGACATATGCAAATGCTTCACAGTGAGCTACACTTCAAAAACTAAACATAAATGAGACATAGTTACTGCTTCACACCGAGGTACACATTAAAACCATCCCAGCACCTACTCAGACTACTGACATGGAGGAGGTCTTCCCTTGCTTTTCACAATAAAGCCAGATGATCATAAGGGAAAAACCATCCCCCACCCCCTTCCCCTTGTTCTAAGGTAACTTCCTCAGAATGAAGAGGGCAGCAAAACAGCGTCAGTGCTGGAACAGGTTGCCTAAAGACCTTATAGATGTAACCATTAGTGGACGACATTCTGAGCAACAGAAAGAGGACCTGAAGATCTAAGATCATCGGAGATGGACCCTAAATTTCTCAGGTAAAACTTGGTAAATGAAGAGGGCTGCGTCCAGTACGCAGCCTTCATCAGATCAGTAATGGCTATTCTGTTAGAATAAGCCCAAGAAGTGGACAATGCTCTAACCTCGTGCGCTGATATCTTATTAACAGAACGTTGATCCGAAGATAGATTTTCATAGGCAATGCGTAGTGCTAACTGAATCCATCTAGCGACAGCATGAACAGAAATATCTTTTCTGTTAGGAATCAAAAAAAGAAAGAAACGTTTTCTTCCCTTTCTAACAAAATCTGATCGGCGTTTATAAATGCACATAGCTCTGACTGGACACAGCAAAGGTCTATGGTTATCGGAGGACGGTAAAGCCTTAATGACAATAGGCTCCGGCCACTTGTCTGGAATCTGATTCTTTGCTAAAAACCCCACTTCCGTAGTGAGGGTAATGGTATTACCCACACTACGATAGAGAGATTCATCAACAGATAAAGCATGAAGTTCACTGACTCTTCTAGCAGATGCAAAGGCAAAGAGAAACACCATTTTATAGGTCAAGAATTTGAACTCTAAAATGTCTAACGGCTCAAAAGGAGCTTCTTTGAGCTTCAACAGAACCCAAGCCAAATTCCACTTAGGAATTAATCTGAGGGTTCTAGGTCTATTAATAGAGAAATTTCTAACTAGCTCGGATAATGAAGTATTTGATCCAATACCCAAGTTATCATGATGAGTGTAAGTATCTGATAACATAGACCTATAGCCCTTAATAGTGATGGGCTGCAGTTTGAGATAGTCAAACAAGTAGACCAGGAAATCAGCAATATTTGGAATGGACAGATCGTATACGTCTATCGACTGATCCTTACACCAACGGAAGAAAACCCTCCACTTCGCTGCGTAGTTCAACGAAGAGGAGGACCTCCTGCAGTTAGAAATTGCACCCACTGTGCGTCCTGTAAACTGTTTCCCGTGCAAGAAGGACCGCACAACGGAAATATGTGAAGGTTGAGACCTTCTGGGTTATAATGCAGTGCACGAGACTTCCCATGATGAAGGTTCTCTCGTGGAGGAAGCTTCCGGGGAATCTCCCATAACAGACACCTGAGAAGACTGATCCAAGGTTTCTGTCACAACAGAGGTGCTACCCAGCAGAATTTTGCAACGAGACTGTTTGATCTTTAACTGCGTACGCTTGATGATCTGGACATGTTGAGATGAACGTTGGTAACTGATTGTTCAGGTGTGTCGCAAAAAGATCTATCATGGGATGATCCCACTGGTAGAAAATCTGTCTGAATATTCGCTTGTTGAGAGTCCATTACAATGGCAACAGGCGGTCTTTCCGAGAGAGCGAGTCTGCTAGTACGTTCAGACAACCTGGTAAATGATGGACAGAGAGATGAATGCCATGATTCATGACATATAGGAGAATCCTCTCCGTTAATTCACATTACAGAATCGAATGAGTGCCGCCTTAGTTCCTGAGGTAAGCAACTACTGTTGAATTGTCTGACAGAATTTGAAAGTGAATGTTCGCTATTAAGCGAATTCAGTGTTAAGTGCTAGCCATATTGACATCATCTCTTCAATGTTTATGTGCATCTCTAGGAACCAAGAGTCCCAAAGACCCTGACATTTCAAGTCTGCGGGACTTAGGGTCGCGCCCCAACCCGTCTGACTCACGTCCGTCATAATCGTGAAAGCCGGATCCGGGAGTTTCAGTGGAACTCCCTGAGTTAACCACTGAAGATCTGCCCAAATCTGAACCTTTTGTTTTATTAGGTCCGTTAAAACAATACTGGTTTCGAGTGAATGCGTCTTCACACTCCAGTTCTCAGTAAAGAATATCTGGAGGGGACGCGTGCGCAGGCAGTCCATCGGAATAAGATCTGCAGCCTCTCTGCAAAGCCCCATCAGTCACATGAATTCCCTCGGTGTTAATGCGTCTGAGTGTAGACAAAAGCAAGCATTACAACTGACTAATTTTGCTCTGGGTAACGGCAGACAAACCAGATTGTTGTGAGTCTCGAAGCTCATTCCCAAGTGAGTGAATGACTTGGACGCAGCTAGATCCGACTTTTTTCGTTTACGATGAAACCGAGACAGCGGAGTAATAGAAGCAGACTCTGAACATCGTTCTGAAGTATAATTCTGTTGCCATATCTCTGCAGAATGTCGTCCAAGTAAGCTGACATTACTGCAGACGAATGAGCTCAGAAGTATGACATTACCGAGTTCAGTATTCGAGTGAATGCCCAGGGAGCCAGGTTCAGACCAAATCACATTGCTCTGAACTGATAAACCTTCCCTTGTATGCCGAACCGCAGGTGCTTTCTGAATGCCGGATGTACCAAGACATGAAAGTAAGCGTCCTTTAGATCTATACTTGCCGCATAGCCACAATAAGCTTGTTTATCCAGCTCAAGTCTATTACTGGTCGGAACGAGCTGTCTGGCTTGGGTACGAGGAACAGGTGACTGTAAAAACCCAGAGAATTTTTATTCTCGACGACCTCTATTGCTTCCTTTAATAAGAGACCCTGTACCTCTGCTAGGAGAGACTCTCTTTTGAAGGGATCCGCTGGAAGATTTGTCCAATGTGGAAATCTCGTTAGTGGGGGTTTCGCTTGGAATGATAGCCGTAAGCTGTCCGAGACTACACTTCTCACCCACTGATCTTCCGTGACTGCTATCCAGTTTCTCGCAAAGTTTGATAACCTTCTGCCAACTGGCAAGCAATAGAGGTCTTGAACATCACCTGTAGGACTTGCGAGGTTTACTGGAGGAGAAACTACATCCTCCCTGCAAAGATCCTCACCCTGTCTGCTTATGGGCGTCTGACTGATAGTCCTGATCAGACTTATGCCCCTTTCCCGAGTTGTATGAGGGCTTCTTGTACCCTCGCGATTTGATTTGGAACGTCCTCGCTTACTCCGGGCTGCTGAAGCGGGTTGCTGAGACGCTGCCTTCAATAGCAGAGCAATGGATGCTTTCTTAGTAGCTTGTTTGTATACTAACGAAAGCTTGTCAAAAATAGTATGTCTGGAGACCGGAGCGACCGAAGAGAGCTTTTCACCTTGTCATCTATAAGTGATGACGATGCAAGGGCAGCATCATGTCTAATTAACACCAGATTAGCCACTGTCAGGGCAGAGTTATACATGGCATACATGATTGCTTCTTAGCCACTTGCTGCTCCTGGGACGGCTTTCCGGAAATGGATCTCTTCTCCGAACATCGAGGCCTCGGCTCCTTAGCTACCAGATGGTCCGACTTCACGGGCGAATAGTGGCTCCTTCTTCGTGCAGCAGGCTGGATATCCGAAGTTGGGTAGCTAGGATACGGCCGTTTGTGGGTAGCAGCAGAAGCCGTGACTGTAGCCGAGGTTGGCTGCAGTCTAGACGGAGTGTCCCAAGTGGCAGGTGTGGACGTATACTCCAGCCCGTGCAAGTTTTTCATAACACCAACTGGCCCCAGATGTTGCTAGGTTAGAGAGGGACCTCTCTCGCTTGTGGCCTATTCAGACCTCGCCGAGCTTCCTGACAAAAAACTTGCTGGCTTCCTCCCTAGTTCCGTCGTCGCTGGGTGAGCTTGTTTTGTTTTTAAGGTGCTCGCTCTACCCACTACACTTCCTTCGACTGCAACGGACATACCCGGTGTCACGGCTGTCATGGACAGAGTAACCGCTTCAGTGGTCGAGCTAGCTGCTGGCAAAGGATTAAGACCACCGCCCAGTGGCCTTATCCCTTGCCTAATATTCAAGAGCACCTTAGCAGCTAGCTCTGTTTGCTCATCAGAGCATGACGACGGTAGCACACTTTTGGTAGGAGTCACATTACCATCACCATGTTTTTGTTCCTCTGAAAAAGAAACTGAAAAACTTGAATGACCTTGCGTCGAGAGTACCAGCATCGGCCTCTCACTGTTAACAATGAACCGTGACACCTGCGCCCAACATTTGTCATCCCAATCAACACATGGAGGACAAGAGTTCGTAGGAGTACAAAACGCATGTAAATCTAAGGAAGACTTCCTCGCCTTGCATTTTGAGCAATAAGCTTTCATGATTAATCAAACTAAGTTGATCCTACTCCCACAAACTCCACAATAAATATATGATAAAGATACATAATAATCAACAATCAAAATCGAAATTGAAAAATTAAATTAAAAAAAATTTCAGAAAATATTTTGACAAAAGCCCAAGTTCCCAATGGGAACATGAAGAGCCCAAATGGTATCCCGATAGAGCCTAAGTGTGGACAAAACTAAAAAATTATTGCTACACTACCGGAATATTAAATAATGTATCTTACAACAATCCTACAGTAATAATAACTAAATACTACATATATTTAAGGGCGTTGTCAATACAAACAACGTCAAGAAAAAAAAACGGAAACAAGACATCAGGCACAGAAACAAGAGGCCCCAGGGGGCCTGAGGGCGCTCACCTGACATGGTAGCCTAAATATCAACCCAGAGAATTGATTTCAACAAGTTGCATCTGCTCCTCCTAAGAAAAGCTTATACCAAATATCCTAAGATTCTGACCACTGGATGGAGCTAAAAAAAAAAGATTTTTAAAGAATATTCCTCATACTGAACTAAGTTATAATTCGGGCTCCCACAGGGAGCCCATATATGAACCCAGGGACTTGGCTTTAACAAACTTGAATCTCACCCCCATAAGAATGCTGCACACCAAATATCAAAACATTACGACTGCTGGATCTGAAGAAGAAGATTTTTAAAGAAAATTCCTCATTTTGAACTAAGTTACAATTCGAGCTCCCACAGTGAGTCCAAATATGGACCTAGGGACATGGGTTGAACAAACTTGAATCTCACCCCCTATGGATGCTCCATACCAAATATCAAAACATTCCGACTGCTGGATCTGAAGAAAATTTTTAAAGAAAATTCCTCATTTTGAACTAAGTTATCATTCGGGCTCCCACAGTGAGCCCAAATATGGACCTAGGGACATGGCTTGAACAAACTTGAATCTCACCCCCCTAAGGATGCCACATAACAAATATCAAAACATTCCGACTGCTGGATAAATTCCTCCTTTTGAACTAAGTTATAATTCGGGCTACCACAGTGAGCCCAAATATGAACTCAGGGACTTGGCTTGAACAAACTTGAATCTCAAGTAAAAGTACCTTGTGATCAAACCGATAGGGATTTTTTTTAACCATTCTATTCTACTGGATAACAGTAAGCTTTATACAAAATAAGAATTGTCTGTGCCGTGTAGTTTTGGAGATTTGGCAGTTTTAAGGTTTTTTCCTATTTTTAGCTCCCGAGGTTCCCACGGGGCAATGAGAAAAATATTTTTTGCACCAATCAATTACTTATGACCAATTATCATCTCATATCAAATTTGGTTCAAATCGACCTCACGGTTCAGAAAATAGAAATTTTAGGAGTGGCCAAAATTTTTGCCCCTCCCATAACAAAGGCAAATAATGCCCGACAAACTTTTCTTGATCAAACTTGATACTAAACCTCAAAAGGAGTCTGTATACCACATATCAAGTCTCTGCTACTGGTGGTTCATTAGAAGAAGATCTTTAAAAAATTTGGCCATTTTTTCCCCACTCCTCTGCTCAATATGAGCCGAAACCTAATTTGCATAAAAATCAAAATGCCCCTATATAACCACTATTTACATGAAATTTAATTAAAATGTGGCCAGTGGTTTAGGAGAAAGAGGCTCAAACACCACCTTCACGCAGGACGACAGACGGCGGACGATGGACGGACGAAGAGTGATCAGGAAAGCTCACCCTGACTTTCAGTCAGGTGAGCTAAAAAAAAAAGTTCTCTGTTCTGGGAAATATGGGCATTTGAAACTATTTCTATTTTTATCTCCTGGGGTTCCCAAAAGGATGCAGGAAACTTTTTTGGCATGTATCAAATACTTATCAACCAATAAACCAACATACCAAATTTGGTTCAAAATGGCATATTGGTTCAGGAAACCTGAATTCCGGGTGAGGCCAAAAATATTGCTTCTCTCATGACAATGGCAAATATTGCACCTACAAACTTCATTAACACAAACTTTATTCTACATTTCAAAAAAAAATCTCAGTACCAAAAATATCGTCATTGTACCTATCTGTTCATGAGAAGATTTTTTTTTAAAATGGGGATGGGGCATTTTACCCTACCTCTTCCCTATGGGGCAGAGGAAACCGACATGAACAAAATCAAAATGCAATGTCATAACAATCACGTCAAACTTGACTGAAATTGGTTTCCGCGATTTAATCAGAGAAGTCGTGAATACCGTGTTCACTGACGGCAGAGGAAAAGTGATCACTCTAGCTCACCCAGGCTTTCAGCAAATTGAGCTAATGAAGAAACTAAAACTCTTACTGTGGAACAACACTTGAACCCAAAAAGCCTGGATATATTTAATACACATCTGCTACACTTTAACGGTTTAAATCCTGTGGCTTTGTAGTTTATAGGCAAGTCTTGGCTGCCTATATAAGCAGCCATCACTTGCCTAGAAACAACAGTCAAGGCACTTAGAATGTAGCCAACAATAGGGCCCTGCGAATCGGGGGTTTTAGCTCAAATCAAATCTTAAGATGAATCACCTTCATGCTATTGAATCAAGCCGAATCTCAAAACTTGACACCAGTGAAACAAGCACCTTCTGAACTGTTAGTATTATTAATAAAGGAATCACCCAAGATTACCGAGTCAGCATTTTTTCATAAAGAAATGCTTGTTGAGAGTAATGTATTACACCAATTGTGCAGTTTTATGTTGAGAAACTCATTCATCAATACAACATACACCTTACAGCATTCAAAGCTAGTAACCGGATTAAGAACTGTAATAGACCACTTTGTTCTTTCTGCTTGAGAAATTCATCAACGAGTCACTCGGGGTCCGGTAAGGAGTCACACGTAGCTTTCTCCGAACAGATGAGATTGATGAGTCGCAATACTTGAATGAAATATCACATGTCTGCATGTATAAATTTCATATTTTTACTGGAACAGTCAGGAACAGTTGTAATTCATACAGAAGAACATTTCAGTAAGTTTTTCTAAGTCAAATTATGTGAAATGAAGGCTCTGGGTTTGGTGTTCAGAATGGGAATTGGTTGTTTTTATCAGTTCACTCAAGTAAAATCACAAGTACGAATTTCATTTTCAGTTCATTTATCTATTCACCTTATTTCAAATGAAATGACCTAAATAAACTTAGCTACGTGTGTAGGGATGCGACATCCAAGCTTGATATCGGTTGGGGGTGTCGGCTGACCTCAAGCTTTATTTAACCTGGTGAACTCCGGCGGGTCCTCAGATAATGATATATGTGTGCATCTATTGAACTCTACCACATTTTTAGTAATGTTGTGCATAATCCAGGGAGACAACTTACATAAGCAGCAAGCTTTCGATCGAATCTTTCCATTATACAGTAATTAGTCATTAGTTACAGTATGGTCACTGTGGACTGGTCACTTTCCACATGTGGGCAATATTTCCATGGACTCAATAATATTAGATTCCAAACACTAATTATAGGAATAATCATCAAAAATTTAATTAATGAAGCACCGGGTACAACCCGGTGCTTCATTAATTAAAATTTTGATGATGATGATGATTTTTATCATTGGGTAAATACATGCGTGGACATCACCGTCCACGCAAGGATTATGACCAGTCCATGACGACTGTATTGTATATTATATACTCTTGTATCTCCATTTATTCCTTTTTGCTATACTATTTTGTAATGCTAATATATAACAAATCTTTGAATAATCATTGTTTAAACTAATTAAATTGACCTGCTAATAAAGTAATCTTAAATCAATCAATACAGTGGTGAACAGACCAATATATAATAATACTGTATGTAGCTATTTTGCATGCAGTGGTTGTAATTTCCAGCAGTAGATATCCCAGAGAGCAAGAGAATGATGTGCAGAGTTTGTGAGTATTTGAGAATATGTTCCATGTGTATTGAATAGTAGTCAGAGAGTTGTGGCACTTTACAGAATAATTGTTGTTACTCATTAAGCTTGTATCAATGAGTGGTCAAAAGCTAAGTTTTTGCAGCCAAAACTGAAAATTTTCCTTTATTCAAATGTTTTTTGGCCAGTTCTGTCTATTTTTTGCGTTAGGTTTCTGAAAGGTTTAATAATTAAATTTAAATTAAACACATCATGGTTGCATTCATATTTGTGTTGAGCGACTGTTTTTTACAGGCGCAGTTGGTATTCAATTAACACTTCCACTACTAGAGTAAGCCCCTCTGCCCCCCCCCCCCCCCCCCCCAAAAAAAAAAAGTGTTGATTCTCAGGCAATCCTAACTGAAATTGATCCCTCATTGAACATTTTTATTACTTTGCAGTGTCTTCCAAAAGACATTTTACTACAAACTTAGAGACTCAATTTTTTTTACATTTTTTGATTGATACATGTAACTGAAATCTGAAGATCATAATTAAAGACAGTCATCCTGTGGTTTTGCAGTCTCTACGCAAGTTTTGGCTGCCTCTATAGGCAGCCAAGACTTATTTATTTTTTACAGGTGTTTAACCCTTTGAACACGGGTGGTATCTTCCATGCCAGTTAAATGGAAGAAATTGGAAGAGTCCATATCCATTATTTAGGGGTAGAGCAATTAATATTTCTAATGTGCAGACTTCAGGCTGTGGAGTTAGTAGGTTGGGAAGCCTGACAGTTGCTCGCCATTGCTTGGTGGTTCTCTCTGGGAACTCCAGCTTCCTCCACCAGTAAAACTTCCAACATGAGGTGACCCTGGCTGTCGAAAGTGTCATTAAACCCCATTAAATAAATAAATAAATAAATAAATAAATAAATAAATAAATAAATAAATAAATAAATAAATAAATAAATAAATAACTGAAACATGGATATTAAGTCAAGTCCAGTCAATCATTTATGACCATGTAGAGTACTATTATTATATCACAGTAAACATGCAATGTTTCAATTCCTGGGGTTCCTACAGGGGAAGCCTAGACGTCTCTAGATACTACTGTCAAGGAAGTCAGAATATACAATTAAAGTTTCCACAGAGAGAGAATATCGGGCACATGTTCTGTTGCAGTAACAAGTTATCAAAGTCTGAATTAGACCCTTGAGGGTTAAAATTAAATGAGTTTAGGGCTTCATGGTTTTTCGATATACCAGTATTATACCGGTATTGCCAAAAATACCAGGTCGGTATCGACTGAATTTAAAAGTACCGGTATATTGTCTGTCACAGTATATATTTTTTTTGCTGAATCTGTTTCATGTGTAAAAAATGAAGTAATTCAACTTCGATTGATAAATGAAATTAGGCAAAATTAGACAATCTGGCAAAAGTGTGAGGGAAGTTCATATTAATTGTCACCTTGGGCAATCCTTAGTTTTAACCCATATCTATTATCTATTGGTGTTTAAGGTCACATACTTATGCACAATGGCTAATCGTGACCGTGACAGTTTTACGGGTGGAGGAAGCCGGAGTACCCGGAGAGAACCACCAAGCAATGACGAGCAGCTGTCAGCTCTCCAACATCGTAACTCTGAACTCTGCACCACAGCACAGGCAGGGTTAGATTGGTTGAAGACATGCGCACCATCGACGTGCAGTACGCCTCAGTACACAGCGTCATCGTGCCCCCATGTAGGCAATCGGGGTGAAGTGTCTTGCCCAAGGACACAACGCGGTTGCCGCAGGTGGGATTCGAACCGAGGACCTCTCGGCTTGCAGCCTGCACCTCTACCAACTGAGCCACCGCGCCCCCAGTTTTAACCCATAAATGATATTACAAGACTATTTTCTATACAACGTTTCACATAACAAAGCACCCATTTGTAAGTACATTGACTATGTAAACATGTCAATCTGGGTGAAGACTGTTCAGTGAATCTTGTGTAAACACTTATTATGCAAGTTAATCCGTCCTCAGGAAATTAAAACTACATGAACAAAGAACGTATTTAAAGAGACCGCGTCATTTCACAGACCGTAATTAACTATATTTTATCTTAGTCAAAATAGAAACCCAATCATCTTTAGAAAACTCTTCATAAAAATTGTCCATGTCAAATTCGGATTAACTGAGAAGCCACAGAGAAATTGCCTATATAAACTTGATGCAGTTATGAAATTTCAAAACAAAATATGGAACTTGTAACTAAAGCAAAATCAACATCGATTATTTGGACCTACTTTGGATTTGAGCCTGGAGAAAACGGAAAGCCGAAAAATGATACCTTGGCAATTTGCAGATCGTGCCAGAAGACTGTCCAGTCAGTTGGTGGGAACACGTCAAACCTGTTCGCACATCTTAAGGCCCACCACCCAGCCATATTTTCCAAAATTGCAACTATGCCGTCAAAAAGAAAGAGAGAAACAGATGCAGACAATCACTCAAGTAATCAGCCAACTATAACAGCAGCCATTGCCAGCTCAACAACATACGAGAAGAACTCCAAGTGGTTTAAAATGCTAACAGATTCTGTGACAAGATATTTAGTTGGACATATATTACCGATACACACCGCTGATCAGCCACATTTTAGAAAATTGCTCTTGGCCTTTGATAGACAGTACAAGTTACCGAGCCGAAACTATTTTGGAGATACTGCAATACCTTCGTTGTACAATCAAGTTCGGGAGCATGTTCAGGCTGAAGTATCTGCTGCCTAATTCTACTCACTGACAACAGACTTGTGGTCGTCTATAGGAATGGTTCCGTATATTGGACTGACAATTCATTTCATTGGTGAGGAATGGACTCTGAATTTACGAGTGTTAGAAACTTTGTATTTTCCAGAAAATCACACTGGAGAAAATATTTCTACTGTCATGAAGGACTTGTTGTGTTCTTGGAAACTGGATGAGACCAAATTAGTTTGTACAACGAAAGACAATGGATCAAATATTCTGAGTGCATTAAGAATGGACACGGCTGTCTTGTTTTGGTCACAATTTAAACCTGGCAGTGACAAATTCCATCAAAAATGACAAACGTGTGATGCGTATGACGGGTGTGTGCAGATCAATAGTGTCTACGTTTTCAACAAGTTGGTTGCATCGTCGTAAGTGAATTAGATCTACCACAGCATTCATTAGTGACAGACTGCCCAACCAGGTGGGGGTCGAAGTTTGATATGATAAAACGTATCCTGGAACAAGAGCCTGCTTTCAGAAAGGAACTCAGTGCTGATAGAAGAACCTCTCATCTAGTGCCCACGTGGCAAGACACACAAGTCATGGAGGCTGTCCACTCTCTGAGTTCATGTATATTTTGTCAGCAGAGAAATATGTGAGCATTTCTGCCATCAAACCCCTTTTGGAACTTTAAGAAAATGACATTTTGAGCACAAAAGACAACACACACGCTCTCACAAATGAAATAAAAACAAGAGGCCCCAAGGGGCCTTAATCGCTCACCGGGCAAAGTGATTCAAACAAAGTGGTTCAAAGAAGTATTTGGAGTCACATTCAGTTAGACATGGTTCATCAACACTACAAAGGAATGAAGTCATGAGAGACAAATTTTATGGAACTAGGGTCATGGCAAGAACTAACTTGAATCTTACCCCCCTAAGGATGCTGCATACCAAATATCAAAAGCATTCATCTGCTGGATCTGAAGAAGAAGATTTTTTAAAGAAAATTCCTCATTTTGAACTAAGTTCATTCGGGCTCCCACAGTGAGCCCAAATATGAACCCAGGGACTTGGCTTTAACAAACTTGACTCTCACCCGCCTAAGGATGCTCCATACCAAATATCAAAACATTCCGACTGCTGGATCTGAAGAAGATTTTTAAAGAAAATTCCTCATTTTGAACTAAGTTATCATTCGGGCTCCCATAGGGAGCCCAAATATGGACCTAGGGACATTGTTTGAACAAACTTGAATCTCACCCCCTAAAGATGCTGCATACCAAATATCAAAACATTCTGACTGCTGGATCTGAAGAAGGAGATTTTTAAAGAAAATTCCTTATTTTGAACTAAGTAATAATTCGGGCTACCACGGTGAGCCCAAATATGAACCCAGGGACATGGCTTGAACAAACTTGAATCTCACCCCCCTAAGCATGCTGCATACCCAATATCAAAAGATTCTGCCTGCTGGATCTTGAGAAGAAGATTTTTAAAGAAATTTGCCTGAAATGCACTAAGTTCAAATTTGGGCTCCTATACTGAGCCCAAATATGAACCCAGGAGGCCGATTTGAACAAACTTGAATCAGATCCATCCTACAATGTTGCATACCAAATATCAAAAGATTCTGCATGCTGGATCTTGAGAAGAAGATTTTTTAAGAAATTTGCCTGAAATGCACTAAGTTCGAATTCGCGCTTCTATACTGAGCCCAAATGTGAATCCAGAGGGGGCCGATTTGAACAAACTTGAATCAGATCCACCCACATTGTTGCATACCAAATATCAAAAGATTCTGCCTGCTGGATCTGGAGAAGAAGATTTTTTAAGAAATTTGCCTGAATGCACTAAGTTTGAATTTGGGCTTCTATAATGAGCCCAAATATGAATCCAGGGGGCCGATTTGAACAAACTTGAATCAGACCCATACCAAGATGCTGCATACCAAGTATCAAAAGATTCTGCCCACTGGTTCTGGAGAAGAAGATTTTTTAATAATTTTTCTATAATTCATACGGTGCTATCAGAGTTATGACCCATACAGAGCCCCCATGGGACGTGGTCATTTCATTTGAACAAACATGAATTGTCATATAGTAATGAACATCCACATGAAGTTTCGTGAAAATTGGACCAGTGGTTTCAGAGGAGAAGTTGTCTGAAAAATGTTTTCGATGCCGGACGACCGGTGATAAATTAAGCTCCCTTCGGTGAGCTAAAAAGGCCCAAAGTTAGTAACAGATTTTAAAGCTATCAGATGTAAAGCAAGATCTTCAAACAAAGAAAAACTGATACATCAGATAGAAGATGCATGACCCAAACGACAGAACACCCCAAGGGTGAGGACTTAACCATGGGGATAAACATTCTGTAATACACGTCAAACTCCCAAGAAATTTAATAAAAATTTCCATAAAAATAAGCCAAAAAGCTTGGGAGTTTAACAGGAGGGCTTCAAGGAAGGATGGGGAAGGAATACTTAACAAACAGTGGATAAATCATCAGCAAGAATGATGACGTCGGGCACATGTCCCGAAATTGGGAAACAGGAAATAATGTTTATAATTATTATAAAGTTACAGCCCTGAACGTTCCTAACCACCATTGTTCACTTCCATCATCCATTTATGTCCTTGGATACACCAATTTTACCATTGATTTGTATCTGGCATCCTCAAAAAAGGAGATTTTAAGGCACAGATGTTAGTCAGTTCATTGTTGCTGACTTTAGGACCAAAGAAAGAAAGAATGATGGTTGGCATCAATTTTGGTACCTTCCTGGATACTGCGCATGCGCAGATCTCAAAAGTATGGAGGACCAGATAGGACTTGATTTTTTTGGTTTTGCATGCAAATTTTGGGGATTGGGGGGCAAAATTTGTGTTTGGCCCTGGATTAATTTTTGAGTTATCACCAGCTAGTCTGGGCCATTGTTGTATAAAAATAAAAAAATGTATTTGAGCCATTTTATTTATTATAAAACTGGTCGAAAAACTCAATAAAATCACACTAGAGTAATAAAGTTTACATTTTGTACCATATAACACATTTATCTAATTTTTTTTTCACATTTGCACGGTATTTATGCTTACAAAAATTGTTATGAAAATTTTCATTTAATCAACACTTCGGTGTGGGAAGGTTTGGTATGGCACCACGAATTATCCTTTCAATTTTAAGAAGCATAAATTATGTGCGATTGGAAATTATGACAAGGAATATACACAGAAGCTTATTTTACCAGAATGTTGAACTTTTGGTACCTGTATCATAGTTTATATAAAAATCTCTTTTTGAGCATGCTTTTTTCAACTTTGTGGGCAATATTATTTTTTTAAAATAAGCCTTTAGTGTCACAAGAGAGTTTTCACAAACATAGGTGACTGAAAGTTTGCATTGCATTTAGTGAACATAAAGGATTGTTAGCATGACAATAGATAGAGAGAAACGTGTTGTATGTTCTTTGTAAGTTAATATTCCACCACAAACTGCTAACATGGCTTAATGTCGGAGAAAGTGATTTCAATTGACAGAGGTGCCATGCATTTTAATGAGGCGCCATTTGCAAAACTTTTTGTATCTTTTTATCAAAGAAACATTAAACAATTACATAAAATAAGAAAAGACAGAAAAAAAACTTAAATATATAACCATGGAAATCACTACGGAAACAAACTCTTGCTCAAGTTAGACAGTGAATGTGGGTGATCGAGAGATGAAAAATAAAGAAATAATAACTGCTCAGCAACTACTGAAACATGTAAATCAATCACCTCAACTTACCTCAAATAGTGTAAAAATAAACTTTGTAAATCTATTTTTTATTAATTTCCCCTATAATTAATGAAAAAAGAAGTTTTCGTCCTGTTGGGATTCGTCTTGTTGGGTTCGTTTTGTTGGGATATTTTACCCGTTAGTCTTGTTGGGATTCATCTTGTAGGGATGACACCTACTCTATACATGATATATTGCAAGTGATATGAAGTTCAGAAAAAAAAACAACTAATGCCAAGGATGTCTATGCTACTTCACCCAATCGTCACAGATGTTCATCTCCCAATGCACCCACAAATCAATCCTATCATATAACTCAACCCACCAAATATGTCCATAGAGTATGAATGCCTCTGGTTTACCATGAACCTTTATGAAGGCAAACCTTTTGTTTCAAAACAATTCAAACATAGAAATTTTCAACAAATTTAGGGAGAAGAGAAAAGAGAATACAGTCAAACATGAATATGATCTTTCTTTTGACATTCAATACAAGAAGATATAAGAAAAAACTTCGTGAATGTATAAACAAGTTATCATCATACAGGGTTCACACAGATATCCAAGAATCAAATTCAAAAAGTTTTCAAGGACTGTGTTAATGATTTTCAAGGACTATATTGCTTCATACTGCTATGATAACCAATCACATCAAGTCAATATTGTATCATATTAGGAAATGCTAAAAGTATCATATTAGGAAATACAGAACAAATTAGGAAATACCAAAAGTGAACTTTTCAAAAAATTATTTCACCAAATGTAAAATTCTTTTCACATCCTACCTTATAGAATGGTAAATCCGAATTTTTTTCCAAATGTTTCTGCATTAGCAACCCACATCAGAGCTACGTATTCATGCACCTGTGTGTAGGCAGCATATTTGTTCGTGGATCAAAATCTTTGCCTTTTCCATATTTCAAGATCGTTTTCAGAAATTATTTCTACATATGATGTTCGGAATGCTACCAAAAATATCAGGAAAGAAAAACTTTGTTTACATTTATTTTGATTTATATGCACTCTTCTTAATATATCTCACTCCATTGTTTTCAATACAAACAAAAGTTGCATTGTCTCTGCTTGCGTTGTTGCTGAACGACAAGCTTTCCGCACAACATACAGAATGACCACTACACTCCTCACCCGAAATCACATATTTTCTAGGTTCAAATACAGTTATGTGGAAATGCATGCATTAAAACCATCATTCGAGAACTGTGATCTAAAGACTAACAACTCCTTTCTTCTCCTCAGTGATGATGTGATAAATAATATTAAATCTTTTGGCATCCTTCGCAAGAGACAAAATAAGAAATGCAGCAAATGACAACATAAACAATTTAAATCCAAAACTGTAAATGTTCAAAATCTTATCCCTATTAACTTAGTCACGACCGATTCCAAATCTAACAATCTCAAGTTGTGCCTAGTGAATGCTTGTTCGTTAGTGAACAAAACTGCAAGCTTACTCGACACAATCGATGATAACAGTATTTCAATATCCATGATAACTGAAACATGGTTAACTCCAGACGACACATTGGCTGTCGGTGAGATCATTGCCAATGGCAAGATTCTTAAACACAACCCCAGGAAGTCAGAGCGAGGTGGAGGTGTGGGTGTAATCTGTGATAACACTGTGAAGGTTAAGAGTAAGGCATCTCATACTTGGGTTACATTTGAGTGCATTGACACCATTGTAACAATCGACTCACATTCAGTCTGCCTCATTGTCATTTATCGACCCCCACAGAGCTCCAAAAACAAATTCACTGTCAACTAGTTCATAAGCGAATTCCAAGACTTACTAGGAAGCATTACTGCGCTGCCAGGAAAATTCATCATTGGAGGCGATTTCAATTTCCATATGGAGAAGAAAACTTCCAGTGATTCTTCTAAACTACGTGATCTTATCAATTCTATGAATTTACGCAAACATGTTTGTGGCATTACCCATAAAGATGGCCACACATTAGATCTGCTGATCACTAGAGAATCCAAGGCTGATCTTGTTAAAAATGTCTTAATTGTTGATCCTGCAATCTCTGACTATGTTATGATTATCTTCGATTTGGCACTTCCTCATCCCTCCCCTGTCCGGAAGAAAGTCTCATACCGCAAGTACCGAAGTATTGACCTTGCTAAGTTTACGGATGCTATCGCTTCGTCTCCCGTCGCTAAAATTAACGAGATGCAAACTGTTGACAGCATTGAATACATCCTCACTGGCTCACTTCAAGAGGTTATTGACAAGTTTGCACCTAAGCAAAAACGCACTTTTAGCGTACGCCCTTGCTCACAGTGGTTCAGTGATGAGATTAGGCACGCAAAAGATTTACGACGCAAACTAGAGCTTCAGTGGCAGCAAACAAAACTATGTGTTCACAGAGAGATGTTTGTCAACCAGCGAAATGTTGTTAACAAACTGGTCAAATCCGTGATACAGAAATACTTTTCGGACTTATTGTCAGCTAATGTTAATTCCCCTAATGCGCTGTCTGTTGTTCTTGAGAAGCTTCTGTATCGTCAAAAGACAGCCGTACTCCCACAGCATTCAACATCTAAAGACCTTGCGAATAGATTTTCTTCTTTCTTTTCTGAAAAAATTGAGACTATCAGAGCTTCGCTTGATACAAGCTCACAATCTGATCTTCGACAGATGGCCGACATGCCATGCACCTGTGTTAAAGCTGTTGCACAGTTGTCCCAATTCAAACCTTTGGCTACAACAGATATCCAGAGGTTAATATACAAGGCACCATCTAAGCAATGCATGCCAGATATCATTCCAACTTGGTTGTTAAAAGCATCTTTTTCAGAGTTAACTACACCGATCTTGAAACTG
The DNA here is from genome assembly GCA_031216915.1 of Pictodentalium vernedei. Lineage (NCBI taxonomy): Eukaryota > Metazoa > Mollusca > Scaphopoda > Dentaliida > Dentaliidae > Pictodentalium > Pictodentalium vernedei. The sequence goes on from CM062296.1 coordinate 576,257,602, forward strand.
GTCAATGCCTCCTTCCACTCTGGCGTCTTTCCGACAAGCATGAAACATGCTTCAGTAAAAGCTCTTCTCAAAAAGCCAGCACTTGACCCAGAGGTTCTGAAAAACTACCGACCGGTCTCTAATCTTCCATTCCTATCAAAGATTATTGAGCGTTTGAATTCTCATTTGGCAGCACACGGCCTAGCCAAAGTTAACCAATCTGTATACAGATCTAATTGTAGTACATAAACAGCGCTTCTAAGGGTCCAAAATGATATCCTCCTATCCACGGACAGGTACAACCTAACATGTCTTGTTTTGTTGGATTTAAGTGCCACTTTTGACACCATAGATCATAACATACTTATTGAAAGACTGGCAGTGACAATAGGTCTTACTGACCGAGCAATTAATTAGTTTTCGTCGTACCTTAATGGTCACACACAGAGTGTCCTTATTGGCAGTGAGTCGTCAGACAAGGTCACACTACGTTTTGGCATCCCTTAAGGATCGGTGTTGGGTCCCCTACTGTACACTGTCTATGTCTTACCTCTCGGTGACATTATCCGAAGCCATGGCCTGGACTTTCATTTTTATGCAGATAACACACAGATGTATATTAGTTTTACTCACGCCTTTGAGCCTGAAGCATGCAGTAAGATTGAACTTTGTATTTCAGACATCAAGGCATGGATGACTAAAAACTTTCTTAAATTGAACGATAACAAGACAGAAGTAATATATAGAGGTCTACCTCATCTACTTTCAAAAATGTCCAAACTGTCCCTCAATATTGAAGGTTCTGCGATAAATCCCAGTAGCTGTGTTCGAATCTCAGGTTATTTCATGGATGAAAATTTGGCCGCGGATGAACATATCAAGCATGTCTCTCAGTGCATTTTTTCATCTTAGAAATATTAGCAAAATTTGATCCTTCATTGATACGCAGACATCACAACAGCTTGTCCAAGCCTTTGTTACCAGTTGCTTCGACTACTGCAACTCTCTTCTGATTGGCTCTAAAACATCTATTCCTGAAAAGCTACAACACATCCAAAATTGTGCTGCACGGGTCATAACCAGAACTCAAAAGTACTGCCATATAACACCAGTACTCTCTGAGTTACACTGGATACCCGTTAAGCAAAGAATTCAATTTAAAGTTGTCCTTTTGGTGTTTAAGTGTATCTCGGGATCTGCACCATCCTACCTGTCCGATCTGCTTACCATCCACAAACCACCGAGGTCTCTGAGGTCATCAGGTCAACTCAATCTGGTTCAGCCCATATCTAAATTTACTAGTGCTGGTGATAGGGCCTTTGCGGTTGCTGGCCCAAGGCTTTGGAATTCTCTTCCAATCGACAAAAAAAAGTAAATCACTTGAATCATTCAAGTCTGGTACTAAAACCTACCTTTTTTGAAAGGCATTTCCTTCAGTGGTCTTTTAATTTTGGTCATAAACTGACATTACTAGGTGCATTGGTGTGACTGAGTCAGTGAGGATTGCCTCGTTACTCGTCAAGTTACACTCACATACTTGTTTTGGTAAAGTTGTAGTTTGTTTTGTTTTGTTTTTTATTTTGTTTTAATTCAATACCCTTTTTCTTTTAGATTCTGTTGCTTATCGCCATGATATAGCCTTGGTTGCTGATGTGGCGTTGGGCACCAATAAATGATAATAGTGATCCATGTATCAATGTATCTGTGAGAGAATGTATGTGTATGTGTGTATATGTTTGTATGCAATTATTGTACAGCCATTGAGCACCGTATGTGGATTCTTGGCTTTAAAATTATTATTATTATTATTATTACATCTATAAATAATATTTAATGATTCTTGAAACAAGAGGTGCGCATCGGAGATGTAGGTATTGAGTTATGGTGGCAATTGGAGAGTGTTGCATGTTCATAACCTTGTTATCAATCGTAGGCAGGTTGTCAAATCTGGAACATTTATTCAAGTTATAATGCTGATAAGTTCAGAATTCTGTAATAATGAATTAAGGCCCATAACTCTGTCATGAAAAATTGGGCTGGGCCACTTTTTGAACCCACTTGAGATATTATTGCAAAAGACCTCTATGGTAAATATTAGTCAAATCAGACAATGTTTGTTCAAGTTATTGCGTTACAGAGCTCAAAATTCGTAAAAATTGACTAATTAAGGCCAATAAATCTGTAAAGAAAAAGTGGGCTGGGCCAGTTTTCAAACTTGCTTGAGATATTACTATAAAAGACCTGTATGGAAAATATTAGTCAAATCGGAGAATGTTTGGTCAAGTTATTGCGATAACGAGCTCAAAATTTGTAAAAATTGACTAATTAAAGCCCATAACTCGGTAACCAAAATTCAAGCTGGGCCAGTTTTCAAACCCGCTTCAGATATTATTGCAAAAGACCTGTATGGCAAATATTATTAAAATTGGAAAATGTTTGTTCAAGTTATTGTGTTAACAGTGCGGATGCATGGTCGCTCTTCCAGGATGCACACCGACCATCGCCAAACAACTGGTCTCGGTGGTTAACACAACTCAACCAAAAAAAAACTCAATTCGTCTTCAAGAAGTTGAGTCAAGTTGAGAGGTTTGTGCTTTTTCCAAAAGCCTTTCCAGAACAAATATTTGTTGTCATCAAATGCCACCCTTATTTTTATATCAATTAGAGCTGTATATTTTATATACGACCATTTCCAATAACTTTTCTGAATCTCTGAAACAAATGTTTTAATTTTTTTTAAGCATATGTCACTTGAATTTGCCTGTATAAAGAATGCCATTATACAAAGGAAATAGTAGAATAAGGCGTGTAAAAGCAGATGTAAGCTGATGTAGATTTCAGTTTTTTGTGATGTAGGTCAATTTGCAATGAGGATGATTTTAATTGGCCATCTCTCCTAGGGAATCTTTCAGAGGGAGAGAGGTTCGCTGAGGAGCTTTGCTTGTCAAACTACACACCGATAGAACACTTGGCAAGAAAGTTGCAGAAATTTTATTTACAGCAGTAAGAATTGAGAATGACCATACTACCCCAAAATCTGATCTGGGAGTCCTGGCTTCTCAACTGCAAATCATTTTCATATTTAGCCTTTTCAAAGCCCACCGCTTTTTAATATTATTGCTTGCAGCTTTCCCTTTGGAAGCCTTATTCTTTAACAGCATGTAACACTGTTGGTCATTAGGTTCTAAAATTCCACAATTTTTAATACATTTGATGTGAAATTGTTTCCTAAATATAAGGTGTCCATAAGATGCTTAGAAATGCGTTTTGTTTTTTTAAATATTCTGGATTTTGTTTGGTCAATTTATTCAGATGTTTTAAATTAATTCTGAGAAATAGCCTAATACATACTTTCAGCCCCTCTCACGAACCCACCCAACATTCACAAGACAGAAGCTGTGTCTTCTTAACTGGAATACTTTCCAACACTGGAAGACAGAATCACAGAGAAGTTCACAATTTGGGGTAAACAACTGAAATTTTTTTTAAAGGGGTCGTTTGTGGTGCTGTTTGAGTAAATGTATTACTGGGCAATATGAGCACAAATATGAAAGTGTCACTGACACTGCAGCTCAACTTCGGCAAGAAGGGACTGAACAAAATAGAAAGCTCCAGTAATGCCAAGTCATTCAATCAAGTTTCTACAGAAAAGACATTTCACCAAAGCTACATATGAAATCTGAAAAAGATCTGGTGAGTGATGCGACCTGTAGGGTGTACTAATGACATTGTTGACAATTTATTTGCCAAATCCATGATGGACCATGGTGGCCATGTTTTTTAACAAAATTCAAAACAATTTGATTGTTTCCATCTAGACATCACACCAAAGTTACATATGAAATTTGAAAAGGATCGGGTGAGAAATGTGGCATGTAGGTTGTGCTAATGGAAGTGTTGTCAATTTATGTGCCAAATCCAAGATGGCTGCTGGCAGCTTCAATGAAATTAAAAAAAATGTGATAGCTCCCATCTAGACATAACACCAAAGCTACATATGAAATCTGAAAAAGATCTGGTGAGGGATGCGACCTGTAGGGTGTATGACATTGTTGACAATTTATTTTCCAAATCCAAGATGGACCATGGTAGCCACGTTTTTTAACAAAATTCAAAACAATTTGATAGTTTCCATCTAGACATCACACCAAGGTTACATATGAAATTTGAAAAGGATCGGGTGAGAAATGTGGCATGTAGGTTGTGCTAATGGAAGTGTTGTCAATTTATGTGCCAAATCCAAGATGGCTGCTGGCAGCCACGTTTTTCAATGAAATTGAAAAAAATGTTATAGCTCCCATCTAGACATCACACCAAAGCTACATATGAAATTTCAATAAGATTGGGTGAGAGATGCGGCTTGTAGAATGTTCCAATGGAATTGTTGACAATTTATATGCTGGCAGCCACGTCTTTCAACGAAATTTGGAAAATTTCAATAGCTTCCATGTAGACACTGCCCCAAAGCCATGAATCAAATTTGGGACTGATCGGGTGATAGATGCAGCCTGTAGGGTGTACCAATGGAATTGTTGACAATTTATGTGCCAAATCCAAGATGGCTGCTGGTGGCCATTTAATTCCACAATAATTCGGGAAAATTCAATAGCTCCCATCTAGACATTGCCCCAAAGCCACGAATGAAATTTGGAACTGATCGCGAGAGAGATGCGGCCTGCAGGGTGTGCCAATGGAATTTCTGACAATTTATGTGCCAAATCCAAAATGGCTGCAGATAGCCATGTTTTTTAACAAAATTCAAAAGGTGTACTGCATGTTAATGGTGCACTTGTCTTCAACCATTGCTAACCCTGCTTGCACGGTGTTAGAATGTTGAGAAGTTTGACAGTTGTTTGCCAATGCTTGGTGGTTCTCTCTGGCTTCCTACACCTTTAAAACTGTCTGACACAAGGTGACCCTTGCTGTCAAAAGTGTCTTTACACCCCAATAAAAAAAATCCTCCAAAAGATAACTTATGCCAAGTTTGGATGGGTTTGGTACAGTGGTTCCAGTGGTAAAGATTGATATGCAATGTAAATGGATGATGGTCAACAGATGACAAGTCGATGGCAATAGCTTACCTTGACTTTCAGTCGGGTTAGTATCGTACCTAGCCCTCATATATATCATTATAGAGGTCTAGTACCAGCTGGTGGCATTTTGAAATGTGACTTGACTTTTACAACAATCAGGTGATCTTGCCTGAAATGCTCTCTCTGTATTTTTTCATCTGTCTTTTGATGAATGTCATTTTTGTTAATTTTGTTTAAATAAAGAAGAACGACACAGTCATCTTCTTAATATAGCTAACAAACCCTTTTAATTTAATAGATGCGAATGTCTGTCTAAATCGGAAAGAATAAATTACAAATGAACTGTGACATGCTTCTCCAAGTTCTGAAGCAATTATTCACATTGCTTCGTACGTTTTTGCTCACTGAAAACAGTTTAATGGGTCTTCACGTTTTTTATGTATCAATTTGAAGTACAAGAAGTTCCCAACATTTTGAGGTATTGATTATGATTAAGACAGAATTTCGGAATTATAAAACTTTTACTGGAATCGGGTTTACTTCCAAACTTCTGGGAATTATCAGTGTGCCTACACATTGAAATACATAGGGACACCGTCGCAATCCTTCAGAATCATTCTTAAATGATGACATACACAGATATTTTTCGGTGTTTAACTCTCTTAGTCTCAATATAAAAGTAATAAAATTCTATAAATCAAACTACCATTGCGGTGATTGCACAGGGCCCAATACAATTTGCATTGAATACATACACAGAACGACACACGCATGTGAATGTGTTAATCGATATGGCACGAGTGCCAGTGCAGAAGGATAAAATGAGAGGCTGTAGGCCTCGAGGTTTATTCTTGTGTTATGGTACAAGTGCCATATCGATTAACCCATTCACATGGGTGCCATTCTGTGTTTATTATATGCCTTCACATCTATAACAAACAATTATTTGAAGGAGACTCAGCAATTCATTTGACAACTATCAACAATGAAAGTGTCAATGACACTGTAGCTCAACTTGTGTAAGACATGTACATGTATAGTGTGTGACACAGCAATGACAAACATCTAGGTAATGACCTGATAACAAAGGTACATGTAAAGTATTGTAACGAACTGTACATAAATGCTGACCATAGCCTGTAACAAATATATAGGTAAAGTATTGTAAAAGTGGGGTGACAGTTAGATGCTAACCTAGAAAAGAAATCTTTGAGTGCCAGAGTGGGTCTGACTGAACCCAAAAATATTTGTTCTCATAGCACAGTGATAATGAAGGCACCCCAAAACACTCGTTCCTGTCACAAGGTGATAACAAAGGTACCCCAAGAAGTTTCATGAAGATCAGTTCATAAATACAGACTCTAGCCCAAGCCGTATTGACATGTGCACTTACTGTGTATAAGTAGCACTGAACAAATCAAAGTTCATCTAATTTGCATAATTTCTGCTCAAGAAAAAAACCTGTATTATATGTGATGTATTCCATGTTACTAAACATTCATACAGAAATTTATTCAAATCAGAACTTTCAAACAGAAGTTCTGTACAAAAAAACTGATTGTACTAATTTTGGTACAAAATGGCCACCGGCAGCCATCTTGAATTTCGGACCCCACCCAAAAACACCCATTCTCGTCCCAAGGTGATAACAAAGGTACCAAAGACGTTTCGTGAAGATCAGTTCATAAATACAGCCTCCAGCCCAAGCCGTATTGACATGTGCACTTACAGCGTATAAGTAGCACTGAATAAATCAAAGTTCATCTAATTTGCATAATTTCTGCATGAGAAAAAAACCTGTATTATATGTGATGTATTCCATGTTACTAAACATTCATACAAAAATTTATTCAAATCAGAACTTTCAAACAGAAGTTCTGAACAAAAAACTGATAGCACTAATTTTGGTACAAAATGGCTGCTGGTGGCCATCTTGAATTTTGGAATGCACCCAAAAACACTTGTTCTAGTCCCACGGTGATAACAAAGGTATCCAAGAAGTTTTGTAAAGATCGGTTCATAAATACAGCCTCTAGCCTGAGCCGTATAGAAGTTGTGTACAAAAACTGATTGGACCTAATGTCGGTACAAAATGGACACTGGCAGCCATCTCAAATTTTGGACCGCACCCAGAAACACTCGTTCTCGTCCCAAGGTAATAACAAAGGTACCCAAGAAGTTTCGTGAAGATCGGTTCATAAATACAGACTCTAGTCTGAGCTGTATTGACATGTGCACTTACTGTGCATAAGTAGCACTGAATAAATCAAAGTTCATCTAATTTGCATAATTTGAAAAAAACCTTTATTATATGTGATGCATTCCATGTTACTAAACACTCATACAAAAATTTATTCAAATCAGAACTTTCACAAAGAAGTTCTCTACAAAAAACTGATTGCACTAACTAAAGTACAAAATGGCTGCTGGTGGCCATCTTGAATTTTGGACCACAACCAAAACCACTCGTTCTCGTCCCACGGTGATAACAAAGGTACCCAAGAAGTTTTGTAAAGATCAGTTCATAAATACGGCTTCTAGCCCGAGCCGTATTGGCATTTGCAGTCACAGTGCTGAAAGTAACACTAAATAGATCAAAGTTAGTCTAATTTGCATAATTTACACACGAGAAAAAAACCTGTATTATATGTGATGTATCCCATGGTACTAAACATTCATACAAAAAATTATTCAAATCAGAGCTTTCATATGGAAGTTCTGCGCAAAAATCTGATTGCACCTAATTTTGTACAAAATGGCTGCCAGCGGCCATCTTGAATTTCAGACCAGACCCCAAAACACTCATTCTCGTTCCACGGTGATAACAAAGGAACCCCAGAAGTTTCGTAAGGATCAGTTCATAAATACGGCCTCTAGCCCGAGCTGTATTGGCATTTGCACTTACACTGCTGAAAGTAAAACTAAATAAATCAAAGTTAGTCTAATTTGCATAATTTACACACGAGAAAAAAACCCATATTATATGTGATGTACTCCATGGTACTAAACATTCATACAAAAAATTATTCAAATCAGAGCTTTCATATGGAAGTGCTGCGCAAAAATCTGATTGCACCTAATTTTGTACAAAATGGCTGCCAGCGGCCGTCTTGAATTTCGGACCGGACCCCGAAACACTCGTTCTCGTCCCAAGGTAATAACAAAGGTACCCAAGAAGTTTCGTGAAGATCGGTTCATAAATACAGACTCTAGTCTGAGCTATATTGACATGTGCACTTACTGTGCATAAGTAGCACTGAATAAATCAAAGTTCATCTAATTTGCATAATTTGAAAAAAACCTTTATTATATGTGATGCATTCCATGTTACTAAACACTCACACAAAAATTTATTCAAATCAGAACTTTCACAAAGAAGTTCTCTACAAAAAACTGATTGCACTAACTAAAGTACAAAATGGCTGCTGGTGGCCATCTTGAATTTTGGACCACAACCAAAACCACTCGTTCTCGTCCCACGTGATAACAAAGGTACCCAAGAAGTTTCGTAAGGATCGGTTCATAAATACGGCCTCTAGCCCGAGCTGTATTGGCATTTGCACTTACAGTGCTGAAAGTAACACTAAATAAATCAAAGTTAGTCTAATTTGCATAATTTACACACGAGAAAAAAACCCATATTATATGTGATGTACCCCATGGTACTAAACATTCGTACAAAAAATTATTCAAATCAGAGCTTTCATATAGAAGTGCTGCGCAAAAATCTGATTGCACCTAATTTTGTACAAAATGGCTGCCAGCGGCCGTCTTGAATTTCGGACCGGACCCCGAAACACTCGTTCTCGTCCCACAGTGATAACAAAGGTACTCAAGAAGTTTCGTAAAGATCGATTCATAAATATGGCCTCTAGCCCGAGCCGTATTGAATTGTTGACAGACAGACGGCCAGATGGACGACGGGCGACTGGCCATGGCATAAGCTCAAATTTGACTTATGTCAAAGTTGAGCTAAAAATTAAGTCCTATAAGGTCCACCATACTTTTCTTCACTGCGCATGCGCAGTAACCAGGAAGATACCGAAATTGATGCCAATCCTCATTCTTTCTATATTGCCTGCTAAATGTTATAATCAGCGGGGAGGTATGAGTGCCTACTCATGGGAGGGCCATCCCCATCTGGGCCATTGGTAAGTATAAAAAATACACAAATTATTTTAAATTTATCATATTTTTATACCACAACCAATGGCCCAGACTAGCTGAATCATAAAAAGGCTGGAGGGCCTCAGACTTAAAGGAAAATCCAATCTCTCAATTACTTCAATAAAGATTAGCTCCTAAAAAAAAGAGAATCACTTAACACCAACAATGTAATTGAGAATTACATAATTTCTTCATTTAATGCCAGCATAACCCGTTATGCTAATTTGGTGAAGGAAACCAATTATAAAGCTAGTCCCGAGAATGAGACGCTTTATATTCATTTAAAAGTGTCCGAGGATTGTATATTAACGCTCGTATGACACATAACGTATACAAATGCTTCACAATGAGCTACACTTTAAAAACAGTGCATAAAAGAGACATAGTTATTGCTTCACAACGAGCTACACATTAAAACTACTCAGCACCGACGCTGGACTACTGTCTCTGGAGGATGTATTCCCCTGCTTTTCACTATAAAGCCAGATAACATAAGGCAAAAAACTGCCCCCACCCCCTTCCCCTTGTTCTGAAGTAAAAATTCCTCAGAACGAAGAGAGCAGTGGAACGGCGTCAGTGTTCGAGCAGACGTGCCTAAATACCATCTTGTAGATGCAGTATTAATGGACAACATTCTGAGTAACAGAAAGAGGACCTAAAGATCTAAGGTCACCGGAGATGGACTCTAAATTTCTAAGGTAACACTTTGTAAATGAAGAGGGCAGTGTCCAGTATGCAGCCTTCATAAGATCAGTAATGGCTATACTGTTAGAGTAAGCCCAAGAAGTGGACAGTGCTCTAACCTCATGCGCTGAAATCTTGTTGACAGAACGTTGATCCGAAGATAGACTTTCATAGGCAATACGAATTGCCAATTGAATCTATCTAGCGATAGAATGAACAGATATATCTCTTCTGTTAGGAATCAATGAAAGAAAGAATCTTTTCCTTCCCTTTCTAATATAATCCAATCCACGTTTATAAATGCGCATAGCTCTAACTGGACATAATAAAGGTCTACGGTTGTCCGAGGATGGTAAAGATGGTAAATATATGGTCTGCATATGACATTGCGTCCAGAATCGCTAGACTGGATGAAATAGAAGATTCCATCACTTCCGAGCATAATTTGAATGATGTAGGCAAGGGCATATCCAAATCCACAGCCTGCTCGTCCAAACGCAGAGGAGCTCTCTGGGCATCTTCTCCAACCGTTTTGAATTGGCGTGGTCCTGCAAACGGTATATTGACTGAAGATGCAGATAAGAAACCGCCCTTTTTCTTGGCACTAGCTTGGTTAAATATAACATTGTTAATATGGCCAAAGGCCTCCGACACTTGCCAAGATCATTCCCGGGAAGGAAAGAATGTCATCTCTGCTTCGTACGAAATCTCTGCCTGGAGACGATAGCGGTTTCTGCCTAGCAGTCGCAGCTTGCTGATCAGGTGAAACAAGGTCAGGATAGTATTGATGAATGAAACTCATCGCTACCATATGTTGTTCCGAAAGGGAAGAGTAATCCTCTTCCTTCTCCCTTTCACCATCCGACTGATTCAGTTGACTATCTTGGCCAACCGCATCTGCATGTGCAGATGACCGGACCAACCCAGCACTGTCCAACAGCTCACCACCGGAGTCTGCAGAAGGCTGCATTTGCACCTGCTGGGAAGCTGCGATGAGCTGCACAATCTGTGACAGCAAGTCCATTACAGAGGCTTGAGGAGCAGAGGTCTTCTGTCTTTTTGCCGCTTGCTGCTCACAAGACGGAGATCTGGACGTAGATCTCTTCTCCGTATGTCCAAAAGAATGAACCCTCGGATCGCTAGCTACCGGATGGCTCGACTTCACGGGCAAAGACTGGATGCATCTTTGCGCAGCTGGCTGGATATCCGAAGTCGGGTAGCTAGCATGCGGTCGTGTGTGCTTTTCCGAAGATGAGGCAGAAGCCGTGACTGTAGCCGAGGCCGGATGCAGTCTGGATGGAGTGTCCAGAGCGGCGGGTGCTGACGTTATCTCCGACCCAGGCAAGCTTCTCAAAACAACATTTGGCCCCAAATGTTGCTGGGTTAGAGAAGGCTCTCCCACTCGCGGTCTATCAGACCTCGCCGAGCTTCCCAAAGAGAAACTTGCAGACTTTCTCCCTTTTGCCGTCATCGTTGGATGAACTTTTGTTTTTGAGGTGCTCGCTCTACCCAAATCTATACTTCCTTCGACCGCAACAGACTTACCCAGTGTTATGGCTCCCACTATGGGGTTGTCCGCCTCACCAGTCGGACTGGCTGCTGGAATAAGTGGTCTTATTGCCTGTTTAATGTTAAGGAGCACCTTAGCAGGCAGTTCTGTTTGCTCACCAGAGAGCGACGATGGCAGCACACTTTGAATGAGTGTCACAATACCATCACCATGTTCTTGTTCCTCTGAAAAAGAAACTGAAAAATTTGAATTATTCTGCAGTGAGAGTTCCGGCATAGGAACCTCACCGCCGACGACGTACCGTAACACCCGTCTCCAACGTCTGGCATCACAACGTACACAAGTCGTAACACCCGTCTCCAACGTCTGGCATCACAACGTACAAAAGTAGAACAAGAATCCGTAGGCGTGCATCGACTACAGGCAAGGCAACAAGCATGTAAATCCGAGGAAGACTTCCTTGCCTTGCATTTAGAGCAGTAAGCTTTCATAATTACAATCCAAAGATAGAGTCGAAAGCATTGCTACACATTCCCAACAAAAATACATGATAAGGATTCATGAATAACAGCAATCAAAATAATTTCGAAACAATTACAGGGCTTGAAATTTAGATTTTTTTGCACTTGTCCCATGGGACAACTGGAAAGCATATGTTGGTTGTCCCAAACCAAATCAGGTTGTCCAAGGTGTTCCTTGGAAAAATTAGTTTTTGAATTTCTTTTACAGACTAGTAGTAACCCAGCTCAACTGACTGCTAACACCCTCAAACCCACAATTTTTTTTGTGCGCTGTCAACAAACACTGAATGTGGACCAGTCATTTTAATTAGGTCATATTTTTACCTCCGTATCGGAAACAAACTATTCATATAAGACTACCTACATTTTTTAACTTACCGCACAGCAGATTCCTCACATCACCTTCTGTTTAAATTCGCCTGTTAGTAATTCAATTTAAAGCCACCCTTTCGAAAAAAAAACAAAAACAATTTTATTCTGCAAATGCACACATTGTTTTCATTGGAAACATGTTTACTTTAAAAGTAGAGACTAATCGCTTGCGCTATAATCTTGTCATCTGGCCCAGATATCTCGTAATTATGAAGAGCCAATGAGATTATGTGAATTATTTGGTGCATGAAAAAATGTGGATTTTACGTGATGATAAAAATAAACTGCTGAGAGGTGATTGTTTCAGTTATGCATTTTGAAGGCTTTCTTGTAAATAATTGTGTCAATTTAATGATATTGGGACCTATCTTTTGAAGCAAAAACTTGTTGAAACACGCAATTTTTGCACTCCCTGACATAAAATCTTGTTGTCCCAGGGACAAGCGCTGATGGACTGGCTGGTTGTCCCAAACGAAAATTGGTTGTCCGGGACAAGCGGACAACCGTTTATTTTGAGCCCTGAATTATAAAAAAATTTGTGAACATTTTTTTTTGAAAATGCCTAATTTCCCAAAGGGAACATCATGAGTCCAAGGGCATCCTGATAGAGCCTAAGTGAGGACAAAATTACTTTTATGTCAAGAAGTATTTGCTACACGACCGGAATCATAATCAATGTATCCTACAGTAATTCTGAAGTATTATAATACTAATTTCTACATGTTAAGGACGTTGTCAATGTAAACAACATCAATAGAAAAAAAACGGAAACAAAACAACAGGCACACAAAAAGGCCCAAAGTCAGTAACAGATTTAAATGCTACCAGATGCAAAGCTAGATCTTCACATGAAGAAAAAACGATACATCAGATAGAAGATGCAAGACCCAAACAACCCAACACCCCTAGGGTGAGGACGTAACCATGGGGATAAACAGAATAAACATTCTGTAATACAAGTTAAACTCCCAAGAAACTTAATAAAAAATTTCAATAAAAAACAGCCAAAAAGCTAAGGAGTTTAACAGGAGGGGTTCATGGAAGGATAGGGAAGGAACACTTAACAAACAGTAGGTAAATCATTAGCAAGAATGATGACGTCAGGCGCATGTCCCGAAAATGGGAAACATGAAATAATTTTTATAATTATTATAAAGTTACAGCCCGGAACATTTCAAACCATCGTTGTTCACTTCCATCATCCATTTATAGCCTTGAATCCATCAATTCTACCATTGATTTGTGTCTGGCATCCTCAAAAAAGGAGATTTAAAGCACAGATGTCAAATCATTGTTTACTGACTTGGGGCCAAACAAAGAATGAGGATTGGCGCTAATTTCGGTACCTTCCTGGTTACTGCGCATGCACAGTGAACAAAAGTATGGAGGACCATATAGGACTTAATTTTTTTGGTTTTGTATGCAAATTTGGGGGATTGGAGGGTTCAACATTTGTGTTTGGCCCTGGATTTTATCGAGTTAGCTCCAGCTCAGTAAGTCTGGGCCATTGTTTGTGGTATAAAAATATGCAGGAGGAGTTAAGCAAACAAGCATTTGTGATGGAAATTTTGCTATTACAAAGAGCCATAACCATGCAAAATTCATCACATCAAAAATTTCTGACATGCACATCTACACTTGATACTGATATTTCAGACCAAGTTTTGTAAAAATCCAATAAAAAATGCTGGAGAAGTTCAGAGGGCAAGCCTTTGTGATGGAAATTTTGCTATTTCCAAGGGCCATAACCACACAAAATTTGTCGCCTAGAAAATTTCTGACCTTCATCTACAAAATCTACAGTTGATACCGATACTTCAGACCAAGTTTTCTAAAAATCCACTGAAAACTGTAGGAGTTAAGCAGACAAAGTTTGTGGCGACTGGACAGACAGACTGATGGATAGATGGGCGAACAGCATTTAGATATCCCCCTCCAGACTTCTTCAGCAGGGGATAAATCATTTAATTTCTTTAGTCGTAACTGAAGATATCTTCCAAAAACCTGCAATTTTGGTAAATTCAAAGTTGACAAGGGCTATAACTCTGGAAAAATTATTTGAATCGAAACTTCCTTCCCATATGCACATGTATACATCATACTCATACTGCACTCCAAGTTTTGCAACTGAAGATATCTTACAAAAAACCTGCAATTTTGGTAAATTCAGTCGACAAGGGCTATAACTCTGGAAAGATTATTTGAATCGAAACTTCCTTTCCATATGCACATGTATACATCATACTCATACTGCACACCAGGTTTTGTAAAAATGCAATGAAAAATGCAGGAGTTAAGTGGACAAGCATTTGTGATGGAAATCTTGCTATTACCAAGGGCCGTAACCACATATTTGTCGCATCAAAAATTCCTGACCACATACACATCTACACTTGATACTGATACTTCAGATCAAGTTTTGAAAAAATCCAATGAAATATGTAGGAGTTGGAGTAGTTAAGCTGACAAGCTCTTGTGATGAAAGTTAAAAAATTTATAGTAATTTACATATTTTTTATACTTACCAATGACCCAGACTTAGCTGGTGCTGACTCTTAAATACCTAGGGCCAAACACAAATTTTGCCCCCCAACCCCCAAATTTGCATCAAAAACCGAAAATTACATGTCCTATATGGTCCTCCATACTTTTACTCCACTGCGCATGCGCAGTGTCAAGGTCTCGAAATTGGCGCAATTCTTACAACCAGTGCCTGGTAAGCGTTATGTACTCAGAGGGGAGGTATGAGTTCCCAACTCATGGGAGGGCCATCCCCGTCTGGGTCATTGGTAAGTATAAAAAATATATAAATTACTATAAATTTTTTAACATTTTTATACTGTACCAATGACCCAGACTTAGCTGAATAGAAAAAAGGCTGGAGAGCCTAGGACATAAAGAAAATCCAATAGGCTCAATTACATATAACAGAATTATCCCCTCGAGGAGAAAAGGAGAAATAGGCTTTACATGTATCTTACTTATTTGCATAAAAAAAGAAAACACAACACTATTCTGTAATTGAGCACAATAACATCAATGATCTCTATTAACATCCAGTATAACCCGTTATGCAAATTATTTTTAAAGGAAAGCCAATAAATAAAGGAAGTCCAGAGAAATGAGACTCTTTATACTCATTAAAAGTGTCCAAGGATTGTATACTAAGGCCAGTATAACATGTGACATACACAAATGCTTCACACTGAGCTACACTTTAAAATTATTACATGAATGAGTTAAACATTAGCTTTACACTTTAAAACCATCCCGGCACCGACTCAGAATTACTGACTCCAGAGGAGATATTCCCTTGCTTTTCACTATAAAGCAGGTGACCTAAGGGAACACCTCCCCCACCCCCCCCCCCCCCTTCCACTTGCCCTGGATCAAATACCCCAGAGCGAAGAGGGCAGCAGGACAGAGTCACTGCCGGAACAGAAAGCCTGCATAACTATAGTTGCAACTGTTTAGTGGACGACATTCTGAGCAAAAGACAACAGACCTAAACAATGCAGATCTCCAGAAATGGACTCAATATTTCTAAGATAAAAAATTCGTGAAAGTGGAAGGCTGAGACCAATATGTTGCCTTCATTAGATCTCTAATAGCAATACTATTAGCATAAGCCCAAGATGTAGAAAGAGCTCTTACTTCATGAGCTGAAATCTTAAGCACAGACTGCTGAGTTGAAGATAATTAATCATAAGCAGTACGGATAGTTGATTGAATCCACCTAGCAATAGAATGGACCGAAATGTGGAGGAAGCTTCCGCGGCATGTCCCACAACAGACACCGGAGTAGATTTATCCACGGTCTCTGTGGAGACAGAGATGCTCCCAACAGAATTTTGCATTGAGATTGTTTTATCTTGAGCAATATCTGCTGAATCAACGGTGCTGGAGGATACGCATATCCTATCATTCTGTCCCACGAGATCGATAGAGCGTCTACTGCAAACGCTCGAGGATCCGGACATGGTGACACATACGTCTGCAACTGATTGTTGAGATGCGTCGCAAATAAGTCTATCATTGGCCGCTCCCATTGGTAACAAATCTGATTGAATACTCGTCTGTTGAGAGTCCATTCTGACGGCAACAAGCGACCCCTCCGTGAAAGGGAGTCTTCTAATACGTTCAGACGACCCGGAATATGATGGACCGATAGGAGAACTTGATGTTCTAGTACAAACAGAAGGATTCTTTCCGTTAAATTGAATAACGGAATGGAATGAGTGCCTCCCTGGTTCCGAATATACGCTACTACCGTCGTATTGTCAGACAGAATTTGCACGTGTGCATTCTGAATAACGTTCATCCAATGACATAGCGCAAGCCAAATTGACATCATTTCTTGATGTTTATGTGCTTGATTAGGAACTGCGGATCCCAAAGACCCTGGCACTTTGAATCCGCTGCGCTCAATGTTGCACCCCAACCTGTTTGACTGGCATCCGTCATAATTGTAAAACTTGGATCCGGCAATTGCAGTGGAACTCCCTGAGTTAACCACTGAATATCTGCCCAAGTCTGAATCTCTTGTTTCACTTGATTTGACAAGAGGATGTCCGTATCGAGCGAATGAATCTTCACCCTTCAATTCTGAGTCAGAAAGATTTGGAGAGGACAAGTGCGTAGCCGCCCCATCGGAATAAGATCCGCGGCAGCTCTGCACAAACCTATCAGTCTCATGAATTCTCTCGCTGTAACTTTGTCTGATTAAAGTCAATAGCGAGAGTAACAACTGATTAATTTCGCTCTGGTTAACGGCAGACGAACGAGATTGTTGTGTGTCTCGAAGATCATCCCCATGAATGACTTGGACGGCACCAGACCGACTTCTCCTCGTTTACTATGAAACCGAGACGCTGGAGCAATAGAAGCAGATTCTGTACATCGTTCTGAAGCATTAACTCGTTGCCGTACTCTGAAGAATGCTGTCCAGGTAGGCCGACGTTACCGCAGACGAATGAGCTCGGAAATGAGTCATTACCGAGTTCATTATTCGAGAGAAAGCCCAGGATGCTGGATTCAGACCGAAGCACATTGCTCAGAACTGATACATGACTCCTAGGACGGCGAAGCGAAGATACTTTCTGAATGCCAGATGTACCATGACGTGAAAGTACGCATCTTTGAGATCTATGCTCGTAGCATAGTCGTTCACCCGAATGCTCGCTCTGACCAATCGGATGGTCTCCATATAGAATTTTGGAGCCACGATCAGCTTGTTTATCCAGCTCAGATCTATGACTGGACGGATCGAGCCGTCTGGTTTCTGAACCAGAAAAAGATGGCTGTAGAAACCTGGAGATTCCTGGTTTTCTACAACCTCTATCGCGTTCTTATCCAGAAGAGACTGGACCTCTGATAGAAGCGAGCCTCTTTCTGTGGATTTGACGGAAGCTGAGTCCATCTTGGACTTCGAGTTAACGGAGGTTTTCCTTTGAAGGACAGTTTTAGTCCTTCCGAAATCACCCCTTAAACCCAAGGGTCGTCCATAATCGACTCTCAATTGGTTGAGAAACTCGACAGTCTTCTGCCCACTGGAACACGATAGAGGTTTATACCATCACCTCCTGGACCTGCGTGGCTTGCGGAAGGAGAAACCACATCCTTCACGGCCCGCACCTCGCCCCGTCAACCTAGGAAGTCTGACCAGTTGTCTTGGCCAGTATTATGGCCCCTACCGAAGTCGCTACCCTGACGGTCTTGTAAGACCTAGAGGATGCATAGGAACCTCTATAGGAACTTCCCTTGGACGTATTCGCCCCAGAAGTGCCTGTCCCACTCTTCTCTGCTGAATCCGACTTTTTGGAAGCAGATTTGAATAGCAGAGAGTCTGAAGCTTTCTTAGTTATCTGATCATAGATTGCGGAAAGCTTGCCGTCGAAGAGAAGCTCTCTGGAGACCGGAGCAACACTGAGAGAGTTTTTCACCTTACTATCCATGCACGTGGATGTATCCAGGGCCATGTCACGTCTAACCAACTCCAGATTTGCCACTGAAATGGCAGAGTTATACGTGGAGAATGCTATGGCCCTCGAAAGAACTTTTAATGAGGTTTGTACATCCTGGAATTCTTTTCCTTCGAGATGTAATGATAACGCTCTGGTAAGGTGATCTGTGTACGATAATGCGTCTAAGCTAGCCCTGTTAGACGAAATTGTCATTTCCAACATCGTGGTTGGAATTGACATAGACGACGGTATAGACAATTATAGGTCTTCGGCCTGGTCGTCTATAGACGCAGAGGAACTCTCGGTATGCCCTGTCCTGCCGTTTCAAATTATTCCTTGAATTGATGAAAGGCAGATGTAGAGCATTTGCCGATAAGAAACCAGACCTGCCCGTTTTGGTAGCAAGTTTATATATAGCGTCATTCAATAGTTCAAATGTCCGTGAGACATTTCTGGACTGTGTCGGAAACTCAGGGACGATGTCCCTAAACCGATTAAAGAATTCTGTGTCCAGTGGCGCTATCAGTCTCTTATCCGGCAATGCAGCATTTTGGTCCGGAGGAACAACGTCAGGAAGATAATGCCGGATGAACTCTATGGCAATTTTATGTTGTTCCGAAAGGGAAAATTCCAACTCCTCCGTATCCCTTTCGCCATCCTGTCGTAATTCTTGGTCGTCCGTGCCTGAACCTGCAGCGGAACGTACCGACCCAGCTTCCTCAGATAATTCCTGATCCGACAGAGTTTCTGTCGGTTGCTGGGATGCTGCGATAATTTGTGCTATCTGCAATAGCACGTCCGTAACGGATGCCTGTGGAGCTGCGGTCTTACAGGATTTAGCCGCTGGAAGCTCCTAGAACGTTGACTCCTGCATACTTCTTTTATGCGAACGTCCAGAGTATGAAGGCCTCGTATCCTTGGCTACCGGATGGTGTGACCTGGTTTCCATGGAATCCCTGGTCGGCAAGGTTGGCTGGATATCACTGGTCATGTAGCCAAGGTGCGGTCGTGTGTGCTGTCGTGAGGATGAGGAAGCCAATAGAGCAGTCTCTCCGGACTGTCTATATAACGGAGCGTCCCGAGCGGTGGACGTATGCTCCGACTGAGGAACGTTTTGTGCCACAACATCTGGGCCCATAGGTTGTTGTACGAGAGAGGTACCACTCTCGCTCGCAGCCCGGATGGACCTGGACAAGCTAGGAACCTGACTAATAGGCTTCCTCCGTACCATCCTCGTATCTGTCGTCACTTGATGTGCACGTTGTATTTTTATAGTGCTCGCACCGCCCAAATCTCCTTCCTGGACTGCAACGGATGAACCCGGCTACCTAGCCATTCGATGAATGGTCGCTACACCGGGTGAGCTAGCAGACGCCAAAGCCGTCGATCCTACTTGGGACCTCTTAGGCAACTGACGTATCTGCATGAGCACTTTTGCCGCTAGCTCTTCATTTGACTGTGACGACGGAAGCACACTTTTCGAAGAGATCACGGAAACATTACCCTGTTCTTGTTCCTCAATGAGGCCTGTGGAGCCGCGGTCTTATGTAATTAGCCACTGGAAGCTCCAGGGACGTTCATTCCTGCATTTATATAATATGCGAACATCCCAACTGGAAAGGCCTCGTATCCTTGGCAAGCGGATGGAGTGACCTGATCGACGTGGATTCCCTGGTTGGCAAAGCAGGAACTCCAGGGACGTTCATTCCTGCATTTATATAATATGCGAACGTCCCCTGGAAATCTGTGGTCACATAGCCATGGTACGGTCGTGTGTGCTGACGTGAGGATGAGGAAGCCAATAGAACAGCCGCATCGGACTGTCTATGCGACGGAGCGTCCCGAGCAGGAGGAGTGGACGTATGCTCTGACTAACGAACAAACATACAACATCGCGGCGCAGATGTTGTAAGAGAGAGGGGGCCTCTCTCGCTCGTGGTCCGGATAGACCTGGACGAGCTAGCTACCGGACTGACAGGCTTCCTGCGTACTATCCTCGGATCCGTCGTTGCTGGGTGAGCATGTTCAATGTTTATAGTGCTCGCATCACCCAAACAGCTTTCCTGGAACGCAACGGACGAACCCGGCTGCCGAGCCATTCGATGAATGGTCGCTACACCGGGCGGACTAGCGGAGATCAACGCCTTCGATCCTACTATGGACCTCTTTGGCAATTGTCGTATTTCCATGAAAAATTAGCCGCTAGCCCTAATACTGCAACAACGGAGACACACTTGTTGAAGGTTGAAGACATCATGGAAATATCACCCTGTTCTTGTTCTTCTGAAAAAGAGACTGATAAACTAGAGTGACCTTGCGGAGAGAGGACAGGAATGGACCCCTCACCGCTAACAATATACCGTGACACACGTCTCCAACATTGTCATTCCAATTAGCACTGAGCAAGAATTAGTGCGAGTACATTGACTACAGGAACACAATGAACATGAGAATAAGAGGAAGATTTCCTCGCATTACAATTGAACAATATTTTTTCATCATGAAAAAATATAAACAGTCATAGTACTCGCACTAACCCTTGAAACAAAGATACATAATATAATATAATCCATTATAACTTTTCGAAAAAATAATTTCACAAAAAAAAAAAATTTTTGAAAAATTTTCAGAAGCGCCCAAGTTTCCAATGGGAACAATGAGCCCAAATGGATCCCAAATGGCTCATGGGAATACTCAATGATGTATAACCATCAATCTGATACATTCTTACATGCTATTACCAGGATTCAATGTGTAGTTTTCATAAATTTTTCTATTGCTGTATTCTACTGGGTAACACTGAATACTCAAAACAATTGTGGTATAACGGGCTTAAAAAAATAAGCCACAAACAAAAATTACAAACCTGGCTCTAAGTTATTAATAACCATTTCTCGAACATCTTTGCCCTTCAAGCCACCTAATTTTTTGTGATCAACATATATCTGGTAACCTTTAATTCTCAAATCCTGATGCATTTTGGGTGGAGTCCACTCTAAAGTTGCCTACAAAGATTAACAAAAGAGTAAACAATAACTCTGTGACTGATGTTTTAATATATCAAATGACAAGCTGAAAGTTTTAGAAAATACGCTGCAATTCTCTGCAAGAAAAATATTGAACTCCAATGGCCAATGGTTTTGTTTCAGCCATCCTGCTACAAACTTGCAAATATGCATAGCTTCAGGGCACTATTTTTTTGGCAAACATTTTCACAATGAATCTTGTAGACCAAAAATCAATTTAGTTAGTTATGATTGTTTTGAATGCTTGATCAGTTGAGTGCTGAAGCTTTATCTCTGATCTGCTAAAAGAGAGACAGGAAGCGATATGTTGCTTTTCCTGCGAAATCCTTCAACCATAACTTTCTAATAATGGTGAAAATGGTTAATTTATCCTTTTGTACAAACCAGGTGCTTTCCAATAATTAAAAAAAAATTTTCAAGTTATTTTTTAAATTAGAGTATCGAAAACAAAATAAACAGGCTCCAAATGGCCTGAAGTGCTCACCTACCAAGACTCACAATATTGTTAAAACTTGGGGCCTCATGACATCCAAAATGTGGCTGGGGCTTCATGATACTTGAAATATGATCCCAAGGGCTCAAGCTGAATAAATGTGTAACTCACCCTTACATCTATCAAACTTGAAAGCATTTGGAATACAGTTTGAGAGAAGTGTTAAAATCTGAGGGCCCCATGAGACCTCTAAATATCACCACATGGACAACCTGTAGCCCATCCTTCCAAAGATGTTATATATCAAATATTAGAGTTGTGGTTTGAGAGAAGAAGATTATGGACGTTTTCTTCATTAGTTAATAATTTTGGATTTCAACAGCCAGGGCCACCTTGTGTCAGACAGTTTTACAGGTGGAAGAAGCAAGAGTACCCATTACTGAGCAATGGTGAACAACTGTCAGACTTCCCAACAGACTAACACTGCATAAGCAGGGTTAGCAATGGCCAAAGGCAATTGTTCCCAGTATGCCTTAGTACACAGTGCCACTATGCCCCTAGGACACAACAGTTATTGCATATGTCAGTATCAAGCAGTGGACCTTTCAGTTTGAAGTCCAATGACCTAACCACTGAGCTACTGGACTTTCCCAATTATGAATCAAGTTAAAAACTGTGTACATTTTATGGCAAGGGCACGATTTGAACAAATCTGTAATCATCACAAAGATGATGGCGATTAAACATTAAAGCATTTAGGGCATTGATCTTGGGAGAACATTTTTGAATCTTTTCTTCATCACTCATCTGAAAATCTGGGGGATCTTAGGGTCTCCTAAATATGACCCCAGGGGTCTGATTTAAACAAAGTTGGAAAATATTCTTAATAAGATGTTATATATTAGACATGGAAGCAATTCGAGCAGTGGTTTGAGAGAAGATTTTTTCATGTTCAATCCATTACCCAGAGAGATAAATACTGGACAGCCAATGACACACTGAATTTGATATGAGGGGCTGGACTGAAACAAACTTGTGAATTACTGCTACACAGATATTAAAGTATCAAACATACAAGCATTTGAAGTGTGAGTTGAAAAACAAAGTTTTTTTTTTTATTGGTTTCCCACTATTCCATTGTTAAAACTGAGGTGCCCCTAAGTATGGCTCCAGTGGTTTGATTTAAAAAAAAATGTACATTGTACATTATACTTACAAAAATAGTATATGTGAAGCATGGTAGCATTTGGAATTGTAATTTGTGAGAAAATTTGTCTTTTTATCCAATTTCCCGCAGTGAAAATGAGAGAACCCCTATTAGAACCCTTAATAAAACTAATCATGATTCTTTTAATCAGTATGAATTTACTCCCTAAATGAGTGCTCTATACTAAATATAAATTAGTTATGCTGTGCAGTAGAGAAAAAAAAGTTAAAAAAATTTATAGTAATTTATATATTTTTTATACTTACCAATGACCCAGACATAGTTGCTGGTGCTAACTCTTAAAATATAGGGCCAAACACAAATTTTGCCCCCCAATCCCCAAAATTTGCATCTAAAACCAAAGAAAACATGTCCTGAATGGCCCTCCACACTTCACCTCTACTGCGCATGTGCAGTGTCAAGGACGTTCCGTAATTGGCGCCATTAATCATTCTAATAACCAGTGCCTGGTAAGCGCTATGTACTCAGCGGGGAGGTAAGAGTTCCCAACTCCTGGGAGGGCCATCCCCGTCTGGGTCATTGGTAAGTATAAAAAATATATAAATTACTATAAATTTTTTAACATTTTTATACTGTACCAATGACCCAGACATAGCTGAATAGTAAAAAGGCTGGAGGGCCAAGGACATAGAGCAAGATGGAATACGCTCAATTATATAAAATAGAGTCATCCCCTCTAGGGAAAAAGAAGTATTAGGCCTTACATGTATCTTTCTTATTTAAGATAAATTAGAAAGATACAACACCTACCAAAATTGAGCATCATACATCCATGTACTCTATTAATATCTAGTATAATCCTTATACTAATAATTTTTAAAGTAAGCCAATAAATAAAGTAAGTCTAGAGAATAGAGACTCTTTATACTCCTTAAAAGTGTCTGAGGATTGTATAATAATGTCCGTTGACACGTGCTATATTCAAAAGCTATACTTTAAAAACTAAGACCTGAATGAATTTTTAAAACATAAACTTCTCGCTAAACAACCATCCCAATAACAGCTCAGAATTACTAACTCTGGAGGAGGTATCCCCTTGTTTTCATAGTAAAACAGGTGACCCAAGGGAACACCCTCCCCCCCCCCCTTTTTCTTGCCCTGGGTCAAATAGCCCAGAGCGAAGAGGGCAGCAGAACGGAGTCACTGCCGAAACAGACAGCCTACCTAGCTATAGTAGCAACTGTTAAGTGAATGACATTCTGAGCAGTAGATAATAGACCTAACAAAAGAGGCCTCCAGAAATGGACTCGATATTTCTGAGATAAAAATTCATGAATGTGGATGGCTGAGCGCAATGAGCAGCCTTCAAAAATCTATAATAGCGACACTATTAATGTAAGCCCAAGATGTAGAAGAACTCTTACTTCATGAGCCGAAATCTCAAACACAACTGCTGAGTCAATGATATACCATAAGCAGTATCGATAGTAATTGAATGCATTAGCAATAGAATGGAGCGTAACGTCCTTCTATTAGGCATCAAAGACAGAAGAAGCTTACGCCCGTAATAATAAACAGATATCTGTTTATAAATACATAAACTCTAACCAGACAGAGTAAAGGCCTATGCCCGTACGAAGACGGAAGGACCTTAATAACAATAGGTTCCGGATATTAATTAGGAGCCTGACTCTTATGCAAAAATCCAACCTAAATAGTAAAGGAAGTAGTGATTCCGAAACTACGAAAGTGAAAATCATCCACCGATAGTGCATGAAACTCACTGACTCTTCAGTAAAAGAGAAGCCAACAGAATTACTGTCTAAAAGGTCAGAATTTGAAAACTACTGTTTCCAGAGGCTCAAATGATTACTTAGCTAAAAAAGAACCGAAGTTAAATTCCATATATGAATTTAATCTAACGATTCTAAGTCTATTTATCGAAAAGTTACTAACTGATTTAGATAAAGAGACATAAGACTCAATTGTAAACTATCATAGAGTGCATAGGTATGAGGTAACATAAACCTATAACCTTAATAGTAACAGGCTGCAGTAGATCTTGTCAAACAAGTATACTAAAAAGTTGCAATGACTAGTATGGAGGGACCAACAATATCAACATAGTGATCCCTACACCAACGACGGAAGAGCCGCATAGTATAGCGAAGAAGAGGTTCTCCTAGTAAGAAATCGCATCCAAAGCTCGTCCAGCACAATGCTTACAATGCAATAAGGACCACACAACGGAATATGTGAAGGTTGAGACCTTGCGGGTTGTGATAAAGATGACACGATTTTACCCAGCGAAAAAAGATCCTCTCATGGAGGAAGATTTCGCGTTAAGTCCCACAGTAGACATCAGAGTAAATTAATCCACGGTCTCTGTGAAGACAAGAGATGCTATCAACAGAAATGTATTGTGGTTGTTTATCTTAGCAATACTTGCTGAAACAACAGCGCAGGAGGATACGCATATCCTATCATTCCGTCCTATTAGATCAATAGAGCGTTAACAACATAAGCTCAGAGATCCGGACAAGCAAACACATACGTCTGCAATTGACAAGCAAGTTGTGTCGTAAATAAATTATCATTGGGCGCTCCCATTGATAGCAAATCTGATTGAATACTTGTTTGTTGAGAGTCCATTCTGACGGCAACAAGCGACCCATAAGTGAATGGGAGTCCGGTAATACAATCAGACGACCCGGAATATGATGGACCGAAGCAGAACTTGGTGTACTATAACAAACAGAAGGATTCTTTCCATTAAATTGAATAACGGAAACGAATGAGTGCCTCCCTGGTTCCGGAGATACGCCACTACTGTCGAATTAACGGACAGGATTTGGACATGCGTTACTGAATAATGTTCATCCAATGCCATAAAGCAAGCCTAAAAAAACATTATTCCGTGGAAGATAAGTGCTTGCTTAGAGACTGCGGAACCCAAAGACCCTGGCACTTCGAATCCGTTGGGATCAATATTATATCCCAACCTGTTTGACTGGCAACCGGCATAATTATAAAACTCGGATCCGGCAACTGCAGTGGCACTCTCTGAGTCAACCACCGAATGTTTGCCCCAGTCTGAATCTCTTGCTACACTAGATAGACAAGAGAACGTGTAAATCGAGCAATTCATGGATTGCTGAAAAGTTGCTGTCGAAGAGAAGCTTCTCCGAGAACGAAGCGACTCTGAGAGAGTTCTTCACCTTACTATCCACACGCGTGGATGTAGCTAGGGCTGTGCCACGTCTAACCAACTCCAAGCAGCCACTGAAGGGCGGAGTTATATGTGAACAAACTACTGCCCTCAAAAGAAATCACATTGAGGATTATATCCCGGAATTCTTTCTCTTGAAGACGTAATGATAACGCCTCAGTAAGGTGGATTACGTATGATAAAGCGTCTAAGTTGAGTCTATTAGACATCATTGTCGTTTCCAACATTGTGGTTGGAAAAGACATAGACGGCGAAAAAGATTATTCCCAGTCTTAACCACGCCGTCTAGAAGCATATGAACTCTCGGTATGCCCTGTTCTGCCAAAAAAAATTATTTGTATAAATGATAAAAGGCAGAAATGAGCATTGCGGACAAGAAACTAAACTATCATGCTTGGTAGCAGGCTTATATATATATATATATAGCGTCGATAAATAATACACATGTTCTAATGACATTATTGGACTGTGTCGGTAAGTCAGGGACAATGTCCCTGAACCGATCCAAAATTCCGTGTCCAATGACGCTACAAGTCTCTTATCCAACATCGCAGCAATGTAGTCCGAAATAACAATCACTGGAAGATAATGCCGGAAGATATGTATGGCAGCTTCCGATGCTACGAAAGGGAAAACTCGAAATCTTTCGAATCCCTTTCGCCATCCTGTCGGACCCTATAAAGCGTTCGGTCGTCCGTACCTGAAGCAACCGCGGACCGCACCGACCCAGCGCCGTCAGATAATTCCTGATTCGACCAAGAAACTGTCGATTGCTGGGATGCTGCGAAAAAACCTGTGCTAACTCGGATAGCACGTCCGTCACTGAGGCCTGTGGAGAAGCGGTCCTACAATGCATTGCCGCTGGAAGCTCCGTGATCGTTACCCCGTGCATACTACTAATATGCGAGCGAACGGAGTGTATAGGCCTCGTGTCCCTTGGCTACCGGATGGCGTGACCTGTTCGCCGTGGAATCACTGAATGACGAAACTGATCGGATACTCGAGGTCACGTAGCCAATGTGCGGTCGTGTGCACTGCTGTGAGGATGAGGAAGCATTATCGACAGTCTCTCGGACTGTCAATATAACGGAGCGTCCCGAGCGACGGACATATGCTCCGAATGTAAAATATCTGAACCACAACATGCGGTCCCCTATGTTGTTGGACGAGAGAGGGACCTCTCTTGCTCACAGCCCGGACGGACCTGGACAAGCCAGGAACCGGACTAACAGGCTTCCTCCGATCTGTCCTCAATCCGCCGTCACTGGGTGAGTACTAAAGCAATTATAGTGCTCGCATCACCCGAATCTCCTTCCTAGACCGCAACGGACGAACCCGGCAGCCGAACCATTCGATGAATGTACGCTACACCGGGTGAGCTAGCGAATGTCACTCCGTCGATCCTACAAGGGACCTCTTAGGCGATAGACATATTCAATGAGCACTTATTGCCGCTAGCTCTTCATTAACTATGACGACAGAGGCACACTTTTGAAAGACATCTCCGTAACTTTGCGAACAAGAAATTTAGAAATGCTTGGTAATAGCAAGCATATAATAATAAATATATATAGCGTCGTTCAATAATTCGAAAGTTTGTGTGACATTATTGGACTATGTCGGAACTGAGGGACGAAGTCCCTGAATCGAACCAAAAAATTCTAAGTCCACCAACGCTATCAGTTTCTTGTCCGGCATCGCAGCATTCTGGTCCGACGAAAGAACCTGTAGAAGATCAAGTCAGATGACATACACAACAGCATATGTTGTTCCGAAAGGGAAAGCTCGAAAACCTCCGAATCCCTTTCGGTATCCCGTCGGACCGGATGAAATTTTCGGACGTCCGTACCCGCTTCCGCGGAGCGTCCCGACCCAGCATCGTCGGATAAAACATTATGCGACAGATTCAGTTGTTGCTGGGATGCTGCGATAAACTGTGCTATTTAGGACAGCACGTCCGTCCCCGAGGCCTGTGCAGTAGCGGTCTTACGATGCATTGCCGCCGGAAGCTCCGTGTACGTTGACTCCCGCACACTTTCCTATGCGAACGTCCGGAGTCTGCAGGCCTAGTGTCCCTGGCTACCGGATGGAGTGACCTGGTCGCCGATGATTCTCTGACTGGCGAAGCTGACTGGATATCCGGGGTCACGTAGCCAAGAGCGGTCGTGTGCGCTAACATGAGAATGAGGAAGCCTTATTGACAGTCTCTCCGGACTGACTATATGTCGGAGCGTCCCGAGCGGCAGACGTATGCTCCGAATGCGAAACATTTTGTACCACAACATCTGGGGCCAGATGTTGTTGTACGAGAGAGGGGCCTCTCTCGCTCGCCGTCCGGATGGACCAGAACGAGCTATGAACCGGACTAAAAGGCTTCCTCCGTTCTCCCTCTAATCCGCCGTCACTGGGTGTGCATTTGGTTGATTTATAGTGCTCGCATCACCCCAAAACTCCTTCTAGACCGCAACGGACGAACCCGGCTGCCGAACCATTCGATGAATGGACGCTACACCGGGCGAGCTAGCGGACGTCAAAGGCCGTCGAACCTACTAGGGTCCTCTTAGGCAATTGGCGTATTTACATGAGCACTTTTCCGCTAGCCCTTCATTAATTGTGACGACGGAGGCACACTGCTGGAAGACATCACAGATACATCACTCTAATCTTGATCATCTGAAATAGAAATTGATAAAGTAGAGGGACCCTGCGGGGAAAGGACCGGAATGTCCAATTCTCCACTAACATACCGTGACATACGCTTCCCATGTTGTCATCGAAATCATCAGATACAGAACAGGAGTTAATGCGAGTACACTGACCACATATAGAATGATTATAAAAGTCAGAGGAAGACTTCCTCTTATTACAATTGATCAAAATCCTTTCAATGTGAAAAGAAAACAAAGTCCTGGTACTCGCACCAACCCCTGACAATCAAAATACATAATAATAATATGATCCATTAACATAGAAAAAATAATTGAAATCAGAATATTTTGAAAAAATATTTTTTCAGAACAGCCCAAGTTTCTGAAAAGTAACGTTGAGCCCCAATGGATCCCAAGCCTAAGTGTGGACAAAAAATTTAAAAATATTTTAAACAATTTATGCAACACTTACGAACAATAATAATGTATCTAGTTATGATTAAATTAACATCAAGATATTATTTTCAAGAAATCCCCCCTCACACAGAGGGCTGTTGTAAATGTAAACAATGAGTGTAAAAACACTAAAATAAGACTCCAGGCACCCAGGCCCAAAATCAGTTACCAACAATACACTATCTGATGCAAAACAGAGACTTCCAGGGAAGAAACTGCAGAACATCAGATGGTAGATGCAGAACACAATGCCTAACCACCCATAGTTGAAGATGTAAACATGGGGAAAAGAACAGAATTCATTCTGTTATTCAGCTAAAACTCCCAAGAAATTTTAGTAATAATAATTACAGAAACTATGCCAAAAGCATGGGAGAATAGCAAGAGGGGACTTAAAGGAAAGGGAGAGAGGAAAACACTGAAAAATCAGTGTAACTAAATAACAAGAATGACAACAAAATGGCTGCTGCCTCGAAAATAGGTAACTTAACATAATTTCATTAAAAAATTTTAGGATACAGCCCTGATAATATTCTGTCACACATTTTTCCTCTCCTCCTTCTCTATCCTCCTTAGAATCACCATTTCACTAATATTTATGTGTCTGGCATCATTTAAACTGAGATTTACAAGCACAAAGATCAGTCAGATGTTAACTGATGAAGGGCCAAACTTAGAATGATTAATGGCGCCAATTTCGGAACGTGAGAGGTGAAGTGTGGAGGGCCATTCAGGACATGTTTTCTTTGGTTTTAGATGCAAATTTTGGGGATTGGGGGGCAAAATTTGTGTTTGGCCCTATATTTTAAGAGTTAGCACCAGCAACTATGTCTGGGTCATTGGTACAGTATAAAAATATATATTTTTTTGTTCTTGATTTATTTTGTAGAGATTTCCATGAGACTACAAACTCTTTTTTTCACAAATCAAGAACATAGTATCCACTCAAAACATATGTTAAATTTATTCAAACTGGCTCGAGGATTTCAGAGTAAAGCAAAATCTAAGCAAGACAAAAAATCTTGACCCTCCCATCATGGTGACTTGCCCACAAACTTCCTTCTACACCATAAAAGAAAATCTAATACATGAACCTATCAGCAAGTCATTGCACCTGCTCATGAGGAGATTTTTTCAATGGGATGGCTTATCACCACTCCATCTCCCTCTCTATAGGGAAAGAATATTGATTTTCACACAATTGAATTACCCCCACTCAAGTCATCATTGAAAAGAAATTTTATTGGAGTCGAGACAGCGATAGATGGATGGATGGACCCTTAAGTGGCTTTTCTGTTGTTGTAAACCCAACCCCCTGCTACTTAATGAAAAAGGAAACAAAACTTAGACAATGGAAATCTTTTGTGTCAGATGGATGGATGTGCCTATTTTTTTATTTATTTATTTATTTATTTATTTATTTATTTATTTATTTATTTATTTATTAGGGTTTTAACAACACTTTAACAGCCAGGGTCATATCATGTCGGTGACAGTTCTAAAGGTTGAGAAAGCTGGAGTACCCAGAGAGAACCACCGAGCAACGACAAGCAGCCGTCAACTCTCCAACATCGTAACTCTCAATTCTGCACCGCCTCACAGGCAGGGTTAGATTGGTTGAAGCAATGCACACCATCGACGTGCAGTACCCCTTAGTACACAGTGCCATCGTGTCCCCATGTAGGCAATCAGGGTTAAGTACCTTGTTCAAGGACACAACGCAGGAGCGCGAATCAGTCGCTGAAATGGTCACCCATCCAACTACTAACGCACTCGACATTACTTAACTTCAGTGATCTAACGAAAACCAGTTCAGACAGACAGACAGGCAGGCAGGCAGGCAGGCAGGCAGTGATCACTATAGTTCAAACCGACTTAATTATACTAAATTACTGTAGGAGCGCTAAGCTGAAAATCATTGATGATATTACCTGGTACAGATCAACACCAGTTACTTTGATAGATGGTGCTCCAGGAGGTCCAACGGTTGTATAGTATATGACAGAAGACGTTGTCTGGATTTCACAAGGCTTCTCTCCATGAAGCATGGTATAGTTTGCTATGACATAGAGTCTGAAATTAAACAAAAGAAGACTGCACAAATCATGCTAATTTACACTCCATCTCTGCATGCAAAAATATGTCCAACATGTACACTTTTCAAAACCAAAGAGACATAACTCTTAGATGAAATACTCTAGCATCATAATTCAGGAGCTGACAGAGATTTGTATTACATCTAGAGTATAAAAGGTTTGAGTTGGGAATCCATCGATTGGAGATTGGAGATCCCTAATCTGTGATTGTTAAGTTTTCTAATTGGTGCATTTGATAGAGGGTGCTATTTGAAGTATGCCCCAAAGTTCGTTTAAATTACTTCTCGAGTACATCAGTGAAACTGATGCCAAAAGTTTCGTTTCGGCACTGTGATTACAGATATGACATTCTTAAATGCCAAATTTGGTGCGAAATGCATTTAAGAATGAGCACTACTTTGACATTTAAATCACATTTTGAATTCATTGATGAAACTTTGTGGAAATATTCTTTAGTCCTCACTGATCAAGGATATGTGGCTCTTAAGTGATGAATTTGATGCAAAACCCATCAAGAACAAGCTGCAGGAGGTGCTATATATTTTCCGTTTAAATCACATGTTTAATACACCAGTGGAACTTGGTGGAAATAGCCTTTTGACCTCAGTGATCAAGGATCTGTAGTTCTTATGAATTTGGCACCCAATACACACACATAAGTAGAGGTTAGGTGTCAAATAGGCCAAATTCCTGTTTATGGGAAACAAAAACCACCACTGAGAGGTCATGATGAATAAACAGCTGCGTCATGAGCGCATGATATGCCCGTTATTAATTACAAGAGGGAACCACACAATATGAGTACATGTCAGGTTACATATACTTGCCACCAAAAAATCATGAAAATTGCTCAAAGTCCAACATGTGGAAAATTGCCTATATTTTGATGAATAAAGTCCCATAACTCTGGAATGACAAATCGGACAGCGACACAAATCGAAAGGGAGATTCCTTCTATCAACATATACT
This sequence comes from Pictodentalium vernedei, assembly GCA_031216915.1. Taxonomy (NCBI): domain Eukaryota; kingdom Metazoa; phylum Mollusca; class Scaphopoda; order Dentaliida; family Dentaliidae; genus Pictodentalium; species Pictodentalium vernedei. The sequence goes on from CM062296.1 coordinate 576,289,856, forward strand.
TGCAACCAAAAAATCATGAAAATTGCTCTAAACATTTTCAAGTTATTGTTCGACATGTGAAAAATAAAGTCCCATAACTCTGGAATGACTAATCGAGCGGCGACACCAACCAAAAGGGAGCTTCCTTCCATCAACATAAACCACCTACCAAAAAAATTGTGAAAATCTCTCGAAGCGTTCTCGAGTTATCGTACGACATGTAAAAAATCGACAATTTTCCAAGTAATAAAGTCCCATAACTCTGGAATGACTAATCGAACGGCGACACTAAACGGAAGGGAGCTTCCCTCCATCGATATACATCACCTACCCAAAATTCACAAAAATCTCTCAAAGCGTTCTCGAGTTATCGTATGACGTGTAAAAAATCCATAATTTTCTAAGTAATAAAGTCCCATAACTCTGGAATGACTAATCGAACGGCGACACTAAACGAAAGGGAGCTTCCCTCCATCGATATACACCACCTACCCAAAAAATCACTCAAAGCGTTCTCGAGTTATCGTACGTGTAAAAAATCAACAATTTTCTAAGTAATAAAGTCCAATAACTATGGAATAACTAATCAAACGGCGACACTAAACGAAAGGGAGCTTCCCTCCATCGATATACACCACCTACCCAAAAATCACGAAAATCTCTCAAAGCGTTCTTGAGTTATCATACGACATATGACCGGATGGACGGACAGACAGACAGCGGTATACCATAATACGACCCATTTTTTCAAAACGGACGTATAAAAACTAGTTGAAATATCGTCATTAATTGTAATCAAACCAGTAAGATGTGAAAGACTTTATCAGATATGAAATTTACATTACATTCTGAATTCTGCATCATCATTTTGTGTAGAAATCCTTTATATTCTTTGCATTCATATTCCAAGTAAATAAATTCTTTTATATCATAGAATATTTAAAACATCATACCTTAAAATTTGAGCTGTAGTTGAATCTTGAAGAACAAAGAAATATTATTTTTTTCTATTAACTGTGTATTCCACAATAAAAACAATTGTTACATGTAGATGTATATTTTGAACTAAAACATGAAAGGAGCACAAGCAACTTGATCCTAACATTCTTATGCTTTAGAGGCTATGCTATATTGAAAAAAAAACAAAATTTTTTCATACGTCAATGTATAAAATGTATTGGTGATGACCAAAGCACATGCCTCTTCAGCATCCTTCGTGCATCATCAATTTCTCTCAAAGGAAAAATGTACCTATGACAGATAACTTCTAAAAGCAGAAAATTATAAATTTAAAGTAATTTGTATATTTTTATACTTACCAATGGCCCAGATTAGCTGGTGCTTAACTCAAAGTTATTAAGGGCCAAACACAAATTTTGAACCCCAAACCCCCAAAATTTGCTTGCAAAACCGAAAATTAAAAGTCCTCATGTGCAGACGTCAAAATGTGACTGGAATTGGCGCCAACATCATTCTTTGTAGAAGAGAGTACTACATAATAATTCAGCGGGGAGGAATGAGTGCCCACTCTTGGGAGGGCCATCTCCGCCTGGGCCATTGGTAAGTATAAAAATATACAAATTACTTTAAATTTATAATATTTTTACACTGTAAACCAATGGCCCAGACTAGCTGAATCGTAAAAAGGTGGAGGGCCTAGGACTTCAGAATTAGTAGACCAACATAGTTCCAATCCTGTAATTCAAGGTGAAAGAGAATTAAAATTATTAGGAATTACATGTATGTCTCTCTATACAGTAATAGAGAAGACATATCATACAAAAGGAGCCCAGTTCAAGTAATTCCGGATACTTAGCATGAAGACTATGCTAATTGGATGTAACAAGTTCCCAATTTTTAAGGTTAGCCTGGACTACTGTACTGACTCGTGTTGAAGCCCATACCCGTGCCGAAGCCCACCCCCAGCTTTTTCAGATTTGTGAACCAGGGTGCCCTACTCGAGTGAAAACCCACCCCCCAAGTTTCCAATTGTACGAAAGTTGTTTAGACAAGACGTCAAATTTACAGGCATCAGATGGAAAAACAGGTGACTTGTTGCAACAATGCACTTACCAAATAGAACTGTAATACTGTATTACGTATATGTTTAAATAGAACTGTAATACTGTATTACATATATTTTTTGGAGTTGAGATTTTTGTGTTGTTAAATTCGTCTTTTGTGTAATACATTATGTCTGTGTTCAGTGTAATAAGTCTTTATTAAAAAATTACATATCCCAAGAAAAATTGACTTATTTTTTTTGTCGACCTCGTTTTGGAAGCTGTCACTTGTTTCAAATGAGTGTGCAGGCTGCTGTCAATAGTTGTCTGAAACATGTCCACAACATATAGTTTTCACAGTGGTTGAATATCATCAGAAAGATACTGATTGAACAATGCCACTTTCGAGCGGTGCACAACTCATTGCGAAATAACACTGCAACTTTCGAGCGGTGCACAACTCATTGTGAAAACGGGTGTTCAGAAATTAATGAGAAAGTGGTAATTAAAAATAAAAAATAATTACAACTCTGGTATTTGAGAATGATATAACAATATAACCAGGGATATGATTTATGACTTATTGATTCAATAAAACAGGCTCATTTATCATTTCATCATGCTCTGCAACATGTGAAGTTAGGACTTTCAGTGTAAAATCAATTTTTTGAATGTTGCCAAGGGAAGCAACTATTTTGTTATTCATATCCCGCTGTGTAAATTTTATCTGGTCTTCATATTATGATTTTTTTTATTGTTTTTGTGTGAAGCTATATTTTGTTTTATTCGTAATAAATGTACATATTTACAAAAAACAGCTATTTTTAAGGGGGTGGTTTTCAGTGTTGAATGACATACTTACATTCATTTCTGGCTTCGCGAGTAACCTGTACAAAAAAAATGAAAACAGCACCGCATGGTTTTCTGTTTGTTTTATTCATTAAACTGAGGATTAAAACCCGAAATCTGAAAATGAAACATATGTACAAGATAATTATGAGAATTTTGAAAGCAAATTCTATAAAATTGGTGGGCGGTTTCCAAAGAAACATAACATACCCAGTGGATACTTACTTTTCTTATATCGCCAATTTCCGTCGCATCCAAATGCGACTTGCAAGCACTATTACTCGTCCCGAAGCCCACCCCCCTCCCCCCCCCGCCCCCCCCCCCCCCACACCTTGCAATTTATCCACTGCAAGCACCCCCTGGGCTTCGACACGAGTCAGTACGGTAAGCCCCAAAAATTAGGATGGCGTATTTGAGAATGAGAGAATATCCCCCACAAACATACGCCATATACAATAAAACTCCAGCTGTATGCAGGATATAATTACCCAACAAAACAGCTTCCCTCATAGTTACATACCTATCAAGCTGGAAGAGAGGTAAAAAATCCCCCCCCCTTTTCTTTTGAAGGAATCTTCAAAAAGAAAGAGGGGAGCACTCTGGTATCAGTAAAAGCGGTACCAAAAAACAATATAAATATTTGTCGGACAGGCACTCAGGTATGAATTTATTATTAATAAATGGTGCTTAACGCCACTTCAGAAGTTCAGGCTATAGCGACAATCCCGGTAATTAACATTGCCCGCTATATAACGTACACCAGAGAAGGCATATGCAGATAGGTCGAAAACCAGTGATATAATATATAACATACACATGTCCAATCGAACCACAATGAACGATCTCTGGAGAGTAAACACACTTCCGAGGTAACCCACAGGTGACCCCATTCAGGTGTACAATAAATTCTAGTAACAACACTCTCCGAAGTGTACTATCTGATATCTATGACCCTATAAACATGTGAACATACGAGTTGAGTACCGACATTAATAGAAACCTGGATCTAGAAATGGAAATAGGTATGATAAACAGGCTCCGACACGGACCGCCCTCGAAATAATTCATAATTTCTAAGGTCCACAACATACAATAGAGCTTCAGCCTAATAATTATTATGCACGTGAGCATTAAAATCCCGTATGTAATCATCTGAATACCAGTTAACTGGTTATGCAGCCTCCGAGGTACTCAAAGACTAGCAATTTATTTATGATGAAATATGCGCTCGTATATGACATATAGACGAATAATCACAGGAAACCAACCAACTAAAAAGTGGATGTGCCCATGAGGTCGCCATAGAACATGACCCAGCCGCCAATTGAGAAGTGAAGAAATGCATGTATGTATTTAAACTCATACGAGGCTTGCGGGAAGAAAACTTCGTCTTGCCCGGTAATCGCCTCTAAACACACTGGCAGTGGTGGTGGTGGGGGGGGGGGGGGATTCAAAGTCATAACGAACCCTCCTCACCCACATTACTTAATCGTTCTTGCGTTAGTCATAAAATAATATAGGAACTGTAATGGTTCCTCGCATCTAATCAACTCCATTATACCAGATGACGGATAGAAAGATGAACATGATGATTCAAGACGCATAGGAAAATCTTCTCCGTTAGTTGGCATAACAGAAATGAATGGGTGCCGCTCTGGTTCCCGATGAACGCTACTACTGTCAAGTTGTCCGACCAAATTGAACATGGACGTCCATTATTATGTGAATCCAATGTTGTAGCACTAGCTAATTAACATCATCTCGTTGATGTTCATGTGTTTCTCTTGGATCCGAGGGTCCCAAAGACCCTGTCACTTCAAGACTGCGGGACTTAGGGTCGCACCCCAACCCGTCTGACTCTCATCCCTCATAATTGTGAAAGCCGGATCCGGCAGTTGCAGTGGAACTCCCTAAGTTAACCACTGAATATCTGCCCAAATCTGAACCCTTGTTTTTCTAGGTCCATTAAAACAATACTGGTTCAAGCGAAAGCATCTTCACACTCCAGTTCTGAGTAAAGAATATCTGGAGAGGACGTGTGCGCAGGTGGCCCATCGGAATGAGATCCACAGCCGCTCCACACAGCTCCAACAATTGCATGAATTCCCTCACTATTAATGCGTCTGAGTGTAGACAAAAGCAAGCATAACAACTGACCAATCTTGCTCTGGGTAACGGCAGACGAACCAGATTGTTGTGAGTCTCAAAGCTCATTCTCAAGTGAATTGATGACTTGTACGGAGCTAGATCTGACTTTTTCTCATTTACGATGAAACCGAGATGTCGGAGTAATAGAAGCAGACTCTGAACATCGTTCTGAAGAATAATTCTATTGCCTTAACCCTGTAGAAGGTCATCCAAGTAAGCTGACGTTACCGAGTCCATTATTTGAGTAAAACGCCCAGGGGGCTCAATTCAGACCAAAGCATATTGTTCTGAACTGAATACACCTTCCCTTGTACGGCGAAAAGCAGGTACTTTTAGAATGCCGGATGTACCAGGACATGAAAGTATGCATCCTTAAATCTATGCTTGCCGCATAGTCGATCACTCGAACGCTCGCTTTTACCAACTGAATGATTTCCATAAATAAACTTTTGGAGCCATGATAAGCTTGTTATCCGGCTCAAGTCTATTACCGGTCGGAATGATCCGTCTGGCTTCGGTACGAGGAACAGGTGACTGTAAAAATTTTGAGAATCCTGATTCTCGATGACCTGTATTGCTTCCTTGATAAGAGAGCTTATATCTCCGGTAGGAGAAAGTCTCTTATGCAAGAATTTGATGGAAGATTTGTCCAAGCGGACAACTTAGTGTTTTTTTTTTTGCTCGGAATGATAGCCGCAAGCCGTCCGAGACTACACTTCTCACCCACTGATCTTCCGTGATTGTTATCCATTTTTTGCAGAGCTTGATAACCTTCCGCCAACTGGCCAGCAATAGAGGTCTAAACCATCACCTGTATGACCTGTGAGGCTTACTGGAGGAGGAACTACGTCCTCCCCATGAAAAACCTTGTCTTGTCGGCCTCGGTGCATCTGACCTATAGTCCCGATCAGACCTACGCCCCTTTCCCGAGTCGCTATACTGATAACCTCCAGAGTAATTATAAGAGGGTTTCTTGTACCCTAGTGAGGAGTTTCCTTTTGACAATTTTTTGTCCGGAATGCCCTCCTTTACTCTTGTCTGAAGCAGGTCGTAGTTACGCCAACTTGAAAAGCAGAGCACTAGACGCTTTCTTAGTAGCCTGTTCATAGACTAACGAAAGCTAGTCATCGAAAATAAAATGTCCGGAAACCGGAGAGAGCTTTTCACCTTGTCATCTTATCAGTGATGACGACTCAAGGGCAGCATCACGTCTGATTAACTCCAGATTAGCCACTGTTAGGGCGGAGTTATACGAGGTATACATAATTGCCCTGGAAAGAACACTAAGAGAGGTACAAACATCCTCAAATTCCTTTCCCTTGAGACGTTGCGCCATAGCTCTTGTAACATGATCCGCATAAGACATAATGTCAAAATTCGCTCTATTTGAAAAAATTGCCATCTCAATTGTGTCTGAGCGAATAGTGAATGATACAGATGAGGATACCTCTTGATCTCCGGCCCACTCATCCAATCGTAGAAGAACTTTCTGAACATCTTCCCCAACTTTTTTTAAAAGAACGTGGTCCAAAAAACGGTATGTATTCGGAAGATGAAGATAAGAAACCGCCTTCTTCCTCGCACTCAAGAGGATAAATACGGCATCGTCTATATGACCGAAGGCCTGCAACACCTACATAAACTGAACCGGAAAAGAAAGGACTTCCTCCTTTGTCTGGATAAACGACGCCAGTGGTTTCTCTCTTGTCGTCGCAGCATTCTGATTCGGTGGAACAAAATCAGGGTAGTATTGGTGGATGAAACCCTGTACTGTTCCGAAAGGGAAGGGTAATCCTCTTCCTTATCCCTTTCACCATCCAAGAGAATCAGTTGCGAATCTCGGTCCATTGTATCTGCACAAACAGGCGACTGGACCGAACCAGCACCGTCCGACAGCTCAGATTCTGAGTCTGAGGTAGACTGCATCTGCACTTGCTGAGAAGCTACGATTAGCTGCGCAATCTGCAACAGCAAGTCCATCATCGAGGCCTGAGAAGCAGCGGTTTCCGTTCCTCAGCCGCATGCTGCTCCTGGAACGGTGTGTCAGAAACGGATCCTTTCTCCGAACGTCCCGATGATCAAGGCCTCATCTCCCTAGCTACCAGATGGTCCGACTTCACAGGTGAAGAGTGGTTCCTTCTTCATGCAGCAACCTGGATATCCGAAGTCGGGTAGCTAGGATGTGGTCGTGTGTGCTTAAATAATGTAGCGGAGGAAGCTGTGACTGAAGCCGACCCTGGCTGCAGACTAGATGGAGCGTCCCGAGCGGCGGGCAGACATATGCTCCATCTCGCGAAGTTTCCAACCAGAAAACTTCATTTCGGCCTTGTGAAAAGTAGCGGAAAAAGCTTGGACTGAAGCTGACCCCGGCTGCAGACTAAACAGAGCATCCTGAGTGGAGGGCGGAAATATGCTCCGGCTTGTGCAGGTTTCTCAAAACAACATCTGATCCCAGACATAGCACACGTGGATGGGTGTCAGAATATCATCACCATGTTCATGTTCCACTGAAACAGAAATTGACAGAATGAATTAAAACGCGGTAAGATGATCTGATTCTCAGAACCTCACCGCCAACAATGTACCGTGTCACCCGACTCCAACATCAGCCATCCCAGTGCAACACAAGAATGACAAAAGTCCGCAGGAGTGTATCAACTAAAGTCAATATCAGTCCTCCAAACTCAACAACAATATGTATATATAACTGAGATACATGAATAATAGCCATCATAATTAAATTCAAAATATTTTTTGTAAACAAAAAAATTTTGAAAAATGACCAAGTTCCCAAAGGGAACATTAAGAGCCCAAGGGCATCCCGATAGAGCCTAAGTGTGGACAAAATCCAAAATTTTTAAGCTACACTACCGGATTAACAATCCAAGTATCCTACAGAATACTACAGTTAATAGAATATATAAAACTACTTATATATGAGGACGTTGATAATGTAAACAACATCAATGTAAACAAGACATCAGGCACACAAAAAGGCCCAAAATCAGAACCAACTGAAATGCTATCAGATGCAAAGCTAGATCTTTATATGAAGAAAAAACGATACATCAGATAGAAGATGCAAGACTAAATGGCCTAACAACCCTAGGGTGAGGACGTAACCCTGGGGAAGAAACAGAATAATATTCTGTAATAAATGTTAAACTCCCAAGAAATTTCATAAAAAATTTCAATAAAAATTAGCCAAAAAGCTTAAGAGTTTAACAGGAAGGGTTTATGGAAGGATACTTAACAAACAGTGGAATAATCATTTTTAAAAATAATGACGTCAGGCATATGTCTCGAAATTGGGAAACATAAAATAATTTTATAAATATAAAGTTACAGCCCTGAATGTCCAAAACCACCGTTGAACACTTCCTTCACCCAATAACAGCCTTGTATCCACCAATTCTTGCATTGATTTGTGTCTGGCATCCTCAAAAAAGGAGATTTTAAAGAACAGATGTCATTTCATTGTTGATGACTTTTAGGGCCAAACAAAGAATGATGTTGGCGCCAATTCCGGTCACTTCCTGACGTCTGCGCATGCATGGAGAGTAAATGTATGGAGGGCCAGATAGGACTTTTAATTTTCGGTTTTGCAATCAAATTTTGGGGATTGGGGGGTTCAAAATTTGTGTTTGGCCCTTAATAACTTTGAGTTAAGCACCAGCTAGTCTGGGCCATTGGTTTACAGTGTAAAAATATGCCTTGAACAACTCTTTGATAAAGAAATTACATGTAGATTCAAAGACTAAGATGGCATCCGGTTATGCAATATTGGTTTATATGATGATGAGAGGAGGGGAGGATAACCTAGTTTACCCCTTCCCAATAAATTTGGATTAGCAAATGAGGGAAGAAAATTCCAGGTGTGGGAAAGATAAACAAGATTATCTTCCCCTCCCTTCTCTCTTCACTGTATAAATTAATATTGTACAACAAGATGTCATCGAACTCTTTGAATCTACATGTGATTTCTTCATCAAAGAGTTGATGGAGGCATTTTCTGCTTTTAGAAGAATAAGTTATCTGTCATAGGTACATTTTGCCTTTGAGAAAAAATGATAATGAAGGTTGCTGAAGAGACATGCTATGGTCACCACCCATGCATATTTTGAATCAAATAATGTTACAGAATAATAAAAGGCAAGAAACTTTCATCTACATCTACATAATGAAAGAGGGATCAGATGGGTGGAGGGGAAGATAATTAGGGAGGGGGGGATAAACTGCTACACTGGTAACTTACAACCCTCAAGCCAAACCGTCAAAACTGCTGATGAGTCCTACACAGACAAAAGATATATTCCTTTCATATCGAAAAAAAGGTAAAAGAATAGTTACGGTTTCAGCCTAGATAACAATGTTTATTGCAAAACTCTAGCCATCCTCATCTGAACTGACATCTTCATCTGAAGATGCAATGTCCATGTCATCCTCCGCTTCCTTGTCTATTGTCTCTAATTCAGGTTCTCTGGGGTGATATTGTCAGGGAGTTCCTCCCCCTTTGAACCAAACAGGTTTGTAATAATCATCAACTAACTGCCAGCCATTTTCTTTTGTGGGATGCTGCTCTATCTGATTCTGATCGGCCATGGCTCACATGTTGGTGACAAATGATGCACGCTTCATGTGAAAATTCACCTCATCTTCGCAAGGTAGCACTTGCATCCATACATCTTAAATTGGCTAGCAAGTTTTTGTCCATTTGCCTTTGGTGTGTAGTCTTTAAAAACTTTTGGTACCTACATTTGTTCAAGCTGTGTTTGCACTATCCTTCGCTCCATACATAGTTGCTGTGAACTTCAGCATTGTTGCGTTTGTGGTTTTCAAAACTACTGTGCTTGTTGCCATGAAATAATTCCGGTAGCCGGGTCATTTTTCCAGAACTTTAAAAGGCCTGATCTTGCCTTTTCGCATGAATGAGGATGTATAGTCTAATCCTGTGAATTCATGGGCAACACAGCATGAAGATCTGGTCCAAGCTACTTCTATATTGCAGCCACGCTGATGTAATGATGCTTGTTCTTTGAAGTTCTTTGAAGTTCTTTGTGTCTGCCTCCAGTGGATATACCTTAATGCTTCCACCGTGTCATGCTTGACCACATCCATGTTCACCAGGAAGTGATAGCATTCCCCGGGACATTTAGGTCGACTTCACGATCCCAGGAAATGTCAAAATGTCTTGCCATTCATTGACATGAAACTGAGGGAGCTGCTTTTGAAGGATCTGGACTTCAAGGCATCATTTAGATCTCTTGGCACCTGTCTGTGTTCCGGCCCTTTGGTGACAAGGATTCAGTTGTCGGCTCCCTGCCTGTCCCTCTCAGTGACCTTCGATGGCTGCAGATAATCATCACAAAATACATGAATGTATTTGGCTTGCAATCTTAAACTTTGGATAAGATTACTTTTGGCTAACCCACCATAAGTCGGGGCAAATTGGCAGCAAGCTATGCAAAAGGAACTGTCAAGCTATGATGGAAGTACTGATTTCATCTAGCCGGTCTTCATCTTGGTGGTCTTTCACTTCATTTTCCAAGGTATCAAAGTGGGGAATCTTATCATTCTTTGCCATTACTTCATCTGGGATGGCCATACATTGGGGTACTAGTATCAATGGATACTGAAGGATATGTTGCATATCAGATCTCTACTTGGTGGCAATGACAAGCAGACAGCCCATTAGATCACATGTTCCTTCAAAGGCAGCAATCCTGGTGTTCTTAATTCAATGATTGGAAGCACATCCATCTTTCAAAGGTTTTCAGCGTCTCCTTCTTTAAGGGGCTTTCAAACTTCAATGGATCTTTTTCATAAGACTCGATAAATTCCTTATGCCTCTCCATTCCTTTGGCTGGGACTATGAGAGTGCTTTTATGGATTTCTTCAATAGTACCTTTTCCTGTGCTGATGTATCTCTGAAGCCTTGTTGATATCAAATGGATTGTTTGTGTCACAGATTTGCTTTATTATCTACTGGTGGTCTTCATTGTCCCATTGCACTCGTCTTGGTCTAAGTTCAGCTGTAAAATCTTCTTTGTTGATCAAGCCTGTCATCTCTGGGAGAAGACTGATGAATGATGCCTGGGTAGCCTTTGTGATTACCCATCTGAGGCATACTGAGTAGTCATTTGTAATAGAGGCAATTCATGTCAGTCGAGGTGCGGCATCAGTATTGATGGTCTGCTCCAATATCAAATCAACAGGAATTTGGCTGAAATCAGTCTTTCCTCCTTACTGTGAATGCACCTTTATTAAGGATCTCTCAGAGTCCAGGATGTGTGCCATCAATACTCAACAAGTCCAGTTGATATTTTGTACTCCATCGTGAGTAGTTGGTATGGACTGTGGCAAAGAACAGGTCAATGGTTGGTGTCAGCATTTAGATAAATAGTTCAATATTGTTAGTATGCATTGCTCTTTGAAGTCATTGAAACAAGTTGTTGTACCCCACATGCATCAACTATAATTGGGCAGTGTATCCATGAGCTCCAGATAGTGTTCTGACTGACTGCCACATATCACGAAAAAAACAGTACTGGTCACCAGCTCAAGCCCAGGTTCTCCATCAGTATTGGTGTTTGTCTGCATTATTGACATCAGAGAGTAAAGATCTTTTTGGAAACCACACGTCTGTAGAAATGCCTTGAAATGTAGACTTTAAAGGCAAGGGCAAATAGTCAACAGTTCTGCATGTCTGCCTGCAATGATGGTCTTCTCAACATACTAATGAATATTTTTAACAGCAATTGTCTTTTTCTTCAAAATGTCATCAGTGTTCTGATCAATATTATAAGTTCTACTGGCTGCAAGCAAACATGCACTTTTGCATGTGCAGTGATCTTTCGACATCAGGGCCACAATAACAATTTGAAAGGATAGATTCATCCTGAAGAATTTCTGCAGTCTCTTAAATCCTCTTTCCTGCCTCAAATGATTCACATGATCCTAAAAGTTCAACAGACCCGCCTCTTTTCTTCTTCCTCTTCAAATTACAGAAAAAGCAACTTGCAGGGAGTATTCCAGACGATGACGGTTCAGCACTGTCATCTGTTCTTACAGTAGGTAGAGCATAGATGAGGCACTCTCTCATTGGCTTCAGAGTGTACGTCTCCAAGAGCAGATGCTGTGGAAGTTTCGGCTGTGAATTTCTGGTGGCAGGTTACATGATATCCATAATCCTCATTAGAATTTTGTGGCAACCGTATCACATAGTAAACCGATTTTGCAAACTGTGGTTTTGCACACCTTTTTCAGCAGCAGTCTGCACTATCCTCCAGTTCTTCCCATCAAAGGGCAGAACATCACAAACTGTCTGGTACTCCACACATGATGTCTGTGCATGTGCAAAAAATATGAAGTGCCTTCCATTCCCATCCTAATTATTCTTTTGTTGTGTCTTTTAACTATTAATAGTCTAATGCAGGGAGGTATGAGTGAATAACTCACAGAAGAGCATTTCTCATCTAGGCCCATTGTAGGTATGATAAATATGGAAATTACTTCAAATTTCCAATATTTATCCACCATTTATTTATTGGGGTTTAAGGTCACATATTTCTGCACAATGGCCAATCATGACCACAACATGAGTATCAACTCAAGACCAGGGATGAGCATTAATAAGCCATGTTGCCCATTTTAGAGAGGGTTTGCACCTCCCAAGCATTGGTGACTGGGTCCTATTTTACCAGTAAAACACACAGGTACTCGGCACAAGCTGGGAAATCGAAAGAAAAATGATATTTGATACCATTTTTTAATCCATGCTGACGTGCCCCTGTAATGGTATATAAATATTAACAAGGTAAACAACTCGCTTTTCGAAAACTTTTTAGCCGTAACTTTGACATCTTTTGACAAGTTGACCTGAGTAGATGGCGTCCTTAGATACGCGACTTGCGCAAAAGCTTTCCCCATTCTCCCATTGGCTTATTTTCATTGATGATTCTCTCGGCATAAATAGTAGCCGATGGGATGTCATTGTGCTTCTATGGATGCCTCTAGCTTGTTTTATTCCAAGGGAAGGTTAAAATGAAAGTGTCATTGACACTGTAGCTCAACTTGTCAAGACAAAGATAAAGACATGTACATGTATAGTATGTGATACAGCAATGACAAACATCTAGGTAATGACCTGATAACAAAGGTACATATAAAGTATTGTAACGGTCTGTACATAAATACTGACCGTTGCCTGTAACAAATGTATAGGTAAAGTATTGTAGAGGTGGGTGACAGTCAGATGCTAAACTAGAAAAGAAATCTTTGCGTCCCAGAATGGGTCTGACTGAACCCCAAAATATTTGTTCTCATAGCACAGTGATAACAAAAGCACCCCAAAACACACTCATTCCTGTCCCAAGATGAAAACAAAGGTACCCAAGAAGTTTCGTGAAGATCAGTTCACAAATATGAGCTGTGTAGAAGTTGTGACAAAAAACTGATTGGACCTAATTTCGGTACAAAATGGCCACTGGCTGCCATCTTGAATTTTGGACCGCACCCAGAAACACTCATTCTTGTCCCAAGGTGATAACAAAGGTACCCAAGAAGTTTTGTGAAGATCGGTTCATAAATACAGCCTCTAGCCCGAGCCGTATTGACATGTGCACTTACAGTGTATAAGTAGCACTGAATAAATCAAAGTTCATCTAATTTGCATAATTTCTGCACGAGAAAAAAACCTGTACTATATGTGATGTATTCCATGTTACTAAACATTCATACAAAAATTTATTCAAATCAGAACTTTCATACAGAAGTTCTGTACAAAAAACTGATTGCACTAATTTTGGTACAAAATGGCTGCTGGTGGCCATCTTGAATTTCGGACCACACCCAAAAACACTCGTTCTCATCCCACGGTGATAACAAAGGTACCCAAAAAGTTTCGTAAAGATCGGTTCATAAATACGGCCTCTAGCCTGAGCCGTATAGAAGTTGTGTACAAAAAACTGATTAGACCTAATTTCGGTACAAAATGGCCACTGGCAGCCATCTTGAATTTTGGACCGCATCCAGAAACACTCGTTCTCGTCCCAAGGTGATATCAAAGGTACCCAAGATGTTTTGTGAAGATCGGTTCATAAATACAGCCTCTAGCCCGAGCCGTATTGACATGTGCACTTACAGTGTATAAGAAGCACTGAATAAATCAAAGTTCATCTAATTTGCATAATTTCTGCACGAGAAAAAAACCCGTATTATATGTGATGTATCCCATGGTACTAAACATTCACACAAAAAATTATTCAAATCAGCGCTTTCATATGGAAGTTCTGTGCAAAAATCTGATTGCACCAAATTTGTACAAAATGGCTGCCATCGGCCATCTTGAATTTCGGACCACACCCAAAAACACTCGTTCTCGTCCCACGGTGATAACAAAGGTACCCAAGGAGTTTCGTAAAGATCGGTTCATAAATACGGCCTCTAGCCCGAGCCGTATTGGCATTTGCACTTACAGTGCTGAAAGTAACACCAAAAAACATCAAAATTAGTCTAATTTGCACAATCTACGCACGAGAAAAAAACCTGTATTATATGTGATGTATCCCATGGTACTAAACATTCATACGAAAAATTATTCAAATCACAGCTTTCATATGGAAGTTCTGTACAAAAAAAAATAATTCTGCATCGTCGGTACAAAATGGCTGCTGGCAGCCATCTTGAATTTCGGACTGCACCCAAAAACACTCGTTCTCATCCCACGGTCATAACAAAGGTACCCAAGAAGTTTCGTAAAGATTGGTTCATAAATACGGCCTCTAGCCCGAGCCATAGCAGCTTGGCACTTACAGCTCTGAAAGTAACACTAAATAAATCAAAGTCAGTCTAATTTGCATAATTTACGCACGAGAAAAAAACCCGTATTATATGTGATGTATCCCATGGTACTAAACATTTATACAAAACTTTATTCAAATCAGAACTTTCATACAGAAGTTCTGTACAAAAAACTGATTTTTGCATCATCGGTACAAAATGGCCGCTGGCAGCCATCTTGAATTTCGGACCACACCTAAAAACACTCGTTCCCGTCCCAGGGTCATAACAAAGGTACACAAGAAGTTTCGTAAAGATCGGTTCATAAATACGACCTCTAGCCCGAGCCATAGCCAATTGTTGACGTACGGACAGACAGATGGCCAGACGGACAGACGGACAGACGGACGGATGGACGGACGGACGGACGGACGGACGGACGACGGGCCATGACAATAGCTCAAATTTGACTTCGTCAAAGTTGAGCTAAAAATGTATAAACGGCAAATGTGATCGCCAGAAATGAATAAATGTGGATCTGAAATTAGTAATTGATAAAGGCATACGGTTAATAATATTTGAATCTGCCCTCCATAGACAATGGGACCTCGAATTATTTATAATAAATCGGATAATTGTCGCTCGGAAACCTCATTTCACTGTGCACTTTCTTGTCCAACTAAATGTTTTTCGGCCTTTTCTGCGACTTCTCCCAGATATCATGAACAATTCAAGAACACCCAACGGTCATGTAATACACCACTGTAAAGCTTATTCATTCCCCTTTCCACTGATAGTGGGTGTTGTTAGATACGTTGTGTGAATCAAATTTGAGGGGGGAAAAACGAAGATGAGTGCTATCGTTTTCGAAAAGCGAGTTGTTTACCTTGTTAATATTTATATACCATTACAGGGGCATGTCAGCATGGATTAAAAAATGGTATCAAATATCATTTTTTTTTCGATTTCCCAGCTTGTGCCGAGTACCTGTGGTAAAACAGAGCCTTTTACTGCAGTGAACAGGCACTGCTTCACTTCCCGGGGTTCCGGAAATATCCACCATTACCACTGGCCCAGACATGTTCAATAAATAAAAGAATGGAGGGCCCATACAGTACTAAGGAGAAGAGTTTTAAGTAGGCTTGTATAATTAACTCAAGAAAACTTGAATCTCCAAGAGAGATTGTAGAGATAATAAAATAATAACTGACTAACTATTGCTGGATGTAAACTCTAAGAAGTGATACAAGAATCCTCATCTGGAATTACACCTTTGGATTACCTCTTTTAAGCACATTTATTTCTATGGATGCTACAATTTAGATTACGGGAATCAATGTATAAATGTGTCCAGAAGCAATATATCAGACAATTTATATCGAGATTACAAATAACAAGAGCAACCCGAAGCGTGGCATATGCCCTGACGATGTCATAAAAGGGTAGGTAAGTCTCTTTGGGGCATAACCAAAATCAAATGGAAGTTTCCTCTAGACACCAACAATGCATCACAAAAAAACAAGCATAGCAAAACACTGACCTTGACCTTTGACCTACAGATCGCAAATTCAATGCAAAATATTGTCCCATTATGGGCAACGTACGTGTGAAGTATCAGCATTGTGCCACCAAGAGTACAAAAGTTATTGCACGGAAATGAGTGTGAAGACATTTTTCAATCATTCCCTAAGTTAAACAAGGTAGAAGCACACTGTAAATTTTTCTACAAAGATTTTAATTCTGATGTAGGGTCCGTTCTCCCATGTTGAGGTACAGGCATGACAAAAATGATTTAAATCCAACATATGATGACAGAGCTAAAGCAGCAAATATGTTGGTCAGACACATTTTTCAATCATCCCCTAAGTTAACAAGGCAAATAACTTAGTAAATCTTTACGCGAAAATATTAATTCTGTTGTAGGATCCGTTCTCTCATATTAAGGTATGGCAAAAGTTATTTGAATTCAACAAATAATGACAGTGCTACAGCAGCAAATATGTTAGCAAAACACATTTTTTAACTAGATCGAGCTATTTGTGTGCAAAGCACACAATGGTGTATCCCCACATTTCCTTAGCAACACCTTAGCATAGTCTTTACATTTCGGATTAATACCCAAGGAGCCTTTCGATGAAAACTGATTTTCTAACGATAAAAGTGGCTCCACTGGAACCACCAAGGACAAAATCAAAATTCCAAAACCTTCATGCACATCTAGAGATGCTACCTGAACACATTAGCATAGTTTAAACGTTTCAAATTAAATACCCTAAGAGCCTTTTAATGAAAACTGATTTTCTAACAATAAAAGTGCTTCCACTGGAACCACCTGGGGCAAAATCAAAATTCCGAAACCTTCATACACATCTAGTGATGCTACATGAACACATTAGCATAGTTTATACGATTCAAGTTATATATCCTAGAAGACTTTCGATGAAAACTGATTTTCCAATGATAAAAGTCGTTCCACTGGAACCACCTGGGGCCAAATCAAAATTCCGAAACCTTCATGCACATCTAGAGATGTTACCTGAACACCTTAGCATAGTTTTAACGTTTCGAATTAAATACTCTAGGAGCCTTTCGATGAAAACTGATTTTCTAACGATAAAAGTGGTTCCACTGGAACCACCAGGGGCAAAATCAAAATTTCGAAACCTTCATGCAAATCTAGAGATGTTAACTGAACATATTAGCATAGTTTAAGCGTTTCGAATTAAATACCCTATGAGCCTTTCGATAAAAACTGATTTTCTAACAATAGAAGTGGTTTCACTGGAACCACCGGGGGCAAAATCAAAATTCCAAAACCTTCATGCATATCTAGAGATGTTACCTGAACACATTAGCATAGTTTAAACGTTTCGAATTGAATACCCTAGGAGCCTTTCGATAAAAACTGATTTTCTAATGATAAAAGTGGTTCCACTGGAACCACCGGGGGCAAAATCAAAATAGCGAAACCTTCATGCACATCTAGAGATGTTACCTGAACACATTAGCATAGTTTAAACGTTTCAAATTAAATACCCTAGGAGCCTTTCGATGAAAACTGATTTTCTAACGATAAAAGTAGTTCCACTGGAACCACAGGGGGCCAAATCAAAATTCAGAAACCTTCATGCACATCTAGAGATGTTACCTGAACACATTAGCATAGTTTAAACGTTTCAAATTGAATACCCTAGGAGCCTTTGAATGAAAACTGATTTTCTAACGATAAAAGTGGTTCCACTGGAACCACCAGGGGCAAAATAAAAATTCAGAAACCTTCATGCACATCTAGAGATGTTACCTGAACACATTAGCATAGTTTAAACATTTCGAATGGAGTACCCTAGGAGCCTTTTGATGAAAACTGATTTTCTAACGATAAAAGTGGTTCCACTGGAACCACCGGGGGCAAAATAAAAATTCCGAAACCTTCATGCACATCTAGAGATGTTACCTGAACACATTAGCATAGTTTAAACGTTTCGAATGGAGTACCCTAGGAGCCTTTTGATGAAAACTGATTTTTCAACAATAAAAGTGGTTTCACTGGAACCATCAGGGGCAAAATCAACATTCCAAAACCTTCATGCATATCTAGAGATGTTACCTGAACACATTAGCATAGTTTAAACGTTTTGAATTGAATACCCTAGGAGCCTTTCGATAAAAACTGATTTTCTAATGATAAAAGTGGTTCCACTGGAACCACCGGGGGCGAAATCAAAATAGCAAAACCTTCATGTACATCTAGAAATGCTACCTGAACACATTAGCATAGTTTAAACGTTTCGAATTAAATACCCTAGGAGCCTTTCGATGAAAACTGATTTTCTAATGATAAAAGTGGTTCCACTGGAACCACCGGGGACAAAATCAAAATTCCGAAACCTTCATGCACATCTAGATATGTTACCTGAACACATTAGCATAGTTTAAATGTTTCGAATTGAATACCTTAGGAGCCTTTCGATGAAAACTGATTTTCTAACGATAAAAGTGGTTCCACTGGAACCACCGGGGACCCAAATAAAAATTCCGAAACCTTCATGCACATCTAGAGTTGCTACCTGAACACATTAGCATAGTTTAAACATTTCGAATTGAATACCCTAGAAGCCTTTCGATGAACACTGGTTTCAAAACACCGAAACCTTCATGCACATCTAGAGATGTTACCTGAACACATTAGCATAGTTTAAACGTTTTGAATTAAATACCCTAGGAGCCTTTCGATGAAAACTGATTTTCTAATGATAAAAGTGGTTCCACTGGAACCACAGGGGGCAAAATCAAAATTCCGAAACCTTCATGCACATCTAGAGATGTTACCTGAACACAATAGCATAGTTTAAACGTTTCAAATTGAATACCCTAGGAGCCTTTGAATGAAAACTGATTTTCTAACGATAAAAGTGGTTCCACTGGAACCACGGGGGCAAAATCAAAATTCCGAAACCTTCATGCACATTTAGAGATGTTACCTGAACACATTAGCATAGTTTAAACGTTTCGAATGGAGTACCCTAGGAGCCTCCACTGGAACCACCCGGGGGCAAAATCAAAATTCCGAAACTAGGGACCTGCAAATATCAAATTTTGTCTCGAATCGAATCTCGAATCGAATGTGAACGAGGATTTCGAATCGAATCGAATATCGAATAGTGGTCGTGTATATGCTGACATTTGTTGTTTTGGGTGCCGTAGGATCGTTGGCATTTTTGGATAATAGACCGGCGGTGATAACTGGCGGGAAACGGAAACATACTTGGCCATACTGAACTTTTGTAAATACACGTCACGCGCGAATTAAAATATCGAAAGCTAAATTAAACCATTCAAACTAAACAAAACGCAATTCTGCAGCCTGGTATATCATATAAGTTAGCTTGTTCTGGTACGTTCATTCAACTTCATTGGGTCATCACATGTATCGACAATAACTGCCGTTACCTTACCAACTTCCCCTGATCTTTAATCACGAGTGATTCACGACGCATATAAACGCACATTGACCTCTCCATTTTATATACATTCCGTGTCGGCGTCTTTATGTAAACACGTGACCGCTTCATTGCAAATTGCAATGTAAGGGGGGTAATTCTATTATACTGCACTTTACTGTAAAACATGCTGGTTTCGTCGAACTCCCGTAACACGCAGTGGTGTGCATAATGCATATACGATGCGATCATGCGAGCATGCCGATTTAAGACCAAGTTGCGAGGTTGTATTATAACGGGAATGTTACCGGATAGGGGTGGGTGGGGGTGCTACTCCGATGCATGCGCCTAACTAACTGATAAACGAACGTGATTGCAAGCCTATTATCGAAGCAGAAACACACGTATCGGCACAGTGGCGTGAAAAAAGTTTTCCCGACCTAGTCCGACGAGATTCGAAAATTTCGAACCCATGACACCAGCATCGAATCGAGTCACTGCAAGGATTCGAAATCGAATCGAATAATCGAAGGTTCGCAGGTCCCTATCCGAAACCTTCATGCACATCTAGAAATGTTACCTGAACACATCAGCATAGTTTAAACGTTTCAATTGAATACCCTAGGAGCCTTTCGATGAAAACTGATTTTCTAACGATAAAAGTGGTTCCACTGGAGCCACCGGGGACAAAATCAAAATTCCGAAACCTTCATGCACATCTAGAGATGTTACCTGAACACATTAGCATAGTTTAAGCATTTCGATTTAAATACCCTAGGAGCCTTTCGATAAAAACTGATTTTCTAACGATAAAAGTGGTTCCACTGGAACCACCAGGGGCCGAATCTAAATTCCGAAACCTTCATGCACATCTAGGGATGTTACCTGAACACATTAGCATAGTTTAATCATTTTGAATTGAATACCCTAGGAGCCTTTCGATGAAAACTGATTTTCTAACCATAAAAGTGGTTCCACTGGAACCACCGAGGGCAAAATCAAAATTTCGAAACCTTCATGCACATCTAGAGATGTTACCTGAACACATTAGCATAGTTTAAACGTTACGAATTGAATACCCTAGGAGCCTTTCAGGGTGTGACGTACGGACGGACGGACGGACGGACGGAGATCACGACAATATCCCCGCATTTTTGAAAATGCGGGGATAATAATAATCCCCTAAGTTAAACAAGGACAAATAACTCTAAATGTTTACGGAAAAATATTAATTCTGCGGTAGGATCTGTTCCCCCATGTTGAGGTACAAGCATAGCAAAAATTATTTGAATCTGCTTAATAATGACAGTGCTAGAGCAGCAAATATGATGGACGGACAGATTTGTGTTACTAACATATCTAACGTACATAAAGTATGAATTTACGAGTGTACAAACGAATGGACAGATGCACCTCTCTTCTAGATACCCCATCTGACCAGATCTGTTGGGGCATAATAAGTTATTGTACAGAATGAAATCACAATAATAAACCTATATACAAATTATAAATGCCCAAAACATTGGCATTTATTGTAGTTCACCAATACAATGAGAGAGAAGCTCACAGAATGTCCTAAAGTAGAGGAACTAAATAGTAATTAAGTAAATGAGCCCCTTCCTCCTACCCCCACCTTTTGTGAGACGGTATTGTGTACACACAATAGAAAAGATGCAAGCCACCATAAATGACAAAAGTAGCATAATAAATGTACTGGCTGATTACCATAGAACATTTTGTGCAACCCACAGAGGACCTGAAGACTATAGGTTACCTGTTACAGATTTTAGCTATCTTATATAAATAAGGTGAATGTAGGAGACTGTATCTAGTATGCAGGCTTCATAATATCTGATGCCGCCAATGAATTTGAAAATGTCCAAGAGGAAAAAAACGCTCTACCCTCAAGAGCTTAACTCTTATATTTATATGAATATTGTGAGACTAAGCAACCTTTCGTGATTGTCGATTGCAAGCCAAAATCATGAGCTCAACTCTCAAGTTATAACTTGAACAGACATCGCAGGTTGGATGGATGGATGTATGCACAACCAGACAGACAGATGGATGGCCAGATTCACAGACAGATGGATGGAAGGACAGATGCTATCCAGTATACCTCACTTTAAAAAAAAAAAAAGTGGGGGTATAAAAACGTATTAAGTGCAAAAGACAGGCAGTGTAGGTATAAGGGGCCAATTATTAGAGTATAATTGCTGATTCAAAGCCGATTAACTTCTTGTAATTTTCTAGCTTATTTTCACAAGAAATCACCAATGTCCAAAAAACCTGCAATACGATATCACAAGAGACTTCTCACAAAATGAGCTTGTATACCACAAGGCAAACACTGAATTTTCGAGTCAGAAATCTGATAGAAATCAAATTTGTTCCGTTTTGTTGATCGAATCTTGATCTTGAACTTAATTATTTATCCAAGTTGGTTTCTATTCTGTAATTAAAGTTCCACTTGGCCGATCGAAACCAAACTTGGCATGTGGGTTAGGCAGGATGAGAGGAAGAACCCTATTTATTGTGAGGTCACTGTGCCAAAGGTCACAGTGACCTTGAACATTTACCAGAGTTGGCTTCTCAATTAAAATATTGTTTGCCCGATTGAAACTTTCCATGGCTTATGGGTTGAGCATGATGAAAGGAAGAACCCTATTTATTTTGGGGTTATTGTGTCAAAGGTAAAGGTCACAGTGACTTTGAATTTAAAGTTTTATCAGTCAGAGTTGGTTTCCGCTCTTGCGTCAGTCACACATTAACAGAAACAGCAAATGTACGAGAAACGGAAAAGAATTTTTGCTCTCCGTTGATGTTCAATTTCTATCCTTTCCATGTTCGTTCCATGTTCGTTATGTTCGTTGGACTAGGTTTCTTGTCAGTTTGTGTCCGGAGAGGCTCCGAAATATTTTTGAGCATGTTCAAACTTTTCGGTGAGCATCAACAGAAACTTGCGTATGGTCTTTCTTCATTCGTTTTGTCCTCTACTCATACTGTACATGTTCGTAACTTATCCTGAGGTATCCTTTGGCTGTCCTGTGGTTTTCTGGTGGCTATGGCTGATTCCAAACAACTACCGAACACGCAGCAGTTGAAACAGACAATACATGAATACAAACAGGACAGCCACAGGATGCCTACCATACAATTACCTGATGACTGATGGACAATAGCAGATGAGAACCGGAGAAACCAAACAAAACACAAAAGGTCCAATTATGCACAGGAAATGTACTGCAAATCGGGCAGAAAACTAGCAAAGAACCGGCGACATTGATATCTGCTAAGGGCATATAAATATTAGGTCCTCTGGTCATCATGTCAGTACATCTTCAGCTGTCCTAGAGTGAGGACCTCAGTTCTTCATGTGATAGATTACCGTGTCCAGGTATGAGTGCAGTGCCAGTTGGAACTAGAGCAGGCTCAGCTGAATATCCAGAATGCACAAATGAACATCCATGATTATATTCACAACAGGAGGAGGGGGGTGATTTGTGGAGAAGGAAGGAGATGGTGGTCAAGGGCATGGCTAGGCCCTCAGAGGCGGCATCAGTTTGGACTGTATGACCAGTTGACGCAGGAACTGTGGATGTTCGCTCATTAGACAGTGCTAAATCATTCTATCTATTACATCTTTTTTTGCGGTGGTCAGCTGTTGGTTATTCGTTTGTCATCCGGTGTTGTTCGTTCCTCATTCGTTGCTTTCCATTGGCAATTTTCGATCCTTATACGTTGGTCGTTTGGTTTATCCGTTCCATATTCTGTCCATATACTGTGCAAAAACTGTGCATATCCTGTTCTTGGCCGTTCAAAAATCAATTTACATTGGACAATTTCAAATTTCCCACTGTATAAAAATTGTCTTTACGTTACTCACAAGTTACTCATATGTTTGCCGTTTCTGTTAATGTGTGACTGGCACTTCTGTAATTAAAATGTTGTTTGCCTGAACAAAACCAAACTTGGCATGTGGATCGAGCATAATGAGAGAAAGAACCCTATGTATTTTTTAGGTCTTTGTGTCAAAGGCCAAGGTCACAGTAACCTAGAAATTTAAATTTAATCGGCCTGAGCTGGTTTTGGCTCTCTTAATCATTAAAATGCCGATAGGATCACCGATCCAATGTCGAGTTGTGACAGCACAAAAGTGGGTTTAATCATTATCAACTTATCGTCCAAAAACCAGTTGTTTACAATTTACTATGTGAAGGGACACTGTGACCTTGACCTTTGACTTAGTGATTCCAAAATAAATTTGGCTCTTTCTTGCACCAATGCCAACCTACCTATGAAGTTTCATGAAAGTAGGTGGAACCATTGTCAAATTATCATCTGGAAACCAATTTATTTATTGATGTTTTAAGGTCATATATTTATGCACAATGGCTAATCATGACCGTGACAGTTTTACGGGTGGAGGAAGCCGGAGTACCCGGAGAGAACCACCGAGCAACGACGAGCAGCTGCCAGCTCCCCAACATCGTAACTCCGCACTGCAGCACAGGAAGGGTTAGATTGGTACCATCGACGTGCAGTACGCCTTAGTACACGGCGTCATCGTGCCCCCACGCGGGCAATGGGGATGAAGTGTCTTGCCCAAGGACACAACGCGGTTGCCGCAGCCGGGATTCGAACCGAGGACCTCTCGGCTTGCAGCCTGCACCTCTACCTACTGAGCCACCGCGCTCCCCCTGGAAACCAATTGTTTACAATTTATTATATTCAAGGTCACTGTGACCTTGGCCTTTGACCTAGTGAGTCCAAAATAAATAGGGTTCTACACTCACTGAGGCCAACTTACATATGAAGTTTCATGAACGTAGGTTAAACCACTATCAAGTTATCATCTGGAAAACAATTGTTGCGATTTACTATGTTTAGGGTCGATGTGACCTTGACCTTTGACCTGCCGAGTCCAAAATCAATATGGTTCTTCGTCGCACCCAGGTCAACTTACCTATGAAGTTTATTGAATGTAAGCTGAACCACTATCAAGTTATCATCCGGAAACCAATTGTTGTGATTTACTATGTTCAAGGTCACTGTGACCTTGACCTTTGAACTGGCGAGTCCAATATCAATAGGGTTTTTCCTTGCAAGAAGTCAACCCACCTATGGAGCTTCATGAATGTAGGTTAAGACACTGAATTTATCGTCCACAAACCAATTGTTGCGATTTACTATGTTCAAGGTCACTGTGACCTTGACCTTTGACCTGGCGAGTTCAAGATCAGTAGGGTTTTTCCTCACAGCAAGGCCAATGCAGCTATTAAGTTTCATGACTATAGGCTGAACCACTGTCAAGTTATTGTCTGGAAACCAATTGTTGCAATTTGGTCACTGTGACCTTGACCTTTGACCTGGCGAGTCCAAGGTCAATAGGGTTCTTCCTCGCATCAAGGCCAACACACCTATGAAGTTTCATGACTCTAGGTTGAACCACTATCAAGTTCTCATCCGGAAACCAATTGTTGCGATATACTATGTTCAAGGTCACTGTGACCTTGACCTTTGACCTGGCGAGTCCAACATCAATAGGGTTCTTCCTCGCACCAAGGCCAACACGCCTGTAAAGTTTCATGACTCTAGGTTGAACCACTATCAAGTTATCATCCGGAAACCAATGTTGCGATATACTATGTTCAAGGTCACTGTGACCTTGACCTTTGACCTGGTGAGTCCAAGATCAATAGGGTTCTTCCTCGCACCAAGGCCAACACACATATGAAGTTTCATGACTCTAGGTTGAACCACTATCAAGTTATCATCCGGAAACCAATTGTTGCGATATACTATGTTAAAGGTCACTGTGACCTTGACCTTTGACCTGGTGAGTCCAACATCAATAGGGTTCTTCCTCGCACCAAGGCCAACACATCTATGAAGTTTCATGACTCTAGGTTGAACCACTATCAAGTTATCATCCGAAAACCAATTGTTGCGATATACTATGTTAAAGGTCACTGTGACCTTGACCTTTGACCTGGTGAGTCCAACATCAATATGGTTCTTCCTCGCACCAAGGCCAACACACCTATGAAGTTTCATGACTCTAGGTTGAACCACTATCAAGTTATCATCCGGAAACCAATTGTTGCAATATACTATGTTCAAGGTCACTGTGACCTTGACCTTTGATCTGGTGAGTCCAAGATCAATAGAGTTCTTCCTCGCACCAAGGCCAACCCACCTATGAAGTTTCATGAATGTAGGTTGAACTACTATCAAGTTATCATCCGGAAAGGAATTGTTGCGATTTACTATGTTCACGGTCACGTTGACCTTGACCTTTGACGTAGCGAGTCCAAAATCAATAGGGTTCTTCCCCTCACCAAGGCCAATCTACCTATGAAGTTTCATGAATGTGAGTTGAACCATTATCAAGTTATCATCCGGAAACCAATTGTTTAAGATTTACTACGTTCAAGGTCACTGTGACCTTGACCTTCAACGTAGCATGTCCAAAATCAATAGGGTTCTTCCTCCCACCAAGACCAACCTACGTATGAAGTTTAATGAATGTGAGTTGAACCACTATCAAGTTATCATCCGGAAACCAATTGTTTACACCCGCCCGCCCGCCCGCCCGTCCGCCGGCCCACCCACCCGGACGCCCGCCCGCCCGCCCGCCCGCCATTCACAAAACTATAAGTCGAGTTTGACTTCGTCACAACTCGACTAAAAATTATGCATTCCCAATCGAAACCTAACTTGGCATGTGGGTTGAGCATGATGAGAGGAAGAACCCTCCATATTTTTAGGTCATTGTGCCAAAGGTCAAAGTCACAGTGGCCTTGAATTTTAAATTTCATCAGTCCCGATAGAAACTAAACTTGATATGTCATCAAATACAGGAAAACTTATCGGTGTTATTTGATTACATACTACCAACAGTGGCTGTGTTAATCTAATGTAATTTTTTGGCAAGGTTACTGCATTAGGGTGATTTGGGGAGGGGGGGGGGGGGCATGCCTGGTGGCTACCTCTAGGTTTTTTTTTAAATGGATGTCCAATCCTTGATTCTAACCTTTGATAATTAATTTAAGTTTGAATGGACTATCATTTAAGAGATCTTTTTTACCCATATGCAATCCTTGATGTGTTTTTGTGTATGGAGGGTATGTTGTTGTTTTTTTATATATACCTCAATTAACTGGTAGGGTGCTAATTTACTTTTCAATGGTCATTTGTAACATAGGTATTTTTTTCGAAGGTATCAAACTACCAGCAAAAGGATCCTCAGTTTAGCAATATATTGCTCATAAATATTTGTTTTGTAGCAATTTATTGGAGAGTACCAGTTGGCACTCTCCAATAAATTGTAACAAAATTATTTTATATTAATATTTTTCTTCTACTGCTGAACCAACAACAAATTAGTGCAAACAGTGTAAAGCGACTAGAGTGGCTTTCAGCACTTTTCAGTGAAGCCCTGATAGTGGCTTCTAGCACTCAATCAGTTAATATCTCAAACTGAATGAGAAAAGGGCTTTTTAAAATATGGGCACACATATTATTGCACCAGATTATAATAGAGTAATTACTTAATTGCAGCTGACATACTGGAGTTGGCGTACAGATGGTATTTATCTAACTTAAACTTGTTGAGTGCTAAAAGCTCTATTTATGTGTTGTAGCCAATTCAGTGGCTTTGCATTGTATACATTGCCTTGTTTTTCGCTCATCAGCAGAAAAAAAAGTGTTTATATACAACTGTCTTGTTACAATTTATTGGAGAGTACCAACAGTCATGTTTATTCCCCAATTTTAGTGATCCATTTACATTCAAGCTATAAACTAAAATGGACCAATTATACAAAAACTTATTCATGAGCCCCTCCCCCCCCCCCCCCCCCCACACACCTCTTCTGACTCACTTTGTTTTCATATGACTTCTCTCAAAAGTCTGTGAAGGAAGAAGGAATTCTCCCTCAATTTACCCCATACTGGTCACTGTTCATTTGTACAGAAGAAATGGTATCATTGCTTACCTGTATGTCAAACCAGGAACAAGGCCTTTGATGTTACATTTTGTGCTGTCTGGCTGCACATTCCAACAGTGCTGCACACCTCGGATTTGATTCCCCTTCTCCACCAAGTTGCATTCAAAGCTAAAAGATAAAAAAGAAAAACTTTGCCTCAGATTATTTGTGAATGATCATTAAGATTAATTTCACAACCAACAGTTCTACCCAATGAAATAAACGGCATAAATATGTCACGGTATCTTTAAACTTGTCCCAGGCAAGATACCTGTCCGAGACCAATTTTTCTTCCCCAACCCAAGTGACCTATTTATTTATTTATTTATTGGTGTTTAAGGTCATATATTTTTGCACAATGACTAATCATGACCACAACATGAGTATCATCCCAAGACCAGGGGTGAGAGTTAATAAGCCATGTTGCCCATTTTAGAGAGGGTTTGCACCTCCCAAGCACTGGTGACTGGGTCCTATTTTACTAGTAAAACAGAGCCTGTTTACTGCAGTGAACAAGCAGGAAACCCAAGTGACCTTCCTCATCTGAATATTTAATAATCAACAGACAGTTTCATCTCTGATGCATTCTGTACACAAAAGGTGGAAACTGAGGGTGCTAATTCCCAAGAAATAACACCTTGATGCAACAACCTCATTAATATCTTGAGTTATGAAGCAGAAACCAATTTCAAGTGAAGGTCACTATGACTTTCACCTCAGGCATAATGCCCAAAAATATATAGAACTCTTTCTCTCACCATTACTAATCAACATATTAAGCTTGGTTTCAATTGCCCAAGTAGAACTTAAAATTAGAAAGAGGAAACCAGAAACAAGAGGCCCTACGGGGCCTGAAGCGCTCATCTTGAACAGAACACGATATAAACAGTGTCCATGAATGAATCTACATTAAGCAATCCATCTCCATAGGATACACTGTCAGTCCTTGAGCCTCTCAGGAGTGACAAAAAATAGTCTTAGCATTATGTCTTTTCTTCAGTTGATCATAATGTAAAATGTGGAGCCCCCTTATGAAGCCCCTTGATCAACCTCTGTGGATTAATCTCAGTTACACACTTCTAGAGGGTACAGAACACAAAATTTCGAATTTATCAGCTACAAGGCAAATTCCGGCTACCATAGGAAGCCCAAATATTAACCCAGGCACTCGATTTGAACAAAGTTGAATCTGACCTCCCTAGAGATGTTGTATACCAAATATGAAAGCATTCTTACTCGTGGATCTGAAGAAGACAATTTTAAAGAAATTTTTTCATATTGCACTAAGTTAAAATTCAGGCAACCATAGGGAGCCCAAATATTAACCCAGGAAACCAAACAAACATGAATCTGACTCTCCTAGAGATGTTGTTAACCAAATATGAAAGGATCAGATCTGAGAGGTCAATCTGAAGAAGATTTTTTGAAGAAATTCCCTCATATTGTACGAAGTTAAATTTTAGGTTCCCATATGGAACCCAAATATTAACCCAGGCACTCGAGTTGAACAAACTTGAATCTGCCCCCCCCCCCCCCCCCCAAAGATGTATAGCAAACATTAAAAGATTCTGACTAGTGGTTCTGAAGAAGATTTTTAAAGAATATTCCCCATATTACCCTAAGTTAAAAATTTGGGCTTCTGTATTGAGCCCAAATATAAACCAATGGACTTCATTTTAACAAACTTGAATCATATTGACCAAGTAAAATAAGTTTGTAGGAGGAGGGAAATGATTTTAGAAATTTGAGAAATTCTAGAAATAGCAATCTGAGACCTCCTGATACTTTTCTTAACCTCATTTTTAAAAAAAATATTTTAATAGCTAAAAAATTGGACAGAGCACACAATCTCGAAATAAGCCTCATATTTCTGGCATATATGATATATAAGTTTGGAAACCACATCAAATAAGTCTAAACTCATTGAAGATTCAATATTTGAATCATGGTCACCTGAATTACCCTGGAGATCATTGTGTGCATTTTTCCAGAGAGACTGAAAACACATTTTGAAACACCAATACATACTGAATCTCACTTGTGAATTTTTGTGCTAAAAATTTGGCAGAGCAAAATCACTTAATACAGGGACAAAATAATATCTTGGGCATGCTGTGACATTTTGAATTATGACCAACACCAAATTAGTTGAAACTAATTTGAAGTTTGAAATCTGGGTTGTATATAGTTACTGGATCACCCAGGGTCACAAAGTTCATTTTCCAAACAATGCTGGACATTGCATTTTGAGATCCTCCAATATTAATGAAACTTATTTATTAATTCCACGCTGAAAAATGTCAACAGAGACAAAAAAAAGGAGCAGCAATTTTTTCAACGGTGTATAAGTACAGAAAAACAAATCACTATGTTCCTTTTTTCATGCCTGTCCTTTCTTCATGCCTGGCTTCACTTATAAACTTTCCAGACCACATTTCTAATGCTAAGAGAGCATGAGAGTATTTATTTTCAGGCTGTTCCTGAAACATGTAATTAGACTTTTCCCTCTGGAAAAGACTATTGTTTTTCTACGGATTATCATTTTATTTTATTTTATTTATCTTTATTTTATTTTTTTTTTTTGGGGGGGGGGGGTTGTGTTTGTGTGTGTGTGTGTGTGTGGGGGGGGGGGTTCCCACACATTTTGTCCATACGATACAGAAGCCATTTTAGAACCAATTTTCACATAATTTTGCACACGCATTGAGAGGCACAAAATTTAACTAGAGTGATGTCACGCATGTAGCCCGACTCTCCCAGGAATGGCAATGCTTAGATGCAAAATAGTCGGAGTCATTTTTTGTTAACAGTTTACCTAACCAATCTGCCATATCTGCACTTGTGATATACAAAATTTGCTGTTCAAATTTTATTTTTTCATTTCTCTACTTCAAAACATACCTCATGACCTATTAATGGAACAAACTTGATAAGCTTGTTGCAATAAGGACTAATAAGCCATGGTTAGAAGTAAAAAATGAAAAAATCTGATGTTTCAGAAAAATAATTTCTACCGTTGGCTTCAACTTGTGTTAGGTAAAGGATTAAAGATGCAGTACATAAAGCAATGTTGGGCTATATGAGTCAATTTTCTTTTTTGCAAGTAATAACTCCCAATTCTTCAAAATGCATTTTGGGAATAATTGACTAAGTGACACGTTTGTGTATGGGGTGAGGTGGGGGGGGGGGGGGGGGCAGGGAGGGGGGTATTGGGGTGGAGGGAGTTCTGGAACCTATATTCAAACCTGGCCTGTATTACTAGCTGGAAAATACACATATCAACTTTGGTTGAAATCAAATAATCCAAACTGGAGTTATCAGTCTGGGTTTTTAACCACAAATTTGGAGTCATCCTACCAAGCTACAATGGAAACCCTTTATAATTTTTGCCTGTGGAATATTCTAAGGGTTTTTGGGCTTCGGGCCTCTGTTGCCATCACAGTTGACCAAAAGGGGACGTTCTCATCTAGACATTTTTTGAAGTCCACCTATCAAGTTACAATGAAATCGCTCCATAAATATGACCTGTAGACTGTGCTAAAGGTTTTCAGGCTTCGGGCCCCTGTTGCCGTAACAGTTGCCCAAAAGGGGATGTTCTCATCTAGGCATTATGTGAAGTCAACCTATCAAGTTACAATGAAATTCCTTCATAAATATGACATGTAGACTGTGCTAAAGGTTTTTGGGCTTCGGGCTCGGGCAGCCATCATGGTTGAATGATCACAACCAATATGGGACATTCTCATCTGGGCATCATGTGGATTGATCCTACAAAGTTACAAGGATATCCCTTCATAAATATGACCTGTAGGCTGTGAAGGTTTTCGGGCTTCGGGCACCTGTAGCCGTCACAGTTGCCCAATCAAGTCCAAAAGGGGACTTTCTCATGTAGACATTATATGAAGTCAACCTATCACGTTACAATGAAATCCCTCCATAAATATGACCTGTAGACTGTGCTAAAGGTTTTCGGGTTTTGGGCTTAGGCAGTCGTGACGGTTGATAGATCAAGCCCAAATGGGGAAATTCTCATGTAGACATCATACAGAGTCATCGTATCAAGTTACAATGATATCTGTCGATATTAAACATGACCTGCAGACTGCCCTAAAAGTTTTTGGGTTTCGGGCTTGGGCAGCCATCACAGTTGACAGATCATGCCCAAACGGGGATGTTCTCATCTTGGCATTATAGGCATTATACAGAGGCATTCTATGAAGTTGCAATGGAATCCCTTCATAAATACGACCAGTAGACTGTGCTAATGGTTTTTGGGTTTTGGGCTCGGGCAGCCATACCGGTTAACCGATCACGACCAAAAGGCACCGTTCTCAAGCAGACATGACCTAAAACCTGAGTAAGAAATTTTGTGATGATCAGACAAGAATTACCATGTACAACCTGTACTTGAAGGTTGAATAAAAAACTTTAACCACAAACTTTAACCAAAACTCCAAATGTCAACCAAACAGGAGAAAAAAAAAAAAAAAAAAAAAAAAAAAACCCACTTGAACCTTCAGTAAAAAACTTTAACCACAAACTTTAACCAAAACTCTAAAAGTTAACAGACGGACAGACGGACGGACGGACGGACAGACAAAAGTCATTACTATAGCCCTCACTGTAAACAGTCAGGCTAAAAATGTACCAAAAGCGTAATTTTCGATTTAACCCTTATTCAACAGAATTTGGAAAAAAACTGTCAAAATCAGGGGTTTTCGGCACTTTCTCAAAACCAGTCCTAGAAATTTTTTTTTTACATTCATCACTGTTAGGCCTGAATGTAACACGACTATTGATATACAAGAGATATTACGCAATGCATTTGTTAACCCTCCACAGGCTGCCAAACATCAAAATTTTGATGAAATGGGCTGTTTTCAGGCAGGTCTTGGTGTGACAATACAAGTTGCATAAACAAAATATTCCAGTAAGCATTTGTTCACCCTCCATGGGCTGCTAAACGTCAAAATTGTGATAAAATGGGCTTTTTTGGGCACCAACAGCACCCAATGGGTATACCACAGAGAAAGGTACCTTCTTTTATCGGACGCAAGATTTATAGAGAAACATTTTTGTAAGTAATAAGGGTATTCACAAATCGAAGTCTTAACCCATTTTGGGCTGGTGACAAAAAATACCCCTTAAAAGCTTAAATTTCCCGTTTTCGGTGGATTTCTCTAAAAACA
Organism: Pictodentalium vernedei; assembly: GCA_031216915.1. Classification (NCBI taxonomy): domain Eukaryota; kingdom Metazoa; phylum Mollusca; class Scaphopoda; order Dentaliida; family Dentaliidae; genus Pictodentalium; species Pictodentalium vernedei. The sequence goes on from CM062296.1 coordinate 576,322,735, forward strand.
TCCTGTAAGTTTTCAAGAAAAATTGACCATTCATAGGTCTTGCTGTGACATAACAAGTTGCACGGACAAATATTCCGGTGAGCATTTATTAACCCTTTATATGTGGTCAAGCATCGTAATTTTGAGAAAATGGGCTGTTTTCGGGCACTCACAGCACCCAGTGTGTACCCGAGAGATAAACATAATCTCCTTTGTTGGAAATGGAATTCACCGAGGAGCATTTTTGTAAGTGATAAGAGTATTCAAAAAACCAAGAGTTAAAAAATAATTTCGAAATAAAGCAAAACAGACTTTTTCCGAAATTTTAATTTTTTTTAAAACAAACAACACGAGCCCAAGGGCATCCCGATAGAGCCTAAGTGTGGACAAACACCAAAATATTAAAGCTACACTACCGGAATATTAATAAATGTATCCTAATATAATTGTGATGAAATAAAACCCTGAATATTACCTGCTAAGGGCATTGTTAAAAGTAAACAACACTATAGTAAAACCAGAAACTAGACAAAAAGCATAGAAAAAGGCTCAAGTCAGTAAATAATTAACTGATACCTGATGCAAAGCTAGATCTTCATGTTTAGAAACAAGAGGCCCCAGGGGGCCTGAGGGCGCTCACCTGACATGGTAGCCTAAATATCAACCCAGAGAATTGATTTCCACAAGTTGCATCTGCTCCTCCTAAGAAAAGCTGAAACCAAATATCCAAATATTCTGACCAGTGGATCTAAAAAAAGATTTTTAAAGAATATTCCTCATATTGAACTAAATCATAATTCAGGCTCCCACAGGGAGCCCATAAATGAACCCAGGGACTTGGCTTTAACAAACCTGAATCTCACACCCCTAAGGATTCTGCACACCAAATATCAGAACATTCCGACCGCTGGATCTGAAGAAGATTTTTAAAGAAAATTCCTCATTTTGAACCAAGTTACAATTCGAGCTCCCACAATCAGCCCAAATATAGACCTAGGGACATGGCGTGAACAAACTTGAATCTTACCCCCCTAAGGATGCTGCATAAAAAATATCAAAAGCATTCATCTGCTGGATCTGAAGATTTTTAAAGAAAATTCCTCATTTTGAACTAAGTTGTCATTTAGGCTCCCATAGTGAGCCCAAATATGAACCAAGGGACTTGGCTTGAACAAACTTGAATCTCAGCCCCCTAAGGTTGCTCCATGCCAAATATCAAAACATTCCAACTGCTGAATCTGAAGAAGAAGATTTTTAAAGAAAAATTCCTCATATTGATTAAGTTATAATTTGAGCTCCCACAGGGAGCCCAAATATGGACCCATGGACTTGGTTTTAACACACTTGAATCCCCCCTCCCCCCCAAGGATGCTATTCACCACATATCAAACCATTCCGACTGCTGGATCTGAAGAAGAAGATTTTTTAAGAAAATTCCTCATTTCGAACAAAGTTACAATTCAAGCTCCCACAATGAGCCCAAATATGGACCTAGGGACATGGCTTGAACAAACTTGAATTTCACCCCCCTAAGGATGCTGCATACCAAATATCACAAGATTCTGCCTACTGGATCTTGAGAAGAAGATTTTCAAAGAAATTTGCCTGAAATGCACTAAGTTCAAATTTGGGCTCCTATACTGAGCCCAAATATAAACCCAGGGGGCCGATTTGAACAAACTTGAATCAGATCCACCCCACAATGTTGCATACCAAATATCACAAGATTCTGCCTGCTGGATCTGGAGAAGATTTTTGAAGAAATTTGCCTGAAATGCACTAAGTTCGAATTTGGGCTTCTATAGTGAGCCCAAATATGAATCCAGGTGGCCGATTTGAACAAACTGGAATCAGATCCACCCCACAATGTTGCATACCAAATATCAAAAGATTCTGCCTGCAGGATCTGGAGAAGAAGATTTTTGAAGAAATTTGCCTGAAATGCACTAAGTTCGAATTCGAGCTTCTATAGTGAGCCCAAATATAAATCTAGGGAGCCGATTTGAACAAAATAGAATCAGATCCACCCCACAATGTTGCATACCAAATATCAAAAGATTCTGCCTGCTGGATCTGGAGAAGAAGATTTTTTAAGAAATTTGCCTGAAATGCACTAAGTTCGAATTCGAGCTTCTATAGTGAGCCCAAATATGAATCCAGGGGCCGATTTGAACAAACTTGAATCATATCCACCCCACAATGTTGCATACCAAATATCAAAAGATTCTGCCTGCAGGATCTGGAGAAGAAGATTTTTGAAGAAATTTGCCTGAAATGCACTAAGTTCGAATTCGAGCTTCTATAGTGAGCCCAAATATAAATCTAGGGAGCCGATTTGAACAAAATAGAATCAGATCCACCCCACAATGTTGCATACCAAATATCAAAAGATTCTGCCTGCTGGATCTGGAGAAGAAGATTTTTTAAGAAATTTGCCTGAAATGCACTAAGTTCGAATTCGAGCTTCTATACTGAGCCCAAATATAAACCCAGGGGGCCGATTTGAACAAACTTGAATCAGATCCACCCCACAATGTAGCATACCAAATATCAAAAGATTCTGCCTGCTGGATCTGGAGAAGAAGATTTTTGAAGAAATTTGCCTGAAATGCACTAAGTTCGAATTCGAGCTTCTATACTGAGCCCAAATATAAACCCAGGGGGCCGATTTGAACAAACTTGAATCAGAACCACCCCACAATGTAGCATACCAAATATCACAAGTTTCTGCCTGCTGGATCTGGAGAAGAAGATTTTTTAAGAAATTTGCCTGAAATGCACTAAGTTCGAATTCGGGCTTCTATAGTGAGCCCAAATATAAATCCAGGAGGCCGATTTGAACAAACTTGAAACAGATCCACCCCACAATGTTGCATATCAAATATCAAAAGATTCTGCCTGCTGGATCTGGAGAAGGATTTTTGAAGAAATTTGCCTGAAAAGCACTAAGTTCAAATTTGGGCTCCTATACTGAGCCCAAATATAAACCCAGGGAGCCGATTTGAACAAACTTGAATCAGATCCACCCCACAATGTTGCATACCCAATATCAAAAGATTCTGCCTGCTGGATCTTGAGAAGAAGATTTTCCAAGAAATTTGCCTGAAATGCACTAAGTTCAAATTTGGGCTCCTATACTGAGCCCAAATATAAACCCAAGGGGCCGATTTGAACAAATCAGATCCACCCCACAATGTTGCATACCAAATATCAAAAGATTCTGCCTGCTGGATCTGGAGAAGAAGATTTTCAAAGAAATTTTCCTGAAATGCATAAGTTCAAATTTGGGCTCCTATACTGAGCCCAAATATAAACCCAGGGGGCCGATTTGAACAAACTTGAATCAGATCCACCACACAATGTTGCATACCAAATATCAAAAGATTCTGCCTGCTGGATCTGGAGAAGAAGATTTTTTAAGAAATTTGCCTGAAATGCACTAAGTTCGAAATCAGGCTCCTATACTGAGCCCAAATATGAACCCAGGGGGCCGATTTGAACAAACTTGAATCAGATCCACCCTACAATGTTGCCTACCAAATATCAAAAGATTCTGCCTGCTGGATCTGGAGAAGAAGATTTTTTAATGTTTTTCCCATTGCCTACAGTGTTAAAAAGTGCTGACTCAGCACTTTTTTAAAGTCCCGAAACTGTACCCTATGATAAAACCGATGGCAATTTTTTTTTACCAATTCTTTCTGTTGGTCCTAAGGAAGCTTCACACCAAATAAAAATTCTCGGTGCCGTGCAGTTTTGGAGATATGGGCATTTTAATTTTTTTCTATTTTTAGCTCCTGCAGTTCTCATGGGGCTACGGGAAAAAAAAAATCAGCATAAATTAGGTACTTATGACCCAATAAGCCCTCACATAAAATTTGGTTCAAATCAGTGTCTCGGTTTGGAAAATAGAAATTTTGGGCGGGGCCAAAAATTTTGCCCCTCCCATAACGACGCCAAGTATAGCCCCACAAACTTCTCTTGAACAAATCTGAGTCTACACTTCAAAAGGAAGCTGCACACGAAATATCAAGTCTCTGCTACTGCTGGTTCATGAGAAGAAGATTTTTTAAGATTTCAGCACACTTTTTGGGTGTGGCCCTACCCACGGGCGAGGCAACTTGATTTGAACAAAATCAAATTGCGATGTCATAACAAACTATTATCTCAAATATCAATTAAATTGGTTCAGCGGTTTGGGAGGAGAAGACGCAAACACCATGTTCACGGACGCCGGACGGTGAGTGATCACTATAGCTCTCCTGACTGAAAGTCAGGTGAGCTAAAAACAATGCATCCGGTAGGAGATGCAAGACAATAACAGCCCAACACCCCTAGGGTGAGGACGTAACAGTGAGGATAAACAGAATAAACCTTTTGTACAACACGTTTAACTCCCAAGAAATTTAATAAAAAATTTCAATAAATGAAAGTGTCAATGACACTGTAGCTCAACTTGTGTAAGACATGTACATGTATAGTATGTGACACAGCAATGACACACATCTAGGTAATGGCCTGATAACAAAGGTACATGTAAAGTATTGTAACGGTCTGTACATAAATGCTGACCGTAGCCTGTAACAAATGTATAGGTAATGTATTGTAAAGGTGGACGACAGTTAGAAGCTAAACTAGAAAAGAAATCTTTGAGTCCCAGAGTGGGTCTGACTGAACCCCAAAATATTTGTTCTCATAGCACAGTGAAAACAAAGGCACCCAAAAACACGCGTTCCTGTCCCAAGGTGATAACAAAGGCACCCAAGAAGTTTCGTGAAGATCGGTTCATAAATAGAGCCTCTGGCCCAAGCCATATTGACATGTCCTCTTACTGTGTATAAGTAGCACTGAATAAATCAAAGTTCATCTAATTTAGAGATGGGCGGTATTGGAATTTTGAGTTCAGTATCGGTTTCGGTATTTTTGTGTGGGCATACCGCGGTATCGGTTCGGTATTCGGTATGTGACTTCAGATTCACAGATAGTACCAAAGGGGAATCCATGTCAGAAAAATACAGAATAAGTTGTTCTTGTATCATTCTGTCACAGTGCTACACTTGCCAGTGTTGATGGGCTCAACATTGTCATTCTTTTGTCAACACAGATCATATCTACAGTAATTTGGTGACTTGTTCTAAATACGCCTTAACTGTTCAAGCTCCACTTAAGGCGTCTGTAATCATAGAATGTGTGTCCTGAAGATGTCATCTTTAGGTGGGCCTGATGACAGTAGTAAAATTATCTGGTCAGTGATTTCTAGCCAAGTCTTGGCTGCCTGTTAAGGCAGCCAAGACTTGGCTAGAAATCACTGCTAAGCAGCTTGACATGTACAGGTCGTAGACTATTGATAATTTAGTACAACTGCCCTGGTCCTTAAGGCTTAACAAAACTGAAAAATAAAATCAGTCACTTCTTTCAAGAAAGTGAACACTTCAACTTCTATCAGTCCTCATCAAGGCCTTATAAATAGCGAATGCACAGGGAAAATTGAAAATACCGTTGTTTCGGTATTCAAAGGTTAGGTCGGTTCGGTTTTTCGGTGTCCCCATGATATCGGTATCGGTTCGGTTTTTCGGTATATTGCCTATCTCTAATCTAATTTGCATAATTTCTGCATGAGAAAAACATCCGTATTATATGTGATGTATTCCATGTTACTAAACATTCATACAAAAATTTATTCAAATCAGAACCTTCATATAGAAGTTCTGTACAAAAAACTGACTGTACCTAATTTCAATACGAAATGGCCATGGCAGCCATCTTGAATTTTGGACCGCACCCAAAAACACTTGTTCTCGTCCCAAGGTGATAACAAAGGTACCCAAGAAGTTTCATAAAGATCGGTTCATAAATACAGCCTTTAGCCTGAGCCGTATAGAAGTTGTGTGCTAAAAACTATTTGGACATAATTTTGGTACAAAATGGCCACTGGCAGCCATCTTGAATTTTGGACCACACCCAGAAACAATCGTTCTCGTCCCAAGGTGATAACAAAGGTACCCAAGAAGTTTCGTGAAGATCGGTTCATAAATACAGCCCCTAGCTCGAGCCGTATTGACATGTGTACTTATTGTGTATAAGTAGCACTGAATAAATCAAAGTCCATCTAATTTGCATAATGTCTGCACAAGAAAAAATCTGTATTATATGTGATGTATTTGATGTTACTAAACAATCATACAAAAATTTATTCAAATCAGAACTTTCATACATAAGTTCTGTACAAAAAACTGATTGCACTAATTTTGGTACAAAATGGCTGCCGGTGGCCATCTTGAATTTCAGACCGCACCCAAGAACACTCGTTCTCGTTCCACTGTGTGATAACAAAGGTACCCAAGAAGTTTCGTAAAGATCGGTTCATAAAGACGTCCTCTAGCCTGAGCATGTAGAAGTTGTGTACAAAAAACTGATTGGATCTAATTACGGTACAAAATGGCCGCTGGCAGCCATCTTGAATTTTGGACCGCACCCAGAAACACTCGTTCTCGTCCCAAGGTGATAACAAAGGTACCCATGAAGTTTCGTGAAGATCGGTTCATAAATACAGCCCCTTGCCCGAGCCATATTGACATGTGTACTTACTGTGTGTAAGTAGCACTGAAAAAATCAAAGTTCATCTAATTTGCATAATTTCAGCACGAGAAAAAAAACCTGTATTATATGTGATGTATTCCATGTTACTAAACATTCAGACAAAAATTTATTCGAATCAGAACTTTTAAACAGAAGTTCTGTACAACAAGAGGCCCCAGGGGGCCTGAGGGCACTCACCTGACAAGGTAGACTAAATATCAACCCAGGAAATTGATTTCAACAAGCTGCATCTGCCCCTGCTAAGAAAAGCTAATACCAAATATCCAAAGATTCTGACCAGTGGATCTAAAAAAAAGGATTTTTAAAGAATATTCCTCATATTGAACTAAGTTATAATTCGGGCTCTCACAGGGAGCCCAAATATCAACCCAAGGACTTGGCTGTTACAAACTTGAATCCCCCCCCCCCCCCCCCCCCCCACACACACACACCTATGGATGCTGCACACCAAATATCAAAACATTCCGACTGCTGGATCTGAAGAGGATTTAAAAAAAAAAATTCCTCATTTTGAACTAAGTTACAATTCGAGCTCCCACAGTGAGCCAAAATATGGACCTAGGGACATGGCTTGAACAAACTTGAATCTCCCCCCCCCCCCACACACACAAGGATGCTGCATACCATATATCAAATGCATTCGGACTGCTGGATCTGAAGAAGATTTTTAAAGAAAAATTCCTCATTTTGAATTTTGAACTAAGTTATCATTCGGGCTTCCACAGTGGGCCCAAATATGAACCCAGGGACATGGCGTGAACAAACTTGAATCTCACCCCCTTAAGTATGCTGCATGCCAAATATCAAAACATTCTGACAGCTAAATCGGAAGAAGATTTTTAAAGAAAAATTCCTCATATTGAACTAAGTTATAATTCGGGCTCCAACAGGGAAAACATTCTGACTGCTGGATCTGAAGAAGATTTTTTAAGAAAATTCCTCATTTTGAACTAAGTTACAATTCGAGCTCCCACAGTGAGCCCAAATATAGACCTGGGGACTTGGTTTGAATAAACTTGAATCTCACCCCCCTAAGCATGCTGCATACCCAATATCAAAAGATTCTGCCTACTGGATCTTGAGAAGAAGATTTTTAAATAAATTTGCCTGAAATGCACTAAGTTCAAATTCGGGCTCCAAAACTTAGCCCAAATATAAACCCAGGAGGCTCATTTGAATAAACTGGAATCAGATCCACCCTAGAATGTTGCATACCAAATATCAAAAGATTTTGCCTGCTGGATCTGGAGAAGATGATTTTTTAAGAAATTTGCCTGAAATGTACAAAGTACAAATTCAGGCTTTTATAGTGAGCCCAAATATGAATCTAGGAAGCTGATTTGAACAAACTTGAATCAGCTCCACCCCATAATACTGTATACTAAATATCAAATGATTCTGCCCACTTGTGCTGGAGAAGATTTTTTAGTAATTTCTCTAATATACATAGGGTGCTATCAGAGTTATGCTCCCTATGGAGCCCCAGGTGAGCATGTCAATTTCATCTGAACAAACTTAAATTGACTTATGGTAATGAACATCATACCAAGTTTTGAGCAAATCGACCCAACGGTTTCAGAGGAGAAGTCGTTTGAAAAATTTCATGACTCCGGACGGACGACAGACGACGGATGGCAAGTGATAAGTTTAGCTCCCTTCAGTGAGCTAAAAAACTGATTGCACTAACTAAGGTACAAAATGGCTGCTGGCAGCCATCTTGAATTTTGGACCACACCCAGAAACACTCGTTCTCATTCCAAGGTGATAACAAAGGTACCCAAGAAGTTTCGTGAAGATCGGTTCATAAATACAGCCCCTAGCCCGAGGCGTATTGACATGTGCACTTTCAGTGTATAAGTAGCACTGAATAAATCAAAGTCCATCTAATTTGCATAATGTCTGCACGAGAAAAAACCTGTATTATATGTGATTTATTTGATGTTACTAAACATTCATACAAAAATTTATTTAAATCAGAACTTTCATACAGAAGTTCTGTAGAAAAAACTGATTGCACTAATTTCGATACAAAATGGCTGCCGGTGGCCATCTTGAATTTTGGACCACACCCAAAAACACTCATTCTCGTCCCACGGTGATAACAAAGGTACCCAAGAAGTTTCATAAAGATCGGTTCAAAAATACAGCCTCTAGCCTGAGCCATACAGAAGTTGTGTACAAAAAACTGATTGGACCTAATTTCGGTACAAAATGGCGCTGGCAGCCATCTTGAATTTTGGACCGCATCCAGAAACACTCGTTCTCGTCCCAAGGTGATAACAAGGGTACCCAAGAAGTTTCGTGAAGATCGGTTCATAAATACAGCCCCCAGCCTGAGCCGTATTGACATGTGTACTTACTGTGTGTAAGTAGCACTGAAAAAATCAAAGTTCATCTAATTTGGAGAATTTCTGCACGAGAAAAAAACCTGTATTACATGTGATGTATTCCATGTTACTAAACATTCAGACAAAAATTTATTCGAATCAGAACTTTCATACAGAAGTTCTGTACAAAAAACTGATTGCACTAACTAAGGTACAAAATGGCTGCTGGCAGCTATCTTGAATTTTGATCGCACCCAAAAACACTCGTTCTCGTCCCATGGTGATAACAAAGGTACTCAAGAAGTTTCGTAAAGATTGGTTCATAAATATGGCCTCTAGCCTGAGGCGTATTGAATTGTTGATGGACAGGTGGACAGACAGACGACAGGCCATGGCATAACCTCAAATTGAACAGATGGGCGATGGGCTAACAAATTTGACTTATGTCAAAGTTGAGCTAGAAACAGCCAGAAAGGAGTTTAACCGGAGGGTTCACGGAAGGATAGGGAACACATAACTAACAGTAGGTAAACCATTAGCAAAACTAATGACGTCAAGGCGTATATCCCAAAATTGGGTAACATGAAATAATTTTCATATTATTTAAAAGTTGCAGCCCTGAACATCTCAAACCACTGTTGTTCACTTCCATCATCCATTTACTGTCTTGAATCCACCATATATTTCATTGATTTGTGTCTGGCATTCACCAAAAGAGAGACTTAAAGCATAGATGTCAGTTGAGATGTTTACTAACTTAGGGCCAAACAAAGAATGATGTTTCCGCCGATTCTGGTCTCTTCCTGAGTACTGTGCATGCGCAAGTAGTAAAAGTATGTAGGGTCAGATAGGTCTTTTAATTTTCAGCATTGTATGCAAATTTTGGGGATTGGGGGTTTAAAATTTGTGTTTGGCCCTTGATAATATTGACTTTGCACCAGCTGAGTCTGAGCCATTGGTTGTAGTCTAAAAATACTCGGTTTTAGAATTTAAACTATTGTGGACAAAATAACATATGAATAAACAGGAGCAACATGTGCATGTGGAAGAGTGGAAAATAGAGAATGATTGCTGGATTCAAAATAAAAGGGAGGTTAGTCCAAATGAACATTAGGGCTATGCACCATGCACTTTGTCCTGTAGTTAGTCTGAACTGGCTAAAATTTTGTTTTTTTCCAATCCTGAGATGTGGATGGAGATACGATTGTTGTCAGTATGATGGTATGGAAAGAAATTGTTTTTCAAATTAGTTATTAGCATGGATAAAGGTGGATTAAGGTGAAGGTATGTGTGCCATCAATGTGCTGCATGTCTCAGCACTCTGTCCTAGTGTACTACTACTTGGTGAATTGGAATTGTTTTGGCAAAGTTTTTTATATTTACCTTTTTACCTCCTTGAATGGTAAAATGTGGGGGTCAGGTGTAATTCCAGGGGCTGAATTTGAAAAAATAATTTCATATCATCAGGTTATCTACTGAACATGAAGGATTTCCATCCCCTTTGACCACAGTACTGACCATGGGTAAAAAGTGTTAGTTCTCTGATAACTCTAAATATGAGTCAAATGACTATATATGAACTAGCTGGTACTTCACCTCATACATGGATGTTATAAACACACATGAAAGCATTTAGATCAGTGGCTTGCGAGGAACAGATTTTCCCATTAACTTAAGAGTTCGAAGTGAAAAGTTCCCACTTCAACCCCCAATATTGGGTGGCACAATATAATCAATACAATAAAGTGCATGACAATTTTTTCACTGGGAGGTAAAACTTCAAAATCTGGGTGGGGCCAAAATGTTGCCATTCCCATGGTGACTACAAACAAAATTTTCATCACATGGGCTGGATTGAATGCTGAAAGCCAGAGGAAGCACAAGACACAGTAACTATAGACACTTTGTAGTTTTACTCAAATAAGGACAAAATTCACTAAAACTGCATTCATATATTGTTAATACAAGAATTCAATTATTCAATAAAACAAGAGGCCCCATGGGCCCTGAGGTCGCTCACCTGACATGGTAGTCTAAATATCAAACCAGGGACTTGACTTGAATAAGCTGCATACGCCCCTCGTAAGAAAAGCATATACCAACTAGATGAAGCGATTGTGCCCACACAATACACAGGATTTTCCTTCTATTTTCAGTTCCTGCACTTTTACATCCCAAAACTGAGATAAAAGCATAAAAAAAAGTCCCACCCGGCCCCCAAATTTTCAGTGTAAAAAAAAAAATAAATTTTGTCTTAAAATTGACCAAAACGCATAAAAAAACAAAAAATTTTTTTTTCGGATTTTGGTCCAAAGTCCAAAACGGGACCCCTAATTTTCAGCCTAAATATGAACCCAGGGACTTGGCTTGAACAAACTTGAATCTCACCCCCTAAGGATGCTGCATACCAAATATCAAAAGATTCTTATTGGAAGATCTGAAGAAGAAGATTTTTAAAGAATATTCCTCATACTGCACTAATTTAAACATTTGGGCTCCCATAGAGAGCCCAAATATGGACCCAGGAAATTGATTTAAAAAAACATGTGAAACAATCTTCCAAAGATGTTACATGTGAAATTTGAAAGCTTTTGGAGCAGTGGTTTGGGAGAAAAGTAGTGTTAAATGTTTTTCCCATTACCCACAGTGTTAAAAAATGCTGCCTCAGCATTTTTCAAAGTCTCAAAAAAGTACCCCATGATAAAAACGATAGTAATTTTTTTTTTACCATTCCATTCTGTTGGTCCTAAGGAAGCTTCACACTAAATAAAAATTCTCAGTGCCATGCAGTTTTGGAGATGAGAGCGTTTGAAATTTTTTCTATTTTTAGCTCCTGCGGTTCCCACGGGGCGACAGGGAAATTTTTTTTGGCATAAATCAACTACTTATGTCCCAATAAAATCTCACATCAAATTTGGTTCAAATCAGCCTCTCGTTTTGGAAAATAGAAAATTTGGGCGTGACCAAAATTCTTGCCCCTCCCATAACGATGGCAAAAATAGCCCCTGGAACTTCTCTTGAACAAATCTGAGTCTACACCCCAAAAGGAAGCTGCACACCTAATATCAAGTCTCTGCTACTGCTGGTTCATGAGAAGAAGATTTTCAAAGATTTTGGTGCCCCTTGGGGGCATGGCATCACCCAGGAGGCAGGGCAACTTCATTTGAACAAATCTGAATTGGCATTAGGTAATAAACATTTACCCAACATTTGAATAAAATTGGGCTAGTGGTTTTGGAGGAGAAGTCGATAATGTAAAGTTAACGCTGGACGACGACAGATGACGGACGGAATGTGATCAGTAAAGCTCCCACTGAGCTTCACTCAGGTGATCTAATAAAAATACCAAAATGATTTATCAGTAAAATGTGTTATTGCTATTTTCTGTACCTGATGTCACTGTTGATATCTGACAAGAACTGAGGCCCAACAACATTAACGTTGTACAACAGTAACTTGTAATCTGGATCAGGCTGTTTGGGTAATGCCCATAACACTCTCACACCACTCTTTCCCTTAGTTTCCACAGATATTGAGGGTGCAGGTAATATACCATCTCCATCACTGACAATATACTGAAAATTGACAAGTAGATTAATGAGTAACAAGCGTACATATACTCATCTTTACCTTTCATAGCCTGCACAATACTCGATCATTTTACACCACACCATTATCTGCAAGTTCAGAGACTAGATAGAGATTGCTTTGTGAGACTGGAATAGTATTCACTTGTTGATCTTGTTCCAATGAAGGTTCATAAACTATTTTTAAGGCAAAAAAAGAACAGTTTAACTTATTCAAATGAAATTGTCAATGATAGAGTAGCTTAACTTAACTTGTGTAGTGTTTGATGAAAAGGGTAATGTTCAATGTTTAAGAAAGAATTATGAAATAAGACAAGAATTGCGATAACTGAGAATATGTTAATTTCTGTTCCCTGCATGCTATGTTTTCAATAAGAATAATTTGAGGTGTAGATTGTACTAAAGAATTGAGGCCTGGGTTGATGTGGCCCTCACAGTTGACGGATGCGAACCAAAGTTACCAAGATACAGTAAAATCATTCCAAAATGAGTCATCCTACCAAGTTACAATGAAATCCCTTCATAAATATGACACACAGACTTTGCTAAAGGAATCTAGGTCATATGACAGTCCGGCAGCCATGGTTGACCAATCATGACCAAAATAGGAAGTCTCATCTAGTTATCATACCAAGTTATCCTACCCAGTTCGAATGAAATCCCTTCATAAAAACAACCTGTAGACAGTGCTAAAGGAATCTTGGTCATGTGACCAGGCGGTGGTAACAACTGACCGGTCAAAAATAGAACAGTTTCATCTAGACATCATGCTGAGTTATCCTTCCAAGCTACAATGAAATCGCTTCATAAATGTGAACTGTAGACTGTGCTAAACAAAATCTAGGTCACGTGCCTGTGCGGTCATCTTGGTTGACTGATCACGGCCAAAATAGGATGTTCTCATGAAGGCATTATACCACGTTGTCCTACCGATTTACAATGTTAACACCACGGCTGAAATTTTCTTCAATAAACAATGTATTGGCAGTGGATAACCAGGTGATATTTCCCCATGAATACTAGTTGATCATGTGATTTATCCCATGCATACCAGTTGATCATGCGACATTCGAACATCGTGCATTGATATTACACATTGCATTCAGTTTTCCTGTCTATATTTAAATCCTGTTATTTCCATTTATGTCTTATAAATAGACGGTTGTCAATGCAAACAACTTTCTGTTTCCTCGACTGAATGCGGTCTCAGAATCAAGTCTCTTTGGTGAAAACCCACAAGCAGAAGTGCTTGTGACTCGATGGAGGCTGGTCGATGAAATGTATTCTCTTGCTCCAAAGTCGCTTTAAATGTGAAATTCTTTTCTTTACTGATTGGTACTCGCTCCCACCTTCCCATTTCCATAGAAGTTGAATTCATAAAGTCACAGGTACCAGCTTTTAACTGGCGTGTATGGTTGCATTCACAAGGGAATTATGAAGCCCTAAATGCCACCTTCAACAGAGAGCAATTGGATGCACTTCTTAATGATTGAAGTCTTGATACGATAGTGTCAATTTTTACCAGTACAGTTCTTGATATTGCATCCCACCATCAGGGTTCCCACACCCACCAAGAAAAAAAATTCCATACTTTTTCCAGACCCTCCTCTATTTTTACCATACCCTTCGCAGCCATCACAGTGTTTTTTTAACCTTCAGGGTGACCAGATAAATCAAAAATATATCTTACAAAACACTTACATGTACATGCAATGTGTTGGAGTTTAACCTTACTGCCAGATCTTTCAAGTTTTACCACCAAGCATCACAAGTAATGTCATGAACCAAAACTAATAAAATTCTTTAGTAACAAGTCAATCAACAATTGTTGCCTGTGCTGCGTTTTGGGTTTTTTGTGTGTTTTTTTGAGCGTTTTTGATCCCAAATAGTATGTTTTCTGGAGGCCTTATGTCTTGTTAATGTCACTTCCCCTGTATTTGAGACGTCAAAAGACTTGTCACAGATGAGACAGTTTGCCTCTGACTTGGTTTTGAATTTTGTATTCCTGCTAATCCAGTGTGTGTATTTGGGATTTTCCAACCACCTTTCTGAAACAAACATTTCCACATTTCCTTTCTCGTTAATTTGTTGACAGTATTACAAAATACCTCAACTTGGAAGATTAAATTTTGATGTTTGTGTGTTTCTTGACATTCACGACATAAACATGTTATCACTGGGTGCAGCCATTTTGATCATGGAAATATATGGATCAATTAATGGTTGTTAATGTTTGTGTCAGATCGATTATTCCCGTGTTGGGTTACAAAGGCCTAAATTTTATGAGTTTCAAAATTTGAATCAAAACGAAATAAAAACTAAAATAAAAAGAAATCTAGTATGTAATTGGAATTTCCTGGACAGCGCAAGTGATTCTGAATATATTTAATTACATTTCCACACTTTTTCCATACTATTTATATGAAAATGTTATTTTCCGTACCTTTTCCAGGCCTGGAAAATGTTTTTTAAAAATTCCATACGTTTTTTAGACTTCCAGACTTGCATACGAACCCTGCACCATATTCCTACCAAGCTCATCAACACACATACTGACCAACCTGAATGAATGCATAATGAAATACATCTTTGAATAAGACAGAGAAAAAGTGTCACCAATTCTCCCAATAAACCACTCAAACAATATCTACACATCCAATGTGGAAAAAGCCAATTTGTTCAAAGAATACTTTGTTCAATATCAACAGTTGATGATTCTAATGCGTCCCTCCCAGTGCCTCCATCAACCGCTCAACATACTCTTCACTCTTCAATATAGTGAACTATCTGAAGCAATGAAATGCATTAATGCTTCTAAGGCAAGCAGCCCTGACCTCGCAAGTCCCTGGGTTTTAAAAGATTGCAAATCGTCCCTTTGTGAGCCACTCTTGATTTTGTTTAATATCTTACTGAATAATTCCTATTTCCCATCACCCTGGAAAAAGCAAACGTCACCCCCATTCTGAAAAAGAACCCATCGAACTCTGTCACAAATTACAGACCAATATCCCTGATTAGCTGTGTTTGAAAGCTATTTGAGAAATGCATCTTTAGACATCTATGGAAAATTCTAAATGACAACAATGTTCTAAGTCAGTTTCAGTCGGGTTTTACCCCTGGTGACTCGACAGTTCTGCAGCTGGCAGATCTGTATGATGAATTCAGACTGGACGAAGGCAAATAAGTAAGAGTGGTCTTTTGTGATGTCAGTAAAGCTTTTGACAAGGTGTGGCATGCTGGTCTTATTCACAAGCTAAAGCAAATCGGAGTCTCTGACGACCTTTTTTTATTCTTGAAATCCTATCTCTCGGACAGATCCCAGTGAGTAGTCATAGCCTCTGAAGCTTCCTCTTGAGGCCTATTAACTTGGGAGTTCCTCAAGGTTCTTTAGTTGGACCTCTGTTGTTTCTTATATACATTAACGATATAACTGAGAATCTACATAGTTCTATGCGCCTTTTTGCTGATGATGCCTCTTTATACATTATAGTGGAGAATCCAAGCTGCGATCTTAATGAACCATGATTTAGCCACAATCGAGCATTGGGCTAAAACATGGCTGGTTGAGTTCAATCCACACAAAATGGAGAGTGTGCTGATAACAAACAAATCCACCATTACTCTTCAGTGGCACTCATATTTCTAAAGCTAAAAATCACAAGCACCTGGGTGTAATATTGAATAACAACTGCACATGGAATGACCACATTCATCCTATCTGTTCTAAGGCCTGGTCGCGTTTAGACTTGTTAAGAAAGTTAAAAAATTTATAGTAATTTATATATTTTTTATACTTACCAATGACCCAGACTTAGCTGGTGCTAACTCTAACAAAACCAGGGCCAAACACAAATTTTGCCCCCCAATCCCCAAAATTTGCATCCAAAACAAAAAGAAATCATATCCTAAAGGACCTCCATACTATGCCTCTACTGCACATGCGCAGTGACGCAGTCGTCCCGAAATTGGCGCCAATTATCATTCTTACTGGCAGTGCCTGGTCAGCCCTATGTACTCAGCGGGGAGGCAAGAGTTCCCAACTCCAGGGAGGGCCATCCCCGTCTGGGTCATTGGTAAGTATAAAAAATATATAAATTACTATAAATTTTTTAACATTTTTATACTGTACCAATGACCCAGACTTAGCTGAATAGTAAACAGGCTGGAGGGCCTAGGACATAGAGGAAAATCCAATAAGCTCAACTATATAGTAAAGAGGTAACCCCTTAAGGAGAAAAGGAGTATTAGGCTTTACATGTATCTTTCTTATTTAATATTAAATTAGAAAGATACACTACCCTTAATAATTGAGCACAATAACATTCATGTTCTCTATTAACATCCAGTATAACCCTTATACTAATTATTTTTAAAGCAAGCCAATAAATAAAGTAGTCCAGAGAATTGAGACTCTTTATAATCATTTAAAAGTGTCCGAGTATTGTATATTAAAGCCCGTTTGACACTTGACATATACAAATGCTTCACACCGAGCTACACTTTAAAAATAAGACATGAATGAATTTAAACATTAATATTACACTTTAAAACCATCCCGGAAGCGACTCAGAAATACTGACTTGGAGGAGGCATTCCCTTGCTTTTCACTATAAAGCAGGTGACCTAAGGGAACACCCGCCCCCCCCCCCCCCCCTTCCCCTTGCCCTGGGTCAAATAGCCCAGAGCGAAGAGGGCAGCCGGACGGAGTCACTGCCGGAACAGAAAGCCTGCATAACTATAGTTGCAACTGTTTAGTGGACGACATTCTGAGCAACAGATAACGGACCTAAACAATGCAGGTCTCCAGAAATGGACTCAATATTTCCGAGATAAAAATTTGTAAATGTGGATGGCTGAGACCAATAAGCAGCCTTCATTAAATCTGTAATAGCAACACTATTAGCATAAGCCCAGGAAGTAGAAAGAGCTCTTACTTCATGAGCAGAAATCTTAAGCACAGACTGCTGAGAAGAAGATAAATCTTCATAAGCAGTACGGATAGTTAACTGAATCCATCTAGCAATAGAATGGACTGAAATGTCCTTTCTATTAGGCATCAAAGACAGAAAGAAACGTTTCCGTCCCTTTCTGATAAACTGAGATCTCTGTTTATAGATACGTAGTGCTCTAACAGGACAGAGTAAAGGCCTACGCCCGTCTGAAGACGGAAGAGCCTTAATAACAATAGGTTCCGGATATTTATTAGGAGCCTGATTCTTAGCTAAAAAACCCACATTAGTAGTGAAGGTGATAGTGTTCCCAACACTACGATAATGAGAATCATCCACCGATAGTGCATGAAGCTCACTGACTCTTCTGGCAGAAGAGAAAGCTAAGAGAAAAGCTGTCTTATAAGATAAGAATTTGAAATCTACTGTCCCAAGAGGTTCAAATGGCTTTTCCTTCAATTTAAGGAGAACCCAAGCTAAATTCCACTTAGGAATTAATCTAAGAGTTCTGGGTCTATTTATCGAAAAGTTTCTAACCAACTTCGATAAAGAGACATTAGATCCAATTTGTAAACTATCATGATGTGCATAGGTATCAGATAACATAGATCTATAACCCTTTATAGTAACAGGCTGCAGTTTGATTTCGTCAAACAAGTATACTAGAAAGTTTGCAATGTCTGGTATAGAGGGATCAAATATATCTACAGAATGATCCCTACACCAACGACGAAAAACCTTCCACTTAGCCGCATAGTTTAGCGAAGAGGAGGTCCTCCTACAGTTAGAAATCGCGTCCACTGCTCGTCCTGTAAAGTGCTTGCCATGCAAGAAGGACCGCACAACGGAAAAACGTGAAGGTTGAGACCTTGCGGGTTGTGATGGAGTTGGCGCAATTTCCCCTGCGAAAGAAGATCCTCTCGTGGAGGAAGCTTCCACGGTAGGTCCCACAACAGACACCTGAGTAGATTTATCCACGGTCTCTGTGGCGACAGAGATGCTACCAACAGAATCTTGCATTGAGATTGTTTTATCTTTAGCAATACTTGTTGAATTAACGGCGCTGGAGGATACGCATATCCTATCATTCCGTCCCAAGGGATCGACAGAGCGTCTACTGCAAATGCTCTTGGATCCGGACACGGAGACACATACGTCTGCAACTGATTGTTGAGATGTGTCGCAAATAAGTCTATCATTGGCCGTTCCCATTGGTAGCAAATCTGATTGAATACTTGTTTGTTGAGAGTCCACTCCGACGGCAACAAGCGACCCTTTCGTGAAAGGGAGTCTGCTAGCACATTCAGACGACCCGGTATGTGACGGACCGAAAGAAGAACGTGATGTTCTAACGCAAACAGAAGGATTCTTTCCGTTAGATTGAACAACGGAACTGAATGAGTGCCTTCCTGATTCCGTATATACGCCACTACTGTCGTATTGTCGGATAGGATTTGGACATGAGCATCGTGAATAATGTCCATCCAGTGACGTAACGCAAGCCAAATTGACATCATTTCCTTGATGTTTATGTGCTTGCACAGGAATTGCGGATCCCAAAGACCCTGGCATCTCGAATCCGTTGGGATTAATGATGCACCCCAACCTGTTTGACTGGCATCCGTCATAACGGTAAAACTCGGATCCGGCAACTGCAGCGGAACTCCTTGAGTTAACCACTGAATGTTTGCCCAAGTCTGAATCTCTTGTTTCACTTGATCTGACAAGAGAACGTCTACATCGAGCGAATGAATTTTCACACTCCAATTCTGAGTCAGGAAAATTTGAAGAGGACGTGTGCGTAGCCGCCCCATCGGAATGAGATCCGCGGCGGCTCCGCACAGACCTATCAGTCTCATAAATTCTCTCGCCGTGACTTTGTCTGCGTGCAGACAATAGCGAGCGTAACAACTGACTAATTTCGCTCTGGTTAACGGCAGACGAACGAGATTGTTGTGCGTCTCGAAGCTCATTCCCAGATGAGTGAATGACTTGGACGGCACCAGATCCGACTTCTCCTCGTTTACTATACAACCGAGACGTCGGAGCAATAGAAGAAGATTCTAAACATCGTTCTGAAGCGTTAACTCGTTGCCGTACCTCTGAAGAATGTCGTCCAGGTAGGCCGACGTTACCGCAGACGAATGAGCTCGGAAGTAGATCATTACCGAGTTCATTACCCGAGTGAAAGCCCAGGGTGCTAGATTCAATCCGAAGCACATCGCCCGGAATTGATACACCACTCCCAGGACTGCAAAGCGTAGATACTTTCGGAATGTCGGATGTACCATGACGTGAAAGTACGCATCTTTGAGATCTATGCTCGTTGCATAATCGTTCACCCGAATACTCGCTCTGACCGATCGAATCGTCTCCATATAAAACTTCGGAGCGACGATCAGCTTGTTTATCCAGCTCAAATCTATGACTGGACGGAACGAGCCGTCTGGTTTCGGAACCAGAAACAGATGGCTGTAGAATCCCAGAGATTCCTGGTTTTCTACGACCTCTACCGCGTTCTTCATTAAAAGAGACTGCACCTCTGATAACAGAGCGTCTCTTTTCTGTGGATTTGACGGAAGATGAGTCCACTTTGGACTTCGAGTTAATGGAGGCTTTCGTTTGAAGGATATCTTTAGACCTTCCGAAGTCACTCCTCTCACCCAAGGGTCGTCCGTAATCGACGCCCACTCTTGTGAAAAACTCGACAACCTTCCGCCAACCGGAACGCGATAGAGGTTTAAGCCATCACCTCCTGGACCTGCGAGGCCTGCGGTAGGAGAAACCACATCTTCCACGACCCGCACCTCGCCTCGTCGACCTCGGGGCGTCCGACTGATTGTCCCGGCCTGAAGGACATCCCGAACGAGAGTCGCTATCCTGACGGTCTCTCGAATAAGACCAAGAGGACGCACCGGAACCTCTATAGGAACCTCTCTTGGGCGCATTAGACCCAGAAGTGCCTGTCTTATTCGTGTCTGCTGTATCCGACTTCTTAGGAGCCGATCTGAACAACAGAGAATCATTAGCTTTCTTTTTAATTTTATCATAAATAGCGGAAAGCTTGCCGTCAAAGAGAAGTTCTCCTGAGACCGAAGCGACTCTAAGAGAGTTCTTCACCTTAGAATCCACTAGTGTGGATGTAGCTAGGGCTGCATCACGTCTAACCAACTCCAGATTTGCCACTGAAAGGGCGGAGTTACACGTGGAATAAGCTACTGCCCTTGAAAGAAGTCTTAAAGAGGATTGTATATCCTGAAACTCTTCCCCTTGAAGGCGCAGTGATAACGCCTTAGTAAGGTGATCTGCGTAAGATAAGGCATCTAAATTGGCTCTGTTAGACGCAATAGCTGTTTCCAACACCGCGGTTGGAATAGAAGCTGACGACGGTAATGATAGCTCTAAGTCTTCCGCCTCGTCGTCCATACGCAGAGGAACTCTCGGTATACCCTGTCCTGCCGTATCGAATTTATTCCTTGCATTAATGAAAGGCAGGTTGAGAGTATTAGCGGACAAGAAACCTGCTTTCCCCGTCCTGGAAGCAAGTTTAAATATAGCGTCGTTCAATAATTCAAATGTTCTAGCAACATTATTGGACTGCGACGGAAACTCGGGAGCGATGTCCCTGAACCGCTCAAAAAATTCAGAGTCCAATGACGCTATAATTCTCTTGTCCGGAAGCGCAGCAGTCTGGCCCGACGGAACAACTTGAGGGAGAAAGTGCCGGATGAAGTCCACGGCAGCTTTATGTTGTTCCGAAAGGGATAGCTCCAAGTCATCCGTATCCCTTTCACCATCCGGTCGGACCTCACGAAGTTCCCGGTCGTCCGCCCCCGATGCTTCGGCGGAGCGTACCGACCCAGCGCCGTCGGATAATTCTCGATCCGACACCGTTTCTGTCGGCTGCTGGGATGCTGCGATAAGCTGTGCTATCTGCACAAGAATGTCCGCCGTCGAGACCTGCGGAGGCGCAGTCTTTCGCTGCTTCGCCGAGGGCAGCTCCGCATCAGATGACTCCCGCATACTTTTCCTATGCGAACGTCTGGAGTCCATCGGTCTCGAATCCCTGGCTGCCGGATGGTGTGACCTGGTCGCCGAAGAATCCTTCATCGGCGAAGCTGGTAATATATCGGCGGTCACGCAGCCAAGGTGCGGTCGTGTGCGCTGACAAGAAGAGGAAGCCTTAACAGTCTCTGCGGACTGCTTATACAACGGAGCGTCCCGAGCGACGGACGTATGCTCCGCTAAAGACACATTTTGTACCACAACATCTGGTCCCAGATGTTGTTGTACGAGAGAGGGACCTCTCTCGCTCGCGGCCCGGCTGGACCTGGACGAGCTATGAACCGGACTAAAAGGCTTCCTCCGTTCTCGCTTACTATCCGCCGTCACTGGGTGTGCATCTATTATGTTTATAGTGCTCGCATCACCCAAAATTTCCTCTTGGACCGCATCGGACGAACCCGGCTGCCGAACCATTCGGTGAATGGACGCTACACCGGGCGAGCTAGCGGACGACATTTGTCTAATCTCCATGAGCACTTTTGCCGCTAGCTCTGAATTCATTTGTGACGACGGACGCACACTTGAAGAAGATAACATGGAAACATCACCCTGTTCTGGTTCCTCTGAAATAGAAACTGAGAGAGTAGAGTGACCTTGCGGAGAAAGAGCCGGCATCGCTCTTTCTCCAGAAACAACATATCGTGACACACGTTTCCAATGTTTCTCATCCCAATGTTCACATATAGGACAGGGATTAATGCGAGAACACTGACTACAATTAATACAATGATCATGAAAGTCAGAGGAAGATTTCTTCCTATTACAATTTGAACAACGTCCCTTCATTGTGAAAGAACAACAATAAGTCCTAGTTACTCGCAAAAACCCCTGACACAAAGATACATAATAACATGATCCATTAATAAATGAAAAAACAATTGCAAAACAAAATAATTTTGAAAAAATATTTTTTCAGAGAAGCCCAAGTTGCTGAAAAGTAACGTTGAGCCCCGATGGATCCGATGGCAAAGTGTGGTCAAAAATTTTAAATTTATATAAAATAATTAATGAGACACTTTCGGATAATATAAATGTATCTTATAATGAGATAAACTACCACAAAGGCAAACAGCCCCCCTCAAAAAAGGCTGTTGCCAATGAAAACAAACAGTGTAAACACTCTAGAAAACATGACTCCAGGCACTGAAAAAACTGGCCCGGAATCAGTCATCAATTACACTCTATCTGATGCAAAACAGAGACTCCCAGGGGAGAATCTGTAGAACATCAGATGGAAGATGCAGAACACAAACGTTATACACCCATGGGTGAAAACATAACTATGGGGAAAATAACAGAAAACATTCTGTAACCAAGCAACTCTCCCAGGAAATTTTAGAAATGAAATTTCTCAAAAATATGCCAAAAGCATGGGAGAATTGCCAGGGGGAACTTTAGAAGGCTAGGGGAGAGGAAACACTGAATAAGCAGTGCAACAATTAGCAAGAATGACAACAAGAGGCCCATGCCTCGAAAATAGGCAACTTAACATAATTTCATCAAAAAATTTTAAGTACAGCCCTGATTATTTTTTGCCACTTCTTTTTCCTCTCCTCCTTCTATCCTCCTTAGAATCACATTTTCTCCAAAAATTACGTGTCTGGCATCCTTTAAACTGAGATTTACAAGCACAAAGATCAGTGAGATGTTGACTGATGAAGGGCCAAACAGTGAAATGATAATTGGCGCCAATTTCGGGACGACTGCGTCACTGCGCATGCGCAGTAGAGGCGTAGTATGGAGGTCCTTTAGGACATGATTTCTTTTTGTTTTGGATGCAAATTTTGGGGATTGGGGGGCAAAATTTGTGTTTGGCCCTGGTTTTGTTAGAGTTAGCACCAGCTAAGTCTGGGTCATTGGTACAGTATAAAAATACACAAGTTTACACCTGATCGCAAGGTCTTGGAAAAAACTTATTTTGCATTTATTAGGCCCCTTCTTGAGTATGCCGGCCGATACAGTGTGGGACAACTGCTCAGCAACTAGGTGGATCTTGCGAAAATACAGAAAGATGCAGCAAGGATCATAATTGGTGCAACCATCAGTGTGAGTAAGTGTCTCCTCTACACTGAGACCCATTGGGATCTGCGCCTAGAAAGATGTCGAAAACATAAATTAATACAATTCTTCAAAATGTATCACCATACTACTCCCCCTTACATTACTAATAAAGTACCGCCACCTGTTTCGATGACCAACCAAAGATTTAATCACTAAGTTCCATTCTGTCGCACGAACTTGTACCAGTGTTCATTCATCCCCAACATTACCAGCCAATGGAATGCCCTACTTGTCCGAGTAAAAAGTCCCTGAACAACGGTAATGATCGACCACCATTCTTCTATAGTGGTAACAAATCATGTGCATCCCAAATATACCATTGTAGATTACGTTTGCGTTGCAGTAATCTTCACCACCATTTATATGATAACCATTTATCACCTTCTCCTAATTGCCAGTGTGGAGAACTTGAAACAACTGAGCATTTTCTTCTATATTACCCCCTCTACTCAAACTTTCAAAATCATACAATCATGGCTCTACCTTTTACTGTTGATCTCGCTATGTTACTGTATGGTTCAGAATTTTTTATCAATGTCGAGAATTGTGAAGTTTTTGAGATTGTTCAAAAGTTTATCATGTTGAGTGGGCACCTCGGCTGTTGAGGGCCCTCGGGGGCCACCTCTGATTGCTGGGCATTTTGTGTAGTCCTAACTACATTCCTATATCTTACTTAGCTTTTAAACAACATGTCTATTTGTAAATATGGCTATGAGATGACTACAGTGCATGGAGATTGCATTGCCGCTGACTTGCCCGTGGATGTGGATTTCACCCATGCAATACATGTAAATTTGTTGCAAAGTGTAACAGGCGCTGCTGGAGCTAAACCGGAGGTCCATTGTCTGGGGCATTGCTTGTGTTCCATGTGCACCAAGTTCGAAAAAGTGATTCTTTTGGAGATGTCTCCGCTCCACGGGTGGTTTGGTTGCAGTCCGCTCTCCACATACTGTACTTTGTTCAAAAACAAATATCTGTGAAATATTGTCCTCCCCCCCCATTCTTCCGTCCCCCACCCATTACCTGCCTTACTGTCTAACTTTTCATCTCTCATTCACTTCTTCTCTGGGACATAGGACCATCCTCCCACAAGCACCCATTTGCCTACTTTCACATAGACTAAGTGTTATGTATACCATTGTGCCAAGCTGTATATAGAAATAAAGTTATTTTCACTAAGCCATGCCCCCACCACCCCATCTCACGCCAAGCATCCTATGCCCCAATTGCCTATCTAGATTATATAATTAATATTATTTATATACCATGTCTATAAATTAGTTTAAACACTCTATTATAATGCTCAAAGTTGACACCAGCCTCCAATTAGTGTAATTTCATCATTTATAAGGGAGACGACTATCAAAAGCTCTTAGCTTACTGTCAAATCCATCCTACAATCTGTATCTACGCCTGTTGTAATTGTTACATTGTAAACAATTCAAATTATTCTTATTTTTTTCATGTGTTTGTTCCATATGATGTAATCATGTAACATATTCGTTTCAAATAAATATTGTTTAAACTAAACTAGAGGTGCTTCTGTTCAAATAATGAAATGTTTCAACAATAAATTTTATTTATTAAAGTATTATGGTGCATCTTTCTTATCAGTTATGATACAATTGATGAAATGTATTATTTGTTTGAAGTGACGATGCAAACTGCAATTATTTTGATGAAATAGACAACACTCTGGGTACAAGCGTTCACTGCAATCATTCTTTGAAACAAAGAACATTAAAATTTTCACAAATTTTAAAAATAAAAGCAAAAAAGTTAAAAAATTTATAGTAATTTATATATTTTTTATACTTACCAATGACCCAGACTTAGCTGGTGCTAACTCTTAAATTCTAGGGCCAAACATAAATTTTGCACCCCCCCCCAATCCCCCAAATTTGCATCAAAATCCAAAAATAGATGTTCTATGTGATCCTCCATACTTTTGTCCACTGTGCATGCGCAGTGTCCAGGAAGTACCGAAATTGGAGCCAAATCCTCATTCTTACAACCAGTGCCTGGTAAGCGTTATGTAATCAGCGGGGAGGTATGAGTTCCTAACTCATGGGAGGGCCATCCCCGTCTGGGTCATTGGTAAGTATAAAAAATTTTTTAACATTTTTATACTGTACCAATGACCCAGACTTAGCTGAATAGAAAAAAGGCTGGAGGGCCTAGGACATCCAATAGACTCAATTACATGTAAACAGAATTATCCCCTCCAGGAGAAGAGGAGAACAGGCTTTACATGTATCTTTCTTGTTTATACCAAAAAAGAAAGACACAATACCATTCCGTAATTGAGCACAATAACATCAATGATCTCTATTAACATCCAGTTTAACCCATTATGCTAACCTTTTTAAAGGAAAGCCAATAAATATAGATAGTCCAGAGAATGAGACTCTTTATACTCTTTTAAAAGTGTCCGAGGATTGTATATTAGCGCTCGTATGACACGTGACATATACAAATGCTTCACACCGAGCTACACTTTAAAAATATTACATAAATGAGATAGACATTAGCTTTACACTTTAAAACCATCCCGGCACCGACTCGGAGTTACTGACTCCAGAGGAGGTATTCCCTTGCTTTTCACTACAAAGCAGGTGATATAAGGGAACACCATTCCCCCCCCCCTCCCCCCCTTCTCCTAGCTCTGGGTCAAATACTCCAGAACGAAGAGGGCAGCAGGACAGAGTCACTACCGGAATAGAAAGCCGCATAACTATAGTTGCAACTGTTTAGTGGACGAAATTCTGATCAACAGATAACGGACCTAAACAACGCAGGTCGCCAGAAATGGACTCAATATTTCTAAGATATTCATGAATGTGGGAGGCTGAGACCAATATGCAGCCTTCATCAAATCGGTAATAGCAACACTATTAGCATAAGCCCAAAATGTGGACAGCACTATTACTTCATGCATCTAAATCTTAAGCACAGACTGCTGAGATGAATATAATTTATCATAAGCAGTACAAATAGTTAATTGAATCCACCTTGCAATAGAATGGACCGTAATGTCCTTTCTATTGGGCAGCAAAGACAGAAAGAAACGCTTACTTCCTTTCTGATAAACTCAGATCTACGTTGTAAATACGCATAGCTCTGACTGGACAAAGCAAAGGCCTATGACTGTCTGGAGACGGAAGAGCCTAAACAATAGGTTCAGGGTACTTATTAGGAGCCTGATTGTTAGCCAAAAATCCAACATTAGTAGTCAATGTAATAGTATTACCAGTACTACGATAGTGAGAATCATCAACAGATAGTGCATGAAGCTCACTAACTCTTCTAGCAGAAGAGAAGACTAAGAGAAAAGCTGTCTTATAAGATAAGTATTTGAAATCCACTGTATCAAGAGGTTCAAATGGCGCTTCTTTTAGCTTCAGAAGAACCCAAGCTAAATTCCACTTAGGAATTAACCTAAGGGTTCTAGGTCTATTTATCGAAAAGTTTTACGCTAACTTAGATAAAGAGACATTAGATCTAATCTGTAAGCTATCATGATGAGGATAGGTATCCGATAGCATAGCCTTATAACCCTTAATAGTATCTGGCTGCAGTTTGATCTCGTCAAACAAAGAGACCAAAAAATTAGCAATGTCTGGAATGGAGGGATCATAAAATCAACAGAATGACCCCTACACCATCGAGAGAAAACCTTCCACTTAGCAGCATAATTTAGCTAAGAGGATGTCCTCCTACAGTTAGAAATTGCGTCCTCTGCTCGTCCTGTAAAATACTTGCCGTGCAAGAAGGACTGCACAACGGAATATGACGGACCGATAGAAGAACTTGATGCTCTAGGACAAACAGAAGGATTCTTTCCGTTAGATTGAACAACGGAATGGAATGAGTGACTCCCTGGTTCCGAATATACGCTACTACTGTCGAATTGCGGACAGAAATTGAACATGCAAATTCTGAATGATGTTCATCCACTGACGTAGCGCAAGCCAATTGACATCATCTTTTGATGTTTATGTGCTTGTTTAGGAACTGCAGATCCCAAAGACCTTGGCACCTCGAAACTGATGGGCTCAAAGTTGCGCCCCAACCTGTTTGACTCGAATCCGTCAATATCATAAAAATCAGATCCGGCAGTTGCAGTGGTACTCCCGGAGTTAACCACTGAATATCTGCCCAAGTCTGAATCTCATGTTTCACATGATTCGACAAGACGATGTTCGTTTCGAGCGAATGAATCTTCACACTCCAATTCTGAGTAAAAATATCTGGAGTAGACTAGTGCGTAGCCGCCCCATCGGAATATGATCTGCAGCGGCTCCGCACAAACCTGTCAGTCTCAAAAATTTTCTCGCTGTTACTACATCTGAGTGAAGACAAAGGTGAGCATAACAACTGACTAATATTGCTCCTGTTATCGGCAGATGAACGAGATTGTTGTGCGTCTCTAAGCTCATTCCTATGTGGGTGAATGACTGGGATGGCACTAGATCCGACTTTTTTTCGTTTACTATGAAACCGAGATGTCGGAGCAATTGAAGCAGTCTTTGAACATCGTTCTGAAGCGTTAACTTGCTGCCGTAACTCTGAAGAATGTCGTCCAAGTAGGCCGACATTACCACAGATGAATGAGCTCGGAAATGAGTCATTACTGAGATCATTATTCGAGTGAAGGCCCAGGGCACTAGATTCAGACCAGAGCATCATTGCTTGGAACTGAAAACAACTCCCGAGACAGTGAAGCAAAGGTACTTTCTAAACGCCGGATGTACCATGACGTGAAAGTACACATCCTTGAGATCTGTGCTCGCAGCATAAGCGTTCACTCGAATGCTCGCTCTGACCGATCGGATGGTCTCCATATAAACTTTTGGAGCCACAATCAGCTTGTTTATCCAGCTCAGATCTATAACTGGACGAAACGAGCCGTCTGGTCTTGGAACCAGGAACAGGTGACTGTAGAAAACTGGAGATTCCTGGTTTTCTATGACATCTATAGCGTTCTTGTCCAGAAGAGATTGGACTTCTGATAGAAGCGAATCTCTCTTCTGAACGTTTAACGGAAGCGTGGACTTCGAGTTAACGGTGGTTTTTCCTTGAAGGACGTTTTAGACCTTCGGAAATAACCCCTTGCACCCATGGGTCGTCCGTAATTGACAACCAATTGGTTAAGAATCTCGACAACTTTCCGCCCACTGGAAAGCAATAGAGGTTTAGACCATCACCTCCTGGCCCTGCGAGGGTTGCTGGAGGAGAAACCACGTCCTCCATGACCCGCGCCTCGCCCAGTCGACCTAGGGGTGTCTGACCGGTTATCTCGGCCAGCATTATGACCCCTATCTGAGTTGCTACTCTGACAGTCTCCGGAGTAAGACGTAGAGGCTTTCTTAGATCCTCTATAGGAACTTCCTTTGGACGTATTCGCCCCCAAAGTGCCCAAATGCACATCCTTCCACAGCCCTGAACACATCCTTCCACTGTTTCTTCCTCTCATCCTCTTATTTCATCCTTAGGTCCACCATTTCTTTCATGATTTTGTGTCTGGCATCATTTTAACTGAGATTATAAGCACAGATATCAGTGAGATGTTACTGATTGAAGGGCCAAAGAATGAGGATTTTGCTCCAATTTCGGTACTTCCTGGACACTGCGCATGCGCAGTGGACAAAAGTATGGAGGACCACATAGGACATCTATTATTTGGATTTTGATGCAAATTTTTGGGATTGGGGGGGCAAAATTTGTGTTTGGCCCTAGAATTTAAGAGTTAGCACCAGCTGAGTCTGGGTCATTGGTACAGTATAAAAAAAATACATTTTCTCATCTCAAAATGACAAAAATTAATTCATCAATAATTAATTGTAAGGTGCTTATTATATGGTTGAGCGTTTTTTCTTACTTATTTCTGGAGGGAAACACATTTCTCTTCTTTCAGGTGTTGAGTTGTTTTTTATAATGATTAACTGATGTGCATCATATTCTCAGTCAGCCCTTTGATACTTTGAAAAAAACAAATGCAGCCCTAATTTTACACCCACACCTTGTTGAAGTGTGTGACTTTTAACACTTTTAGCAATTTGAGAATCTAAGGCCTGAGACCAGATACGGTGCAGTATTTTTCCTTGGTTATATCTTGTGCCTTCAGTGGAATTCTTGCTCTATAATTAGGATTATTTCATCTCTGATTGCTATTCATATGTTCTGATAAGATGTGATATTTTGCTCCACCCCTCATATATTTGTTTCATGAATATTAAGTGAACTTCTATTTCTGATTATTTAATTGTGTCTCATCGTTTGCAAAGCTAAGTTACTCTGTCAATTTGTAATTTATGGTGTAATGTGTTTGGATGTGTCAAGTTAGAATTGTAGCCGAGAATCAAGATCCAAATATTTACATACACCTGTTGAAATGAATGCATTGTTACCTTTTTTTAATAATTCTGGACCTTTACTTGGCTGAGTCGGGTCAGAATGTATGAGAATAGAGTCATTTTGTGCAAAAGGGCTGATATGACATTTTTCCTTCCTCTTATTCCAGAAGAAAGGATATTTCAGTTCCTTCAGGTTTCTTATGGATTCATTCTGCTATCCATTTTGCATACAATTAACTATCCGCAGTGTTAACTGGATTTCTTCTCTTGGAGTTAGAGCATTTTATAGTATAACTCTATTGCTCATAACACAAGTTATTTTATTGTTTTTGTCATTTGACTTTTCTCAATGTTGGGAATGTTGAATGAGCTTCTCTTAGATGTTGGTTAGTGTGGACCACAATAGGTGTCATTGTTTAGTGTCTGAATATTTTTGTATATAGGCTTTTATTGGCCATGAGCTCATTCATTACAATAACATGATTTGTAATCTATGATATAAATTATCTTTGTGTATTCTGGACACATTTATATTTTTGTACCTTGAACCTAAATTATAGCATTTTGGGAAAATGCAATGGTTTCAAAAGAGGTAACAAATTGTAACTCCAGACTACGATTTTTGTATCCTTATAAAATATCTATATCTGTCGTTAGACATTAGTCTACAATCGTTAGATGTAGATTTACTATTTAGATTATCTGTAAAATCTATTAGGGATTTTCTTTATCTGAATTTAATTATGCAAGCCTACTTTATAACTTTTCTCCACAGTCCTGTATTAGCTCTCCATCCTTTTGTTTATTCAGCATGTCTGGGTTATGTCTGGTAATGGTGTCAAAATGTGGGAAATTTAAAATAATTTCTATATTCATCATACTAACCACTAGCAAAGATGGGAAGGGCAATGGTATTGGGCGGGAATGGGAGGTACTTCCTATTCTCTGCAAATGTACAGATGTCATGTATGGAGTGTCATACAAGACTCTATTTTTATGTTGATTTGGGGTATTCAAAATTTAAATGTTTGGCCTGATTTGGGCATATAGAGTGCCAGCATGTCTCGTCCATTGGTAAGTATGAGAAATATAAAATTATTTTAAATTTCCCATTTTCCACTGGCAAAATGGCTATTCAATTAACAGGTTTCCACTGCCTCAACAAAAATCAATATGAATCCACCCCAGGTTATACAATGGAGCCAACTTAATTGGATACCTCTTATTTGAATAACCCTGTTATTACCACACCATCAGTACAAATTTGACCTGTTAAATAGCATATAGGTTATGGAGCAAACTCCTGCTAATTGAAAAAAAAAACTTATAAATTATCCAGAAATATTACCCTAACAATCACCAAATTCCCCTTCTTTATAGGCCACCATGATCTCTTACAAACAAGACATAACAGAATCAATGTTCATATTATCTCTAGAATATTAAAATTTTTTAGTAAATTTTGTTTCTTAACATACCTACCACAATTGTTTACAATTGGCTGTAACATAAGTGCAAGCCCTACTTCGGAACTAACTCAAGCTTTTAGAATCTTTTCCAAACGAGTTGGAAAAGTACTAGAGTGCAAAAGCACGAAAAAGATCGAAAAAAGGGTCGAGCGAGACCAGCGCTCGAAATTACAGGTACTCTCTCTGCACACCTCTTGCGTTTACCGAGCGCATGCGCAACAACCGTGACGTCAATTCCGTATTTCCGCCAACGAGAAGTTTGTGATTTAGCGGGGAGGCATCGATATCAAAGATATCCCCAAGGAGGGTGGGCCTCCGGTAAACAATTGTGGTAGGTATGTTAAGAAACAAAATTTACTAAAAAATTTTAATTTCTTTTCAACCTACTCACAATTGTTTACAATTGGCTGAATAAACAATAGGAGGAGGTGAATCACATAACCAATACCAACAAGAGTAGCAGAACGAAAGCAAGGATGGCAGAGAACAAAAACTAAAACCTGTAATGAAGAAAGAGAGAAGGCACCTGAAAAGAACAAGGCTGAGAGAAGCGCAACCTCGACAAAAACAATTTAACGAGGGTGCACCACAGCCTGAGCAGCAACGAGAGGGCCTAAAGAATAAAGGTCCTCAGATTGCTGCTGAAGGTGGCGGAGATAAAAGGAGGAGAAGGTAGAAGCATTCCTCCAGTAAGCCGCATTCATAACATCACGGAGCGAAACAGAATTGGAGAACGCCCAGGATGTAGAAATGGCACGAACCTCGTGAGCATGAAGCCGGTTCGAAACAAGATCCGATGCAGACAAGCGAGAATAAGCCAGCTTGATTGCAAGACAGATCCACCTGGAAATAGAATGGGAAGAGATAGACTGCCGCTTAGGAATGAGAGACAGAAAGAATCTCTTCCGATCCCTCCTAATGAACTGAGTGCGAGTAATGTAAGTCTTGACCGCACGAACAGGACAAAGAAGAGGCCTCCGTCCATCTACAGCAGGGAGAGCCCGAATGCAGATGGGAGGAGGTACCGAATCGGGGAGTTGATTCTTAGCCAGAAAAGAGCAATCAGTAGTGAATGTGACACTGTTAGCCTCACTTCGGAAGAAGGCAGAATCAACAGATAGCGCATGAAGCTCACTGACTCGACGAGCAGAAGCAAACGCTAGAAGAAAAGCCGTCTTATAGGTGAGAAAACGCATGTCGGTCTCAGATAAAGGCTCGAAAGGCGCCCCCTCCAAACAGTGCAACACCCATGCCAAGTTCCACTTGGGTGTAAGACGCAAAACTCGAGGCCTCTTCAAAGAAAAGTGCCGAATAAGTTTGGAGAGGAAAAGATTACGACCGATACACCGCTTTCCCACATAAGAGAAAGTATCAGACAGCATAGACCGATAGCCCTTAATCGTAATAGGCTGGAGGCCCTTGGAGTCAAAAAGAAAAACCAGAAAATCCGCAATTTGAGCGATAGACGGATCACGGTAATTCACATTGTGATCTGAACACCAGCGGCAGAAAACCTTCCACTTGGCGGCATAAGTCATTCCAGTGGAAGGTCGCCGCGATGCAGAAATGCACTCCACTGATCGTCTCGAAAAACCTCTACGTCGGAGACTGGACTTGATAAAAGACAGGCGTGAAGGGACAGGCTCGCCAGGTTGTTGTGATACTTCCTGGGACGACCCTGTGAAAGAAGATCGCGACGTAGAGGTAGACGAATCGGTCGATCGGCCAATAGAGGCCACAGCAGATTGATCCACACCCTCTGTGGAGACAGGGGTGTGATCAGAATGATCCAGCAACTGCAAGCACGAATCTTCGCTAAAACTTGAGGAAGAATCGGTGCAGGAGGAAAGGCATAGCCGACCCAGCCTGTCCAGTCCAGAGACAGAGCGTCTACTGCAAATGCCAGAGGATCTGGACAAGGGGAGACAAAAGTCTCTACCTGATGATTCCAGCGAGTAGCGAAAAGGTTGACCTGAGGACGACCCCACTGCTCGCAAATCGCCTGAAACACCGACCGATGTAGCATCCATTCGGTTGGAAGGACACTGTCGCGTCGGGACAGGGAGTCTGCTAGGACGTTGAGACGCCCGGGAATGTGTCGAATGGACACCCGAGCGTTCACATCCCGCGCCAACAGAAGAAGATCCCGAGACAGCCGATGCATAGGAATCGAATGAGTGCCTCCCTGATTCCGTATGTAGGCCACTACTGTCGAATTGTCCGAAAGAAGTAGGACAACATGGTCCGACAGATGAGGGATCCAAAGCCGAAAACTCAACAGAAGAGCAAGGAGCTCCTTCTGGTTGATATGAAGGCCCACCTGCTCGCTGTCCCACTCTCCGTGAGTAGACAGACCGAGAGGGTCCAACGTCGCACCCCAGCCCCGATCGCTGGCATCCGCAGTAAGGATGCGATCGGCCAAAGGAAGATCCAACGGAACACCCTGTGTCAGCCAGGGAATATCTGCCCAAGGGCGGAGGTGACAAAGCAGAGACCGAGGAATAGTGAGTTCCAGGTCCAGCGGATCTACATTCGGACGCCAATGATCCAACAGGAAGTGTTGGAGAGGTCGGACAAACAAGCGACCGAGCGGAATGAGATCGGTCACCGAACCGCAAAGGCCCAGCATCCGAAGGAAAGTCCTGGCCGAGACCGAGGAAGATTGAAGCAGGTTCCGAGTCAAGGCGGAAAGAATCGTCGCCCGAGCCTGGGGAACCGACACTACATTGTGAAGAGTGTCGAAATCCATCCCCAAATGACGGAATCGCTGAGAAGGAAGAAGATCCGACTTCTCGCGATTGACTCTGAAACCCAGCGACGCTAGCAGGCAAAGAAACTGCCGGACATCGAACTCCAGAACAGCAGCATCGTGGTGCCGTTGGAGGATGTCGTCTAGGTAGGCGGACGAAGTCACCGCCGACTGAGTGCGATGGAAAGCAAGCACATGTGACATCAGTCGGGTGAAGGCCCAAGGAGCCGGGTTCAAACCGAACGGGAGAGCTCTGAATTGAAAAACTCGATCCCGAAACGAGAACCGAAGGTATTTCCGTGACGCCAGATGAATGGGTACATGGAAGTAGGCATCCTTCAGGTCGATACTGGCCGCAAAATCGCCCTGATGAACTGAACGTCGAACCGACCGGAAAGTCTCCATACTGAAACGAGGAGCAATTATGTACTCGTTCAGGGTACTCAGATCGATGACAGGACGAAATTGGCCGTTTTTCTTCGGCACCAAGAAAAGTCTCGAGTAAAACCCCGGTGAAAGGGTGTTCCTGACCACCTCGATCGCCCCTTTGGTGAGGAGATTGTCGATCTCCTGCACCAGAAGGTCCCGACGCAGAGAATCTGAAGGGACCTGAGTCGGAAGGGGCACCCGAGATAAACTGGGGTGCCGATGGAAGGACAGTCGCAGACCGGAATGAATGACGTCGAGGACCCAAGAGTCCGACGTTATCTCTGTCCAACGGTCGTAAAACAGCGACAGCCTTCCTCCGACTGGAGGCGAATCGAGGTGAGAACCTTCACTTGCGGCCTCGACGAGGCCCC
The DNA here is from genome assembly GCA_031216915.1 of Pictodentalium vernedei. Taxonomy (NCBI): domain Eukaryota; kingdom Metazoa; phylum Mollusca; class Scaphopoda; order Dentaliida; family Dentaliidae; genus Pictodentalium; species Pictodentalium vernedei. Next base: position 576,357,674 of record CM062296.1, read on the forward strand.
CGAGAGGAGAAACCACCTCGGGAAGTGACAGAGTCCTGAGACTTTCCAGCCTGAGGCTGCCAGCGGGCCTGGCCACGTCGGCGCTTCTTATGAGCAGAAGGAGCAGACGGAGCCGAAGGCGTAGCCGACGTCGCCGACGAGGCAGACGCAGCAGCACGCTTGGCGGGCCTGGAACGACCCCCACCCGCAGCAGCAGGTGGGTCAAGCTGTCTCAGCAAAAGCTGGTCCTTCGAATGACGAAGAACTTCGCCACGAACAGCTTCCACGGAACCATGGAACAACTGAGGTCCTACCAAAGAGGCAGACCTCAGAACAGCACGTTGCTCAGAAGGAAGGGATGGTAAAGAATCCAAAACCGCATCCCGGCGTGCCAGCTCCAAATTGGCCGTGTTACAGGCGTGAGCGTGAGTCAAGTTCATAAGAGCCTGTGACAAAACGCGAAAAGGCGCCTGAGCGTCATCAAACTCCCCTGGTGGAAAATATTCAGCCAGAGCAGCGACGACATGATCCGCGAGAGATAACATACCCAGCATCTCTCGGGACAGGCCCACCATAGACTCAACTACCGACATCGGGAGAACTGCCGACTTAGGCTTAGTCAACCCGAGGGAAGAAGAATCCTCATCCACAGTAGTCATCCCTTGGAAGACTGGTGGAGAGACGGAATCGTAAACACGAAACCGCGATGGAGGCAGGAAGGCATCAGCTCTAGAAAAGAAGGAACCCTTGAGGGCCTTAGAACGCATTTTGGCGTCTAAGCCCTGGAAGGACTCAACCACCTGAGCCGATTGCAGAGGACGCAAAGCCCCGGAGCTAGAAGGCTCAACAGGGTTACGGCGCTCCACAGTGGACCGCGGCCGGACGGTCACAGAAGGCTGGTCGGAAGGTAGAACGTCCGGCAATAAGTCAAAGACGAAATCCAAAGCCTGCCCCAAGACTGACGAGGGGGGACCATCACCTTCAAGATACTCGTCATCCTCCGTAGCAGAGGAGACGTAGCCCAACTCGGGCTGACCAGCAGAAACCTCCTGTGAATACTGTGCAGTATCCAAGGGGCCAGGCGAGACATCTCGGCGACCGACCAAAGGAGGTTGTGCCTCAGGAGGCACAGGGAGGCCAACTTGAGGGTTGCCAGAAAGCAACCGGGTGAGCGCCAAAACGGCCTGGCGCAGGTCACCCTGAGAATCCGTCGCAGCAGAAACGCCCGACGGAGTGTCCTCCCAATGGACCCTTCTGGTAGAAGAACCCAAATCCTCAGAAGAGACCGACGGCGAACGTCGATCGGCAGACAGAATAGGAGCACGGTGAGAAGACACCGGAGGATAGTCCCGATTGTGACGCCCAGGAGCCATCACTGGCCTCTGCGAAACAGAAGGCCCTGCCTGCAAATCCTCGAAAGGGACCGACGGCGCACGTCGATCGGTAGCTGGACCTAGGACACGGTGAGAAGACACCGGAGGATTGTCCCAAGAATGACAGGAACCTGTCATTGACCTCTGCGCAGCAGACGGCCCCAACTGCCTATCCTCTGAGACCGACGGCAAGCATCGATCGACACCCAGACTCGGAACACAGTGAGGAATCACCGGAGGAAGGTTCCGAGAGTGACAGCTAACCGGGGCTGTCACTGACCGCTGCCGAACAGCAGGCCCTGGATGCCAACGTCCCAACACCATCCCGCTAGCCGGCACACTAGCAGGCGAAGGTGGAACAATAAACGATTCACCCGAGGGACGAGGAATCGCTGCCGAAGCGACCAGCCGGCTCAACCGACTAGGAGCAAACCTAGCCAGATGAGGCTGGGGGAGGCTGAGAACACACAGACACACCAGCAGATACAGCCTCGGTCCCCCGAGACTGTAGACCATCCCCAGAGGAGATGGAAGAGCCACCATCAGACAGAATAGGATCTGGAGTAGCAACCCCCTCAACAACGGTCGACGGTGTAGGAGGCAGATCGGAGAGGGTTACCGAGCTGACCTCGGAAAAGCTCTCAACGAAAACAGACGCCTCAATAGTGACATCCGAAGACAAAGAGACCGCGGTCTCCTCATCAGGTATCACAGAACAAACACCGTCAACAGTTGCAGAGGAGCTCGCCACAGAAGTCAGATCCGAATCCTGTGTGACAGAGTCACCACGTGCACCAGCAGAAATGTCTGCAACGGCACGGCTACCCTTACCCCGAGAACGAGGGGTTCTAGCTCTGGAAAGAACCACCTTGTTAACAGAAGCCCAAAATTTAGAGGACCAAACCCCACAGATACCACATGATTGGGCCTGAGTGCAATTGTTGCAAGTGACACATGTGGTATGGGAATCGTCCACATGTTTCACCTGCAAACAAGAGGTACAAGGAATAGTCTTAGGCATGATATAAATACAACAATCAAGCTTCCCGCCGACGGAAAACAGAACGAAGGTCGTGTTCACACGTGGGGGAAAGGCAAGATAAAGTGTGAAAAGAACAGCAATAATAATACAAATTAACATTAAATGAGAGTAATAATTTGGTAGCTTGAAAAAGGATACAATCCAGTAGCACACTAAAGACGATTAATAAGTTGTTCACGAAGAATTAATATCATAAACAGCACAAGTCACAAAAATTTCCGACCATGAACAATGGCGGAAAATAAAGGAATTGACGTCACGGTTGTTGCGCATGCGCTCGGTAAACGCAAGAGGTGTGCAGAGAGAGTACCTGTAATTTCGAGCGCTGGTCTCGCTCGACCCTTTTTTCGATCTTTTTCGTGCTTTTGCACTCTAGTACTTTTCCAACTCGTTTGGAAAAGATTCTAAAAGCTTGAGTTAGTTCCGAAGTAGGGCTTGCACTTATGTTACAGCCAATTGTAAACAATTGTGAGTAGGTTGAAAAGAAACAGAAAAGTAACTTCTGTGAATTTAATAATTTACATTGGCAAAGTGGCCATTGAATAAACAGGTTTCCTTGGTCCTAAATAACTACAAAAAATACATGAACAATGAAAATTGTGTACTTATAACCCACTCCCCCTCATGCATATCACTAGTTTGTAGTCTGTTGCACATGTCAGTGAAAATTGTATTGCCAAGAAATCTCACTATTTTTCTATGTCCAACCAGGGTTATAAGTCTTGTAAAGATTGCGAGTGTGCAGCTAAGCTGCCACAGACGTTAAAAATGAAACAAATCCAGGTCCAAAAATTCTGACAAACATACTCTGAATAACACATGCATTGAACATAGGGCTAGACATCAGTAAGATACACTAGCATACTAAATATGATGCAACTTCACAAAGTATCTTAAAAGTAATTGAGTTTATAATTTATTCGTCACAACAGACTGTTAGACAGACTGGCTGACAGTGCCACATATAGAGCTGTTTGTCACATATAAAAATTAGTTAGTGAGACCCTATATTGATTAGATAGCATTTCTGCCATGCCAATGTGTCATCACACTAATAATCATTTAAACTGGACTATTGATGCTTGAGTTACAACACAAAATATTTGTACAGAAGAAACATTTCACTAATTACCAAAGTCATCAAGGACCACACTGTGAGAAAAATTAGAAAAAAGTGATCCATCATGCACTGAGAGCATTTCCGAAATCCAGGTCTATCATCCTTCCAAATAACATTCAAATTGGGCTATCTATTTTGAGTTATAACACAAATGTTCATAAGGACAAAAGATCACGCTATATTTCAAAGTCGCAAAAGGGTTCAACTCTGGTAAAAATGAACACGAGTGCCCCATACTATATTGATAAGCTTTTGCCCAGCTGGCATATAATCATACCAAAGGACATTCAATTAGATGTACTGATGCTTCAGGTATGACACAAAACATTTATATTAAGTACAATGTGTGTAACGGACAGGCATATTTACATTCAGACAGAGCCGTCTACTGCATCCTCTTAAGGCCTGCTAACTGGAGGTCAGGGGAATAATAAACACCTTGGGGCAACTGGCTTCAAACAAACTGACCAAGGTATAAACTCATATGAAATTGGTTGGACACAGGAGACAATGCTTTTATATGGGTCATGACATTATCTGATAATTTCTTCAAAGGTGGATGAGCTGAAAATCTGCGGAGATTAAAAACAAGAGATAGTGAAGGAGGCCTGACATTATCACTGAAAACTGCTCCATGATTCTCAGTAGAGTGATATGAAGATTTTTTAAAATCAAGACTGAATAATTGCTCACTGTATACCTGATACAAAATGTCAAGCTGCTTTGATTTGGGAGAAGATAGTCTTATTGTTCACCCCATTACCATGTTAGAATGGTGCGGTGGGGTACACCTCTAAATCTAATATATCTCCAGTGGCTTAAATTCTAAAAATGTGTAAATAATCATGAATTGATTTAAGCCAGCGGTTTGAGAGAAAAGTATTTTTATGTTGTAAAGTCATTACAAAATTCTCTTGCGTCAATCATGAAAGCATTGGAAGCAGTGGTTTGAGAAAGGAAAAATTGTTAATATTTTCTCAATTATTCAGCCACCACAAAACTTTAGACTGGGTGCTCTTTTTAAATAGACTTGTAAATTATCGTTATTTGATATGGAATAATTTGAAACAGATGTTTGAGGGTATAGTTTTCTTAAATGTTTTTCTCTTTCCTAACAAAGCAGAAATCTGGGGAAGTATCTCCCTCGTTTCATGATTTGAACACTTTATGAATCTTCCTTACAACTGCATATCAAACATGGAAGCATTATAAGCAGTTGTTCAGGGCAACAAGATTTTTTTGATGCTTTCTCTATAAATAAAGTCTGAAAGAGCCATGACATTCCTAAATGACTGATTATAACTCACCCTTACTTTCAGTCAGGGAGTTAAAAATGACTATAACTTACTTGTCCCTCATTGATTATATGCATACTCTCCTTCTCACCACTGACTAGTAGTTCCTTTTTGTTATCAAAAGAGCTTCTTTGATGGGCATCAATCTCAACTGCATCTTGGACCTCAATAATGGCAGCTCTTGATTTCTTTTTCCTACGATTCCAGATACCTTTCCCTTTTGGCTCATCTGGAGGATGAGGGATATGCTTGGTCTTCTTGGATTCTATCACCATCAATTTCTCTTCTCCACCTCTTCGTGGTGTAATGGGACTTCTAGGCTTGTTGGGAATAAATTTCTTTTTTGTTTGTTTTACATATGCATCTTCTGGTTTTTGAGCATCCACCACAACACATCTGTCATGAAGGGTATACAGATTATCACCATCCTCTGAATCTGAGCTGCTGTCACCTCCAGATGAACCAGAAGAGCTAGATGAGCTGGAGGAAGAATTTGGAGAATGCTTCCTTGGATGATGTCTTGGTGACATTTGCATTTTATGTTTCTCTACAAAAATTTAAAAAAAAAATTAATTACTGAATGTTAAATATCTTTGATTATGTTAATTCCTTCAGTTTAATCTTTTTCATGTCTTTCAACGAAGTTGAAATGACATATTATTTCAGTTCATTATTAACCATTTTTTCTTCATTCAGAGAGGTTCAGATACTTCTCAGGTATTCGAGGTTGAGAAATCTGGCACACTTTCAGGGATTATTCTGCCCTCTTTGGGAATAGGTCCAGGGACTATGGCAATGGGAAAATTTGCATCATGGGGGCTCCAATTGGAAGTTTGTTTTGGAGGGAAAAAACGTACAAAGACTGAGAAAATTTACAATCAAATTGAACAGAGAATACCAAGACCGATACTTGAGCAACTGCATGTATACTACAAGTAAGTTTTGTGACAAACAGTCACATGTAATCATGTTTACACAGTTTCTGTAGTCTCTATTAAATTATTTTCATACTACTAAAGATTTTGTCATTGCCTTTGAATTTAGGGACTTCATTGGGCAAGCAATTAAAATTTAATGTATAATTGGTTTCCTGAACTTCGAGGCCATTTTTATTTGAGTGAGATTGGGAAATTCAGGGTTAAGAATTGGCAAAAATCAAGCTCAAATATCATTGGGAAAGGGTCCCATAAACAGCCCCTGTAGATACCTAAAATTATCACTGACTTTCCTGAAATACTTTACTCAGATCTTTCATTTTTCGAACTTTTATTTACTTTCGAAAACAAGGCACAATGTTTATTATTCACAAGGTTTACAGTATCTCAACATTCAGAGGCCTGTCTTTCAAACTTTGGAATAGTCATCATCACAAAAAAGAAATATAAAAACACATTTAGTTTTGACAATCAAAATAATCTCTGACAGCATCAACCTTTATATGCAGCTTGTGTGTTGTACATACAAGAGAACTAAAGTTATGGCATTGACACTGAAATTCTATATATAAAAACAGCGACCATGGCATGTGACCTGCAAGCCTATTTGTAACATCAAATCCTTTTAGAGATTGTATGCCAAAGAAAAAAAAGTTGGTGATTGATACTGAAATTCTATTCATAGTGAAAGGCACCTTGCTTTTTGATCCACCGACCACAGAAGCAATCCCTAACATCAATCTTTGATAGGTAACCTATTTGGCATGATCAATGTAGGCCCAATGGATCTAAAGTTATGACAGAAAAACAAGTTTTACTTGAAAAGTACATGAATTCTGAAAAATTTTGTCATCACTGGATTTATTTTTCACTTCCCATTCAAAAACTTCAATTTTCTGGGACATACAATACTGGTACTTCAAACACAAATTGCCTTTGAGTGATAGGTGTTTGGGAGTGTTTATGAGACCAGAACTGTTATAAGAAATAGAATTATTGTTTTCCAATGCTTTCAAGGCCCTGAAAACAGATTATAAATTAATGCACTTTCAGGGATTTCAAGCACACACCTGAATGAATGGTGATATTGACACCCATTTGGAATGTAATAATAAAACATATATGGATAATGAAGCCTGTAACTTATGTCTAAATTCACAATTTATGTTCTAGGGTTTATACGGATATTCGAGAATCAAATTCAAGCACTATTTTAACACTTTTCAAGGATTGGGTTAACAATTTTCAATGACTTATTGCACACTACGTTGCATACTGTTACAATTGCCTGTCACAACAAGTTGATTTTATATTATTGTATTTAATATGACATGAAATTAGGAAATGCCAAAAGTGAACTTTTGAAAAAACTATTTCATCAAATGTCAAATTCTTTTCACAACCTCCCTTATAAATTGGTAAATCCAAATTTTTTTGAAGGATATGAACAAATTCAAGCACTTTCAAAGGAAGGATCTAAATTCAAGGGCTTTTCATTTGCATATGAACACAGTACTCCAAAAAAACCCCACTTGCACCAACAAGTCTTGTGATTTGGAAGTACTTGTCTAGAAAAATATACCTATGGTAGGTGAAGAGACACCGAAAAAGATTTTCCTTACCAATTTACATTTTGTGAACTAGAATGGATGAGAACGACCTGTGATTTTGACCTTGAGTCAGAACCTTCCATCAAGGTCATGACAGACCCTTGAGTCACAAGCAATTATTGTGTAAAGTATGAAGATTGACCAAATGATTCAATTTTTAGGAAACACTCAAAGTTAGAACACACGATTGGTCTGTGACCTTGGCCTCAAAGTTATGACCTTGGATCAAAGGCTTGACACACCCTTGTCTTACAAGTATTCACTTTTTGAAATATGGACAAGATTGACCTATTTATTTTGTATGGACTAGACAAATTTAGAAGGGACAAACACACAAATGGTTTGTAACATTGACCTTTCTGCCATATCCTTCAATCAAGATCATGACAGCCATTTGAGTCAAAAGTAATCATTGTGTGAAGTATATACAAAATTGGTCATTAAATAATTTTTCATGGCCCTAACAAAGTTAGAAGGGTGAATGAAGAAATGAACTGTGAACTTGACTTTGGAGCTACAACCTTGATCTTTTAGTCATGACCTTGAGTCAAGGTCATGACATACCCTTGAGTCATAAGCAATCACTGCGTGGGGCATAAACAAGATTACTGACAAAGTTAGAAGGGATAAACAAAAACACGAATGGTTTGTGACTTTGCCCTTTCAATAATGACCTCGCATCAAGATCATGACACACTCATGAGTCATAAGCAAGCATTGTGTTAAGCATAAATAAGATCGGGTCCACAGAATAATTTATAGACTGGACAAAGTAGAATGGATGAATAAATAATTAAAAGTCTGTGACCTTGCCATTGCAACTACCATATTAGGCGACAGTCATTATACACCCTTGATAAGCAATCATTGTGCGAAGTTTGAAGAAGACCAGCTCATTGAATAATTTTCATGGACCTGACAAACAAATGAACTCTCAGTGACATTGACTATGGAGCTATGACATTGCATCAAGGTCATCATACACCAATTGATGAGTTATATGCAATCAATAAGATCAGGCCATTGAATAATTTTTTAGGGACTAGACATTGTAGAATGATTGAACGGACATATGTGATCATGACCTCGGAGCTATTCCTTGAGGGTCAAGGTCATGACACACTCTTGAGAAGTAAGCAATCACTGTGTAAAGTATGAGCTTAATCGGTACATTGAAGAATTTTTGATGGACTGGAAAAAGTTAAAATGGAGAAACATATAAATGAAGTCTGTGGCCTTACAATGGATATGGGACAGTCATGTCATAACCTTGAGCCTTAAGCAATCACTGTATGAAGTTTGTACAAGACTGGTCCACTGAAATAATTTTTTTATGGACTGGATAAAGATAGAATGGATCAACGATGGATGGATGGATGGATGGATGGATGGATGGACGGACGGACGGACGGACGGACGGACGGACGGACGGACGGACGGACGGACGGACGGACGGACGGACGGATGGATGGATGGATGGATGGATGGATGGATTGATGGATGGATGGATGGATGGATGGATGGATGGATGGATGGCAAAACAGAAAGAAGGATAGACAGACATGTCCCTGAAAAAGTTTTGGGCAGCATAAAAACTTAAATAGGGTATTGCATGTGCATGTTGTATCTCCTAGGAACAAATAAAATATCACCCTTGGATGTCCTCTTGAGTAAACCTGAGTTATACATCACACAGGGAAGCTGCATACCATATTTCAACCAATGTGGTCTCTGATTCATGAGAATTTGTTTTTGTCTTGGCATTTGGCTACAGGCCATGGACAATGGCAACAGTATGTGTATACTATCTACAATGGTTTCTGACAAATGCTAAATAGCAAGGTTGATTGAATTGACTGGTTCTCTACTTCAAGAGTGAATTATAATGTTAACATCAATGAAGAAAGTTATTCAAACAAGAATAATAGTTTTGTGCATTTTGGTAGTAAAGCACAATACATTTTTCTAAGTGGTTAGATACAATTCAGAAGGACAATGGGTTTGGTGCAGAGATTATTCTGAGGTTAACCGTTGAAGCTGGCAAGTAGAGTTTTAGTGCTGTTGTAGTGAATAAGATTCACTGCAACTTGAGTCACTTTTGCCTAACTTTCTGCAGGTCAAACATCTAAGTTTTAAAAACTAAATAGACTAATATATAAATAAACAAGAGGCCCCAGGGGGCCTGAGGGCGCTCACCTGACATGGTAGCCTAAATATCAACCCTGAGAATTGATTTCCACAAGTTGCATCTGCTCCTCCTAAGAAAAGCTGAAACCAAATATCCAAATATTCTGACCAGTGGATCTAAAAAAAGATTTTTAAAGAATATTCCTCATACTGAACTAAGTCATAATTCGGGCTCCCACAGGGAGCCCATATATGAACCCAGGGACTTGGCTTTAACAAACCTGAATCTCACACCCCTAAGGATTCTGCACACCAAATATCAAAACATTCCGACTGCTGGATCTGAAGAAGAAGATTTTTAAAGAAAATTCCTCATTTTGAACGAAGTTACAATTCAAGCTCCCACAATCAGCCCAAATATGGACCTAGGGACATGGCTTGAACAAACTTGAATCTTACCCCCCTAAGGATGCTGCATAAAAAATATCAAAAGCATTCATCTGCTGGATCTGAAGATTTTTAAAGAAAATTCCTCATTTTGAACTAAGTTGTCATTTAGGCTCCCATAGTGAGCCCAAATATGAACCAAGGGACTTGGCTTGAACAAACTTGAATCTCAGCCCCCAAGGTTGCTCCATGCCAAATATCGAAACATTCCAACTGCTGAATCTGAAGAAGAAGATTTTTAAAGAAAAATTCCTCATATTGACTAAGTTATAATTTGGGCTCCCACAGGGAGCCCACATATGGACCCATGGACTTGGCTTTAACACACTTGAATCCCCCCTCCCCCCCACCAAGGATGCTACTCACCACATATCAAACCATTCGGACTGCTGGATCTGAAGAAGATTTTTTAAGAAAATTCCTCATTTCGAACAAAGTTACAATTCAAGCCCCCACAGTGAGCCCAAATATAAACCTAGGGACATGGCTTGAACAAACTAGAATCTCACCCCCCTAAGGATGCTGCATACCAAATATCACAAGATTCTGCCTGCTGGATCTTGAGTAGAAGATTTTCAAAGAAATTTGCCTGAAATGCACCAAGTTCGAATTTGGGCTTCTATCGTGAGCCCAAATATGAATCCAGGTGGCCGATTTGAACAAACTGGAATCAGATCCACCCCACAATGTTGCATACCAAATATCAAAAGATTCTGCCTGCAGGATCTGGAAAAGAAGATTTTTGAAGAAATTTGCCTGAAATGCACTAAGTTCAAATTCGAGCTTCTATAGTGAGCCCAAATATGAATCTAGGGAGCCGATTTGAACAAAATAGAATCAGATCCACCCCACAATGTTGCATACCAAATATCAAAAGATTCTGCCTGCTGGATCTGGAGAAGAAGATTTTTGAAGAAATTTGCCTGAAAAGCACTAAGTTCAAATTTGGGCTCCTATACTGAGCCCAAATATAAACCCAAGGGGCCGATTTGAACAAACTTGAATCAGATCCACCCCACAATGTTGCATACCAAATATCAAAAGATTCTGCCTGCTGGATCTGGAGAAGAAGATTTTCAAAGAAATTTGCCTGAAATGCAGTAAGTTCAAATTTGGGCTCCTATACTGAGCCCAAATATAAACCCAGGGGGCCGATTTGAACAAACTTGAATCAGATCCACCCCACAATGTTGCATATCAAATATCAAAAGATTCTGCCTGCTGGATCTGGAGAAGAAGATTTTTTAAGAAATTTGCCTGAAATGCACTAAGTTCGAAATCGGGCTCCTATACTGAGCCCAAATATGAACCCAGGGGGCCGATTTGAACAAACTTGAATCAGATCCACCCCCCAATGTGGCATACCAAATATCAAAAGATTCTGCCTGCTGGATCTGGAGAAGAAGATTTTTTAATGTTTTTCCCATTGCCTACAGTGTTAAAAAGTGCTGACTCAGCACTTTTTCAAAGTCTCGAAACTGTACCCTATGATAAAACCGATGGCAATTTTTTTTTACCAATTCTTTCTGTTGGTCCTAAGGAAGCTTCACACCAAATAAAAATTCTCGGTGCCGTGCAGTTTTGGAGATATGGGCGTTTTAATTTTTTTCTAATTTTAGCTCCTGCGGTTCCCATGGGGCTACGGGAAAAAAAAAATCAGCATAAATTAGGTACTTATGACCCAATAAGCCCTCACATAAAATTTGGTTCAAATCAGCCTCTCGGTTTGGAAAATAGAAATTTTGGGCGGGGCCAAAAATTTTGCCCCTCCCATAACGACGCCAAGTATAGCCCCACAAACTTCTCTTGAACAAATCTGAGTCTACACCTCAAAAGGAAGCTGCACACCAAATATCAAGTCTCTGCTACTGCTGGTTCATGAGAAGAAGATTTTTTAAGATTTCAGCACACTTTTTGGGTGTGGCCCTACCCACGGACGGTGCAACTTGATTTGAACAAAATCAAATTGCGATGTCATAACAAACTATTATCTCAAATATCAATTAAATTGGTTCAGCGGTTTGGGAGGAGAAGGCGCAAACACCATGTTCACGGACGACGGACGGTGAGTGATCACTATAGCTCTCCTGACTGAAAGTCAGGTGAGCTAATAAGCAGAAAAGCATTTTTACATGACATATCAGAAAACTTATTTCATAGGTGATATTTGTTGAGCATAAATATCAAATGTTTATTGAGCATAAATATCAAATGTTTAGAACACTTTGTGTACTGGCGAGGTTCTGCATTTACCCTGAAGGTGGCACTACCATGAGACTGGAACACAGGTTTTTTCCCCAAGAGTTTTTTTCGTGGACAGCTATGTCACTGTTACAGGGGATGAAATGGTGTTTTTTGTCAAGTCATTCTAAGTGTTACAATATAAAACAAAATGTGAAAAATAATAAACATGCTAGTGCCTTCTATTTGATTTATTATTAATTTATTTATTATTCAATTAACAGGAGTATTCAATTAACAGGGATTGTGTCACTTTCCTGTATTCCAGTGATAAACTTAGCATTTATTCTATTATATCTTGTTTGACAGAGCTCCATGAGCTCTGTCAAACAAGATATAATACATTAAATGCCTGTATTGGATGTACAGAGGCCAAATAAGTCTATAAACAAAGGAAAACTGGGTAGAGTCATGGTAATTTCTCGACAGGTTACAAGATTTTTTATTCAATTAACAGGCGTTTATATGATACCCTATATTCAATTAATAGGTCAAATTTGTATTGGAGTATGGTAAATGGTTTTGTGTTGGGAAATTATATTCAATTAACAAGGTTATCAGGTTAAGAGATATCCAATTAAGTGGGCTCCACAGTACTTAATTTTTGAAGGCTTTCCAGTTCAAGACAAATTGATTTTATGCTTCAAAAGCAGTTTTAATTCACGACACTGACCTCATAACAATTTACTGGCAAGCACGTTTGGATATCTTGAAGAAAAATGTAAATAAACTTCTGACGACATAAGACACAATGTCTCAATGATTCATATTTAGGAGTTTCAACAGACTTTCACTTCCTCTTTGCTAGTTTCACTCCATTTCTTTCTAATTTACCTACTAAGCACAATAACAACAACTTTTGCTCAAACCATCTTACATAAATTATTTTTAAACCAAAATAACACTCTGTGGATTAACATATTAGTGAAAAATATAAAAAAATAAAAAGTATTAAAAAAGCAGATTTATAGTGTAACAATTGCATTACATTATTGGTGCACACATAATACATTTACTGACATCATATATTCAAGTAAAGCAACACTCCTGAAACTTTTTTCAGCCACCCTTTATGCTCCAAGAAAATCATGCAAAAAGTTACTACCCCCTGCCCCTTGATTAGTGATTAGAAAATTTAGTTTGTGGTATCCCACCCAAGGCTGTTGAACATTGACATTGGCAACAGAACAGTAACAAATCTTACATTGTCTTACGTCTTGTGTACTATACTCTGATAAAGTTCCCTGTAGACCAACTTTTGAAAAATTGAAAATGTGCAGGTGGCATCTTAAAAAAATTCGAGAGAGATCGTAAAGGGCCTGAAGGAATTCTGTAGAAACCAAGAACCCCATGAGATCCCCCCCCCCCCACACCCAAGTCAACAAAATGACAGAGAGCAAACGTATGCAAATTCTCTGAAAATTTTTTACCCAAACAGTTATGTAGTATGGGAAGGAGGTCAATATTATTTAACTGGGATATTAATAATTCCCCTGTATAAATATTGCAGGGGCAGTAAAGAAAATTTTAAAAGTGTACTCCAGAAAAGTTGGAGCCCAATATTTCTCTCAAATTGGCAACCAACCGTGAGATATATATTACACTAGTGTGTTAATAGTGTCTTCAGCAGGGCAATTTGTTCACAACAAATAAATCTTCACCTGACCAAACACCATTTATTCTTTTGAGACAAAAAAGTTTGAATCTCTGTAAGACCTGTAAATCTGGACTCGGGAATTCAAATTTGAGAAATACTGTGTATCACTCATTTTTCTTGTATTCAGATGCTATCACAGATACAGTGCCTGAATATAAAGTATTTCTGTTAATACCAAGAAAAGTACATTCTTGAGTAGATTTTTGATTTGAAGCTTACTCCTCACAACAACAAAGGTACCAAAGAAGTTTCATAAGGATCGGTTCATAAATACGGCCTCTAGCCCGAGCCGTATTGAATTGTTGACGCAGGATAGACATCCAGGCGGACAGACAGATATCGGGCCATGGCATAACTTCAAATTTGACTATGTCAAAGTTGAGCTAAAAATTTGACTATGTCCAAGTTGAGCTAAAAATTTGACTATGTCAAAGTTGAACTACAAATCTTGACTGCAGATTCTGGAGAAAATTTTTAACATCTTTTCTAAAAGCTGGGCATCTAAATGAACCTGGGATTTTGTTTTGAATCTGATCCTCCCCATAGGACGTTTTTTGCCAAATATCAAAATATTCTGATTTATAGTTCTGGAGAAGATTTTTTAAATTTCTGACAACATGCTGATGCAGCATTTTTCCATTATAAACAGTGTTAAATGGGCACCTCCTGTATGAAACCCCAATATAAACAGAATGACTTGATTTGAACAAACTCAAATTCCACCCTCCCCCAACACCCACCTCTTCAAGGATGATGTATACCAAATAACAAAAGATTCTGACCAGTGGTAATAGAGAAGTTTTTTTAAAACTTTTTTAATTCCCTATACTGTACCCTATGATGTATCCATCTTCAATTTTTTTTTTTTTTTGGTGCATCAAATTCTACTGATTGTGTGGATGAGGCATATCAAATAACAATTTTCTGTTCCATGCATATTGGGGAAAGAGGGCTTTTGAATTTTTCTATTTTCGGCTCCGACTGCCACCCCAACTCCCTCCCCCCCTCCCCATACAAAAAAGAGGGAAAAAAGCAATTCAGCATGAATCAGGTACCCCATACAAAATTTGGTTCAAATCAGCCCATAGGTGCCAAAATTAGAAATTTTGGCCATGGCCAAAACTCATCCCTTCCAGAACTGTAACTACATCTTCAATTTCGGACCAGACCCCAAAACACTCGTCCTTGTCTCACGGTGATAACAAAGGTACCCAAGAAGTTTTGTAAAGATCGGTTCATAAATACGGCCTCTAGCCCGAGCTGTGTGTACAGCGCGACGGACGGATGTTCTTACAAATGGCTACTTATGAGGCTATTTTATGGACATGTTATAAAACACATGTCCAACAAACTTCACTTGAACAATTTTAGTGTACACTTCAAAAGTAAGCTAAAAGTAAGCTAAATATTAAAATTCAACTCATTTCATCAGGCTATTTTATGGACATGTTATAAAACACATGTCCAACAAACTTCACTTGAACAATTTTAGTGTACACTTCAAAAGTAAGCTAAATATTAAAATTCAACTCATTTCATCCATCATTTTTTTAAAAATCGGGTAATCTTCTCACAAAGCCTGCAATGGGGAGAGGCCGTACATTCATTTTCAAGTGACTGCCCTTCCCCAGTCATCATTCACATGAAATTTTTATTGGAATCACAAGGGCAGTTTGTTAGAATACTTAAACATCACCTTTAACTCTTTTGGCGCAGGAGGCGACTGAAGTCAACAGCTAGGCAGTCCACGCTAGGTGACTATAGTCGAATTTTGGACATACTTATTGTATCCATTTCTACATACTGTTATTTGAAATCAGAAATACAATGATGCTTCTTGTTTTGTTTCTACATGATTGTGTTATATTCAAAAGATCTTCTCGCATTTGGTTGGTTACGGAAGCGAAGGTACAAAAACGTCCAAAGCAACTTCTAAAAAGCGTATGGCAGTGCATGAAGCATTGACAAAAGTAATTTGTGATTCAGACTCAAATTCCAAGACTGATAATGATTCTAATAGTAAATCAGTCAGGCACACCCCTCAAATTTCAGTCATGATTACTACAGCTCACACTGACTTTCAAGTAGGTAAGCTAAAAATGGTCGGTTCTTCAAATTTCAGGTCACACTGACCTCTGGGTTGAAAAAGAGGCATCCATGAATTAAATCTCCATGCACCCTGAGTATTGCCCAAGATAATGATTTTGTCCCACCTCCTACTATAGAAAAAATGCATGTTTTAATAACTACGATAAACTTTCCCAAATGTAGCCTCAAATGATAATGCTGAAGTCCTGCAGCAATCCTCAAAATCAGAAGTAATTTGTAACATTTTGATTGATACAAACAATGCATACATGTACCAAATGGCAAGAAGACAAATAGGCTGATGTATTACAGTTGATTTTCTCATCCTTCAGTGAAGACAATTGGAGAATTAATTTTTTTCTTCAGAAGTCATATTTACCCTCTATGAAATCAATTTAATTCAAAACATATTGAGACGACGTCACTAAAAAACAAACTTAGATGTGAGTCTTCCACGGAAGACGTGTGTCGCCTGGCGTTTCAGACAGAATTCTAAGTGGAAAAGGGGCATAACTCTGGAAAAAATACAGCGGATCAAAAAATAAAATAGGAGGTGCACAATGCCATGATGAAAAAATAAAATAGGAGGTGCACAATGCCATGATGTGATAAAGAATCACTGAAAGTTTCATCAAAATCCATTCATAGGTAAAAGAGGAGTGGCGGATAAGAGAAGCCTGGCGTTTCAGACAGAATTCTAAGAGGAAAAGGGGCATAACTCTGGAAAAAATACAGCGGATCAAAAAATAAAATAGGAGGTGCACAATGCCATGATGTGATAAAGAATCACTGAAAGTTTCATCAAAATCCATTCATAGGTTAAAGAGGAGTTGCGGATAAGAGAAGCCTGGCGTTTCAGACAGAATTCTAAGTGGAAAAGGGGTATAACTCTGGAAAAAATACAGCGGATCAAAAAATAAAATAAGAGGTGCACAATGCCATGATGTGATAAAGAATCACTGAACGTTTCATCAAAATCCATTCATAGGTTAAAGAGGAGTGGCGGATAAGAGAAGCCTGGCATTTCAGACAGAATTCTAAGTGGAAAAGGGACATAACTCTGGGAAAAATACAGCGGATCAAAAAATAAAATAGGAGGTGCACAATGCCATGATGTGATAAATGAAAGAGTCAATGACTCTGTAGCTCAACTTGGATATGACAGGAATTAGTACTTGCTGTGACCAAGACAACTGAATAAAGAATATGACAGGAATTAGTATTTGTTTTGGCCCAGTCAACAATAATAAAGAATTACAAGGTGACTGTAATGGACTACAGATTAAGACCAATCATTGTAGATTATTATTTTTGTGTGGAAATTTTCAGTCCCAAACAAAATATTTTCAGACTAAAATTTTTTCTTCTTCTTCTTAAAATTGACCAAAATGCATCAAAACACAAAAAACTAATTTCCGGATTTTGGTCCAAAATTTTCTAAGTCCCACCCGGACCCCTAATTTGCATAATTTATTCACGAGAAAAACTCTGTATTATATGTAATGTATCCCATGGTACTAAACATTCATACAAAAATTTATTCAAATCAGATCTTTCATTTGGAAGTTCTGCGCAAAAATCTGATTGCACTTAATTTTGAACAAAATGGCTGCTAGCGGCCATCTTGAATTTCAGACTGGACCCAAAAACACTCCTTCTCGGCCCACAGTGATAACAAAGGTACCCAAGAAGTTTCGTGAAGATCGGTTCATAAATACGGCCTCTAGCCCGAGCCGTATTGGGATTTGCACTCACAGTGCTGAAAGTAACACTAAATAAATCAAAGTTAGCCTAATTTGCATAATTTACGCACAAGAAAAAAACCTGTAATATATGTAATGTATCCCATGGTACTAAACATTCATACAAAAAATTATTCAAATCAGAGCTTTCATATGGAAGTTCTGTACAAAAAACAGATTTCGGCATCGTCGGTACAAAATGGCTGCTGGCAGCCATCTGGAATTTGGGACTGCACCCAAAAACACCCGTTCTCGTCCCACGGTCATAACAAAGGTACCCAAGAAGTTTCGTAAAGATTGGTTCATAAATACGGCCTCTAGCCCGAGCCATAGCAGCTTGGCACTTACAGCTCTGAAAGTAACACTAAATAAATCAAAGTTAGTCTAATTTGCATAATTTATGCACGAGAAAAAAACCTGTATTATATGTGATGTATCCCATTGTACTATACATTTATACAAATCTTTATTCAAATCAGAACTTTCATACAGAAGTTCTGTACAAAAAACTGATTTTTGCATCATCGGTACAAAATGGCCACTGGCAGCCATCTTGAATTTTGGACCACACCCAAAAACACTCGTTCCCGTCCCAGGGTCATAACAAAGGTACCCAAGAAGTTTCGTAAAGATTGGTTCATAAATACGGCCTCTAGCCCGAGCCATAGCAGCTTGGCACTTACAGCTCTGAAAGTAACACTAAATAAATCAAAGTCAGTCTAATTTGCGTAATTTACGCACGAGAAAAAAACCCGTATTATATGTGATGTATCCCATGGTACTAAACATTTATACAAAACTTTATTCAAATCAGAACATTCATACAGAAGTTCTGTACAAAAAACTGATTTTTGCATCATCGGTACAAAATGGCCGCTGGCAGCCATCTTGAATTTCGGACCACACCTAAAAACACTCGTTCCCGTCCCAGGGTCATAACAAAGGTACACAAGAAGTTTCGTAAAGATCGGTTCATAAATACGACCTCTAGCCCGAGCCATAGCCAATTGTTGACGTACGGACAGACGGACAGACGGACAGACGGACGACGGGCCATGACAATAGCTCAAATTTGACTTCGTCAAAGTTGAGCTAAAAATCACTGAAAGTTTCATGAAAATCCATTCATAGGTTAAAGAGGAGTGGCGGATAAGAGAAAGTGTGACGCGGACAACGCGGACGACGACGCGGATGACGCAAGATGACAAAAGTAATCCCTTTTTGTCGCTCCCCACTTCGTGGGGCGGCAACACAACAAAAACAAGTGCAACGCCGATCGCAGGCGAATAGACTCTAGTCCCCCATGGTGGATGATCTGTTCTATAAAACATGCAAAATATTTTTTAGGCCTGTTGGGCATTTAAAAAATAAGTTGAACGTTATGAAATGGATAAAAGATTTCAACAGCAAGTGGGAATTGAAGTCCTCTCTCTCCCATCATGTATCTGTTCTCAGGCACCTACCAGTTAACAACAGGAACAACAATGTAATCATTCCATATTGCATTTTTATTTAAAAATCATTGATGTGCATCATCCTCCTATTATGTGTCACCAATGGTATAAATATGAAAGTACAGTCTCGAAGCATCTATCTATTAGATACAGGTGGTAACAGTAAAATAGGAACTTAAAAAAATCAATGAAAATGGTCATCCTTCGGCCATTCTAAATTTTTTTTCCAAAATATTTTGACGTGCATCATCCTCCTAGCATCTCTGATCAATGTTAGAAATCCTCCTAGTGACGTGCATCATCCTCCTAGCATCTCTGACCAATGTTAGAAATCCTCCTAGCATCTCTGACCAATGTTAGAAACCTGAAAGTAATAGCTCGAAACATGTCTAAGATACAGGTGATAACGTCAAATATGGCAAAAAAATGACAACAAAAAAGTCTGTCATTCAGTCATCTTGAATTTTTTTTCAAAAGATTTCGGCCATCTTGAATTTTTTTCAAAAAACTTTGACGTGCATCACCCTCCTAGAATCTCTGACCAATGTTAGAAATCTGAAAGTAATAGCTCAAACTAAGTCTAAGATACAGGTGGTAATGTCAAGTATGGCAAAAAAATAACAACGAAAATGGCTGCCATTCGGCCATCTTGAAATTTTTTTTCAAAAGATTTGTTCATGCATCCTTCTCCTATGGTGTCGGACAAATGTTGAAAATTTAAAACTAATATCTCAAAACATCTCCAAGATATGGGTGATAACATAACTTGAGAATGCAAAAAATGAACAAACATGGCCCGGCCATCTTGAATTTTTTTTTTTTTTAAATTTTGACGTGCATCATCCTCATAGCATCCATGAACAATGTTAGAAACCTGAAACAAATATATTAAAACATGTCTAAGATACAGGTGATAACATCAAATGAAGCAAAAAGTGATGAAAAAAATGGCCGCCGGTCGGCCATCTTGAATTTTTTTCTCAAAAATTTTTGACGTGCATTGTCCTCCTATTATGTGTCACCAATGGTATAAAAATGAAAGTACAGTGTTGAAGCATATATGAGATACAGGTGGTAACATAAATGAGGACATACAGACAGACAGACAGAAGTTCTTACAAATGGCTACTTATGTGGCTATTTTATGGACATATTAGGTGGCTAACCTAAAACACATGTCCAACATAATAAAACAAGTTTTTTGGGGGAAAATTTTTGGGGGGTCAGCTAACCCTAACCCTACCCTTTACTGACCCTAACCCTAGCCACATAACTCTAACACCCCTTCACTGAACCCCACCCCTAAACCCCACTCTGGAATGCCCTAACCCTACTCTACATTTATCCAAAGCCCCACCCCCATCCCCACAATAAGAGATTCTGTTACGTGACTTTAACAACATAAGTATCCTGTTTTACTAACTCGTAGACAAATAAGTAGTCATTTGTGTGTGCGGACAGACAGACAGACGGACAGACGGAGTGCAATCCAATAGTCCCCCAAAACGGTAAAATCGTGGGGGACTATTAATGCTATCACAGGACAAACGAGGTGCAATGCCGGCGAAAGGTGGTTTAGTAGATACTAAAAAGGGGACAGAGTTGATAAAAGCAGAAAAAGGCCCATAACTCTTGAAAATAAAAATGGACAAATCCTGTTACTTGTGAATATCCTTTCCCCATGGTGGTCTATCAACATACCAAAGATCATTTAAATACTGACTGAGATATGAAGGTCCAAACGGACGAATGGATAACCAAACTAATGGATGAACAGAGGGGTGGAACCCATTTCTTCGTTGAGACAGGGGAGAAAAATAGATTTTGTATTTATGAAATTAGGCCACATGCCCCAAGGAGTTTTTTTACTTACACAAATTTGAATCAATGTGTATTCACCATTCCAATGTCTATCGTATAATTCTTCTTGATTCCCATGGACTAAACTTTGCAGCATATTGGACTGTATGTTTTGCATCATATTCATGTCTGTTTGATGATTAGCGTTATTTAATATGATGCTGTCAAACTCAAAACCTGTACTGGAGGATGAAGCTGGGGGTGACAATTTATGTATCCCGAGTGATTTTGCAGTCTCAACTCAGATTTGAAGCCAAACGATGGACCAGTGCTTGTGGAATTTAGAAGATGTGGGTGCACTTAATAATAAACATTTTTAATGTTAACAATCGGAAATCTTAGAAAAGTTATCAGTCACTGATGACAACTTTTTATGCCCTTTTATGTTGGCAAAAAGTCAGATTATGCCTGTGTGCTAGAATGGCAGTGTGGGTGGAACTGGTAATTATGGGATAGCATTTTCACTTAATTTCTACACTAGCAATTTGGGAGCACATGTTTGTGATGTTTTTATTGGTGTGATTACTGCAGTGTGAATATTAGTTGGAGATAGGTTAACAATTTTAATGGGAGTTTCCCTAGTCAAAACAAGCTAGTTGGGTTCAAAGGTTATTCTAAGCACCTGGATATTTCTTTGTCTGGAGACGGGAAAATATGACTTTGGAGAAAAAAATTCATTCTCCAAATGAGTAACAAAAACATAACAAACAGGTAACAACAGCACATGGTCTTATTACCTGCATGTTTTGGAATGTAGAATGACTAGTGCCACTGCTATTTGTTTTGGACACTTTAACCAATGCATCCAATGCTGATAAAGTTGTTCAATGCTGATAAAAGGGCAATACCTTATATTATAGGATACTTAGCCATTTTCCCAATGAAAGGCAGAAAATTTTAGGTGGAGTGACAAATTGTAATTTATAGGTCACAGTGGCTCAATATTTTTTAATGATATGCTTAATCTCAGGTTGGATGAGTGATGATTAGTCCAGTGATCTTTTCAAGAGGTCTTCAAGATATAGAACATATACAGCTAACATCTACAGGTATATCAGAAGTTCATGTGAAAATAATTGTTTAATGTTTTCTCATTCCCAAAAGCAAGGGTACATATGTGTAGCCCCATGAGGCAACCTATGGCAGTTGTTTAGATCACTTCATTCTACCACTTGTGAGGAAGATTCACATCAACAAACATGTCTGGTAGTTCAGGGGATATATGTGTTTGATATTTTTCTAATTTTAGATCCTGGGATTTCCATGGAATAATTGTTTTGAAGGAATCAAGTAGCTACAGTCAACCAATAATACTGCAAGTGTGAATTTGGTTGGAAATGAAAGTGTCAATGACACTGTAGCTCAACTTGTCAAGACATGTACATGTATAGTATGTGACACAGTAATGACAAACATCTAGGTAATGACCTGATAACAAAGGTACATATAAAGTATTGTAACGGTCTGTACATAAATACTGACCGTAGCCTGTAACAAATGTATAGGTAAAGTATTGTAAAGGTGGGTGACAGTCAGATGCTGAACTAGAAAAGAAATCTTTTGAGTCCCAGAGTGGGTCCGACTGAACCCCAAAATATTTGTTCTCATAGCACAGTGATAACAAAGGCACCCCAAAACACACTCATTCCTGTCCCAAGGTGAAAACAAAGGTACCCAGGAAGTTTTGTGAAGATCAGTTCATAAATACGAGCTGTATAGAACTTGTGACAAAAAACTGATTGGACCTAATTTCGGTACAAATTGGCCACTGGCAGCCATCTTGAATTTTGGGCCGCACTCAGAAACACTCGTTCTCGTCCCAAGGTGATAACAAAGGTACCCAAGAAGTTTCATGAAGATCGGTTGATAAATACAGCCTCTACCCTGAGCCGTATTGACATGTGTGCTTACATTGTGTAAATAGCACTGAATAAATCAAAGTTCATCTAATTTGCATAATTTCGGCACGAAAAAAAACACCTTACAATATGTGATGTATTCCATGTTACTAAACATTCATACAAAAATTTATTCAAATCAGAACTTTCATACAGAAGTTCTGTACAAAAGACTGACTGAACTAATTTTGGTACAAAATGGCTGCTGGTGGCCATCTTGAATTTCGGACCACACCCAAAAACACTCGTTCTCATCCCACGGTGATAACAAAGGTACCCAAGAAGTTGCGTAAAGATCGGTTCATAAATATGGCCTCTAGTCTGAGCTGTATAGAAGATGTGTACAAAAAACTGATTAGACCTAATTTCGGTACAAAATGGCCACTGGCAGCCATCTTGAATTTTAGACCGCACCCAGAAACACTCATTCTCGTCCCAAGGTGATAACAGAGGTACCCAAGACATTTCGTGAAGATCGGTTGATAAATACAGCCTCTAGCCTGAGCCGTATTGACATGTGTACTTTCTGTGTGTAAGTCGCACTGAAAAAATCAAAGTTCATCTAATTTGCATAATTTCTGCACGAGAAAAAAACCCGTATTATATGTGATGCATCCCATGGTACTAAACATTCACACAAAATAATTATTCAAATCAGGGCTTTCATATGGAAGTTATGTGCAAAAATCTGATTGCACCTAATTTTGTACAAAATGGCTGCCATCGGCCATCTTGAATTTCGGACCGGACCCAAAAACACTCGTTCTCGTCCCACAGTGATACCAAAGGTACCCAAGAAGTTTCGTAAAGATCGGTTCATAAATACGGCCTCTAGCCCGAGCCGTATTGGCATTTGCACTTACAGTGCTGAAAGTAACCCCAAAAAACATCAAAATTAGTCTAATTTGCACAATTTACGTACGAGAAAAAAACCCGTATTATATGTGATGTATCCCATGGTACTAAACATTCATACAAAAAATTATTCAAATCAGAGCTTTCATATGGAAGTTCTGTACAAAAAACAGATTTCTGCATCGTCGGTACAAAATGGTGGCTGGCAGCCATCTTGAATTTCTGACCGCACCCAAAAACACTCGTTCTCGTCCCACGGTCATAACAAAGGTACCCAAGAAGTTTCGTAAAGATCGGTTCATAAATACGGCCTCTAGCCCGAGCCATAGCAGCTTGGCACTTACAGCTCTGAAAGTAAAACTAAATAAATCAAAGTCAGTCTAATTTGCATAATTTACGCACGAGAAAAAAACCCGTATTATATGTGATGTATCCCATGGTACTAAACATTTATACAAAACTTTATTCAAATCAGAACTTTCATACAGAAGTTCTGTACAAAAAACTGATTTTTGCATCATCGGTACAAAATGGCCACTGGCAGCCATCTTGAATTTCGGACCACACCTAAAAACATTCGTTCCCGTCCCAGGGTCATAACAAAGGTACACAAGAAGTTTCGTAAAGATCGGTTCATAAATACAACCTCTAACCCGAGCCATAGCCAATTGTTGACGTACGGACAGACGGACAGACAGACAGACGGACGACGGGCCATGACAATAGCTCAAATTTGACTTCGTCAAAGTTTAGCTAAAAATCAAACTTTTTAGCTGCAGCCATAAATTTTGCACTTTCCAGAACATTTGATCAAACTTTTATCTACACAATTAATTGAGGCTAAATACCAAATCTGAAATCAAAATATTGAGCCACTGTGACCTATAAATTCAAATCAATGCCATCGGCAGTTCAAGGCAAGAGATGGTTCAGTGATCTCCTTATCACCAAAATAGAAAAAGTCCAAACCACTGTCAGCATTATGCTTATCACAAGACAAGGAGGAAAGGGTCCTGATAGGGTGCCCCCTAGAACAGGTAATAGATTGATTTTACTACTACTGCAGACTCTTCATACTACAGAACAAATATCTGCCTCATGAAGTTCAAAACATAAGGGCATTTAATTTTTTTTTCACTGCATATAGCTCCTTGGGTTACCATGGGAAAATATTTTTTTTAATCAAGTATAACACCCAATTATGCTGCTTATCAAATATGGCTCAAAAAACTATGATCAAGCCTAAATCCAGATCGCTAAAGGAGGCTGCATACAAAATACCTGAAGATTGTGTCTGGTGCTTCATGAGAAGACTTTTTTTAAAAAGAATTTCTGGCTTTTGGGGCACTGCACCACCTCACAAGAGTTAGCAACTTTGTTTGAATAAATTTGAAAGAGTATCCCCCAAAGATAATGTGTGTCAAATCTGCTTGGACTTGGTCATGTGGGGGTTTAAACGAAAAAGCTAATAAGACTGATGACAAAAGGATGACCTAAAGTTATGGCAATACATCTTTAAAAGGCCTCTCAGGAGTATATTTCATTTGTTGTGATGGATAGAAGATGGCATTGACTGTTATATTCCCATTGTTAATCACATATTTTACTTTTTCAGCACTGGTTACCAGCTAAAATTCCAATGCCTTGCAGGACAGTTGACATTTTATTAGATCCATTGTTCAAGTTATTCTAGTAGAAACTACATGAGATACCATTATAAGAGCATTCAGGCTATTTTTTGTCAAATGAAGACTACCTTTTCCAGAGTTCATTCATTCACTGGTTGAGTGCTAAATTGTTTTTGGCCGTAAAAATTTGTTCACTTGTCAATGACTCATTAAATTTTATGGGAGAATGCATTTGTAGCAAGGTAAATCCTTATATATATGAAATAATTTCACCTCGAAGATAATATGATGCACATCTACAAAATATAAATCATATATGTTAAGGTACCTGCACTTCAGAATAAAGCTCAAAATATGGGCTTCCAGCAATCAACCAGGAGCCAATACTATACAACTTTTACAATTGTATTTTCTAGAACTGTATTTTCTATCTATTATATAACTGACTAAAATGAATCTCTAACATTTTCAAAGATGTGGTAATTTGCCAACTGGCAAATTGCCACATATTTTAAAATGCTAATGGTTCATTTCAACCCATTTAAAAATACAATTGTAAAAGTTTTATAGTATTGGCCACAGGTCACAATACAGGTCACAATGATGATCAATCATGGCTAAATATAAAAAAAAAATACGAAGATGCATATAAATAAATAAATGTTGTGCTCTCCATATACAAATTGTAAATATGAATAATGTTCAACACCATCATAAAATTTGTCAAGTGATCATGCTTAATAACAGAAAAACAAAATACAAAAGTATTCATTCAGTGATCAACTTGATAAGTTTACCTTCATGTAAATTTACTCCTCTTCCTCTGTGATACATATTTTCACAACCTTG
The DNA here is from genome assembly GCA_031216915.1 of Pictodentalium vernedei. Classification (NCBI taxonomy): domain Eukaryota; kingdom Metazoa; phylum Mollusca; class Scaphopoda; order Dentaliida; family Dentaliidae; genus Pictodentalium; species Pictodentalium vernedei. The sequence continues at coordinate 576,383,874 of CM062296.1, forward strand.
TAGCTCTCTTACATTTATTTCAACATCTCTGTTATTACCAAACTTGCTGTATGTTGACCGTTTTTCAGAATCATGTATATATTTAACATGTTCCTCATAACCAATACAACCTAAAGAGTCAAAGTCTGACTCGGAAGTACCATCATAAGTAGTTTCCATTTGAGAGAGATCTCCATCTTCATTTTCAACTTCATCATCATCATCATCAGAATTATCAAGAACAACCACCCGGTCTGAGTCTGGGATAGACATACCATCTTGTCTGAACTTCTCTTCTAAACTTATTTTCCGGTCATGGTATGATAACTGATTTGAGTTTTTCTTTTTAGCTTTTGAGATTGATTCTTCTCTAGTAATTTGGCTTTTCTGACTTTCAGTTATAGTATCATCATAATCCAGATACTTACTTATAGCATCAGGATATTCACAACATATTTCGTTTTGGGGATTTGCATATCTTTTTGTGGAAAAGCCATAATCCACAGGTATATGTTCCACAAATATATCTTTTCGAACCTCAGGACTGGCCAATCTTTGTTGAACATCATATGGAGCTTGATCTTCCAGAGGCATAGTACATTTTTTATTACTTTCATTATGGATACCTCTGACAGACTTTGGATTCTGGATATAATTTCTTTCAATCCTCCTGGTCTCCTGAGGAGAACCATACCTATAAGTATTTCCATCTTGATGATCAACATAACTGTCCTCCTTGTGATAAGCATAATGCTGATAGCGGTTTGCACTTTTTCTATCTTCAATGTTTAGTTTATGATCCATGCGTGTTCCTCTATTTTTCTCATAATATTTCACAGAAACTGAAGCTTCACTTTCAACATACCTTGGCTTAAATGTGTGAGTTATATGTTTTTGTTCTTCTGAAAATGCAGAATTCACAGCAGTTTTCTCTTGTTGCATGTCATAATGATCATTTTCTGTCATTGTTTTTTTGGATTCATTTATCAAGTTACTTTCATCAATGATTTGTGGTGAACTCTGCCTGTGATAATAACTGTTATACAACTTTGACTTAATGCTTTTTATAGATGATTGTCTACTAACCACCCCCTCTTTTTCATTTATATGTCTATTATCAGATTCTTTTCTCACTGGTTTAACTTCTCGGCGAAACATAGGAATATTTGTCACAACACGCCCTCTGTCATTTGCATTTATTCGGAGTGCATTAGTCATTAGTGAGTAATGTGATTTGTAAAATGTTTTAAACTGATCCCAGTTTATAATCATTTTGCAAGGTTTACCAGTCTGTGGTGCTATCATATCTTGCATCTTTTTGTTTACTCGCAGAAAAATACACAAACACTTCACCAATGAAAAGAATGAAAACTTTTTCAGTACTGGTGGTGGTTGTCTTTCAGGATAAGAATGCTTCACTTTGGGTTTTATAGGAAGAGATTTCACAACAATCTCTTTGTGGTCTATGGCATCTCTGCTTTTATTTACTAAGTTGATACTTTGTGCATTACTTTCTGTTTGTATTCTTTCAATGTTTGAAATTCGGTCAAATGGATCATATTTTCCAAGATTAAGGAGAAATCCTGTATTTTCCCCTTGATCTGTCATCTCAATTGAGTATCCTGGCTGAAACATTAGAGTTTTCTCAGGGTGTCCTGTGAAGTTAGTGTGAATTAATGTAGACTTTTTCTGCTAAATGTAAAAACTAGTGAAAAGCAAACTTTTTAGAATGTTTCCACATATTTTCTAATGTACAGTTAAGTTAACCATCAATTAGGGTACAATCTACCAGTTATGATACATCTGTCAAATTTGATGAAATGCTGTTTACATTTTTTGCATCCCTATAAAATTTTCCACATTGAACCCATCCCATAAATGCATCATTTAAGAAAAAAACTTGGTCACTTCATAAAAATATTCCATATTAAAAGTCACCGCCAGCTGAATAGAAATTCATATCAATCTTAGCAGCAGTTAGTACCTTTTTCACTGTTTGCTGAGTGGACATCGGAAATGTTAGTAACTCCTCCTAAGATTGATATAAAGTGACTCTAGAATATATGAAGGAAATACACAGAATGACATGCATGTGTGAATGGGTTAATCGATATGGCATGAGTGCAAGCACAGAAGGATAGAACGAGAGGCAACAGGCATGTTTATTACATGCCTTCACATCTTTGAAACATTATTAGGACACTAAGCAATTCATTTTCTAACTATCAACAAAAAAGAACACATTTTATAGCCAACCCAATTTCCGAGGGGAGTCTGTGTTACTATTTCGTCCCCAGAGTTGAAATGTGTTCTATAAGCCAATTGGCACATAGAACACATTGGAACTCAGGGAATGATTTTCAGCTATCGCTAGCGATTCAGATTGTAATTGCGTTGCACAATTTGTAGAAAATACCAGTGGAATATTTTGCTTCTATTTAAAATTAGTCTGTCAATGATTTCCTTTCCACACATATGTGCAGAACAGATTTTCATTTTCCACATGGTTTAGTGTTGGTATAGATTGGGATTACATAGAACAGGCATGTAATAATGTCTATTTCAGTCTGGAAGACTTCAGTTATTAGTGCATGAGGGAAAGTCTCTTTCAACATGGAAGACTTTGTTATAACTCCATGAGGGAATGTCACAACTACAGGAGGTAACACCTATGCAAGTTTGAAAGACTTCACATTATTTCAGTTGAAAAGACTTCATCATAATTTCAGGAAGGACTGTTTGTCTATTTAGACTGAATCACTTCAATATTATGAGTTATTGTGATGAATTGATGGTAACATGGTCTGAGGTTTGCAGCTCGGAGCTTATGTTCAACCGAGACACTACCCATAGCCCAAAACCTACATAGTGAACCATGACAGGCTTATTTACTAAACTTGTGATCGTTAAAAGTTTCAAGGTAACTTTTAACGATCACAGGTTTCGTAAATAAACTTCTTGTGTACCCCACGACTGCACTGGACAAATAATTAATAAACCGGATAAACTCATTCCATCTTAGTTCAAAATGTAAATCAGTTTGTAATTTAAACAAAGCTTCATCCGGAACGTCTGTTGCACGAGTGAAAAATCCAGAAAAATGAAGCGGCTTGCTAGTCACTCCGTTGATGAAGCAATTACTAAATAGGTGACATCATTTCAAATATTTCACGTGGTGACGTCAGACAGTCACATTTGCTACTGGAGCCATAAACATAAAAGAAACTAAGCCAGCTCCCATCCAATCAGAGGGTGAGGATTTTACTCTTATTGGAACATAATTACATGAGGAAATGTCTATTCCAATCTGGAAGACTTGGTCATAATGTGTTTTATTTGGAGGAACTTTACTATAACTATAACTGCATTATGTGCCAAAAAAAGTTCCAATTCACCCCTTATCTCTTTAAAAATATTGGAATTCTTATTTCATTAAAATTTTACCCCAATGCAAAATAAAGTTTATTACCCCTCACTGAAACATGCTTGATGCACCCTTCCAATGAGGGATCCTATATGCTGTTTTGAAGGCAAAAGCTGAATTTTTTTTAATTATTCACTTTTTTTTACAGAGTTGTCTCATCCACTAGTAGTACATAAAGGGTTAAGAATTGAACTTGTTAGGATTGGGTGTACATTGGGGGAGTCTGACAGCTGCTTGCCATTACTCCAAGGTTCTCTCCAGGAACTTCAGCTTCGTACACCCGTAAAACTTCCAACACAAGGTGGCGCTGGGTGTTCAAAGCATTGTTAAACACCAATAAATCAATAAATAAGTTAGAGTTGGACAAATGTAGGTTTTAAATGTCATTAACTTTAACAGTGTACATTGTAAAAAAAAAAATGAAAGTGTCAATGACACTGTAGCTCAACTTGTCAAGACAAAGGCATGTACATGTATAGTATGTGACACAGCAATGACAAACATCTAGGTAATGACCTGATAACAAAGGTACATATAAAGTATTGTAACGGTCTGTACATAAATACTGACCGTTGCCTGTAACAAATGTATAGGTAAAGTATTGTAAAGGTGGGTGACAGTCAGATGCTAAACTAGAAAAGAAATCTTTGAGTCCCAGAGTGGGTCTGACTGAATCCCAAAATATTTGTTCTCATAGCACAGTGATAACAAAGGCACCCCAAAACACACTCGTTCCTGTCCCAAGGTGAAAACAAAGGTACCCAAGAAGTTTTGTGAAGATCAGTTCATAAATACGAGCTGTATAGAACTTGTGACAAAAAAATGATTGGACCTAATTTCGGTACAAAATGGCCACTAGCAGCCATCTTGAATTTTGGACCGTACCCAGAAACACTCATTCTCGTCCCAAGGTGATAACAAAGGTACCCAAGAAGTTTTGTGAAGATTGGTTCATAAATACAGCCTCTACCCTGAGCCGTATTGACATGTGTGCTTACATTGTGTAAGTAGCACTGAGTAAATCAAAGTTCATCTAATTTGCATAATTTCTGCACGAAAAAACCCCCCTTACAATATGTGATGTATTCCATGTTACTGAACATTCATACAAAAATTTATTCAAATCAGAACTTTCATACAGAAGTTCTGTACAAAAGACTGATTGCACTAATTTTGGTACAAAATGGCTGTTGGTGGCCATCTTGAATTTTGGACCACACCCCAAAACACTCGCTCTCATCCCACGGTGATAACAAAGGTACCCAAGAAGTTTCGTAAAGATTGGTTCATAAATATGGCCTCTAGACTGAACTATATAGAAGTTGTGTACAAAAAACTGATTAGACCTAATTTCGGTACAAAATGGCCACTGGCAGCCATCTTGAATTTTAGACCGCACCCAGAAACACTCGTTCTCATCCCAAGGTGATAACAAAGGTACCCAAGACATTTCGTGAAGATCAATTCATAAATACAGACTCTAGTCTGAGCCATATTGACATGTGTACTTACTGTGTGTAAGTCGCACTGAAAAAATCAAAGTTCATCTAATTTGCATAATTTCTGCACGAGAAAAAAAAAACGTATTATATGTGATGTATCTCATGGTACTAAACATTCACACAAAAAATTATTCAAATCAGCGCTTTCATATGGAAGCAGGGTTCCCACTGGTTGGTGAAAAAAAAATTCCATAGCTTTTCCATAACCTTTCCATAGCCTGACAGAATCAATTTCCAAGATCCGTCAAAGCGGTTTCCCATAGCTTTTCCATAGCCCACCCATCCAATTTCCATTAAAACCCATATCGCTAGAAATGAGTTCCAGTTTGAATGAACTGGAGAATATTTAGCATTATTTGTTTCTTACTGACCACAATATATGTGTACCAACCATCATTTATTGGTAAGCTGAACTAAAACAGATAATGCTGAATTTTTCTACAAATCAATCTCTTATTCAAGCATATGCAGGCATACATTCATTGTTACTAAATTGTCAAACAATATACTTACTGAATTGGAACTGCAATGTGGTTTTATATTTGTTGTGCCAACAATCTTTGACTTAGTTTCACCACAACTGAAGGATCTTGCTATTACTGAATCATGGAAAATTGCTTTAAAAATGTGATTCGAGTCCTCCATACTTCTGTATGAGTGATGTGACACAACAGTATGTAGAGCCCACCGAATCTCAGCTTTCCGTGTGTCCTCATTTCTGACATTAATATTTTGTTGATTTGTCCCAACTTTACCTCCCGTTTCTGAAACTGAACAATCACCTGTCGTCTTACTGGCATTATTGGTGAAAAAACCTGTAATGTTTTGTGTTTTTTGTTTTTTCTCCAAAAGGTTCACATGCTTTTTACCTTTCCCGTGACTGACCAATGCCTTATCGCCCATGTTCCCAATATCAAAGTTTTTGACACAAAGCAAACAATGCGCAGAATGTCGGTCACTGGACACACGCTGCAACCAGTCAACATAATCGTTTGTGCGCAGCCAAGCGTCATTGAATACACACTTACCCCTAGGCATAATAGATTTTGAAAAGTTCAAAGGGTAAACACAACTTTTGTTGAAAGAAAAATGGCGAAATTTCTCTTTGTAATGTTGTCACGTTCGACTGACTCCAAGAGTAAACTTTTGAGTTACGGACAAACACCCCCGGAAAATTCGGCCCAAGACTATTCGACCCAAATTGATTTGAAAGACGATTCGATCCCGATTCAAAGACGATTTGGCCCAAATCAACAGCGACCAATACTGCATATTTTAACCCATGATTGGAGAACTTGTACAAAAATTCCATAGCCTTTCCATAGCCAAATAAATTAACCCCTCATTTTCCATGACTTTCCAGGTCCTGGAAAATGAAATAGTGTTTTTCCATAACTTTCCAGGAGTTTCCATAGCCAGTACGAACCCTGTGGAAGGTCTGTGCAAAAATCTGATTGCACCTAATTTTGTACAAAATGGCTGACATCGGCCATCTTGAATTTCGGACCGGACCCCAAAACACTCGTTCTCGTCCCACGGTGATACCAAAGGTACCCAAGAAGTTTCGTAAAGATCGGTTCATAAATACGGCCTCTAGCCCGAGCCGTATTGGCATTTGCACTTTCAGTGCTGAAAGTAACACCAAAAAACATCAAAATTAGTCTAATTTGCACAATTTACGCACGAGAAAAAAACTTGTATTATATGTGATGTATCCCATGGTACTAAACATTCATACAAAAAATTATTCAAATCAGAGCTTTCATATGGAAGTTCTGTACAAAAAACAGATTTCTGCATCGTCGGTACAAAATGGCGGCTGGCAGCCATCTTGAATTTCGAACTGCACCCAAAAACACTCGTTCTCATCCCAAGGTCATAACAAAGGTACCCAAGAAGTTTCGTAAAGATTGGTTCATAAATACGGCCTCTAGCCCGAGCCATAGCAGCTTGGCACTTACAGCTCTGAAAGTAACACTAAATAAATCAAAGTCAGTCTAATTTGCATAATTTACGCACAAGAAAAAAACCCGTATTATATGTGATGTATCCCATGGTACTAAACATTTATACAAAACTTTATTCAAATCAGAACTTTCATACAGAAGTTCTGTACAAAAAACTGATTTTTGCATCATCGGTACAAAATGGCCGCTGGCAGCCATCTTGAATTTCGGACCACACCTAAAAACACTCGTTCCCGTCCCAGGGTCATAACAAAGGTACACAAGAAGTTTCGTAAAGATCAGTTCATAAATACGACCTCTAGCCCGAGCCATAGCCAATTGTTGACGTACAGACAGATGGACGGACGGATGGACGGGCCATGACAATAGCTCAAATTTGACTTCGTCAAAGTTGAGCTAAAAAAAAAAAAATCAGGCAAATTTTTTTTTTTCTATTTTTTATATACCTACCACACTGGAGCATAGTATGTTCCAGATGCTGAATTTAGCTTGAAAATGTGCAGTTTATATTCTCCCTCTCCCCCAATCAGGTTCAACACAAACAAATAACGGAATTTATGGGGATGGGGGGGGGGGGGGGGGGGTCATAAAATATGTTTTTGAGCAAACAGAAAACATTTTAGTTGATGAAAGAGCATTTGTGTTGTTTTTTTCAAATGTCATCAGCTATTGAAGTTGGGAAAGGGTTAAAAGATAAGTTTGGTACACTAGTTTTTCCGGGTCCTGGTAACCCAGATTGGCTGTTGTAGATGTCTGACATTTTACAATCTCACAAAAACATGTTATTTGAGGTACTTCATAATTCCCAAGTTACCAGCTGAATCCACTCCCTGGACTATAATACCATGTTTCTTTGTGATAAGTTGGGATGGACAGTCTCAATTAGACAAAAAGCATAACACACTGAATGGAAAACAATTACCAAATTATGAAGGTAAAGTATACCTGAAAACACCTAAAGCAAATGATATGAGAGAGATAGAGTTTCTTCTGAGAAGATATTATTGGAAAGCAGTGAATGATCTGATAAATGCTGTTGCCTTTCATTTAGGAGAAGCTGGAATCCATTCAAGTGAGTAAAGATACTAAGTATTTCAAGACACACTTTTAGCATCAATTATCAAATCAATTTTGTCATAGGGCATTGCCCTATAAAATAGGGATGTGAATGCCTGTCCTTCGTGCAGAAATATTTAATTTGTTCAGAATTATTTATTTATTTATAGGTGTTTAACCCTTTGAGACTTTAATTATCCTGACGTTCAAATGCCACTGGGAATTCAGTTTCTTCAACGTTTTTCAAAATTCGACGTCAAACGTCGGAAAGTACAAATAAGATATTTTTCACATTAGTGATTATCTGGTGGAGGGCTAGATTATTTTTGGTGGTCTGAATTTGTTATTTAAACTTGTTTTATTACAAATTATTGGAGAGGGCTGACAGGTACTCTGCAATAATTTGAAATAAAACAAATTTATATAAACAAAATATTGTTTGTGTTTGACTGAATATGAAATAGAAGCAAGGAAAGTGTTGGCTTTCGCTCTGGTATCCTCATTTTTTGAAAGCCCTAATAGAGGCTTCTAGCACCAGTTGAGAAGTCTTGACAGCAGGATTATATTAATAATAAGAGCTGCGATAACTTTTGGCTCAATGGTTGTCAGTGAGCACTATTCAGGAGAAAATAGGAATTCAAGGTTAAAATTTTAAAAAGTCGAACAATAGCAAAATAAATTACCACAAAGTATTAACGTGCTGTTTGATTTCGTAAGTAATAACACGTACAAAAGTATCAAAGGGTTAAGGTCACATATTTTTGCACACTGACTAATCATGACCACAACATGAGTATCAACTCAAGACCAGGGGTGAGTGTTAATAAGCCATGTTGCCCATTTTCAGAGAGGATTTGCACCTCCCAAGCAATGGTGACAGGGTCCTATTTTACCAGTAAAACAGAGCCTGTTTACTGCAGTTAATAGGCACTGCTTCACTTCCCGGGTTTCTCTAAATATTGAACTACCTTGAATAAAAAGTAAGCTTGAGATTTGTTTTGTTCAATTTGTGATCATATTCTCTAGTTAATATCACTTTTATCATTTTAAAGTGAAATATACACTAGCTTCTAAATGAATTCAAAATTTTGTGAAAATTACAGCAGTATTGTCTCTTCATACCAGATAATCCAATGGAACATGAAAGTGTACCAAAAAAATAACATTACCAGCCATATGAAACAAGTTTTGAAGAAATTTTCTAAAGCTCATTTTTCTCTAAATTAAAGTCCCAACAATGATTAAAAATCACAAAAGCTTGATCAAAAACTTAAAAACACTAATTAGGCCAGAGTTAAAATGAGAGATGTGCATTACAATTATATACTAAACAACTCCAGAAAGTTTGGAAGTGACTGAACAAAGGTAGTACTCTCTGAAATCAGAGACTGAAACTCATGGATAAACAATTCACCCAAAACCAAAAGAAGAAGTGCTTATTTCCATTACATATTTAACAATCCTTTTTTAAAATTCCATCGCACAAATGCCCCACCATCACTCCCCCAAATCAAACAAGTGCCCCCACGAGGCATGAAGAGCTTACCTAACAAAGTTGTTTAAAGAAGGATTTAATTAGCTTCTATGGCTAGTTAGAACTATAGTGGAATGAAGAAAAGTAAGATGAATTTTTCTGGTATTGAGATACTACCATACAAGCAAATGCCCAGATTTCAAGTAATGCAAAACTAGGGAGATCAAATATCAACCTAAGGACTTAACTTGAACAAACTTAATCTGTTTCCTGCCCCCCAACAGGATTCTAACGAATCTGAAGAAGCCGATTTTGAAAGATTATTCCTCATACAGAACTAAGTTAAACTTCAGGCTCCAATAGGGAGCATAAATATTAGCCCTGATTTTAACATGTTATCTTGAATTGGACTTCTCTTTGGATGGTGCGTATCATATATCAAAAGATTCTGACAGAGGTTCTGGAGAAGAAGAATTTTAAAGAATATTCCTCATATTGCACTAAGGTAAAGTTTGGGCTCCTTAGGGGACCCAAACATTAACGCAGGGACATAATTCAAATTTGAATCTGACCCTCATAAGGATGTTGTATATATGGTTGTTGTGGAGAAGAAAAAGTTTAAAGAAAATTCCTCATATTGTACAAAATTAAATTTCAGGATCCAATAGTGAGCCAAGAATCAACTCTAAGATTTGACTTGAACAAACTTTAAATCTGACCTCCATAAGGATGCTCTATACCAAATATCAAAATATTTTGACTGGTGGATCTGAAGAAGTAGATTTTTCAAGATTCGTTCTTATACCACAGTAAGTTAAAATTTGCACTCCCATATGGAGCCCAAATATTAATCTGGGGACTTGATTTGAACAAAATTGAATCTAACCCCACTAAAGATATTGTTGACTAAAAACCCAAAAGAGTCTGACTGGTGGTTCTGGGGAGCAAGTTTTAAAGAATATTGACCATATTGAACGTTAAATGGTAAAATTCAGGCTTTCATAAGGGGCCCAAATATCAAACCTGGGACTTGATTTGAAGAAATTTGAATCTGACCTGTCCAAGGATGCTGCATACAAAATATCACAAGATTATGACAGGTGGTTCTAAAAGAGAAAATGTTCAAAGAAAATTACCCACATTGCACTGGGTTAAATTTGAGGCTCCCACATTGAGCCTAAACATTAACTCCAGGCCACGATTTGAACAAACTTGAATCTGACCTTCTCCTTAAGGATGCTCTATACCATATATCAAAAGATTCTGACTGGTGGATATGGAGAAGATGATTTTGAAAAATTAATCTTAATTTTGCACTAAGGTTCCACTCCATAGTTTTCCAGGCATTTCCTAAAATGACATGCCATACACTCTCTTCAAATACAAATATTCTGTAAATTAGTTATCTAACCCATAACATGTATTACATTTCCCAAATCCTTTAAAAACATATAACACTATCTAACTAAGTAGAAATAAACAATCTGAATGCTGATGAAATAATTTACTGTCAAATGCATGGCCACAACCTGGAAAATTGCATGAAAAAATGCAGATATCAGTCATTTTCAGCCACCCAGCAGCCTCAAAAGCCGAATTTTCCCACTATCCCCACTCACCTAAACCTGGATCATATAACCCCATTTCTAAAATGTGAAAAAACAATTTCATGTTTCCATCTCATTTTTTAGTTACATGCTTGGTAACAAACCTGTGTAAAAATTGCATTCTAAAAAATAGCCAATTTTTCAAAGCCAGTTTCCCATAATTCATCTGGTAATTTACCCCTATGTATCAGACTCTAATTTTAGAACCAAAACTTCAAATTCTCTTATCCAACAAATAGCCTAATATAATCATATATCTGATACTTAAAATATATCTCCAATTTACATGGCATTAGTTTCAACATACGCCCTATGTTTAGAATTTCACCCCTGTGCAATAGTGCAAAACTGTAAAGCGGAACCTAAGTTAAAGGTCAGGCTTCCATTGGACATCCAAATATTAACCAAGGTTCTTGATTTGAACAAAATTGAATCTGACCCCAGTTACAATGTTGTATACCAAATATCATATTCTGACTGGTGGATCTGAGGAAGAAGATTTACAAAGATTAATCCCCATATAACGCTAAATGTCTGTATACCAAATACCCAAACTTTCTGTTTAGTGGTTCTGGAGAAGATTTTTGAAGAATATTCCCCATATTGAACTAAGTTGAAATTCAGGCTCCACATGGGGAACCCAAATATCAACCCGGGAATGTAATTCAAACAAACTTGAATCTGACCTCTCTAAGGATGCTGTAATATCATAAGATTCTAATGGGGGATCCAAAGAAGATTTTTAAAGATTACTTCTTATACTGCACTAAGTTAAACTTCAGATTCCCATAGGGAGCCCAAATATTAAGTCAGAGACTTGATTTGAACAAATTTGAATCCGACTTCACTAAGGATGCTGTAAAACAAATATCAAAAGATTCTGACTGGTAGATCTGAAGAAGATTTGTAATGAAAGTGTCCATGACACTGCAGCTTTAACCTGACTGGGTGTTGTGTTTGATGAAAAGGATGATGTTCAATGTTTAAGAAAGGATTATGAAATACAAGAACTGTGATAATTGAGAATATGTTAAATTCTGTTCCCTGTATGCTATGTTTTCAAGAAAAATAATTTGAGGTGTATACTGTACTAAAGAAGTGAGGGGGTGGGTTAATGTGGCCCTCACAGTTAATGTATGTCAACCAAAGTTACAGTAAAATTATTCCAAAACGAGTCATCCTATCAAGTTACAATGAAATCACGTCATAAATATGTCTTGTGGACTGTGCTAAAGGTTTTTGGGCCTATGTAGTCATCATGGTTGACCCATCGCAACCAAAAGGTGATGTTCTCATCTAAACATTATACTGAGTCATCCTACAAAGCTACAATGAAATCCCTTCATAAATACAACCTGTAGTCTGTGCTAAAAGTTTTCGGGTTTTGGGCTCGGGCAGTAGTCAAGGTTGAACGATCGTGACCAAAAGGGGAATTTTTTATCTAGACATTATCTGGAGTCATCCTACCAAGTTACAATGAAATCCTTTCATAAATATGACCTGTAGACTGTGCTAAAGGCTTTTGGGCTTCGATCCACTGTAGCCGTCAGAGTTGATCAATCATGACCAAAAGGGGTAATTCTCCGAGTGAGGATGTTGGCAAACTTATATTAAAACATTCTGACTAGTGGTTCTGGAGAAGATTTTTTAAAGATTATTCCTCATATTCAACCAAGCTGAAATTCAGGCTCAAATAGGGAGCTCAAACATTAACCCAAGAATTTGATTTGAACAAACTTGAATCTGACTCCCCTAATAATGGTGTGTACCATATATCAAAAGACTGGAGGTTCATGAAAAAAGGATTTTTAAAAAATAAACCTCATATTGCACCAAGTTAAAATTCATCCTCACATTGGGAGTCCAAATATTAATCAAGGGACTTGCTTTGAGGAAACTTGAATTTGACATCTGTAGAGATGCTGCATACTATATATCAAAAGACTCTGACTAGTGGTTTTGGAGAAGACAATTTTAAGATTATTCCTCATGTTGGACTAAGTTAAAATTCAGGCTCCAATGGGCAGCCCATAAATTAACCCAGGAATTTAATTTGTTCATTTATTTATTGGTGTTTAAGGTCACATATTTTTGCACAATGGCTAACCATGACCACAACATGAGTATCAACTCAAGGTCAGGGGTGAGCGTCAATAAGCCATGTTGCCCATTTTAGAGAGGGTTTGCACCTTCCAAGCATTGGTGACTGGATCCTATTTTACCAGTAAAACAGAGGAATTTAATTTGAATAAACTTGAATATGATTCCCCTGACAATGGTGTATACCATATACTAAAAGGTTGGTGGTTCATGAAAAGAAGATTTTTAAAGAATACTTCTCATATTGAACCAAATTAAAATTCGGCCTCACAAAGGGAGCCCAAATATTAATTGAGGGACTTGCTTTGAGCAAACTTGAATCTGACTCCTGTGAAGATGCTGCATACCAAATATCAATAGATTCTGACTGGTGGATCTGAATCATTAAATCAAGTCATGGTTGCTGTAGAGCAGCAATGATTTGATTTGAGAACAAATTTAAAAAATCTCCCACCAATAATCGTTGACAGGACAGCTATCCCTTATAGGGTATAATTGTTCGCAAGAGTCTGGGTTATATCTCTTAGAGATACTCAGATACTTTTTTGCACTAAGCAAGAAACTCTTTCTGTAAAAAAATTACATTTCCTCATAATCCTGCTTTGAGAAATTATAAAAGATGCAACTGGCACCTTGAAACAAACCAGAACAGTCTTAATTTATTGCTTTATGTATTTATTAATTGGTGTATATAGTCACTTATTTCTGCACAATGACCAATCATAACTGCAACATGTAATATAAAGTCAAGTCCAGCCACTTGTTTATACCCATGTTGCCCATTTTTTAGACTTTCACCCCAAGCATTTGTTACCAGGTACTATTTTACTAGTAAAACAGAGCTTGTGTATGACAGTAAACAAACACTACTTCACTTCTCTGAGTTCCCATGGGGAGAATATTCCTCATATTCAACTTTGCTTATATTGCACTTCATTACAATTCAGGCTCCCAAAGGGAGCTCAAATATTAACCCAAAGACATGATTAGATTTTTAAATGTAGTCTTGCTGATGTCGTCTTGCTGGACAGTCTGTACCAATAAGAATTGCATTGATCATTCAAAGACAGACATCTGTCGAAAACTTATTTATGTTATGCATGTGGTCTTTCAGTAGCCAGTAAGAGTCATGATCACATTTAACAATTGTGTTGATATAGCTTGAGTTGAACATTTTGGGTTTTTTACCATCATTTATTCTTATTCTCTCAAAATATATCTTGCTTGTGATAAGCTGTAACATATCATATTAGAAAAAAACAACCTGAAAAGCAGAATATTTATGAACAGAGAATTATATTGCACAGAGTAAATATATCACCACCTGTAAGAATTAGTAAATAAGCGAAGTGAAGTATACAAGTCTCTTTAAAGGAAAACCAATGCAAGAATTAAAGAAGAGAAGACCAATATACAAACCTTTGGGCTCCACTTCAACTATCTGGAGACCCATACCTGAAATTAAAAAATTTCAATGAAAATGATTTATTTTATCAACATAAATCCATATTGTCAAATCCTAATTGTAAATTTAGTAGATAGTTCATTCGGAAAGTCCAACTGTCAAATTCCTTTTGTTCATTTTCTTGACAGCTCATTTCAGATGGTGTGTAATAATATTTGAAACAATCGGTATTGTTTAACTTGTTGGCCTATATCAGAGCATGGTGTACTAAATTCTGTGTGTTGATTTGAAGCCCAAGACAGAAGTAAAACCTTAAACAATAATAATAAGGCACCCGTATAGCACAGACCTTACTATGATAAAAAGTGCCATCATGCTTTAGATGAAAACATAAAAAAGTAATAATTAATAAACAAAACCTTCAGTCAAGAAGAAGTTGAATCAAGTTTTTAAAAATAATTCTCAAAGACTGAAAAACTCCATCCATAATTTGAGCATCTCTCATATTGAATTTCAATTGAAATATATGACCCAACCTTGGGGGTCAAAGGTATTTGAGTCTTGATGAAACACACTCAAACTATTGTCCTTTCCATAACACCCCAATGGTAAATAAACTCTGGAATAATACAAAATCAAGAAAATATCTTTTAGTTTTCAGCTCCCGATTACGTGTAATATATTTAACTTCACCGTCGTTACGTTTCTGTGATTTTAGCTCGCTCGAAAATTATATGAACGAATTTTTTAATTCTCTATGGGAATTTGTGTGTATTTTCGGAAGAGCGTCCATTTTGCAACAATGCACAAGTGACGTAACTGGGACCGTCCATTTGAGAACAGGTAAATTTGAATTTTCACGGCTTGCCTTTGCAGAAGGTGTGTTTTGACGAAGTTAGAATTTCAGTTCGTCGTGATGATGGTTCAAAATAAAACTCAAGTCTTGTTCAAAACGCGTTAGTGAATTAGTGAAGAAATAAAATATACATGTATTGTAGTCGTGACGCAAATTATTTTATTAATACCTGCCGTACCAGTTTTCCAAATTTGTCATGTCTTGCCGACAACTGCCCTCAGTATGTTGCTACAGACCTCCATTTAGGCTTTGTTTGTGTGACAGTGACACGGGTATAGGCGAAAACAGCACCGTGTGAAATCCGGTACCCGTTACTTTCGGTTTGGCACAGGAGTCCGGATTTCTTGGGTTTGGACTGCCCCCATCCAAATATGGCCTAAAAGACCTTGTTTTAATTTTTTACCTTGGCACGTCCTTTGAATTCGGAAGTAACTACGTGCGTAGCCCTGGTGTGGATGTTCGTGAGCGTGTCTTCCCCGGGAACATTTTTAAAAATCTGATCCGCTTGAGGGTTTCTAGAGAACCCAGATTACCTTTTGAACCTTGTAATTGGAAGAAAAGACGATCGCTTTTGTAGAGGTGCCTGGCTGAATGTGTTCGAGCGGTCTCGTCTGGTATCAGTCAACTGCAATAAAACATTATATGCTTCACGGGATTCAGCTGGAGTAAATACGTGTAATGTAAGGCCTGTGTGCCCATAGCATTAGAGGATCGAACCCTACAGATGGATGAGGCTTTAACACTATTCACGTGGGTCGATATACTATTAATAACAGTTTGGCTGGCCGCTGATTTGCCGTGGTTCTCAGTTGAGAAGGTTTTGGTTACCCATGTGCTTCCAACTGCCTCCCGATTCCCACGCTTCTTTCCTCCCAATACAGAGACGAACTGCTTGAAGACACTCTGTACCCCCATTCTTCACAATCCCTCCAATAAGCATACTAACCATTGCATTTGTGTCAACCACTAACCACGCCTTTATTCTCCCATCCCACGTCCTCATTATACTACTCCCAGTGAATTTTGATCTAGAAGACTGAGATTTTGGACTTTCCAATAAAATGTATTCCAAGGTCACCACTTCGCCCAAGTTACACATTTGGCTCTCCTTTTGCACCGTCTTTCCCAATTCCCCCTAATCTCCAGTGATCGCGACCTCAGCTTGAACAACAGTGACCACCCCCCCCCCCCCCCCCCTTACAATGGTGCCATTGTCAAGGTACTCTTCAAAACCTGTCTTCTCTTTGTCACGCAGGCCACACAAAGACCTCTTTCTTTTGACCTACTCTCGCCAATTTTGGTTACAATCCCCATGACTCTTTCTGTAACGGTTTTTTTACCTTTGATTGTCTCTATTTCTGAGTTCGATACATCGTTTGGATAAATCCCTACAAACATACACCATTACTGCAGTTAATTATAACGAAATTTTTAAAAACCCTAAGCTATGAATTATTATCTCGACTGTCTAATATTTCTACATACCTGTGTTACTTCCACAGGGTCCAGTGGCGGCTCAAAGGAGTCTCCCCTCTGGATATACTTTAGCAAGGGGCGTCATATATGCCCAACACCTAAGATGGGATGCTAACAGAATTATGGATGGCGGCGGGGAGTATCCCCGGGAAAATTGGAAAAAAAATTTCAATCCCCGAGGGCTTTTTGGCCACTAAATAAACTATGTTCCCATTCAGTCTGCAACATTTTTCAGTGGGTAGGTAGATAGTGTGACATTTTATATAATAAAATCAATCAGTAACTGGAGCTTTCGGCCACTTGGCCTTATTTGCCACATTGTGGGGACCTAGTGAGGGGACCTAAGAAGTGATGTCACAGTAATGTGACCCAATTTAACTCATGTTAGATTGTCATGGTAGCCCGCGGAAGCGGCCATCTTGTGACATCATCTCCATAGTGACACGTGGTCTTAGTGCGCATGCACAGAGCGTGTTGTTAAGGTGATAGTACTTCTGTCGGACATTTTTGTCTGATGGAGGCCGCCATCTTGGTTTCTAAGGTAGCACGTGGTTGCTATGAGCCTGAATGGCCTACACCAAGACGGGGTATGTGCGGATGGTTTGTTCGTTTGAATAGGAGTAAATCTGATTACCCAGAAAGACCCACCAATCCATCCAAACCACCCAAAACGACTATTTGATATGGATTCTTCACGAATCCTTCTTTTTCAATAACAGGTACGTTCCTTTGTATAAGAGTAGTTTTACTTTGTAGAATTACCACAAACAAGCCGGCAATCCCTCCAAATCCCCAAAATGCGCCCTAAACAACCGTAACGGACTTGTACTCCCCATCTAGGGTTTTTAGTAGTAGCACGTAGTGCTATAGGATCGAGAGTATGTTCTATTACACTAAAGTACTGGTCCAGATTTTCCAAGAACCCTATTTTTGTGCCTATTACAGATACTACTCTAACACTAGTAGTATGTCTAGCCCAAACTAGCTCTAGTTCGTTCCCTCGTCCAAGTCTTATAATCACCAGTGCTTGGTTTCCCATAACATGTATGCAGAGTTATCTTCAGTGTGTATAACGAAAGCCTATATGATTCTTATAGCCACGAATCCATCGAAGAGTTACTGAAAAGTCATTGCTCAAGCGACTCGAATCCCATCGAGCAAATGAGCTATAGAACAATTGCTCGTTCGAGTGACTCGAACATACTTTCTTCGACTCATTTAGGCATTTGAGGAAAGCCAGTATACAAAATGCCCGACGGAACAGCGTATCACCCTAACAACACGAGCTGCGCATGCGCACTAAGACCACGTATCACTATGAAATGACGCCACAAGATGACCGCTGACGCGGACTAGCACATCAACCAAACCTGACGTAGCTGGGTCACGTGACTAACTTGGCGTAACCGGGTCACGTGACTATGACGTCCTTCCTAGGTTTCCCATTAAGCCCCCCCCCC
Source organism: Pictodentalium vernedei (assembly GCA_031216915.1). NCBI lineage: Eukaryota > Metazoa > Mollusca > Scaphopoda > Dentaliida > Dentaliidae > Pictodentalium > Pictodentalium vernedei. The sequence goes on from CM062296.1 coordinate 576,402,180, forward strand.
CCCCCATGTGGCACGATCTCCACATCTAGTACTGATGATGTTATATAAATGCACAGTACATCATGCAGGTAGACTTTCAGAAATACAGTTAACATTAGCGTCCTGCGTGATGCAGTTTATATTTTTTATAATTGTTGATAAAGCCGAAGTGATCGAACACCCAAGATATCAATCACTTCTATTACACGTGGAACGACAGTCCCCCCACCTTCCCAACACTTAATTATAAATTTGATAATTTTTTTCCCACGGGGCGCCTGAAGCTTAAGCGCGCACACTGATAATATGGTAAATTTTCAAGATACGATCCCGTCAGACATGCATTCACTGTCATAGCATGAAACATCAGTGATGGAACAAATCCCGAAACCCAAACTAAATGCCAAATGACACTTCACTATTAATTCTATTATCATATGATACTTGTTAAACATATATTGGCCTATACAACAGAACCAATTGTCGCAAATGTGAGTAGAGTTTTACGTTGTAATACCATCACGCTGATTGTATCATCAAAATTATTGTGATGTGTATCGTAAAAATTACGACAGATTTGATGGCCGGCGAAAAGACTGGACATGATCAGTCATTGATGGTTGACTTTTTGTGTGATATCTTCCTTGCCTTTAGCGCTGCAAAATCTTCAGTCTACAGTGTCCACGTCAAGTCGTTTAATTCCCGATGACCCAATAGCTGTCACCAACCGCGAAGACCCATCAGCCCGTGGCGTTTTGTGATTCCTTACCAGACGATATCAGACACAGGCTCCAGATTCTGGGTTCAGGTTGGTTACCTCACGAGCTAGTCGTGTTCAGCACAACGAAGACCAGTTTACCAGTTATCTACGATTTTTATTAACAAATAAAACTCAACTGCCAAACGTTTTCTCTTGTATAAAGTAAAATTCACAATGTTCAGTCAAAGTTCATACCTTATAGAAACAGTGGCGGCACCCATCATTCTTCTTGTAGGTAGGTACTTGCTCGTCGGGAGCCCAGAGACAACTTCCCAAACATCCAGGAATCGGTGCTAAAATCCACTAGATTTTTTATGCCGAACCCGATCACGCGACTACCAGTCAGCGGAATAGTTAGGGAAAGTTCCCGTGACGTGGCAGTCACCATTGTTAGACGCTTGTACTGCCATGCAGACTGTCGGCAATCTGCATGCAATCTATCGAGTGGTTGTTCCACAAACACATTCCACCAGGGGTTCTGTTGACCGGGGGAATTGTGTGATAGAATTTACAGTTCTGCAACTTTAGTATTATGTGATGCCCGTTTGTTCTGGGAGTGTGATTTATGGGTTGATGACAGTTACGACAGTTCAAATAGTACCAATTCGGAGATTTCCGCCCGTGATATTTATCAACTAAAACTCGACTACCGGCGTTATCTCTGATCAGCTCTTCCACCGAGAGTAGGTCAGTCGGTCGAGTGTAAGTCGGAGTATTTCTTATTAGTTTATAAAATTCTACGAATATCGGCTCTGAGGAAAATTAACAGCAATAACATGAGTCCCATTCAAACTAATAGAAAATTGTCCTGTTATTTCTATAATTTCCATGGAAGAACTATAGCTCTTCTTTCGAGCTTGCTTAACTTCTGTGGGCCAACTTCGCAACACAATCTCTAAAAATAAACAGCCTTTGGAAAATATATTGTTTCAATAAAGGTTTGAAACATTCTATTGACATCTTGCACTATTGTTGAATATGCCTGATGAAAAGAGGGTGATTTGATGACTCTTAGACCTAAAAAATACAATTTACTTTTTGTGTGTTTTTGTAGGGAATTGCCTGAAAAATGCAAGTGACCGGTACTTCCTTTCGTGTCAGTTTTTCTCTCTTATTTGTTGCATGACCCCTGTTCTCGGGTGAGAAAAAATTGTCTGAAGGGCTATACTTGACAAAGATATTTGAATGGCAAAATTAAAGTGGTGCGATCATATTTTTTCGCCTGAACGTTACTATTGTCGCAAGTGGGAAAATATTTAGTTCCGTGATACATGTAACTTTGTTTCTCTCTCGAATTCAAATTCAAAACCTGGGAATATTGGTCTGTACGGTGGCTGATTTAGGCCACTCTCAATACTTTTTTATCTCGAGATAATATCTCAAGATCTCGAGAAACTGTCTCAAGATCTCGAGATAATATCTCAAGATCTCGAGAAACTATCTCAAGATCTCGAGATAATATCTCAGGATCTCTAGATAATATCTCGAGATCTCGAGAAACTATTTCAAGATCTCGAGATAATATCTCGAGATCTCGAGATAATATCTCAAGATCTCGAGAAACTATCTCAAGATCTCGAGATAATATCTCAAGATCTCGAGATAATATCTCAAGATCTCGAGAAACTATCTCAAGATCTCGAGATAATATCTCAAGATCTCGAGATAAGCATAATCGGCATCACCCTTTGATCATTAGCACGAATTCACTCAAACTGTTTATTCACTTGTCGCATCTTTTCCGACTGCAACATATTCATGCCCCCCCCCCCCCAACCCCATGACAATTACATGAATCCACACCTGCCACTCAGAAAACTTATCAACCAATCACCTTGTTGAAGTTATGACAGCCCACCAAATCTCAGTCCAGCACTAATATAAACCGAGTCCCGTCATCCGCACTTGCACTTGCACTTGTCTTGTTCCCACTCCAATCCCAAAGTGTCAATCAAGCACCCGGTACCTCCCAGTACCTACTGTAGTGCCCTTTACCCCAAAACACAACGTTTTCTCACTACTTTACAAGATGAAACGTCTGTGTCTGTCGTACACTCCAAATCCAAAGTGTTGATCCAGTATCCGGTACCTCCTAGTGCATACTGTAGTGTTTTTTACCCTAAAACTCAACATTTTCTCATTTCTTTTCCTCCCAGCCCCATGCTGATTGTAGTGATGTTTACCCTAAAACACAAAGTTTACTCTCTACTTTAGAAGACACACACCCATAAACATGAAATATTTCCTTCCAGCTCCACATTGAATGGAGTGATTTTTACCACAACTCACAAAGTTTACTCACTACATTACAAGACACAGACCCCGAAAATAACAAATAGCCCCCTCGTCCCCACGCGGAAAGATTTCATCCCCACTCCCTTGGTTGATTTTTCACCCACTATCCACTTTGTTGACGGAGACATGCAGTATAAGTTTAACCCCATTCCCGCGTCCATTTTGACCGAGCAAATCTCAAGTAATTCGACGGTGCTACCCGATGTATAATAACCCTACATCAGCGACAGCTATAAACCTACCCGAGGATTCCCTTTCCTCTCGTTGGTTTGAAAAGTCTGGATTAGGCGTAACTAGTTACCTCCTGCGGATACTGCTTCCGGACGAGTGATTAAGGACCTCGCGTATTACCAACGTCAGTGTTAGAAAAGGGCTTGCCTAGTATAAGGCTGCAGATGCTAGACAAAACAAACCGTGATTTTATGGTCATTACCCAGCAATCTCCTGACACCTAGGAGCCGTTCTCACGGTTACACACCCAAATTGAAACCCATAACATTGAGCCCAAGAGGCGAATAAAATCCCCCTCCTGTGAATCCCAAACATGTCAGGATGGGCATGACTAACATTGTTTCCACACAAAACCCAGTGACATGTAGTAATGAAAAGATTGACCTGTCGCCCTACAAGTCTCAGCAGTCCATACACCTTTCACACTCCTCCAGGGACATACCCGAAAGTGACAACTCCAATGGTGATGTATACAGTCCCGCGCATATATAGAAGGACAACTTGAACCCGATTCACATCAACGTCGTTTACTGCCACCCTTAACCAGCTGCAACATGGTACCTCAATTAACCAAACGATCCTCTTTGATCACATACTCTCACTCGCTCATATGAGAACCCCCTCCCCCCCATACCCCCAGCACTTGTGACCCCTACCACCAACGTCAACTCATGAACCGACAGTAATACAGGACATCCTGTCCCATAAGATTGATTGGTCCCCTATGTTCTTACCGGCTGAAACCCATTCCAATCTGAGAAACCTTAATTTCGCCATCCATGAGAGCATAGTTCCACCAGGACCACGCACAACAGACCACTCCCTCTTAACCCACAAGATGACACAGGCACACACCCAGTTTATGAGAGCAACATCTTGCCCAACCAAACCCCGATAGCGCATCACACCATTGATTTGTCTTCCGACAATACCCAACTAAGAATACACTTTTCATACTCCTTCAGTGGGACTCCCAACAATATCCCTCAAAACGACACTGCGAACCACTCTGCAATGATAGTCGAAACTCAAACCTGTGAACATACCGCCCGGTTTGACCTATCGCTGCTATAGCCCCAAAAAATGTTTGACCCAATTTGCGGTCCTCCCAAATGAGCGAAAGTGTCTCTCCCGCCAAACAGTGAACCCCGCAATGTTGTGTTGAAAATATGTTCCCGCGACATTTGAAACAACAAGTAGCACCCCACTTTCTATTTTGCTATTCCATCTTCATGGGGCCGGGTGTAGCAAAATAGAAAGTGGAAACATTGGGGGACCTATTAATCTTATGGGACGGGATGTCCTGTATTACTGTCGGTTCATGAGTTGACGTTGGGGGTGGGGGTCACAAGTACTGGGGTGCGGTGAGGGGTTTCCTGTGAGCAGGTGAGAGTATGTGATCACGGAGGATCGGACGGTTAAGAACATAGGGGACCAATCAATTTATTTATGTATTTATTTGTTATTAGAACTCAGGGGACGACTTTCATCTATAGCTAGGGATATTTATTTATTTATTTATTTATTGATGTTTAAGGTCACATATTTATGCACAATGGCTAATCATGACCGTGACAGTTTTACGGGTGGAGGAAGCCGTAGTACCCGGAGAGAACCACCGAGCAACGGAGAGGAACTGTCAGCTCCGCAGCATACTAACTCCACACAAGCAGGGTAGCATTGGTTGAAGACAGATGCACCATCGACGTACATTACGCCTTAGTACACAACGCCACCGTGCCCCCACGTAGGCTGTGCGGGTGAAGTGTCTTGCCCAAGGACACAACGCGGTTGCCGAACCAACGACCTCTCGGCTTGTAGCTTGTAGCTTGCACCTATACCTACTCAGCCACGGCTCCCCCAGGTCCAATTAATCTTATGATACGGGATGTTCTGTATTACATTCGGTTCATGAGTTGATGTTGAAGGTGTGGGGGGGGGGAGGAGGGTGGTTACAAGTGCGGGGGGTTCTGCGTGACCGGGTGAGATTTGGTATTTACGGGTCTGTGTCTTGCAAAGTAGTGAGTACACTTTGTGAGTTGTGGTAAAAATCTCTTCATTGACTGTGGAGCTGGAAAAAATATTTGGTATTTATGGGTATGTGTCTTGTAAAGTAGTGAGTAAATTTTGTGTTTAGGGTGCAAATCACTACAATCAGCATGGGGCTGGAAGGAAAAGATGTGAGAAAACGTTGAGTTTTAGGGTAAAAACACTACAGTATGCACTAGGAGATACTGGGTCAACACTTTGGATTTGGAGTGTCAGGCAGACACAAACTTTTCATCTTGCAAAGTAGTGAGAAAACGTGGTGTTTTAGGGTAAAAGGCACTTCAGTAGGTACTGGGAGGTACCGGGTGCTGGGTTGACACTTTGGGATTGAAGTGAGAACATGACACCAGCAAGTGCAAGCTCGGATGACGGGGCTTGGTTTATATTAGAGCTGGATTTGGTGGGCTCTCATAACTAATACGCAACGAAGTGGTTGGTTGATAAGTTATTCACTTTTCTGAGGGACAGGAGTTGATTCGTTTAATTGTCATGGGAGTCATGAATATGTTGCAGTCGGGAAAGATGCGACAAGTAAATAAACAGTTTGTGTGGCAGCAGTGAATTCATGCTAATGATCAAAGGATGACACCGATTATATATGCTTATCTTGAGATATTATATCGAGATCACGAGATATTATCTTGAGATCTTGAGATATTATCTCGAGATCTCGAGATATTATCTCGAGATCTTGAGATATTATCTCGAGATCTTGAGATATTTTCTCGAGATCTTGAGATATTTTCCCGAGATCTCGAAATAGTTTCTCGAGATCTCGAGATATTATCTCGAGATCTCGAGATAAAAAAAATATTGAGGATGGTCTAAATCAGCCACCGCAGGTCTGCGTCACGAAAGCGCGTTCCGTATGGCTTGTAAGTGAAGCTAAGCGCACATGTTTGCAGTTGCGGCAATAGATCTGGGGTCCGGTGTGTTATTTTTACTGGAAGCGTTTGTCAGAGAGAAAACTGATTTAGGAACTCATTGACATCGGTGCGGTTGCGTACGAAACTGAATTTGCTGCCGCGAATCCAATCGGCATCGGACAGAAAATGTCGGTGTTCGGCGTCCGAACGATGAGGCTCGTAGGCCCATATAAAAACAGTCCGCCTTCTTTTTGGCATACTTCCTTTTCTTCTCTCAATTGTTTTACCGTTTCACTTCTTTTTTTTGGGGGGGGGCGTCTCTGGTCGCCCCCTGAACCCACTCAAACAGACCACTCCCAATGGGTGGAGCAAAATATTCTCCGCCTCGCGAGTTCCAACTTTCGGTTTCTGTATTTTCCACTTATGACGACTTATCCACTGTGAGTTAATGGTATACTAGTAAAATAGATTAGAATATTTGCCTCCTCATCTGCTCGTTTCAGGCATAGTGGATGAAATTTGGCGCAGATTGAACAAATTTGAGAAACACTGGTGCTCAATTTGAAATAACTTTTAAAACTCAACTTAGACTAGAGAAGGAGGTGGGGTTGCAAATAAAAAATATAGATACTAAGCTGAAAAAACAGTTGTTTTAGACAACCCCTACCTCCGATCCAAACTTTGCCCCTCTTGAATTTACTTCCCACCTCCTGCACAGGATGTAATTTTGTCTGTTTGTGTTGCATTCCAAGAGGTATTTCACGATTTCTACCATAGTATGTGAAGGTTCCAGCTGTTAGTCAAATAGTGATTCGAAATTCGAAATTTCTAGAAGTTGATTTTTTTTTTGTGTGTGTTGTGTTAACCTACCCTCGCGAAGTATGTTACAATTTTTTTTCTAACGATTATTTGAATGGTATTAAAGGCCGACGATCCAAAACATATGTAAAAAACGAACGCGAATTACTTTGGCGAAGTCCAAGTTCAATGTTATTGAACTGGTTCGGACGGGTGGGGGAGGGGAGGGGGGCGAAACATGACACGTCCTGAATAGCCATGTTAATCTTTTAAAATTTAGTTCAAGTTATATGCTCTGCCCAGACTTCAAAGAGCATGGGCTATAAATTCACTGGCAGAGAAAAATTGGAACGTGTGTCTATATGTCACTTGGAGAGGTGGAGTGCTTTTTTGTGAGCATCGTGTACACAGTCAGTGATGCCAGATCGAGGATCTGCCGCCAGCTATCTCAACCCCATACTGTCTTGAATCTGTTTCCTTGCAAGACACATATATGCGATAAACCAAAGATGGTTAGCCCATTTCCCCAATCTTGATTTCAATGCGATTCGCTTGACTTAATTATATTCTACGCAGTTCAAGGGCAGGACAGTGCCGGAGTGGACTTCAGGTGGTGGAGGTGGGGGGGTGTTGTTTTAGGTTTCGTGTTGGTAAATTTGGCGAAATGGAAGTGAAAGCAGGTATTCTGACAGCAACATACTTTAGAGCTTGATTTTTCGATAAGTAATCCGCGTTGGATGCAAAAAACGTTACATCTAGGCGCGGTGGCTCAGTTGGTAGGGGTGCAGGCTGCAAGCCGAGAGGTACTCTGTTCGAACCCCACCTGTGGCAACCGGGTTGTGTCCTTGGGCAAGACACTTCACCTCATTGCCCACGTTGGGGCATGGTGGCGTTGTGTACTAAGGCCTACTGCTCCTCATGGATGGAGCACCTGTCTTCAACCAATGTTATAACCCTGCTTGTGTGGAGTTACCATGTTGTGGAGCTGAGAGTTGCTTGCCATTGTTCGATGGTTCTCTCCGGGTAATCCGGCTTCCTCCATCCGTAAAAAATGTCGTGGTCATGATTAGCCATTGTGCATATATATGTGTCTTTAACCACCAATATCTAACTAACTAAAAACGGTACATAATTTGGTTCTTCAATCAGAAATCTGTTGAAATCAGTGTTTTGGTCTTCAATCAGAAACCTGTTGAAATCGGTGTTTTATTGCCGAATTGGGTGGGGATAAACCCCATATATTGAAAAATAAGGGGTTTATCCCCACTCCAATCGGCGATAAACTTCGACTCTACTAAAGAATTTTCATCGAAAAGGAATTTTTGGCAGAAAAACATTATTAAATCACAAGTCTGCTTTCGTGCACAATGTTTCTAAAGCTGTTACAAAATTTATCAGTGTGAACTTCAAAATTTTATTTTGAAAGCCTCAACAATTATTTTCCGACGTATTTTATTTATTTTACAGAAACGGTCATCACTTTGTGATCGTAAGTTTCACTTGGGCCCAAATTTCCCAACAAATGTACCGATGTTGTGGAACGGTTCAGATTTATGTTTTGATCTGTAACCAAATCCATCAAAACACAACTCCTTGCAACAACCTCGAAACCCTCAGGTAAAAATAGATTATGCTATCCGTTACGTCATTGGTAAACAAACATGTCGGCTGCTGGCGTAAAATGAGAACAACGGTGAACTTTTGAGTGAAATCAAGGGGAAATGAAGACCCACCGATAAGGTAGTAATGCGAAAATTTTCTTCTTCATCTATTCTTTAATTTGCGTGGTTGATTATAATTGAATAACAAACAGAACAGGAGATACGCGATACAGTCTTACGCCAAGTATGTTTCGGAAAATACTATAGACTGAAGCAAGCCCCCCGCACAGGACGTGGAGACAGGAGGTTGAAGAGCAAACTGTGATTTGTTACTCAAACATTAGCTGTGTCTGCAAGACACATATGATGCCCCCACAAAGTCTACCACACACAAACCATGTACAATACAGGTGACATTTTACGATGAAAGTGTGAATGACACTGTAGCTTAACTTGACTGTGTGTAGTGTTTCATGAAAATGATAATGTTCAATGTTTATGAAAGGATTATGAAATAAGACAAGAATTGTGATAATTGAAAATATGTTAATTTCTGTTCCCTACATGCTATGTTTTCAATAAGAATAATTTGAGATGTAGACTGTACTAAAGAACTGAGGGCTGGGTTGATGTGGCCCTCACAGTTAACGTATGTCAACCAAAGTTACAGTAAAATCATTCCAAAATGAGTCATCCTAACAAATTACAATGAAATACCTGCATAAACATGACTTGTAGACTTTGCTAAAGAAATCTAGGTCATGTGATGGCCCAGCAGTCATGGTTGACCAATCGTGACCAAAATATGACAGTCTCATCTACATATTATACCAAGTTATCCTACCAAGTTACAATGAAATCCCTTCATAAAAAGAACCTGTAGACAGTGGTAAAGGAATCTACGTCACATGACCAGGCAGCGGTAAAAATTACCAACATAGGACAGTCTCATCTGGACATCATACCGAGTTATACTTCCAAGTTACAATGAAATCGCTTCATAAATATGAACTGTAGACTGTGCTGAATAAATTTAGGTCACATGCCTGTGTGGCCATCACAGTTGACTCAACCTGACCAAAATAGGACGTTCTCATCTAGACATTATAGAGTCATCCTACCAAGTTACAATGAAATCCTTTCATAAATACGACCTGTAGACCGTGCTAAAGGTTTTCATGTTTTGGGCTTGCGTAGCCATCATTGTTGACCGATCATGACCAAAAGGGGACGTTCTCATCTATGACATGACCTCGAACTTGCATATGAAATTTTGTGATGATCGGACAAGAACTACGAGGTGTAGCCTGTGCTAAAGAAAATGTGAACAGACTCACACACCCACAGACTTCCACATGTGTGATGGCAATAACTTATCTTCACTTTGTCAAGTTAAGCTAAAAAACTAAGTTCAACAACCTGTAATTTTGTGAAATATTGAAGCAAAACAAAATCCTGACAACATGCACTGTGAGAGGAATTAGCCGGCCAAACAATGTACACTAGAAGTGGACAGACAGTAGACAGATGGACAGTGGTAAAACAATATGCCCATGACTATTCATCATGGGGGCATAAAAATGCTACATTCAATGTACAATAAAGAACATTAGACAACATACATTGGAGTAGAAAATTTTTCATCCATCTTGTTATATTCCATATGGTTAGTTAATAATTTTGCAACAAATTTTGGTTTGAACCTTCTTAATTAGAACTAAGTTTGTCTGCCCATATTTAATCAAAACATCACCAGCAAGCCAGGGTTCCTACAGGCAAAGCCTGATAAAATTCAAGGCTATTCAAGAAAATTTCTGCACATTTTTCATGGTCTTACAATATCCATATATGATTTACAAAACTCCTACCTTCACTTGTCCTAACTGGGACCCTCTGGTCATCTTCATGAACTATAAAACTGCACAGGTATATTTATTTGACAGTGGTTCCTATTTTGTGGATACTCAAGGATTTTCAAGGTCACCTGATCCATTTTCATGAATTTCAAGGCTTTGAATGGCCCTAAGACAAATTCAAGGCCATTCATTGAATCCAAGGTCTTGCAGAAACCCTGCAAGAGCACAGATGAGAGGAGGAAACAAACAGTGGATGAAATCTATATTATTTTTCATGAGTAAGGTAAACTAAAACGTTTCGAAAAATACAGTTTTACATGTGTTGAGCTTTTATTGAAGTTGGTTAGGAAGAAGATTCTGTGAATTAGAATTGTGTATTGTAACATAAGTGCACAATTTTGCAGGTGTCCTGTAGAAATAGACATAGCCTTTGACTTCATCCAATTCACATGATTCTGGCAAAATTATATTTCACCATACACCAGAAAAACTGTTGTACATATATTACATCTACTGCACCAGAAGTAAACTCCAAGGTGGAAAATCATAAAATTTGTAAATGGTCATAAATAATTTTTTAAACGGTTACTGATCAATCCCAAGCAAATACCATTTTCATAGTTTAGGAGTCCAAAAGAATTATATACCATCCAGTGGCTATAAAGAAGAAAAAATTGCACCATTTAACCTAGCAACCAACACACGATTTTCAACGGAAGTGATATCTCAATTTAAATGTTTTCTCTGTAGAATATTGATCTGGAACCTATATCCAATGATTCCTAAGTTGGTGTGTAGCCCTCACCCTTGAGCATTTTGCATAATTCAAGATGACATCCAAGATGGCCATCCATATGATGAAATTTCACTGCAATTTTTCAAGCCTGCGATATTTACTATTCTACTAAAATTGATCACTCTAAATGATTCTATATTATTATAGGCATATTTTTTAAAGAAAATAAGGCCACTAATCGATCAGAAATACATACTAGAAGCAATAAGGCAATCTGTGATAAAAAAAAATGGCATTCCACCCCTCCCCCCCTCCTCCCCCCATTTTTCTGAGGAATTTGTGATAAAGAGCTTGATTCCATGGATTTCGGTGAATAACTGCTTTGTTGGTAAAGAATCCTGATAATTCATATTTGAAGTAGAAAGACTGTAATTCTGAATGATGCGAGAAAGGGCAAAATGCTTATACGTTGCCAGTTGTAAAAACTGGGGTTTAGATAACTCCACACTTTCAGAGCACTATGATATTGAAATACTCTGGAACTCTGCATAAATATATCTGATGACGGCAGGTTCCAATAAATTTTGGTGCTCTGAAATTATATTTATTTCAGGCAGCTTGTTTTAAAAATACATGGGAGTGATATTCAGATTTAGAGGAGATGTGAGCATGAATATGGCATGGGGGTGACCATTTGTCAGTCATCTTGATAATCCAGTGTCAAGTTTCAAGCTTCCTGTAACAAAAGTGTTTACTTGCCCAAGATCCATCATGTAAAATCAACTTTTTCTATCTTTTTCTGAAAACTTGTTTCCTCAAATGAAATGGAATATATAAGCTGTGTTTGGTGACTATCTTGGAAGCCATCTTGATTTATCGAAAATGCCCAAGGAATGAGGTGACACACCCAACTGAAATGCGATTCGTAAATAATCTGCAAAGAAAAAACTTTAAATGGGATGTCACACATCAATAAAATCAAAGGAAAACTAACCTGGAATATCAGTTTCATCTTCCAGTTCTTCTCCCTTAGCACTGGGAATATGTTTCTCTGCTGAAAAATATAGTTTATTACATAAAACATGTGTGAAACGAATCCAGAAGGAAAATTGGTTCTTAAAAAAATTCAGATAGGAAAATTAAAAGTAATCTAAAAAATACAGGGACCTTAAATACAAACAAATCAAAACAAGGTTAATTTTGCATCACCAATCTCCAGAAAGTGAATTTTTCAACAAAGTTTATTTCAGAAACGTTTGACAATTAGAAATGCAATTAATGTTTACTGGAAAGTAGCAAGTTGCTTTTTTCGAAACATACAATATTCGTGAACAATTAGAAATGCAATTAATGTTTACTGGAAAGTAGCAAGTTGCTTTTTTCGAAACATACAATATTCGTGAACACAGGTTAAAAAAACATAACTAACGAGTCTTGTATTTGCATAAAGTTTTAGAAAAAACAACTATAAGGCTAAAAAAATAAAAGTGTCAATGACACTGTAGCTTAACATGCCCGTGTGTTGTGTTTGATGAAAAGGATAATGTTCAATGTTTATGAAAGGATTATGAAATATAACAAGAATTGTGATAATTGAGAATATGTTAATTTCTGTTCCCTGTATGCTGTTTTCAATAAAAATATTTTGTGGTGTTGACTGTACTAAAGAACTGAGGGGTAGGTTAATGTGGCCCTCACAGTTAATGTCTGTCAACCAAAGTTACCAAGTTACAGTGAAATTATTCCAAAATGAGTCATCCTATCAAGTTACAATGAAATCCCTTTATAAATATGGCCTGTAGACTGTGCTGAAGGTTTTTGGGCTTCAGGCCTGTGTAGCCATCATGGTTGATCGATCGCAACCAAAAGGGGATGTCCTCATCTAGACATTATACTGAGTCATCCTACGATGGTACAATGAAATCCCTTCATAAATACAACTTGTAGTCTATGCTAAAGGATTTCAGCTCGGACAGCTGTCAGTTGAATGATCACTACCAAAAGGGGACATTCTGATCTAGACATCATCTGGAATCATCCTACCAAGTTACTGTGAAATCCCTTCATAAATATGACCTGTATATTTATTTATTTATTTATTGGTGTTTAAGGTCACATACTTATGCACAATGGCTAATCATGACCGTGACAGTTTTATGGGTGGAGGAAACCGGAGTACCCGGAGAGAACCACCGAGCAATGATAAGCAGCTGCCAGCTCACCAACATCATAACTCCACACTGCAGCACAGGCAGGGTTAGACTGATTGAAGACATGCGCACAATCGACGTGCAGTATGCCTTAGTACATGGCGGCATCATGCCCCCATGTGGACAACTGGGGTTAAGTGCCTTGCCCAAGGACACAACACGTTGCTTAACTTCGGTGATCTGACAGGAACCGGTTACTGCAATGCCACCGCGCCCCCATATGACCTGTAGACTGTGCTAAAGGTTTTCGGGCTTCAGGCCCCTGTAGCCATCACAGCTGACCAATCGCAACCAAAAGGGGAAGTTCTCATCTAGACATTATATGGAGTCATTCTACCAAGTTAAAATGAAATCCCTTCATTAATATGACCAGTAGTCTATGCTAAAGTTTTTCGGGTTTTGAGCTCGGGCAGCCATCATGGTTGAATAATAGCTACCAAAAGGAGACGTTCTCATCTAGACATTATCTGGAATCTCCTATCAAGATACTATGAAATCCCTTCATAAATATGACCTGTAGACTGTGCTAAAGGTTTTCAGGCTTTGGTCCCCTGTGGCCGCCACAGTTGACCAATCGCGATCAAAAGGGGACGTTCTCATCTAGACCTTATATGGAGTCATCCTACCAAGTTACAATGAAATATCTCCATAAATATGACCTGTAGACTGTGCTAAAGGTTTTCGGGTTTTGGGCTTGGGCAGCTGTCACGGTTGACAGATCGCAGCCAAATGTGGAAATTCTCATCTAGACATCATACTGAGTCATCATACCATATTACAATGAAATCCCTCCATATTAAATATGACCTGTAGACTGTGCTAAAAGTTTTTGGGTTTTGGGATTGGGCAGCCGTCATGGTTGGCAGATCATGACCAAAAGGGGTAGTTCTCATCTATACATTATACAGAGTCATCCTACCAAGTTACAATGAAATCCCTTCATAAATATGACCTCCAGACTATGCTAAAGGTTTTCAGGTTTTGGGCTTGGGCAGCCATCACGGTTGGCCGATCATGACCAAAAAGGAACGTTCTCATCTAGACTAGAATAAATTCGGGCTGCATCTGAAATTTTGTGACGATCGGACAAGAACTACGGGGTGTAGTCTGTGCTAAAGGAAAATGTGAACATACTCACAGACTAATAGACTTTTACATGCGTGAAGGCAATTGCTTATCTTGACTTTGTCAAGTTAAGCTAAAAATAAAATTGATTCTCAGGCATCGCCGCATTGAAAATAATGACCCATGTTCGATGTTTTTATTGACATTCTAAAGTTGGTACCTGTTGTCATTTAGTAGCTGATGGACGTCTCACATGTTTCCCATCGCACGAGATTAGAGGCAACCAAAAACAGTTGATTCAAAATTGAAAAATCATTCCACTGATGAATATAGGCTATATCTCATGCTATAAGCCCATGATGTGCTTTAAATAAAGGGTCTCTCGAATAACAGTGTGTCTTTATGATAAAAACATTTAATGACCATTTGCTTTTGCAAATCTATTTCCATCGAAAAAGGAATCTTTAATAACAAAAATAACCCGGTCATTTCAAAAGTTAGAAAGGAACTACAACGAAACAGGAACTAAAAACTAAAGCAGTTCTAATGGCTGGTAATGCGACCTTGGATATATTACAACTCGGCCAAACATACTATAAGTTTTTAGAAAAGCTGATAGATGATCGTAAGATGATATTCAAGATTTGTTGGAAAACCTTTTGACTTTGTTTCGGTCAATAATCAGCTATAATGGTAGGTATAAGGTGAGTCTGTCGTAATACAAGTATGGCCCAGATGAGTTCTAAATCTGTGAGTTCTGTATCTGTATTTGTATCTTTATTTTTACATCCAAATATCCACCATTCTTCACAATTCTGTACCATGAATCTTATGTTCCTTCTGAGAAAGCCAAATGTGTATTCAGCTTTCTTTGAGATCTTGTTGATGTGGGTTGTTCATTTTAGCCAATGTAGGGGTTGTTTTCCACTTGTCCAAGTATCTCACTGTCCAGTGCGTAAAATTTACTGTACTTCCTCAACCCGTATGCTGACCACATAGCACTTCTTTGAGTTGAATTTCATTCCCCAGTTGTTCGCTCATTCTTCTAGGTTTATCAGACCCTGCCATAGTTTTAACTGGTCTTTGGTGTTGTTGATTTGTCTGTAAAGCGGACAGTCATCCGCAAACTGTCTCACTGTAGATGTTACACAGTCTGATATGTTGTTGATATGACACAGCAGTTGAGGTCAATGGACGGACCCTTGCGGCATTCCAGAGTCAACGTCAAAATCACTCGAAAAGTTTCCCTCCAAAATCACCATCATCATTTTTCTAGTAGGAATAAATTCGGGCTGGATTTGGGAGTCCAGCCCAAGTTAGTTCGTCAACCCTTTCCCCGGGAAAGTGAGTTGGCCCATCTAAAAGTGAATTCCCCTGAGAGTTAGTGTTTCAGGGTCTATGATCTCACTGACAAGCAGGGGTGACTCCAAGGGAAAGTCAGTGGGGGCTACAGCCCTCTTGTCAGAGAGGCCACCACCACACCCCCCCCCCCCACCTCTTCCAGGGAACTCTTCTGTTTTATTAGTGTTTTGGCTACTCCATAGCTTCTGTTTAACAGTTATATTCTGCCCCTCCTAGACATCGAGGATTGAGCTCTGGTGGAAGGGCAATAGATAACCGTCTTACACAGTAGTATGTATCTAGCCACACCCTCCCCACCAAGTTGGTAAACTCTCATTTTGTCAACTTGTCAAAGAAGGGACAGAACTAAACAGAAAAATCCAGTAAGGTCATGTCATTCACTCAAGTTTCTACAGAAAAGACATCACAAAAAAGCTACAATGGAAATATGAAAAAAAAATCGGGTAAGGGATGGGGCCTGTTGGGTGTACTGATGGAATTGTTGATAATTTATATGTCAAATTCATGAAAGCTGGTGGCAGCTATCTTTTTCAATGGAATTCAGAAAAATTTGATAACTCCCATTTGGACATCATACCAAAGTTTGAAAAAGATTGGGTGAGAGGTGTGGTCTGTAGTCTGCTAATGGAATTGACAATTTATATCCAAGATGACCACAGCTGGCCATCTTTTTTCAACATATTTATTTATTTATTGGTGTTTAAGGGCACATACGTCTGCACAATGACTAATCATGACCACAACATGGAGATAAGGTCAAGATCAGTCAATCATTTATACCCCATGTTGCCTATTTTAGAGGACTCGCACCCCAAGCATTAGTGACCAGGCCTGGCATTTTGAAAAATTTGTGTTGAGGGAATACCGTCACTCCATGTGGTTATCACTTAATTTAAGTTCTCTGATTATCCGATGTCGTTTAATGGGAATATAAGTTGGTTTTGAAATGGCCCATTATGGGGCAATGTTTGAATAGTAATAGAAACTGTACATACCCGGTGAAGAATGAAACAAATCAAATAATTCTCGTGGGCAGGTGATAGTGACGTTTCGAATATTCGCGGAAATTCACAAAAAATCAGATTGATAATCTAATATCATGACAATTGAAAGTGAAAGTAAACACAACAGAGGTTTATAAATAGCCTGTGTTATGCTGTTCAATGATGCTGTTCAGTGATGCCTCGTGTAACTGACGAAAGATGGCGTTGTGATACAGTAACCATCAAAATAAATTGAGATTTTGAGAAACTTAACCGGTGAATTGTCCCAAGCCAAAGCGCGTACGTTGTCACACCAGGAACTGAGGAAGTAATAAACTCTGTTGTTGGTGACGTTACGATATCCTCCATGGATTTATGATACTGAACTTGTGAGGGTCACCTGAATTATTCCACGGTCGTGTGTTTTACAGTTTACAGGACAGAAAAATAGGTACGAAACCTCTGAAATGAAAACAAAAAAAAAATAAGATAACCTTCTGATTTTCCCTGCACTATGACACGCAAGCATAAATACGCATCCTTCAATTTTGAAGCTGGGTTTTTCAAAAGTGTTATACTTATCTTTGTGCACCCAGGAGAGCGAAATTTCGCAGACCTTAATGGTTCTTGGCGCACGTTAAGGCACGCGAAAAAATCGCGTGCTTGAAAACGCCAGACCTGAGTGACTGGATTCTATTTTACCAGTGAAATAGAGCTTGTTTACCACAGTAAACATGTTTTTCAACAAAATTCAGAAACATTTGATAGCTCCCTCTAGACATTACACCAAAACTAGATATGAAATTTGAAAAGATTGGGTGAGAGATGCAGCCTGCAGGGTGTGCTAATGGAATTGTTGGACAATTTATATCCAAATCCAACATGGCCACTGGCAGCCATGTTTTTAAAAAAAAATTCGAAAAAAATTGATAGCTCCCATCTAGTCATTGCCCCAAAGCCACATATGATATTTGGAGCTGATCGGGTGAAAGCTGTGGCCTGTAGGTTGAGCTAAAGGAATTGTGGACGGACAGGCATATGTATGGATGGATGTACATCTGTACGTACATACGTATGGACGGATGACAGATCACAACCCATCCCAATAGCTCATTCTTGACATTGTCACGTTGAGCTAAAAATAAAAGTAAAATCCGCCCTCCCTCATTCATTTGAAAAAAATGCCTCAGAATCAATTAATTTTTTTTGTATGGCCTAACTTATGGTTTCAATATTCAAAGTTTCATCTCTTGAAATACTGGTGTTTCGGAAATTATACTTTTATTATTTCGAACAATAGTACACATACATCTACTGTATTTATAACGTAAGAAAACAAAATTAGAACAAAACAGCACTAGATGGGGGAGGGGTTGTTCAGGGGGGGGGGGGGGCATCTTTCCTGTCCTGTGCAACCTTTCATTGGCAACCAAACAATAAGGCAAAGTTCTGATAAACTGATGGATTGTGACGGTTGATACACGAACTTATACACTTATCAAAAATGTAATGACTGAAGATGGAAGATCTGCCAAAATGCATTCATCAATGAGAGATTTGGAAAACTAATAAAACAAGAGGCCCCAAGGAGCCTTAATCGCTCACCGGCCAAAGTGGCTCAAAGAAGTATTTGGGGTCACATTCAGTTAGACATGGTTCATCAACACTACAAAGGAATGAAGTCATGATAGACAAATTTTATGGAACTTGGGACATGGCTTGAACAAACTTGAATCTTACCCCCTAAGGATGCTGCATATCAAATATCAAAAGCATTCATCTGCTGGATCTGAAGAAGAAGATTTTTAAAGAAAATTCCTCATTTTGAACTAAGTTATCATTCGGGCTCTCACAGTGAGCCCAAATATGAACCCAGGGACATGGCTTGAGCAAACCTGAATCTCACCCCCTAAGGATGCTGCATGCCAAATATCAAAACATTCCGACTGCTGAAGAAGAAGAAGAAGGTTTTTAAAGAAAAATTCCTCATATTGAACTAAGTTATAATTCGGGCTCCCACAGGGAGTCCAAATATGGACCCAGGGACTTGGCTTTAACAAACTTGAATCTCACCCCCCTAAGGATGCTACACACCACATATTGAAACATTCTGACTGCTGGATTGGAAGAAGAAGATTTTTTAAGAAAATTCCTCATTTTGAACTAAGTTACAATTCAAGCTCCCACAGTGAACCCAAATATGGACCTTGGGACATGGCTTGAACAAACTTGAATCTCACCCCCTAAGGATGCTGCATACCAAATATCAAAAACATTCTGACTGCTGGATCTGAAGAAGAAGATTTTTTAAAGAAAATTCCTCATTTTGAACTAAGTTATCATTCAGGCTCCCACAGAGAGCCCAAATATGGATCTAGGGACAGGGCTTGAACAAACTTGAATCTCACCCCCCTAAGGATGCTGCACTCCAAATATCAAAACATTCCGACTGCTGGATCTGAAGAAAAAGATTTTTAAAGAAAAATTCCTCATTTTGAACTAAGTTATAATTCGGGCTACCACAGTGAGCCCAAATATGAACCTAGGGACTTGGCTTGAACAAACTTGAATCTCACCCCCCTTAGCATGCTGCATACCAAATATCAAAAGATTCTGCCTGCTGGATCTTGAGAAGAAGATTTTTAAAGAAATTTGCCTGAAATGCACTAAGTTCAAATTTGGGATCCTATACTGAGCCCAAATATGAACCCAGGGGGCCGATTTGAACAAACTTGAATCAGATCCACCCCCACAATGCTGGATACCAAGTATCAAAAGATTCTGCCTGCTGGATCTGGAGAAGAAGATTTTTTATGAAATTTGCCTGAAATGCACTAAGTTCGAATTCGAGCTTCTATAGTGAGCCCAAATATGAATCCAGGGGGCCGATTTGAACAAACTTGAATCAGACCCACCCCCACAATGTTGCATACCAAATATCAAAAGATTCTGCCTGCTGGATCTGGAGAAGAAGATTTTTTAAGAAATTTGCCTGAAATGCACTAAGTTCGAATTTGGGCTTCTATAGTGAGCCCAAATATGAATTCAGGGGGCCGATTTGAACAAACTTGAATCAGATCCACCCCATAATGCTGTACACCAAATATCAAATGATTCTGCCCACTTGTGCAGGAGAAGAAGATTTTTTAGTAATTTCTCTAATATACATAGGGTGCTATCAGACTTATGCCCCCTATGGAGCCCCAAGTGGGCATGTCCATTTCATTTGAACAAACTTGAATTGACATATGGTAATGAACATCCATACCAAGTTTTGAGCAAATCGACCTAGCGGTTTCAGAGGAAAAAGTCGTTTGAAAAAATGTTCACGACGCCGAACGGAAGATGACGACGGACGACAGACGACGGACGGAAAGTGATAAGTTTAGCTCCCTTCGGTGAGCTAAAAACCCATCAACTAACACACACATGTATCACAAGTGTTTAATGGTTATTTATCTGTTACATAACTTCTAAAAGTTCCATTGTGGATACGTATTTTCCAAAATGTTACCAGAAAAATTCTGGATCCTATATGTCCATGCCTAGACCATTTCATTATAATCATCTGTTTCTTAGAGTCATCACCTAATCTAAATGGCAACTGACATAATTTTATGAACAATATATTTATTTATTTATTTATTTATTTATTTATTTATTTATTTATTTATTGGGGTTTAAGGTCACATATTTCAGCACAATGGCTAATCATGACCATGACAGTTTCACAGGTGGAGGAAGCCGGAGTTCCCAGGGAGAACCACCAAGCAACAGCAAGCAACTGTCAGCTCCCCAACATACTAACTCCACACAAGCAGGGTTGGTATGGGTTGAAGACAAGTGTACCATCAACGTGAAGTACGCCTTAGTACACGTCACCGTGCCCCCACATGGGCAATGGGGGTGAAGTGTCTTGCCCAAGGACACAACGCGGTTGCCGCAGGTGGGATTCGAACCGAGGACCTCTCAGCTTGCAGCCTGCACCTCTACCTACTGAGCCACCGCCCCCCCCCCCCCCCCCCTTATGAACAATTAATGACTTGAGAGAGGTTGGGAATAGGTGCAGGTAGGGTGAGCCCAGTGATTAGTGAAACTGACAAGAAGACAGAGGTTTATAAGTGCTGATCTGCAAAAGAGTGGTAGTACAAGTATAATGATCAGAGTGCTCAGTTCTTACTTACGGGAAAATAGAGGGTCAGTTTGGCCCAAATGACTTAAACGATTTCTAGCCAAAACATTCTCTTAATTTAATATGAATCATTCAAATGTTGAAAAAAGAGAAGCCTATTTATGTCTGTTGGGAGGCCTGTGCAGGTGCTATAGCTATATGCATGGAATATGTTACTATTAACAATGGAGTGGGTGGAGGGATGGGGTCGGCAGGATCTGTTCATGCTTGTTACACTGAGTTTCAAAGTTCTCCAGCCCAGCTCACTGAGTAAATCCTAGTCTTTACCATGGTTATACAATATACAGATTGGCACACAATCATCTCATTCACCTACCATTCACCGATGCTTCCTCTGGCTATGTCAAAGTTAGCTCCATTTATGTCAAAGATAGCTCCATTGCTGATGGGTAATCATTGGCTTACTCTTCCCAAACCATGATTGACTTCATAAAATGAACAAGGTGCAACGTCACCAGTATCCCCTACCAGGGCTTTCTAAGTTGAAAAAAGTGAAAAAAGGCCCATATAACTCTAGACAAAAAATGGACAAAACCTGTTACTTGTGAATATCCTTTCCCCCATGGTGGTCTATCAGCATACCAAAGATGATTTAAATCCAACATCCACTGACTGAGATATGACGGACCAAAGTTGTTACGGGTGGGCGGACGGATGGATGGATGGACAGATGGATGGATGGACAAATGGATGGACACCCCTAAAATCAGGGTTTATGTGGCTAAAATATTTGAGGAATTTAAAATGCATGGACAACCATTGAAAACTCTTTTTTAAGTCTTATTTCTGGATGGTAGCAAACCCAACCCTTTCAGCTTACTGACCCTAACCCTTACCCCAACCCCAACATAAAATCCCTGAAAATACAATACCTACTTTTTGCCATTTAGTAGCCACATAAACCATTTTAGCCACATAATCCACATTTTTAGACACATAAACATCAAATGTTAGTTCAAATTTTATGTGGCTGGTCACATAAATCAGACTAGACACATAACAGAGCTGTTTACCAACAACTAGGCACATAAACCTGATTTGTAGGTGTGGGCGGATAGATGGCTGGATGGATGAGTGGATGGATGGATGGATGGACAGACAGAAGGATGGATGAACCCCATTTTTATATCTCCTGTAAACTTCGTTTTGGCAGGGGATAATTAGCATTCTTTGGCTTGACAAATGAATACTCTAATGCAACACATTGTTAGGATGAGCTTTCCGAGAGCTTTCCACCACTGCATATCATTAGCCTAATGAATGAATTTGATGAATAACCTGCCATATTATATGTTAGTAATCTCCATATTTGCACTACCACAGCTCAACATATCAAGACTCATTTTGCCTTTCCAAAGGGTTACGTGAAAAAAGTATACATTAACTTATTTTAGTTTGCCTTAATTTATGATTTGTTCAGGCCTGCAAATACATACCAATAGTTCAATACCTCATTCGGTTAAATCAGTTGTAAAATTTAAAAATTAAAATTGTTTTGGGTGGCATGCGATGTTTTCCAAAGGCAATTTTTAGATCAACTCAAATTCAAATGCCTGCCAAGGTTTTAACAACATGTACAACTAAATACACAGAACGACACATGCGTGTGAATGGGTTAATCAAGTTGGCACAAGTGCCAGCATGGAAGAATAAAACGAGAGGCCGCATGATGGCACAAATACCATATTGATTAACCCATTCACACATGGGTGTCGTTCTGTGTTTATTACATTATTCCACATCTATGAAAGCAATTATTCATTTGTCATCTTGCCCGCTGAGTTCCAATGTGTTCCATGTGCCAGTAGGCACAGAGAACACATTGGAACTCAGTGGACGACATATCAAAATGAAAGTGTTAATGACACTGTAGCTCAACTTGTCAAGACAAAGACATGTACCTGTATAGTATGTGACACAGCAATGACAAACATCTAGGTAATGACCTGATAACAAAGGTACATATAAAGTATTGTAACGGTCTGTATATAAATACTGACCGTTGCCTGTAACAAATGTATAGGTAAAGTATTGTACAGGTGGGTGACAGTCAGATGCTAAACTAGAAAAGAAAACTTTAGAGTCCCAGAGTGGGTCTGACTGAACCCAAAATATTTGTTCTCATAGCACAGTGATAACAAAGGCACCCCAAAACACACTCGTTCCTGTCCCAAGGTGAAAACAAAGGTACCCAAGAAGTTTTGTGAAGATCAGTTCATAAATACGAGCTGTATAGAACTTGTGACAAAAAACTGATTGGACTTAATTTCGGTACAAAATGGCCACTGGCAGCCATCTTGAATTTTGGACCGTACCCAGAAACACTCATTCTCGTCCCAAGGTGATAACAAAGGTACCCAAGAAGTTTTGTGAAGATCGGTTCATAAATACAGCCTCTACCCTGAGCCGTTTTGACATGTGTGCTTACATTGTGTAAGTAGCACTGAATAAATCAAAGTTCATCTAATTTGCATAATTTCGGCACGAAAAAAAACACCTTACAATATGTGATGTATTCCATGTTACTAAACATTCATACAAAAATTTATTCAAATCAGAACTTTCATACAGAAGTTCTGTACAAAAGACTGATTGCACTAATTTTGGTACAAAATGGCTGCTGGTGGCCATCTTGAATTTCGGAACACACCCAAAAACACTCGCTCTCATCCCACGGTGATAACAAAGGTACCCAAGAAGTTTCGTAAAGATTGGTTCATAAATATGGCCTCTAGTCTGAGCTGTATAGAAGCTGTGTACAAAAAACTGATTAGACCTAATTTCGGTACAAAATGGCCACTGGCAGCCATCTTGAATTTTAGACCGCACCCAGAAACACTCGTTCTCGTCCCAAGGTGATAACAAAGGTACCCAAGACATTTCGTGAAGATCAATTCATAAATTCAGACTCTAGTCTGAGCCGTATTGACATGTGTACTTACTGTGTGTAAGTCGCACTGAAAAAATCAAAGTTCATCTAATTTGCATAATTTCTGCACGAGAAAAAAACCTGTATTATATGTGATGTATCCCATGATACTAAACATTCACACAAAAAATTATTCAAATCAGCGCTTTCATATGGAAGTTCTGTGCAAAAATCTGATTGCACCTAATTTTGTACAAAATGGCTGCCATCGGCCATCTTGAATTTCGGACCGGACCCCAAAACACTCGTTCTCATCCCACGGTGATACCAAAGGTACCCAAGAAGTTTCGTAAAGATCGGTTCATAAATACGGCCTCTAGCCCGAGCCGTATTGGCATTTGCACTAACAGTGCTGAAAGTAACACCAAAAAACATCAAAATTAGTGGAATTTGCACAATTTACGCACGAGAAAAAAACCTGTATTATACGTGATGTATCCCATGGTACTAAACATTCATACAAAAAATTATTCAAATCAGAGCTTTCATATGGAAGTTCTGTACAAAAAACAGATTTCTGCATCGTCGGTACAAAATGGCGGCTGGCAGCCATCTTGAATTTTGGACTGCACCCAAAAACACTCGTTCTCGTCCCACGGTCATAACAAAGGTACCCAAGAAGTTTCGTAAAGATCGGTTCATAAATATGGCCTCTAACCTGAGCCGTATCCAATTGTTGACGTACGGACAGATGGACGACGGGCCATGACAAAAGCTCAAATTTGGCTTCGCCAAAGTTGAGCTAAAAATGAACGCATTTTATCAACAACCAAATTTGCGAGGGAAACTTGTGCTACTATGGTTAGCTATCGCTTGGGATTCAAATTGCAATTGTGGTGCACGATTTGTAGAAAATTCCAGTAAAAATTTGCTTCTATAAAATAGTCTGTCAACGATTTCCATTCCACACATATGTGCGGAACGGATTTTCATCTTCCGCATGGTTTAGTGTTGCTATAGATGGGGATTTCATAGAACAGGTGTGTAATAAATACAAGAGGCCTTAATCGCTTACCTGACAAAGTGGTTCAAAGAAGTATTTTGGGTCACATTCAGTTAGTCATGGTTCATCAACACTACAGAGGAATGAAGTCATGAAATTATTCATAACTCTGGTGTCCATGTCAAATGATTATTATCATAGGTCTTCCTGACTGCTTCCAGTTCTATCAGCTGTAGACAAGCACTACCAATACCAAACATCCAAGGGTTGTTATGTCACTGAAGTTTGAAAGGCAAATTTTATGGAAAAACACTGAGGAATGCATTTGAACAAAGTTGAATCTAAGCTGCAGTCCTCCTCCCCCCCCCCCCCCCTACACACACCTATAGAGAGCCCAGATATTAAGCCAGGGACTCAAATTGAACAAACTTGAATATGATCCCCCTAGAGATGTTATATACCAAATATGAAAGACAGGTGGATCAGAGAAAGAACATTTTTAAAGAAATTTCCTCATATTACACTAAGTTAAACTTTGGGCTCCAATAAAGTGCTCAAATATTATTCAAGGTTACCGATTTGAACAAACTTGAATCTGACACATCCAGAGATGTTGAATACCAAGTATGAAAGCATTCCGACTGGTGGATCTGAAGAACATTTTTAAAGAAATTTCCTCATATTGCACTAAGTTAAACTTTGGGCTCCCATATATTAACCCAGGGACTCGATTTGAACAAACTTGAATCTGTCCACAAACCCCCCCCCCCCCCCCCCCACACCCCCCCAAAGATTCTAATTGATGGTTCTGGAGAAAATAATTTTTTTTTTAATTTTGGAAAACAATTTATGGGTGCAATCGGAATTATGATCCTTGTGGTGCCCCCTGTGGGTATGACAACTTTATTCGAACAAATTTGAATTGACATATTGAAAGGAACACGCATATCAAATTTGGTTTAATTTGGTAGAAGTAGATAATGTAAAGTTCCTGCCGGACAGAGCATGAATGGATGATGGACACCAGACGAAAGACAGAAAGTGATCACTTAAGCTCCCCCTGACTTTCAGTCAGGTGAGTTAAAATTGGCCTGAGAAACAGAAGATCTACTTTCAGGGGCCTTATCAAATACTACTGTTACCTTTATTTAAAGTAAAGGTTACTTTTTTATATGTACCAAGTCAAAAAAGAAAGTATAATAGAAACAAATATGAAAAAATAGCATAAAGGATGAAATATAATCGTTCTAATGTTGCATGTTTGTGGACAAGAAATCGTGCAAAGAGTTTAATGACATATTGTGTTGTCCACCCAACCAGATACAATTTTGCTACGGATTTCAAAATAGCACATGCTACCCGAGAATGTCAAATTGAATGGGTGACCGACGATTTTCTTTGTGTTATGTTGAGTTAGAGAGCCTGGGTTATTGAGAAAACATGCTAGTTTTTGTCTTCAGACATTAAAAAATTATAAATTCATAGTAATTTGTATATTTTTATACTTATCAATGGCCCAGATTAGCTGGTGCTTAACTGGTAGAGTGCTAAATTATTTTTGAACATCAAAATTTGTTCACATGTCTTTGCCTTGTTACAATTTATTGGAGAGTGCCTGTAGGCACTCTCCCATAAATTGTAACAAGGCAAATCTACACAGATTAAATAATTTCACTTCGAAGATAATATGAAGCATATCTACTGAGTATGAGACCTTTATACTACAGTCCCTGAACATCAGAGTAAAGCCCAAATATGGGCTTCCAGCACTCTACTAGTTAACTCAAAGTTATTAAGGGCCAAACACAAATTTTGAACCCCCAATCCCAAAAATTTGCTTGCAAAACCAAAAATTAAAAGTCCTCTCTGGCCCGCCATCAATTTACTCTCCACACATGCGCAGGCGTGACCGGAATTGGTGCCAACATCATTCTTTGTAGAAGAGAGTACTACATAAAAATTCATTGGGGAGGTATGAGTGCCCGCTCATGGGAGGGCCATATCCATCTGGGCCATTGGTGAGTATAAAAATATACAAATTGCTATGAATTTATATTTTTACACTGTAAACCAATGGCTCAGACTAGCTCAATCATAAAAAGGACTTCAGAATTAGTAGATCAACATAGTTCCAATCCAGTAATCCAAGGTGAAAGGAAATTAATTTTTTTTAGTAATGACATGTATTTCTCTCTATACCATAATAGAGAAGACATATCATACAAAAGGAGCCCAGTTCAAGTAATTCCACATACTGAGCATCTGAATACCAGTTAACTGGTTATGCAGCCTCCAAAGTACCCAAAGACTAGCAATTTAATTATGATGAAATATGCACTCGTATATGACATATAGACGAATAATTACAGGAAACCAATTAAACTAAAAAGTGAATGTGCCCATGAGGTCGCCATAGAACACGACCCAGCAACCAATCGAAAAGTTAAGAAATGCATGTATTTATTTAAACTCATTCAAGGCTTGCGGGAAGAAAACTACGTCTTGCCTGGTAAACGCCTCAAAACACATTGGCAGTGGGGAGGAGGGGGGGGAGGGGGTAGTGAGTAGATTCAAAGTCATATCGAACCCTCCTCACCCACTTTACTTAATCCTTCTTGTGTTAGTCATAAAATAATATAGGAACCGCAATGGTTCCCTCACGTCTAACCGACTCCATTATGCCACTATGGGCAGAGAAGGACATGAAGAACAAAAACTTCCCCTGATAAAGAAGGTACTCTCGTGGAGGAAGCCTCCGGGGAACGTCCCATAACAGACACTTGAGAAGACTGATCCAAGGTTTCTGTGATGACAGAGGTGCTACTAGTAGACTGTTTGATCTTCAACACAATCTACTGAATCAAATGAATTGGAGGATACGCGTATCCTATCCTCCATCCCCATGAGATTGGCAGAGCATCTACTGCATGCACTCAATGGTCTGGGCATGGTGACACAAACGACGGTAACTAATTGTTTCGGTGCGTCGCAAACAGATCTATCATGGGGCGATCCCTCTGGTAGCAAAACTGTCCAAATACTCGCTTGTTGAGCGTCCATTCCAATTGCAACAGGCGACCTTTCCGAAAGAGCGAATCTGCTAGTATGTTCAGACGACCTGGTGTATGATAGACAAAAAGATGAACATGATGATTCATGACGTATTAGGAAAATCTTTTCCGTTAATTGTGGGTGCCGCTCTGGTTCCCAATGTATGCTACTACTGCCGAGTTGAACATGGTCGTCCATTATTATGTGAATCCAATGTTGTAGCACTAGCTAATTAACATCATCTCATTGATGCTTATGTGTTTCTCCTGGAACCGAGGATCCCAAAGACCCCTACACCTCAAGACTGCGGGACTTAGGGTCGCACCCCAACCTGTCTGACTCACATCCGTCATAATTGTGAAAGCCGGATCCGGCAGTCCAGCGTAACTCCAAGTTAACCACTGAATATCTGCCCAATTTGAACCCTTGTTTTACTAGGTCCGTTAAAACAATACTGGTTCAAGCGAAAGCGTCTTCACACTCCAGTTCTGAGTAAAGAATATCTGGAGGGGACATGTGCGCAGACGGCCCATCGGAATGAGATCCACAGCCGCTCCGCACAGCTCCAACAGTCGCATAAATTCCCTCACTATTAATGCATCTGAGTGTAGACAAAAGCGATCATAACAACTGACTAATTTTGCACTGCAGGCGAACCAGATTGCTGTGAGTCTCAAAGCTCAATCCCAAGTGAATAGATGACTTGTACGGAGCTAGATCTGACTTTTTCTCGTTTATGATGAAATCGAGACGTCAGAGTAATAGAAGCAGACTCTGAACATTGTTCTGAAGAATAATTCTGTTGCCATATCCCTGTAGAAGGTCATCCAAGTAAGCCGATGTTTCCGCAGACAAATCAGCTCGTAAGTAAGACATTACCGAGTTCATTATTCATGTGAAATGCCCAGGGGGACAGATTCAGACCAAAGCATATATTCTGAATTGAATACACCTTCCCTTGTATGGCAGACCGCAGGTACTTTTAGAATGCCGGATGTACCAGGACATGAAAGTACGGATCCTTAGATCTATGCTTGCTGCATAGTCGATCACTCGAATGCTTGCCTTTACCGACTGAATGATTTCCATAAATAAACTTTTAGAGCCATAATAAACTTGTTATCCAGCTCATGTCTATTACCGGTCAGAACAAGCCGTCTGGCTTTGGTACAAGGAACAGATGACTGTAAAAAATCTTGAGAATCCTGATTCTCGATGACCTGCATTGCTTCCTTTGATAAGAGAGGTTATACCTCCGGTAGGAGAAACTCTCTTATGCAAGAATTTAATGGAAGATTTAATGGTCAACTTGTTCGTGGGGTTTTACTCGGAATGATAGTCCTAAGCCATCTGAGACTACTCTTCTCACCCACTGATCTTCCATGACTGTTATCCAGTTTTTTGCAGAGCTTGATAATCTTCTGCCAACTGGCCAGCAATAGAGATCTAAACCATCACCTGTATGACCTGCGAGGCTTACGGGAGGAGGAACCACATCCTCCCCGCGAAAAACCTCGTCTCATCAGCCAAGGGGCATCTGACCTATAGTCCTGATCAGACCTACGCCCCTTTTCCGAGTCGCTATACTGACAACCTCCAGAGTAATTATAAGAGGGTTTCGTGTACCCTCGTGAGGAGTTTCCTTTTGAGGATTTTTGTCTGGAACGCCCTCCTTTACTCCTGACTGCTGAAACGGGTCGCCAACTTCAAAAGCAGAGCACTAGACACTTTCTTAGTAGCCTGTTCATAGACTAAAGAAAGCTAGTCGTCGAATATAAAATG
Organism: Pictodentalium vernedei; assembly: GCA_031216915.1. Lineage (NCBI taxonomy): Eukaryota > Metazoa > Mollusca > Scaphopoda > Dentaliida > Dentaliidae > Pictodentalium > Pictodentalium vernedei. The sequence continues at coordinate 576,431,868 of CM062296.1, forward strand.
TCCGGAAACCAGAGAGACTCGACAGAGTTTTCCACCTTGTCATCTTATCAGTGATGACGACGCAAGGGCAGCATCACATCTGATTAACTCCAGATTAAACACTGTTAGGGCGGGGTTATACGTGGTATACATAATTGCCCTGGAAAGAACTCTAGGAGAGGTACAAACGTTCTCAAAATTCCTTTCCCTTGAGACCTTGCGCTATAGATCGCTCTTGTAAGGTGATCTGCGTAAGACATAACGTCCAAATTCGTTCTATTTAAAGAAATTGCCATCTCAATTGCATCTGAGCGAATAGAGAATGATACAGGTAAGGATACCTCTAGATCCCCGGCCTGCTCATCCAAACGCTGAAGAACTCTCGGAACATCTTCCCAGGCCGTTTTTAAATGAACGTGGTCCAAAAAACATGCAGCAGGCTGGATATCCGAAGTCGGGTAGCTAGGATGCGGTCATGTGTGCTTAAATAATATAAGCTGACCCCGGCTGCAGACTAGATGGAGCCTCCCAAGTGATGGGCGGACGTATACTCCATCTCATGCAAGTTTCCAACCAGAAATCTTCATTTCGGCCTTGTGAAACGTAGTGGAGGAAGCCTTGACTGAAGCCGACCCCAGTTGCAGACTAAACAGAGTATCCCGAGTGGAGGGCGGACATATAAAAAATATAAAATTTGGGCTCCAATAGAGTTTCTCAAAACAACACCTGACCCCAGACATTGCTATATTAGAGAGGGGGGGGGACCTCCCGCTCGCGGTCTAGCAGACCTCACCGAGTACAAGAACTTGCAGACTTCCTCCCTATTTCCGTCGTCACTGGGTGAGCTATTTATATTATAGAGCTCGCTCTACCCAATCCACCTCTTAGACCGCAACAGACTTACCCAGAATCACGGCACCCACGGACGAAGTACCGCTCCACCAGTCAAGCTAGCTGCTTGCAAGAGATTAAAACTTTTAATCAAAGGCCCTAACTCTTGTAATAATGAGCACTGCAGCTAGCTCTATATGCTCCACAGAGCGCGACGATGGTAGCACACTTGGATGGGTGTCAGAATATCATCACCATGTTCATGTTCCTCTGAAATAGAAACTGACAGAATGAATTAAAATGCGGTAAGTGGCTCTGATCCTCAGAACCTCTTCTTTGTCCCTCTCGCCATCCAACTGATTCAGCTGTGACATTCAGTCATTTACATCTGCGTGAACAGATGATTGGACCATCCCAGCACTGTCCGACAGCTCACTACCGGACTCTGTGCGAGGCTGCTCTTGCACTTGCCAGGATGCTGCGATCAGCTATGCAATCTGCGACAGCAAGTCCGTTACCAAGGCTTGAGGAATAGCAGTTATCTGTTTTCTTGTCGCTTGCTACTCCTGGGAATAAGATCCGGAAAAAGATCTCTTCTCCGAACAAAGCCTTAGATCGCTAGCTACCGGATGGTTCGACTTCACGAGCGAAGATCGGGTCAGTCTTCAGGCAAATGGTTGGATATCCGAAGTTGGGAAGCTAGCATGCAGTCAGGTGTGCTTTTATAACGTAGCAGAGGAAGCTGTGACTGAAGCCGGCCCTGGCTGCAGAATAGATGGAGCGTCCCGAGCGGTGGGTGGACGTATGCTCTGACTCATGTAAATTTCTCAAAAGATCATTTGGCCCCAGATGTTGTTGGGTTAGAGAGGAACCTCTCCCGCTCGTCTTATCAGACCTCGCCGAGCCTCCCGAAAAGAAAACTTGGTTCCGGCTTGTGCATGCTTCTCATAACAACCTCTTGTCCAAGAAGTTGCTAGGTAAGAGAGGGGACTCTCCCACTCGCGGCCTTGTCAGACCTCGCTAAGCCTCCCAACAAGAAACTTGCTGACTTCCTCCATATTTCCATGGTCGCTGGGTGAGCTTTTGCTTTTAAGGTGCTCGCTCTACCAAAATCTACACTTTCTTCGACCGCAACGGACATACCCGGTGTCACGGCTCCCACGGACGGTGTAACCGCTTCACTGGTCGAGCTAGATGCTTGCAAGGGATTAAGAACACAAACTAGAGGTCTTATCCCTTGCTTAATTCATGAGCACCTTGTAGCTACCTCTATCTGCTCAACAGAGCACGACGATGGTAGCACACTTTGGATGGGTGTCATAATACCCTCATCATGTTCATGTTCCTCTGAAAATAGAAACTGAAAAACTTGTATTTTTTTATGGTGAATGTTCCGGCATAGGAACCTCACCACCAACAATGAATCACGACACCCATCTCCAACATCTGTCATGCCAATGTTACACTGTAGACAAGAATCCATGACTACAGGCAAGGCAACTAGCATGTAAATTTGAGGAAGATTTCCCCACCTTGTATTTGGAGCAGTAAGTTTTCATAAATACAATCAAAAGACAAAGTCAATAGCTCTCCTACAAACTCCACAACATTATATATGATAAAGATACATGAATAATCGCAATCAAAATTAAATTCAAAAATTTCTTGAAAAAATGCTCAAATTGCCAAAGGGAACATAATGAGCCCAAGGGCATCCTAATAGAGCCTAAGCGTGGACAAAATCTAAATATTATGAGCAACACTACCAGAATAATAATCAATGTTTCCTAAAGTAACTCTGCAGTAATATAATATGAAATACTACATATATTTAACGTTGCCAATGTAAACAACGTCAAGGAAAAAACTGGAAACAAGACACCAGGCACAAAAAGGCACAAAGTCAGAAACCAATTTAAATGCTACCAGATGCAAAGCTAGATCTTCATACAAAGAAAAAAATGATACATCAGATAGAAGATGCAAGACTAAAATGACATAACACCCCTAGGGTGAGAACGTAACCATGGGGATAAACAGAATAAATATTCTGTAATACACTTTAAACTCCCAAGAAATTTAATAAAAAATTTCAATAAAAAATAGCCAAAAGGCTTAGGAGTTTAACAGGAGGGCTTCAAGGAGGGATAGGGAAGGAATACTGAACAAACAGTGGAATAATCATCAGCAAGAATGATGACGTCAAGTGTATGTCCCGAAAATGGGAAACATGAAATAATTTTTATAATTATTATAAAGTTACAGCCCTGAAAGTCTGAAACCACCGTAGTTCACTTCCATCATCCATTAACAGCCTTGGATCCACCAATTCTTGCTTTGATTAGTAGCTGGCATCCTCAAAAAAGGAGATTTTAAAGCACAGATGCCAGCTCATTGTTACAGACTTTAGGGCCAAACAAAGAATGATGTTGGCGTCAATTCTGGTCTCTTCCTGACCACTGCGCATATGCTGAGAGTAAAAGTATGGAGGGCCAGATAGGAATTTTAATTTTCGGTTTTGTATGCAAATTTTGGGGATTGGGGGGGTTAAAAATTTGTGTTTGGCCCTTGATAATTTCGAGTTTGCACCAGCTAGTCTGGGCCATTGGTTGTTGTATAAAAATATATAAAAATTACTTTAAATTTAGAATATTTTTATACTACAACCAATAACCCAGCCTTAGCTGAATAGTAAAAAGTCTGGAGGGACTAGGACTTAAAGGAAAATCCAATCTCTCAATTACTTCGATAAAGAATAGCTCCTACAGGAGAATAGGAGAAGACAGAGGAACAGCCCAGCCTTAGCTGAATAGTAAAAAGGCTGGAGGGCCTAGGACTTGAAGGAAAATCCAATCTCTCAATTACTTAGATAAAGAATAGCTCCTACAGGAGAATAGAAGACAGAGGAATTACATATGGCCTTCTCTTATAAAAAAAAGAGAATGACATAACACCAACAATGTAATTGAGAATTACATAATTTCTCCATTTAATGCCAGCATAACCCCTTATGCTAATTTGGTGAAGGAAACCAATTATCAAGTTAGTCCAGAGAATGAGATGCTTTATACTCATTTAAAAGTGTCCGAGGATTTATAGAAACGCTCGTTTGACACGTGACATACACGAATGCTTTCAAAAGTGAGCTGCACTTTAAAAACAGTACATAAATGAGACATGGTTATTGCTTTAGAGAGAGCTACACATTACACATTAAATCCACCTAGCACCGACACTGGACTACTGTCTCTGGAAGAGGTATTCCCTTGCTTTTTACTATAAAGCCAGATAACATAAGGGAAAAACTGACACCCCCCCCCCCCCCCACCCCACCCCTTGTTCTGAAGGAAAATTCCTGAGAACAAAGAGGACAGCAGAACGGCATCAGTGCTTGAGCAGACTGCCTAAGACATCTTCTAGACGTAAGATTAATGGATGACATTCTGAGCAACAGCAGAAAGAGGACCTAAAGATCTAAGGTCACCGGAGACAGACTCTCGGTTCTAGGTCTATTAATAGAGAAATTTCTAACTAACTTGGATAAAGAAGAATCTGATCAAATAGCCAAGTTAACATGATGAGCATAAGTGTTTGATAACATACACCTATAGCCCTTAATTGTGACGGCCTGCAAGTTTAATATGTCAAACAAGTAGACCAGGAAATTGGCAATCTGAGGAATGGACAGATCGTAAATGTCTACAGAGTATTCCGTACACCAACGAAAGAAAACCCTCCACTTCGCTGCATAATTCAACAAAGAGGACGTCCTCCTACAGTTAGAAATTGCGTCCACTGCTCATCCTGTAAAATGTTTTCCGTGCAAGAAGGACCGCACAATGGAAATATGTGAAGGTTGAGACCTTCCGGGTTGTGATGCAGTGCACATAGGAACCACAAGGCTCCCTCACGTCGGACTCCATAATGCCACTAAAGGCGGAGAAGGACGTGAAGAACAAGTACTTCCCCGGATATAGAAAGAAGGTCCTTTCGAGGAGGAAGCTTCCGGGGAATGTCCCATAACTGACACCTGAGAAGACTGATCCAGGGTTTCTGTGACGGCAGAGGTGCTACTAGCAGCATTTTGCAGTGAGACTGTTGGATTTTTAAAAGAATCTGCTGAATCAATGGAGCAGGAGGATATGCATATCCTACCATTCCGTCCCATGAGATCTATAGAGCGTCTTCTGCATACGCTTGATTATCTGGGCATGGCAACACGAACATCGGTAACTGATTGTTCAGGTGTGTCGAAAAAAAATATCTATCATGGGACGATCCCACTGGTAGCAGATCTGGCTGAAAACTCATTTGTTGAGAATCCACTCCGACCTTTTCGAGATAGCGAGTCTGCTAGTACAATCAAACAACCCGGTATATGACGAACTGAGAGATGATCGTGATGACTCAGAGCAAATAGGAGAATCTTCTCCGTTAATTCGCTTAACGGAATCGAATGAGTGCCCCTCTGGTTCCTGAGATCATAAGCCACTACCGTGGAGTTGTCCGACAGAATCTGAACATGGACGTTCACTACTTGAGCAATCCAATATTGTAGTGCTAGCCAGATAGACATCATCTCCTTGATGTTTATGTGCTTCTCTAGGAACAGAGTGTCCCAAAGACACTTACACTTCACGTCTGCAGGACTTAGGGATGCACATCCAGCCTGTCAGAATCGCATGCGTCATAATCGTGAAGACCGGATCCAGCAGTTGAAGCGGAACTCCGAGGCAACCACTGGAGATCCGTCCAGATCTGAACCTTTTGTTTTACTAGGTCCGTTGAAACAATCTGGGTTTCGAGCGAATGTGTCTTCACACTCGAGTTCTGAGTAAAGAAAATTTGCAGGGGATGCGTGCGCAGGCAGCCCATCGGAAGAGGATCCACAGCCGCTCCACACAGCCACAACAGTCGCATAAACTCCCTCGCAGTCATTGCGGGAGAGTTTAGACAAAAGCAAACATAACATCTGACTAATTTCACTCTAGGTAATGGCAGACAAACCAGATTGTTGTGGGTTTCAAAGGTCATTCTCAAGTAAATGAAGGACTTGAATGTAGCTAGATCCAACCTTTTCTCATTTACTATGAAACCGAGACGTTGAAACAGCTGAAGAGGACTCTGAACATCGTTCTGAAGAATAATTCTGTTGCCGTATCTCTGAAGAATGTCATCCAAGTAAGCTGACGTTACCACTGCCGAATGAGTCCGGAAGTATGACATTACTGAGTTCATTATTCGAGTGAAAGCACAAGGAGCCACGTTAAGACCGAAGCACATTGCTCTGAACTGATAAACCTCTCCTCACACGGCAAAATGCAGGTACTTTCTGAATGCTAGATGTTCCAGGGCATGAGCCACGTTAAGACCGAAGCACATTGCTCTGAACTGATAAACCTCTCCTCACACGGCAAAATGCAGGTACTTTCTGAATGCTAGATGTTCCAGGGCATGAAAGAACGCATCCTTTAGATCTATGCTTGCCGCATAGTCGTCCACTCGAATGCTCGCTCATACCAACAGAATGGTTTCCAGATAGAACTTTATAGCTATGATCAATCTGTTCCAGCTCAAGTCTATTACCGGTCGGAATGAGACGTCTGGCTTCGGTAAAAGAAACAGGTGACTGTAAAAACCTGGAGAATTTTGATTCTAGACGACCTCTATTGCTTTCTTTGATAAGAGAGCCTGTACCTCCGCTAGGAGAGACTATCTTTTGGAAGAAACTCCAAACGGACTTCTTGTAAGTGGGTGCTTTGCTCAGAATGATAGCCGCAGGCCTGCCAAGACTACATTTCTCACCCACTGATCTTCCGTAATTTCCATCCAGTTTTTCGCAAGGTTTGATAACCTTCCGCCAACTGGAAAGCAACAGAGGTCTAGAACATCACCTGTACGACTTGCGAGGCTTGCGGGAGGAGAAACGACGTCCTCCCCGCAAAGAACTTCATCCCGTCATCCTAGGGGCATCTGACTTATAGTCTTGATAAGACTTGCGCCCCTTTCCAGTGTAATTGTAAGAGGGTTTCCTAGACCCTCGTGAGGAGCTCTCTTTCGATGATTGGGAACTGGAACAACCTCGCCTACTCCGGTCAGGTGATGCATGTAGTTGTGACGCTGATCTCGGTAGCAGTGCACTGGAAGCTTTTTTTTGGTAGCTTGTTCATAGACTAAGGATCGCTTGTCGTCAAATAGTGTGTGTCCGGAGACCAGAGTGACTCGGAGAGCTTTTCACCCTGTCATCAATAATTGATGACGACACAAGGACTGCATCACATCTAACCAACTCCAAATTTGCCACTGAAAGGGCGGAGTGGTACGTGGCATACATGACTGCCCTGGAAAGAACTCTTAGCAAGGAACTAACATCCTCAAATTCCTTTCCATTTAGATGCTGTGCCAGAGACCTGGTGATATGATCTGCGAAGGACATAGCGTCCAGAATCGCTCCATTTGATGAAATAGAAGATTCCATCACATCCGAGCATAAATTGAATGATGTAGGCAAGGATATATACAAATCCCCAGCCTGCTCATCCAGACACAGAGGAGCTCTCTGAACATCTTCAACCGTTTTAAAATAACGTGATCCAAGAAACGGAATACTGATTAAAGATGCAGATAAGAAACCGCCTTTCTTTTTCGAACTTGCTAGGTTGAATATGGTGTCATTAATGTGGCCGAAGGATTCCGACACTTGTCGAGACAGACTCCGGAAGGAAAGAACATCATCTTTCCTTTGCATGACATCTCTGTCTAGGGATGATAACGGTTTCTGCCTAGCAGACACAGCTTGTTATCTGGTGGAACATGGTCAGGATAGTATTGATGAATGAAATTCATCACTGCCATATGTTGTTCCGAAAGAGAATGGTAATCCTCCTCCTTCTCCCTTTCACCATCCGACTGATTCAGCTGAGAATTTCGGTCAACAGCATCTGAATGTACAGATGACCGGACCAACCCAGAACCGTCAGACAGCTCACCACCGGAGTCTGCAGAAGGATGCGCTTGCACTTGCACTTGCTGGGAAGCTGCGATGAGCTGCGCAATTTGTGACAGCAAGTCTGTTCCAGAGACTTGAGGAGCATTGGTCTTCTGTTTTTTCGCCGCTTGCTGCTCCTGGGACGGAGATTCGGATGCAGATCTCTTCTCCGAACGTCCCAATGAATGAAGCCTCGGATCACTAGCTACCGGATGGCCGGACTTCACGGGCAAAGACTGGGAATGTCTTCGCACGGCTGCCTGGATATCCGAAGTTGGGTAGCTAGTGTGCGGTCATGTGTGCTTAACTGAACCTGAGGAAGAAGCCATAACTGTAGCCAACCCCAGCTGCAGTTTAGACGGAGCGTCCCCAGCGGTGAGTGTGGATGTTAGTTCCGATTCAGTGAAGTTTCTCAAAACAACATTTGGCCCCAAATGTTGTTGGGTCAGAGAATGCTCTTCCACTTGTGGTCTATCAGACCTTGCCAAGCTTCTCAAAGAGAAACTTGCAGGCTTCTTCCCTTTTGCCGTCATTGCCGGGTCAGCTTTAGTTTTTGAGGTGCTCGCTCTACCCGATTCTACACTTCCCTCGACTGCAACAGACTTACCCGGTGTTACGGCTTCCACTGTCAGGTTGGCCGCTTCACCGGTCGAACTGGCTTCTGGAATAAGAGGCCTCATTCCTTGTTTAATTTTCAGGAGCACCTTAGCAGCCAGTTCTGTTTGCTCATCAGAGCGCGACAAAGGCAGCACATTCTGGATGGGTGTCGCAATACCATCACCATGTTCTTGTTCCTCTGAAAAAGAAACTGAAAAACTTGAATTATCCTGCGGTGACAGCTCCGGCATCGGAACTTCACCGCTGACGTACCGCGTTATCCATCTCCATCATCTGGCATCCCAATGTTCATAAGTAAGACAATAATCTGTAGGAGTGCATCAACTACAGGCAAGACAACAAGCATGTAAATCCGAGGTAGACTTCCTCGCCTTGCATTTAGAGCAGTCTTTCATAATTAATTACAATAAAAAACTGAGTCAATAGCACTCCTACAAATTCAACAACAAAAATACATGATAAGGATACATGATAAGAACAATCAAATTATTTAATTTCGAAACAATAATAAAAAAAAATTCAAAATTTTTTTTTTTTTTAAAAGGCCTAAGTTCCCAAAGGGAACATCATGAGCTCAAGGGCATCCCGATAGAGCCTAAGTGTGGACAAACGCCACTTTTTTTGAGCTACACTATCAGAATCATAATCAATGTATCCTACAATAATTCTGCTAAATGTTAAGGGCATTGCCAAATGTAAACAACGTCAATAGAAAATGAAAGTGTCAATGACACTGTAGCTTAACTTGTCTGTGTGTTGTGTTTGATGAAAAGGATAATGTTCAATGTTTGCGAAAGGATTATGAAATAAGACAAGAATTGTGATAATTGGGAATATGTTAATTTCTGTTCCCTGTTTGCTATGTTTTTAATAAAAATAATATGAGGTGTAGACAGCACTAAAGAACTGAGGGTTAATGTGGTCTTCACAGTTTATGTATGTGGACCTCACAGTTAACGTATGTCAACAAAAATTACCAAGTTACAGTGAAATTATTCCAAAACGAGTCATCTGATCAAGTTACAATGAAATCCCTTCATAAATATGGCCTGTAGACTGTGCTAAAGGTTTTTGGGCTTCAGGCATGTGTAGCCATCACGGTTGACCAATTGCAACTACAAGGAGACATCATCTCGACATTATACTGAGTCATTCTACCAAGTTACAATGAAATCCCTTCACAAATACGACCTGTAGTCTGTACTAAAGTTTTTCGGGTTTTGGGCTCGGGCAGCCAACATGGTTGAATGATCGTGACCAAAAGAGGACGTTCTCATCTGGGCATTATCTGGAGTGATCCTACGAAGTTACAATGAAATCTCTTCAGAAATATGACCGGTAGACTGTGCTAAAGGTCTCTGGGCTTCGGGCCCCTGTAGGCATCACAATTGACCAATCACGACCAAACGGGGATGTCATCATTTAGGCATTATATGGAGTCAACCTAACAAATTACAATGAAATCCTTCCATAAATACGACCTATAGACTATGATAAAGGTTTTGGAGTTTTGGGCTCGGACAGCCATCACAGCTGTTAACGTATGTCAACAAAAATTACCAAGTTACAGTGAAATTATTCCAAAACGAGTCATCTGATCAAGTTACAATGAAATCCCTTCATAAATATGGCCTGTAGACTGTGCTAAAGGTTTTTGGGCTTCAGGCATGTGTAGCCGTCACAGTTGACCAATCATGACCAAAAGGGGATGACATCATCTAGGCATTATATGGAGTCAACCTAACAAGTTACAATGAAATCCTTCCATAAATACGACCTATAGACTATGCTAAAGGTTTTGGAGTTTTGGGCTCGGACAGCCATCACAGCTGAATGATCGCGACCAAAAGGGGACGTTCTCATCTAGCTATTATATGAAGTCATCCTACCAAGTTACAATGAAATCCCTTCATAAATATGACCTGTAGACTGTGCTAAAGGTCTCTGGGCTTCGGGCCCCTGTAGGCATCACAATTGACCAATCATGACCAAACGGGGATGTCATCATTTAGGCATTATATGGAGTCAACCTAACAAATTACTAACAAGTTACTATGAAATCCTTCCATAAATACGACCTATAGACTATGCTAAAGGTTTTCGGGTTTTGGGCTCAGGCAGCCATCACAGGCTGAATGATCGCAACCAAAAAGGGACGTTCACATCTAGACATTATTTGGAGTCATCCTACCAAGTTACAATGAAATCCCTTCATAAATATGACCTGTAGACTGCGCTAAAGGTTTTTGGGCTTCGGCTCCCTGTAGCCGTCACAGTTGACCAATCACGTCCAAAAAGGGAAGTTCTCATCTAGACATTATATGAAGTCAACCTACCAATTAACAATGAAATCCCTCCATACATGACCTGAAGACTGTGCTAAAGGTTTTCGGGTTTTGGGCTTGGGCAGTTGTCACGGTTGACAGATTGCGACCAAATGGGGAAGTTCTCAACTAGACATCATCATACGGAGTCATCCTACCAAGTTACAATTAAATCCCTCCATATTAAATATGACCTGCAGACTGTGCTAAAAGTTTTTGGGTTTCGGGCTTGGGCAGCCATCACAGTTGGCAGATCATGACGTTCTCATCTAGACATTATACAGAGGCATCCTACCAAATTACAATGAAACCCCTTCATAAATATGACCTGTAGACTGTGCTAATGGTTTTCAGGTTTTGGGCTCGGGCAGCCATACCGGTTAACCGATTGTGACCAAAAGGGAACGTTCTCATCCAAACATGACCCCAAACCTGCATATGAAATTTCATGGCGATCAGACAATAACTACGGGGTGTAGCCTGTGCTAAAGGAAAATGTGAACAGACTTCCGCATGCATGATGGAAAAAGGTTATCTTGACTTGTCAAGTTAAGCTAAAAACAGAAACAAGACAACAGGCACACAAAAAGGCCCAAAGTCTGTAACCGATTTAAATGCTACCAGATGCAAAGCTAGGTCTAATACGAAGAAAAAACGATACATCGGATAGAAGATGCAAGACTAAAACGACCCAACACCCCTTGGGTGGGGACGTAACCATGGGGATAAACAGAATAAACATTCTGTAACACATTAAACTCCCAAGAAATTTAATAAAAAATTTCAATAAAAAATAGCCAAAAAGCTTAGGAGTTTTACTGGAGGGTTCATGGAAGGATAGGGAAGGAACACTTAACAAACAGTAGGTAAATCATTGGCAAGAATGATGACATCAGGCGCATGTCCCAAAAATGGAAAACATGAAATAATTTTTATAATTATTGCAAAGTTACAGCCCTGAACATCTCAAACCACTGTTGTTCACTTCCATCATCCATTTATAGTCTTGAATCCACCAATTCTTTCATTGATTTGTGTCTGGCATCCTCAAAAAGGAGATTTAAAGCACAGATGTCTGCTCATTGTTCACTGACCTCGGGCCAAACAAAGAATGGTGCTTTGCGCCAATTCCGGTACTTTCCTGGTTACCGCGCATGCGCAGTAAACAAAAGTATGGAGGACCAGATAGGACTTCGATTTTTGGGTTTTGTGTGCAAATTTTGGGGGGTTCAAAATTTGTCTTTGGCCCTGGATTTTATCGAGTTTGCACCAGCTAAATCTGGGCCTTTGGTTGTAGTATAAATATATTTTCAGTTTATGTACTTTTAACTGTAATGTACTAAACAATGCCTTTGCACTTGTATTAAAACTGAATTCAAATAAATCAAGAATAAAAAACAAGTTGACTAGCAAAAACCACAAACCTGTAATGAGAGACCACCCATCTTGAGAGACCACTTTTGCTTGGCAAAAAAGGGTGGTCACTCAAGACAGGTTCTAAAAACATGGAACAAAAACTTAAGATACATCTATCATCCCTTTGAGAGCAACAAAGCATGGTCAGCAATGCCCAGAGCATTGCAGATGCACTCAAGGCAGATATTATGTTTATTCAATTGAATATGTGGAGTTTATCAAGTTAATGTTTGAAATTCAACAGTAAATACGATATATAGATCTGCATCATTTTCCCTGGAAGTTTTGTGAAAAACTAGACAAAAGTTACATCCTTTTATACTGTCCTCTCCCACCCTCAACCTCAAAAGCAGTTTGTGAGAAATATTTACTCAACTGGTGGAGTGACAGGTTGATATGATTTACTGATTTTGTTTACCGATGACTATTTTTCACTATTTTATTGGAGCATACCCACAGGGCCCTCCAAATAGATTATTCTTTTTCCTTTTCAATAATTTCTTTCGCATACTACAGAATTGTTATTTTTAATCCTAAATCCTCATTTTTCCATAACAATACAGAATAAATAATCCTAACAAATGGTTTATATGTTTACAGTGTTTCAACAGTTATCTGCATATTTCAAACCTGTTATGATCCAAAGGAATTCACAAACATGTTCATTAAAAACTTACGTTAAGTTTTTAATCTTATATTACATCTCTCATCACCCAAGAAATTAAAGTGGTACAGTAGAATGAAATTTTTCTCTCATTTTAGTGATCTTCATTATTATTGCAAGCAAATTAGGGTTATTCCTGTTTATCCGGCATAATGAGATTAACTAACTGATCAAGCTGTGTAATAGTCTGTATCAAAACAAAAGGTGTTTGCATCGATTGTTATTTTTGTCGGTTATCAATAATGATGAGTATTGATGTGAGATAGGTTCATCAGTTTATTTTGTTTTTTATTATTTTATTTGCATGAGCATTTATTTATACATATTGTGATAGTGTTTGCATCATTTGCTCGATTGTGTTATTTTTGTCGGCTATCAATAGTGATGAGTACTGATGTACGATAGGTTCATGTGTATATTTTGTTTTTTATGTTTTTATTTGCATGAGCATTTATTCGTAAATACTGTATATAGGGGTAGTTCTACTGCAATGTCATATCACAATGGCTAACGCTCAAGTAAATGCAAGCTTCATCCCAAATGGAAGAGGAGGAAACATCTGATTTTTGATGGTTTCAAGTTCTGTATTAAGTCCAGGTGAAATCGCGCATCCATTGGTGTTGCTGTCAAACGAATTGTCCTGCCACTATCAATACGATGAATGATATCATCACGACAGCAGGTGGTATACACAACCATCCATCAGACTTAGGCCAAATTGCGGTGGATACTTTTCTGTCCGAATTGAAATCAACAGTGAAAGCGGATTCGAGGCCCATAACAGCAATCTACCAAGAAGAAATTGCCAAACTGAGAACTGATGAAACGCATGAAGAAATACTGGGAAAGATCCCAACATTTTACAGAATTAAAACATCTTTATACAGTTCAAGAGCCCAGACACGTCTGAATTTACCGCAACGATGATCATCCCTAACGCTTCCAGAAGCTTACACAAAGACAACAACTGGCGAGAATTTTTTGTTGGCTGATGATGGAGAGGTGGACAAAATACTGATATTCTGCAATGACCTCAACTTACAGTACATTGCCACTGCTGACACTTTGTTCTGTGATGGGACTTTTGAGACGTGTCTTGCGAAGGAGGAGTTAAGCAGACAGTTTGTGATGGATGGACAGGTGGACGGACAGATGGATGGATGGCTGGATGAATGAACAGACGTTCTAACAAATGACTACTTATGTGGCTATTTTATGGACATATTAGGTGGCTAACCTAAAATACATGTCCAACATAATAAAACAAGTTTTTTGGGGGACAATTTTTGGGGGGTCAGCTAACCCTAACCCTACCCTAACCCTACCCACCCCTAACCCTAAGCTAACCCTAGCCACATAACTCTAACACCCCTTCACTCACCCCCACCCCACTCCTAAACCCCACCCTGGAATGCCCTAACCCTACTCTACATTTATCCAACCCCCCACCCCCCAACCACCCCACCCCCAACCACCCCACCCCACAATAAGAGATTCTGTTACGTGCCTAGCCACATAACAGACTTTAATCACATAAGTATCCTGTTTTACTAACTCATAGCCACATAAGTAGTCATTTGTTGGTGCAGATGGATGGATGGATGGATGGATGGATGGATGGATGGATGGATGGATATGGATGGATGGATGGATTGACAGATGACCAAATACCATTTCAACATTCCCCTCCCGACTTTGTCAGCGCGGGATAAAAATAATAATTGCTGTCATCTTATATGTGTAGTATAGCTGATTTTATTTCCAATACCTTGGCTAAAATTAGTCATTGGTATACATCACAAATTGTGTTTTGTGATGTAAATGACTTATTTAGCTGGAAAATATTTCTGAAATCTGTCAGAAAACAAAATTAGACATTTATTTTATAATATATGCACAAAAGATTTGCACTGTTTGTACATGTCACTGTTTCCTCAGCTTATGATATTTTAGTGTTATTTGTTGAAGTTTTATAAAAAGATTTATTTGAGTACTTGTCATAAGCAAATACATTATGAGGGAAGCTATATTTTAAAAATGTGTGTGTATGACGTATTTCAGGCACTATATTGACTGTTTGCAAGAACTGTTTTTTACAGAAGCTACAATGTTTTATTTCCATTTGAAGGATAGACCATGATGAGCACCATAGGTGGTGCTTTGGAGATGAGACAACTAGATATTCGATCTGGACATTAAATAAATCTATTATATGGAGGGAATAAACAAAACAAGAGGGATGTTACATCCCAATGCTCACCTACATTCACGCTTGATAATGTCGTTCCAATGTAACATGCCTAATATTTAGTTAATATAAATCATTAACTAGGCATCAAATGATTAATGTGGTTTATGTGATGGCTTTGGAAAGTCTATATTTCTGCATTTATTATATATCAATTCAACATAGAATCATTGGATATAAAAGCATTTTTTTCTTTTAGAAATGTTTATGATTAAGAATATGAATCGTGAGGCCAGATATTAAATCATAAATAAGAATTAGGAAAGGCTTTCATAAATCACTGAAACTGTAATTGAAGTACATTCATTGGTTAAAGAGGAGTTACGGAAAAACATTCGTTCAAGAAAGTGACTATACATCCCAACAAAAATACATCACATCAACAACTAAAATAAGCCTTAATGTTACTAGTAACAAGTATGAGAAAGTATTAAATAAAAAAAAAAAGTTAACAAAATTTTTTTTTAAAGAAAGTGAATATAAGTCCCAAAAATCCTCCTAAATTCCTCAAATATGCATGTAATAAGGGCGCCACGTTACCGCAATGTAGTGCATGCGTACGCATGCGTACAATATCAATTGCCTGGAAAGACACATAGAAACAGAACTCACCTTAACACCTCACCTTAACACAAACTTTTAGAACTTAAAATTGAGTAAGTCAGACAAAAACGTGAACATTGTGACTGAAAAAAAGAAAAGAAATCAGTTAAATTTCTGCATACAGTAGGGTTAATACCTACAGTGGTTATTGAAATGAGAAAATAAACAGTAATGAGAGATGAAGGCACCACAATCTGCACAAAAGCTGACTTTAACGCAAATTCTTACAACACCTAAACACTAATTCTTACAACAAGTTTTGGCAGAAAATCAGCCTCAAATTCCTCAAATATGCATGCAATGAGGGTTAAATATTACTGCAATGGAGTTCAGTAACCCAAGCGTAGAATATTAATCGCCTGGAAGGACACATAGAAACACAACTCACCTAAACACAAAGTTTACAAAGTTTTACAACTTAAAATTTACTAAGTCAGAGAAAAACATGAAAATTTTGAGTGAAAAAAAAGAAAATTTTCGTTAAATTTCTGCATACAGTAGGGTTAATACCTACAGTTGTTATTGAAATATGAAAATCAACAGTAATGAGAAGTTAAAGCAGCACAATCTGCACAAAAGCTGACTTTAACTCAAATTCTTACAACACCTAAATGCAAATTCTTACAACAACTTTTGGCAGAAAATTTTAGGTGAAATTTGGAAAAAAGTCATAGCAGCAGGGTTAAATACTGTTCTGATAGTCCCCTATAACCTACATATGCAATATCAAAGGCCTGAGCCCACTGATCTTTGAGAACTCACCTTAACACCTCACCTTAACACAAACTTTTAGAACTTAAAATTTAAGTCCGAGAAAAACATGAAATTTTGACTGAAAAAAAAAGAAAATTTCCGTTAAATTTCTGCATACAGTCGGGTTAATACCTACAGTTGTTATTGAAATATGAAAATCAACAGTAATGAGAAGTTAAAGCACCACAATCTGCACAAAAGCTGACTTTAACACAAATTCTTACAACACCTAAACACAAATTCTTACAACTTTTGGCAAAAAATTTGAGGTGAAATTTGGAAAAAAGTCGTAGTATCAGGGTTAAATACTGTTCTGATAGTCCCCTACAACCTACATATGCAATATCAAAGGCCTGAGCCCACTGATGTTTGAGAAATTAACCTGAACATTAAATCTTACAATATTGGACACGCCGGACGCCGTCGCTGACGCCCGAGGTTATGACAATAGCTCACCACATCTTACAGATGTAGGTGCGCTAAAGATTGAAGCGTGGCTATTTGAAATCCATGAGGTGATGAACCAAATTGATAATATACAAAGTCACCATTAAATGCTTTGCGATTCACGGAATATGCACATGATCAATTTGTCTTATAATCTCATAGATTTCAGTCATGATTCAAATCTTAGGTAAACATCAGACTTTCTTGCAACCTACCTTCTGGATCTGGAATAAAACCTGAACCTTCATGGAACTGTAAAAACTCTTTGTAGTAATCCTCATCAGTAACTCTGTCAGACTTGGAAGGAAGTGTTATCTGGCTTGTATCTAATGGTAAAATTATTTCCAATGTGTTGGATCTTCTAGTTCCTTTATCTACAAACATAACAATTATCAGACTTTTACTCTAAATCATAGCAATGTCAAAAATCCTTTGTCTTGAGACGTGCATGACACAATTTTTGTCCTGATTAACAAAATATTTCAAGTTTTTATCAACTGCGAGATTCGACTGTATAATGATCATGCTGCAAAAGATTCTGCGCTTGGGGATGCGATGTGCATCCCATAAGTGGATGGATGTCGATGTTTTGATTTCTCATATGCATTCTGCCCATAGTGGACTGGTGGCTGCTCGGCTGGTCTTCCTTCCAACTTCTTGTGTTTCCTCCGTTTCTTCTTTGGAGGTGGAGGTGGAGGAAGCGATTCCTTGATTATTGGTGATGGCGATGGAGGTTGTGGTATCATCCTTTCTTGTACTAGTGCATATGCAAAGGCGACGTTGGCTTTTAGTTCTGCTAGCTCTTTATCCAGGGACTCTTTTGTTGGTGCTGGCTCTTCTTCTTCAGTGCCCACGATCTGGTTTTCCAGTTCGTGGGCAAGCTTGCTTATTTCTTCATCATCTTCTGCCTCAGTGTGGGAGTCCAAGCTTGTGATGGAACTGGAGGTGGAGACATTTGATGTGGAGTTGAGGCGGTTTAAGAGGAGTAGCGGATAGCAGATCTATACCCCTCCCTACTAAAACCTGACATGACAAAGACCATTTTTGAATATGGGGAACTGTAAATATGAAAATATCTAAAAAGAAAATAGGAGGTGCACAACTGCAATTTATGTAAAAGAATGTCTGAAAGTTTCAATGAAATCTGTTCAATGGTTTAAGAGGAGTTGCGGATAGCAGATCTGTACAGAATGTCAACTGAAGCATGGAGGTGCACATCTTCAATGTATGTAAAAGAATGTCTGAGAGTTTCAATGAAATCCGTTCACTGGTTTAGGAGGAGTTGCGGATAGCAAATGTGTACTCCCCTAAAGCGTAAAGGATGGATGGATGGACGGACGTACAGATGTACAGGAGGACATAGTGAATACTATATACCACCCACTTTTCAAGTGGGTGGTATAATGATGAGGGTAGTTGGCCATTATACCAGTCGAACAGGAATAGAGAGGCATGCAGCTTGAACAAATCATTGACCTTGAGTATTCTATTTTTTAAAGAGTGAGTTGGGATGAGCATTATATTTTCTATTATTTATTATTCACTGTGGTGCTGTCAAAGATAGGTATAGGCAGAATTCAGTGGAAGTCCAGGGAAGAAAAAAGAGAAATATTAGAAAGAGGAAATCATGCAGAGACTAAGGCTACCACAACTACCAACTTTCATAGTCAATTAATCACCACCATTAATCAATGGTTAGTCATTTTCCATAAATTCAATAAATAATCTTTTATATATTTACAAATTTAAAACTGACAATGTTTGAATGTGTACACTTCTGTGCCAAGACAAAATGATAATGCAGAATAGCTCCGATTGATTTTAATCTTTTAAACAGAAGCAAGTCGGTGAACATTTTTCATTGTTATAATCAATTTCCAGAAATTTTGAAAATGTTCATTTCTATAATCAATTTCCAGAAACTTTGAACACAAACCTCCCTCAAATACAAATAGTACACTGTTTCAATGATAGTACCGATTAACAGAGTGCTGGTTGTACAAAAACTTTTTCTGTACTGAAAGGGTAGTGTTTACAATAGCCCTAGCAGACAGTTTTAAAGAGAGGTGAAATAAGTGTGGACTGAAGACATGTTTAGAGCTAGTGAAGATCAAGAGAGATGAAACAAGAGCTGAAGAGCTTACAGACTGCTGCACAGCATCATATGTGGGGCCAAAACTCTGTGATTGCAAAGACAGATGGGTTTCAAAAAGACAATTGTGTATTCTGTTTTGAGGGGAGGATTAAACAAACCATGAATCACCTGTTAGTGTCAGAAGTAGTAAATCTAAAAAAAAAAACAAGGCATTGTAGCAAAGGCACTTTAACAAGAAATTTATAGGAGCGACCTGCCCTGTAGTGTTCAGTGATATGGACATGTGCAAGAGAGTGTCCAAAAGAATGACCAGTGTGAGGACATGTGGGACACTAACAACATGAGGGACCCTAACATGACTGACAATTTGATCAGCACTGGGAGGCAAAATGTGATAATTGTGGAAAAAGATGACACGTCTATATATGAACAAAACGTAATGCATGGATACAATGCAAGATACATATTATTGAAGAGCCACACTATTAGTTAAAATGGGCTTGTCTGATGGCAGAAACGGAAACCAAACCCATATAGCTGCACATGCTAAGGCAATAACCACTCCGTATTATGCAGAGAAGATTCAAAAACAATACATGGGGTCAAAGTATTGATTATGTCAAGCTAGGCGTGAAACTATGAAGCAAAATTGTCTTGTTCTTTACTTGTACTGAATGTGTATGTCACAAAACATAATAATGTAGTCAGGTATGTTCACTGAATTTTGTGTAAGAACAACAATTATCACACACTTGTTGTAGGGTGTTTTTTTTGCACTTTACCCCTCTACTTGTCTGGGGAATCTTCAATGAAAAGAATATACAGTCATCAATATTTATTGCATACAGTGGTCAAACTACATATGGTAACTTTAAATAATAAATACAAAAATGCAACTCTTACAATACGCCCCTAAGGGATCTGTATAATGCCACTAAGGGTGGAGAAGGACGTGAAGAACAAGTACTTCCCCTGATAAAGAAGGTCCACTCGTGGACGAAGCTTCTGGGGAACGTCCCATAACAGACACCTGAGAAGATTGACCCAAGGTTTCTGTGACAACAGAAGTGCTACTAGTAGAATTTTGCAACAAGACTGTTTGATCTTAACAGAATCTGCTGAATCAACAGAGTTGGAGGATATGCGTGTCCTATCATTCCGTCCCATGAGATTGATAGAGCGTCTACTGCGAACGCTCGATGATTTGGGCATGTTGACAAAAACGTCGGTAACTGACTGTTCAGGTGTGTCGCAAACAGATCTATCATGGGACAATCCCACTGGTAGCAAATCTGTCTGAATATTAGCTTGTTGAGAGTCCATTCCAATGGTAACAGGCAAACTTTCCGAGAGAGCGAGGCAGCTAGTACATTCAAACGACCCAGTATATGACGGACAGAAAGATGAACATGATGATTCATGATGTATAGGAGAATCCTCTCCGTTAATTCGCATAATGGAATCGAATGAGTGCCGCCTTGGTTCCTGATGTAAGCTACTACTGTAGAATTGGCTGACAAAATCTGAACATGGACATTCGCTATTATGCGAATCAAATGTTGAAGAGCTAGCCACAGTGACATCATCTCTTTGATGTTTATGTGTTTCTTTAGGAACCGAGGGTTCCAAAGACCCCGACACTTCAAAGTCTGCAGGACTTATGGTCGCGCCCCAACCTGTCTGACTCGCATCCGTCATAATCATGAAAAAAGATCTGGCAGTTGCAGCGGAACTCCTCGAGTTAACCACTGAATATCTGCACAAATTTGAACCTTTTGTTTTACTAGGTCCGTTAAAACAATACTGGTTTCGAGTGAATATATCTTCACACTCCAGTTCTGAGTAAAGAATATCTAGAGGGGACGCATGCGCAGACGGCCCATCGGAATAAGATCCAGAGCCGCTATGCACAGCCCCATCAGTCGCATGAATTCCCTCGCTGTTAATGCGTCTGAGTGTAGACAAAAGTGAGCATAACAACTGACTAATTTCGCTCTGAGTAACAGCAGACAAACCAGATTGTTGTGAGTCTCGAAGCTCATTCCCAAGTGAGTGAACTACTTGGACGCAGCTAGATCCGACTTTTTCTTGTTTACGATGAAACGGAGACATCGGAGTAATAGAAGCAGACTCTGAACATCTTTCTGAAGAATAGTTTTGTTGCCGTATCTCTGCAGAATGTCGTCCAAGTAAGCCGACGTTACCACAGATGAATGAGCTCGGAAGTACGACATTACTGAGTTCATTATTCGAGTGAATGTCAAGGGAGCCAGGTACAGACCAAAGCACGTCGATCTGAACTGATAAAGCTTCCCTTGTATGGCGAACCACATTTTCTTTCTGAATGCTGGATGTACCATGACATGAAAGCACACATCTTTTAGATCTATGCTTGCCGCATAGTCATTCACTCGAATGATCGCTCTTACAGACCGAATGGTCTCCATATTGAATTTTGGAGCCATGATAAGCCTGTTTATCCATCTCAAATCTATTACCAGTTGGAATGAGCCATCTGGCTTTGGTACGAGGAACAGCTGACTGTAAAAAACCTGAGAATCTTGATTCTCGATGACCTCTATTGCATCCTTGAATAAGAGAGCCTGTACCTCCGCTAGGAGAGACTCTGTTTTGAAAGGATCCGACAGAAGATTTATCTAACGTGGACATCTTGTTAGTGGGGGTTTCGCCCGGAATGATAGCCATAAGCCATTGAAGACTACATTTCTCACCCACTGATCTTCCGTGACTGCTATCCAGTTTCTTGTGAAGTTTGATAACCTTCCGCCAACTGGCCAGCAATAGAGGTCTTGAACATCACCTGTATGACCTGCAAGGCTTACGGGAGGAGAAACTACGTCCTCCCCGTGAAGAACCTCATCCCGTCGGCCTAGGGGCATCTGACCGATAGTCCCCATCAGACCTACACCCTTTCCCGGGTCGCTATATTGACGACCTCTGGAGTAATTGTAAGAGGGCTTCTTGTACACTTGTGAGGAGTTCCCTTTTGACGTTTTAGATTTGGAATGTCCTCCTTTACTCCTGTCTGCTGAAGTGGGTTGCTGAGACGCCAACTTCCAAAATCAGGGCACTTGACGCTTTCTTAGTAGCCTGTTCATAGAATAACGAAAGCTTGTCATCAAAAATAGTATGTCCGGAGTTATCCGGAGAGAGCTTTTCACCTTGTCATCTATAAGTGATGATGATGCAAGGCCAGCATCACGTCTAATTAACTCCAGATTTGCCACTGTAAGGGAAGAATTATACGTGGTATACATATTGCCCTGGAAAAAATTCTAAGAGAGGTACGGACGTCCTCAAATTCTTTCCTGTTGAAACATTGCGCCATAGCTCTAGTGAGGTGATCTGCATAGGACATTGCATCCAAATTCGCTCTACTTGATGAAATTGCCGTTTACATTACATCTGAGTGAATAGTGAATGATGCAGGTAATGATACATCTAGATCCCCGGCCTGCTCATCCAAATGCAGAGGAGCTCTCTGAACATCTTCTCAAACTTTTTTAAATGAACGTGGTCCAAGAAACGGTATATTTATGGAAGATGTAGATAAGAAACCGCTTTTTTCCCCTCACACTCGAGAAGTTGAATATGGCATTGTCTACATACCGAAGGCCTGCGACACCTGCCTAGACTGAACCGGAAAAGAAAGAACTTCTTCCTTTCTCCATAAAAAGTTTGCGTCTAGCGACGTCAGCGGTTTCTCTCTTGTTGTTGCAGCATTCTGATTCAGTGGAACAAATTCAGGGTAGTATTGATGGATGAAATCCATCGCAACCATGTGCTGTTCCTCTTCCTTATCCCTTTCACCATCCGAAAGAATCAGTTGTGAATCTCGGTCCATTACATCTGCGTGAACAGATGACTGGACCGACCCAGCACCATCCGACATCTCAGGTTCTGAGTCTGAGGGAGGCTGCTCCTGTACTTGCTGGGATGCTGCGATCAGCTGCGCAATCTGCGACAGCAAGTCCGTCATCGAGGCCTGAAGAGCAGCGGTCTTCTGTTTCTTAGCCGCTTGCTGGTCCTGGGACAGTGTGTTGGAGCTGGATCTCTTCTCCGAATGTCCCGATGATCAAGGCCTCGTCTCCTTAGCTGCAGGATGGTCCAACTTCACAGGCGAAGAGTGGTCCCTTCTTTGCACAGTAGGCTGGATATCCGAAGTTGGGTAGCTAGAATGCGGTTGTGTGTGCTTTTTAATCGAAGCGGAAGAAGCCGTGACTGTAGCTGAGGCCGGCTGCAATCTAGACGGAGCGTCCTGAATGGCAGGTGTGGACTATGCTCCTGCCTGCGGAAGTTCTCAATAACAACATCTGGTCCTAGATGTTGCTGGGATAGAGAGGGACCTCTCCTGCTCGCGGCCCATTCAGACCTCGCCAAGCTTCCCACAACACTTGCTGGCTTCTTCCCTGGTTCCGTCGTCGCGGGGTGAGCATGTTTAGATTTTAAGGTGCTCGCTCTACCCACTACAATTTATTCGACCGCAACGGACATACTTGGCATCATAGCTCCCACAGACTGAGTAACTGCTTCACCAGTCGAGCTAGCTGCTGGCAAAGGATTAAAACCACCGCCTAGTGGCTTTATCCCTTGCCTAATATTCAGGAGCACCTTAGCAGCTAGCTCTGTTTGCTCATCAGAGCGCGACGACGGTAGCACACTTTTGGGAAGTGTTACATAACCATCACCATGTTCTTGTTCCTCCGAAAAAGAAACTGAGAAACTTGAATGACTTTGCGGCTAGAGAACTGACATTGGCTTCTCACCACTAACAACATAACGTGACACCCGCATCCAACATTTTTCATCCCAATCAACACATGCAGGACAAGAATTCGTGTTCGTGGGAGTACATCAACTACAGGCAAGGCAACAAGCATGTAAATTAGAGAAAGATTTCCTCGCCTTGCATTTTGAGCAATAAGCTTTCATAATTAATCAAACAAAGTCGACTGGACTCCCATGAACTCCACGAAAAATATATTATAAAGATACATAATAATCAATAATCAAAATACAAATCGAAAAACTAATTTCAAAAAAATTAAAAAAAAAAAATGTTGACAAAAGCCTATGTTTCCAAAGGGAACATGAAGAGCCCAAGGGTATCCTGACAGAGCCTAAGTGTGGACAAAAATCAAAAAATTATTGCTACACTAACGGAATATTAAAACATGTATCTTACAACAATCCTACAGTATTAATAAGTACATACTACATATATTTAAGGACGTTGCCAAAGTAAACAACGTCAAGGAAAAAACCGAAAACAAGACCTCAGGCACAGAAAAAAAAGGCTCAAAGAAGAAAAAACGATACATCGACGAGAAGATGCATGACCCAAACGACCCAACACCCCTAGGGTGAGGACAGAACCATGGCGATGAAGAGAATAAACATTTTGTTAACACGTTAAACTCCCAAGAAATTTAATAAAAAATTTCAATCAAAATAAGCCAAAAAGCTTGGGAGTTTAACAGGGGGCTTCAAAGAAGGATAGGGAAGGAACTCTTAACAGACAGTGGATAAATCATTCGCAAGAATGATGTCAGGCACAGGTTCCGAAATTGGGAGACATGAAATAATTTTGATAAAAATTACAAAGTTACAGCCCTGAACATTCCTAACCACCGTTGTTCACTTCCATCATCCAATCATGTCCTTGGATCCACCAATTTTACCATTGATTTGTGGCTGGCATCCTCAATGAGTGTCAATGACACTGTAGCTTAACCTGTGTGTTGTGTTTGATGAAAAGGATAATGTTCAATGTTTATGAAAGGATTATGAAATAAGACAAGAATTGTGATAACTGGGAATATGTTCATTTCTCTTCCCTGTATGCCATGTTTTTGATAAAAATAATATGAGGTGTACACTGTACTAAAGAGCTGAGGGGTGGGTTAATATGACCTCACAGTTAATGTATGTCACCCCCCACAGTTAACGTATATCAACGAAAGTTACCAAGTTACAGTGAAATTATTCCAAAACGAGTCATCCTATCAAGTTACAATGAAATCCCTCCATATTAAATATGACCTGTAGACTGTGCAAAATGTTTTTGGGTTTCAGGCTTCAGTTACATTGAAATCCCTTCATAAATATGGCCTGTAGACTGTGCTAAAGGTTGTCAGGCTTCTGGCCCCTGTAGCCCGTCAGTTTCCCAATTGCGTCCAAAGGGGACGTTCTCATTTAGACATTACATGAAGTCAACCTACCAAGTTACAATGAAATCCCTTCATGAATATGACCTGTAGACTGTTCTCAAGGTTTTCGGGCTTCGGTCCCCTGAAGCCTTCACAGTTGACCAATCACGACCAAAAGGAGATGTCATCATCTAGCCATTATATGGAGTCAAACTAACAGGTTACAATGAAATCCTCCATAAATATGACCTATAGACTATGCAAAGGTTTTGGGCTCGGGCAGCCATAAAGGCTGTATGATCGCGAGCAAAAGGGGACGTTGTCATCTAGACATTATTTGGAGTCATTCTACCAAGGTACAATGAAATCCCTTCATAAATATGAACTGAAGACTGTGCTAAAGGTTTTCGGGCTT
This sequence comes from Pictodentalium vernedei, assembly GCA_031216915.1. Classification (NCBI taxonomy): domain Eukaryota; kingdom Metazoa; phylum Mollusca; class Scaphopoda; order Dentaliida; family Dentaliidae; genus Pictodentalium; species Pictodentalium vernedei. Next base: position 576,457,419 of record CM062296.1, read on the forward strand.
TGGGCTCGGGCAGCCATCATGGTTGAACGATCGCAACCAAAAGGGGACATTCTCATCTGGGCATCATCTGGAGTGATCCTACAAAATTACAATGAAATCCCTTCATAAATATGACCTGTAGACTGTGCTCAAGATTTTCGGGCTTCGGGCATCTGTAGCCATCACAGTTGACCAATCACGACCAACAGGGGATGTTATCATCTAGGCATTATATGGAGTCAACCTAACAAGTTACAATGAAATCCTTCCATAAATACGACCTATAGACTATGCTAAAGGTTTTTGGGCTCGGGCAGCCATCAAGGCTGAATGATCGCGACCAAAAGGGGACGTTCTCATCTAGACATTATTTGGAGTCATCCTACCAAGCTACAATGAAATCCCTTCATAATTATGACCTGTAGACTGTTCTAAAGGTTTTCGGGCTTCGGGCCCCTGTAGCCGTCACAGTTGCCCAATCATGCCCAAAAGGGGACATTCTCATCTAGACATTATATGAAGTCAAACCTACCAAGTTACAATGAAATCCCTTCATAAATATGACCTGTAGACTGTGCTAAAGGTATTCAGGCTTTGGGCAGCCATAATAGTTGAATGATCGCAACCAAAAGGGGACATTGTCATCTGGGCATCATCTGGAGTAATCCTACAAAGTTACAATGAAATCCCTTCATAAATATGACCTGTAGAACTGTTCTAAAGGTTTTCGGTCTTCGGGCCCCTGTAGCCGTCACAGTTGCCCAATCACGACCAAAAGGGGATGTCATCATCTAGGCATTATATGGAGTCAACCTACCAAGTTACAATGAAATCCCTTAATAAATATGACCTGTAGACTGTGCTAAAGGTTTTCGGGCTTCGGGCTTGGGCAGCCATCATGGCTGAATGATCGCAACCGAAGGGGACAATCTCATCTGGGCATCATCTGGAGTGATTCTACAAAGTTGAATCCTTCCATAAATATGACCTTTTGCCTATGCTAAACGTTTTTGGGCTCGGGCACCCATCAAGGCTGAATGATCGCAATCAAAATGGGATGTTCTCATCTAGTCATTATTTGGAGTCATCCTACCAAGTTACAGTGAAATCCTTTCATAAATATGACCTGTAGACTGTGCTAAAGGTTTTCGGGCTTCGGGCCCCTGTACCCGTCACAGTTGCCCAATCACGTCCAAAAGGGGACTTTCTCATCTAGACATTATATGAAGTCAACCCACCAAGTTACAATGAAATTCCTCAATAAATATGACCTGTAGACTGTGCTAAAGGTTTTCGGGTTTTGGGCTCGGGCAGTCGTAACGGTTGGCAGATCACGCCCAAATGGGGAAATTCTCATCTAGACATCATAAGGAGTCATCATACCAGTTACAATGAAATCCCTCCATATTAAACATGGCCTGCAGACTGTGCTAAAAGTTTTTGGGTTTCGAGCTTGGGCAGCCATCACAGTTGACAGATCATGCTCAAAAGGGGACTTTCTTATCTAGGCATTATACAGAGGTATCCTACCAAGTTACAATGAAATCCCTTCATAATATATACGACCTGTAGACTGTGCTAATGGTTTTCAGGTATTGGGCTCGGGCAGCCATACTGGTTGACCGATTGCGACCAAAAGGCGACGTTCTCATCTAGACATGACCCCAAACCTGCATATGATATTTCGTGAAGATCAGACAAGAACTGTGGGGTGTAGCCCGTGCTAAAGGAAAATGTGAACAGACTCACAGACTTCCACACGCGTGATGGCAATAGCTTATCTTGACTTTGTCAAGTTAAGCTAAAAATGAGATTTAAAAGCACAGATGTCAGTTCATTGTTGCTGACTTTAGGGCCAAACAAAGAATGATGGTTTGCACCAATTTCAGTTCCTTCCTGGATACTGCACATGCGCAGATCTGAAAAGTATGGAGGACCAGATAGGACGTCAATTTTTCGGTTTTGCATGCAAATTTTGGGGATTGGGGGCAAAATTTGTGTTTGGTCCTGGATTAATTTTTGAGTTAGCACCAGCAAGTCTGGGCCATTGGTTGTTGTATAAAAAAATATATTGCTGTATCGGATGACTAGCCATGGAGGATGGGCCACTGTTGGTGGATGTAGCAGTATATGTCCATATTTTCTGGGTTGTAACTCATAACAAATGGTATTCAGTCAGTTCTGTTACTCTTTGCTGGTCCTGTTATCAGCGTCAGACGATCTAACTTTGAGACTTTAACGAATGCGTCTAGCAGTGTTTTGTCTTGATCTCGTTTTTTGAAGTGGGATATCATCACATGCACATGGTTAATAGAATCTCCTGCCGAGCTGCAGATGCATCTCATTCTTAGGAGTTGGCTGTATAGGATGCCTTGTATTTGTTTGAGGGCATGAGAAGAGTCTGGCCGTAAGTATGCATGAGTATCTGTAGGTTTTGTGTATAGATCCGTTTGTGCCCAATTTGGAAATCTTGACATGTAAAAAGTTAATTGAGGTTGTTAAGTATTCTGCAGTAATTTGGTTGTTGGGTGTGCTGTGTTAGAATGATCGATAAAATCTCACGGGGATTGTTCTCCATCTGTCCATATAATAAATATATCGTTTATGAACCAAAGGTAGAGTTCAGGTTTAAGTTCAGATTTCGGCTTTTAGCCGGTTCTCTAATTCCCCCAATTATGTTCGCAAAACTGGGTGCGACTTTGGTACCCATTGCAGTGCTTCTGATTTGTATGTATTCATTACCATCAAATTGGAAGTTATTATAGTGCGGTACTAATTTGATTAGTCCTAAAAAACCCTTGGGTGATACATCCCATTTTGGGTGAGGCGTGCAATACATCAAGCTACAGCTAATAGTCCTTCTTGGTTGGGTAGATTTGTATACAGTAAAATTTCATACTTTCTGGTAAGTCTGGCAAGTGTTCGAGTTTAAGGAGTAAGTCATTGGTATCCTGTAAAAAGCTGGGGTAAGTGTGGACAAATGGTTTAACATGTTCGTCCACAAAGCTACTAATTAATTCCGTTGGGCTCCTGTTTCCACTGAAATTGGCCTACTTGGAACTTCACCTTTGGTTTGACTTTTGTGTATTTTGGGTAAAAGGTGGAGTTGGGGGTACAAGGGTGTGTGTTATTGAGGCCGTTTTAGATGCTCTGTGTGATTTCATTCTTAATGAGAAGTTTATCAAGAGTTTTTATAATGATATCATTGTGATTTTGGGTAACATTGGTGGTGGTCTTAGTATAGAACAGAGGTTTATCTAATTGGCGATAAGCTTCATAAGGCAGTGTTAGAATGTGGTACTCAATAAGGGGTTCCCGATGATATATAAGTAATAATGTTTTTTACATTTGTTCAACTTCTCCTGATGATGCTCTGTATCACATATTAATTTCCTGTTGAAGGCATTCCAAAAAAAAAAACGTCTGAATGTTGATTTTACTTTAAGCAAATGTCAAGCTCATGGGAAGTCATTATGATGACACTTCTGGCAACCAGAGGCATATTGGGTAAGAGTTTTATTTGTGTACCTTGAGAGACAACCAGGCAATAGCAAGTAAATGTTGGACTTTTCAACTGAACTATGACTTTATAAAGTTGTCCTTTTGTCCCTCATTTAAAAAAAGTCATGTTTGAAAAAACATCTAATAAAATTAACAACATAATCTTACCTTTCAGTACGGCTAAAACGTGTATGTTATACAATTTCCCAAGTTCACAGCTGCTAACAACAACTTTACACCGGTTACTATCTGGTTCTGGAACAAGCTAAAAGAAGTAATAGTACAGAAATTTATTGATTTACCAAAAAACCAAGTTCGAAGTTTGACTTCAGTGTTATATATAAATATATATACGTATATAAACACACAAGAAATGGGAGAAATCTGCAGAGAAAATATAGAAAAATGAAAATAGTTCAAATGACAAGAGTAACATAATTATTATTATTATTACATAATAAATATATTTTGATCTGAAATGCTGCATTTTTCAATGTTTCTACATATCATCAGAGATCAAATCAAAAATTTGTCGGTGTTAATGGATAACACAGTTTGTTGTATTAAGAAAATAACTTAATCATTATTGTATCACCCAAGGTGATAAGTAACCTAAATGCAATATTTCACACTTGTATAACAGGTTTCTTGAATGTTATTAATACCTGAATATTGTGGTTGTCTTACATAATTACTTCCCCCTCTCTCTCTCATATACATACATCTGTAAACATACCCCAGCACTAGCTTACCCCTCCACACCACCCCCAGACACAGACACATGCTTACATCCCCCCCCCCCCCCCCACCACACACATTAACACATACGCTGCATATAAGATACATTTAAGTGGATGTAAAGGCAACTATTCAGTAAGGGAACTATTTTCTGCAGTTGAGATTGGGGGCAAATTTTTCTATGAAGTAGCCTTCTTTATTCAATCTTTGTAGTGTGCTTTTGGGACCTTGAATTTTATAAAATGGAAAGAAGCAGAGTTGTGAGTGGCCACATGATTTTAAATGTCCAGAAACATAAAGCGGTTCTTGTTCTGCATGAGTCATATGAGTTCTGTGAAGATTCATCCTGCTTCTTAAATTTGTGCTTTGACCTATATAATCTTCTCTGCATCCGTTGCATTGTATGACGTAAATTAGATTTTGCATGTTATATGTCATGTCCGCGTGTGGTGTGAATTTGAAATTTGTTGTTTTGAAAGTGTGGGAATCTACTTCAATGATGCTGTCGCAAAGGTCTCAAGTAGATCCGTTACATTTTTTACTTTGCATTTGTTTTTGGTATCAAATTTTGCCTTTGTTAGTATTTTTTTTAAGGTTCGGTGGTTGACGTTTACTGTTTATTATTTTTGTTTGAACAAGTATTTCATTCAATTCTTTTCCTTTCTCAAAAAATCAAAGTTTTGGCTTACCACTTGAAACATGTTTCTATTGTATGCATTGTGTGTATTCACAAATGTTAAAACATCTGATTCCTCTTTTGTTTTCGGTGATCTTAATGTGCTAATATCGATTTCCTTGGCTCATTTTATTCCATTTAGGATTAATTGTTTTGGGTAACCACGTTTTAGAAGAGACTTGTCATTTCATATAAGCAACTTTTCCTCAGATGAGGATCAATTATTATTGTACAAATTTCTCAAGCTAAGTTGAATGGAATGTTTACTTTCGTCTGCCAAGGATGACAAAATTTGAAATGCAGGTATTGTTCGGTGTCAGTAGGTTTTGAATATATGTCCATTTTCAATTTACTATGTTTGGAGATTCCGACTTAGATTATTTTTCATTTACCCTCTCAAATTAATTTGCGCAACAAAAGTGTATAATAGAGAGTGACTTTAAAGTGAAGTTAAAATTCCACATGAACAGGTGTCCAATCACAGACATTTTGCCTTACAAGCAGATTGTCGTGGAGAGTAGGGGGGGGGGGGGGGCAGGATTGCAAATGTTGGGAATTTATGGAAATGATTCTGTGCAATTTTCAAGGTTATCATCCGAAAATAATTTTCATTCAGTGCCTGTGAAATAATTTTGAATGGAAAGAATACTGAAAACTGGCAATCTGGTCGATTCAAGGGCTTTAGTTGTTCACTGGAACAGGCATGATACCGGTAGTCCAGTATTGCCCCCAAATCATTCTGATGACTTGGCAGGTGTGAAGTTCTGTTAAACAAGTCATTCATCACATGTCAACTTCGGGACACTGTACAGTCAGCTTACATTGAGTAATGAGATATGCTATTGAGGAGGTTCATGTTCTTGGCACCAACACAAAAAGTTAACAACATGAAAGTAAGTTCTTTGGTATGAGACTAAGGGTGAAAGATTGACTGACAGAATAACAGGAAATGAAGTGTGTAAATAAAAAAGTCATGTGAGATAACCAGGTGAGCATTGTCAAGATTCATTTGCTTACTATTTCCGTTATTTTGCCCAGTGTTGTCTGAAAAAAAGTGTGCTCCACAGCCCATGACATATGTAACACATGACATAATGCCCAAAATCAGTTTATCAAGTCCTGTTTGATCTGGTACAATCAACACCAAAGTCCAGAATTGTTGTCCAAAGAACACTATTGAAGAAACAGGGGATGGGTTGCTACTATCCCCTCCCCCAACCCCAAACAATAAGAAAATGAAAGTGTCAATGACACTGTAGCTTAACTTGACTGTGTGTAGTGTTTGATGGAAAGGATAATGTTCCAATGTTTATGAAAGGATTATGAAATATTACAAGAATTGTGTAAATTGAGAATATGTTAATTTCTGTTCCCTGTACGCTATGTTTTCAATAAGAATAATTTGAGTGTAGACTGTACTAAAGAATTAAGACCTGGGTTGATGTGGCCCTGACAGTTAACGTATGTCAACCAAAGTTACCAAGTTACAGTAAAATCATTCCAAAACGAGTCATCCTACCATGTTACAATGAAATCCCTTCATAAATATAACTCGTAGACTTTGCTAAAGGAATCTAGTTCACGTGAAGGTTCAACGGTCACGGTTGACCAATCATGACCAAAATAGGAGTGTCTCATCTAGATAACATACCAAGTTACAATGAAATCCCTTCATAAATATGATGACCTGTAGACTGCGCTAAAGGTTTTCAGGCTCTCTCAGCCATCACGGTTGATCTATTGTGACAAAAAGGGAACGTTCTCATCTAGACATTATATAGAGTCATCCTACCAAGTTACAATGAAATCCCTTCATAAATACGGCATGTAGACTGAGCTAAAAGTTTTTGGGTTTCGGGCTCTCGCAGTCATCATGGTTGTCCGATCATGACAAAAAGGGGATGTTATCATCTGGACATGACCTCGAACTTGCATATAAAATTTTGTGATGATCAGATAAGAACTACAGGGTGTAGCCTGTGCCAAAAAAAATGTGAACAGACTAACAGACTTCTGCTCGTCTTGACATTGTTAAGTTAAGCTAAAAATTTGAGGTTTTTGTTGGTAAGATTGGTAAGATTTTGCACAAAAAGGGAAAGGTTAATTTTATGGTCAAAACAGAAGTTTTCAAACTGAATTTTCGATAATTTACTGCTTAGATGCCAGAACGGTAGAAATACAGTTGCCGTATCTGGAAGCAGCTGGAAAATATTTTTGGTTTTGATCGTCAAAGAATTTCGTATTTGTCATGGAAGGTACATGCAATGAATAAGGTTATTCAGTTAATAGAAAGCCAATTATGTAAGTTTAAATGAAAAATTACAAACCTTTGGTCCACACTGTTCATCATTCAAGAAAACATGATAGCCATCCACTGGACAAGATGGTGAGTCTACTGACATCCATACGACAGTGAGAACATCATCGTCTCCTCTCTCCACCGATATCAAAGGGCCCCCTTGTGGAACTTTCGTAGGTGTTGTCAATTTCTACATTTCAAACAAAAGTCAAAGCACAAATTAAAAAATCAGAACACTTATTGTAATGTATAATGTTCTCTAACTGTATTTGTCATGAACAAAAAGACATGTTGTTGGAGGTAAATAAGTTTCTATCCAACTAAAATGCAAATTCTGCAGTACTGCTTTTGGCAATGACACTGCAGCTCAATTTGTCCAAGAAGGGGCTGAACTAAAAAGAACAAGAGGGATGTTACATCCCAACGCTCACCTACATTCGCGCTTGATAATGTCGTTCCAATGTAACATGCCTAATATTTAGTTAATATAAATCATTAACTGGGCATCAAATGATTAATGTGGTTTATGTGATGGCTTTGGAAAGTCTATATTTCTGCATTATTATATATCAATTCAACATAGAATCATTGGATATAAAAGCATTTATTTCTTTTAGAAATGTTTATAATTAAGAATATGAATCGTGAGGCCAGATATCAAATCATAATAAGAATTAGGAAAGGCTTTCATAAATCACTGAAATTGTAAATGAAGAACATTCATTGGTTAAAGAGGAGTTGCAAAAAAACATTCGTTCAAGAAAGTGACTATAAGTCCCAACAAAAATACATCACATCAACAACTAAAATAAGCCTTAATGTTACTAGTAACAAGTATGAGAAAGTATTAAATAAAAAAAAAAAAGTTAAAAAAAATTTTTTTTAAAGAAAGTGAATATAAGTCCCAAAAATCCCCCTCAAATTCCTCAAATATGCATGTAATAAGGGCGCCACGTTACTGCAATGTAGTTCAGTAACCCATGCGTACAATATCAATTGCCTGGAAAGACACATAGAAACAGAACTCACCTTAACACCTCACCTTAACACAAACTTTTAGAACTTAAAATGGAGTAGGTCAAAGAAAAACGTGAACATTGTGACTGAAAAAAAGAAAAGAAATCAGTTAAATTTCTGCATACAGTAGGGTTAATACCTACAGTTGTTATTGAAATATGAAAATCAACAGTAATGAGAAGTTAAAGCACCACAATCTGCACAAAAGCTGACTTTAACACAAATTCTTACAACACCTAAATGCTAATTCTTACAAGTTTTGGCAGAAAATCAGCCTCAAATTCCTCAAATATGCATGTAATGAGGGTTAAATATTACTGCAATGGAGTTCATTAACCCAAGTGTAGAATATTAATCGCTTGGAAAGACACATAGAAACACAACTCACCTAAACACAAAGTTTACAAAGTTTTACAACTTAAAATTTACTAAGTCCAAGAAAAACATGAAAATTTTGAGTGAAAAAAAAGAAAATTTTCGTTAAATTTCTGCATACAGTAGGGTTAATACCTACAGTTGTTATTGAAATATGAAAATCAACAGTAATGAGAAGTTAAAGCAGCACAATCTGCAAAAAAGCTGACTTTAACACAAATTCTTACAACACCTAAACGCAAATTCTTACAACAAATTTTGGCAGAAAATTTTAGGTGAATTTGGAAAAACATCGTAGTATCAGGGTTAAATACTGTTCTGATAGTCCCCTACAACCTACATATGCAATATCAAAGGCCTGAGCCCACTGATGTTTGAGAAATTAACCTTAACATTAAATCTTACAATATTGGACACGTCAGACGCCGACGCCCGAGGTTATGACAATAGTTCACCACATCTTACAGATGTAGTTAAGCTAAAAATCCAGTAATGCCATGTCATTCACTTAAGTTTCTACAGAGCAGGGGTCCAGAAAGTTTTAATAGTTGTTTCTAATACATGATTAGGACAATGAAAGGGAAATTATACTCACCAATTTATTTGATTTCTGAGGTGTCTGGCTTTTGTCTTTAGGATACACTTCTGCTTGGATTTCATATGTTCTACCGCCAGATAATCCACTGACTCTCAAACTGGTATTTGAAGGTGGAAATGGATCGATATAGCTAACGCCATTCAAATACATCTTTTAAAAAACAAAAGAAAGATTTTGTAAGTTCAAAAAATATGCTTGTAATACAATGAGTTTTGGCTACTGATCTCAAAACAACTTGATTGCTGAAACATTGCCCTCTAACCTCTCCCCTCTAAGACGGAATCAATCCAATCAATGTGTTATCTCCTCCCAATTGATAAAGTTTGATGACGTGAAAGCTGTTACAGTGTGGCTGTAGTCAAAACAAAATAGCTTTCACTTCACAAACAACATGCTGCTTACCCTGCATGAAAACTAATAACACTGTATCTTTCCAATTTCGGTACTTGTTTTTTGTCAATAAAAACTAAATTATCCAAACAAGAGAACACGAAAACAGAGATTTGTAAGAATTTGTTTAATGTTTCCTACATTATCCAGTGAAAAAAGCTGTGTGTCACATAACACACATAAACATGACCTGAATTGCTTGTTTTGAACAAGTTTGTGAATCACCTTTAAAAAGATGTTTATATTGAATATGGAAACAATTGGAGCAGTGCTTTGGAAGAAGAAAATTTTCAAGCTTTCACTCTGAGCAATAGAATCTTGGGAGTGCCACAACACCCCTAAGTATCTCCCCAATGGCTTTATTTTTACAAACTTGTCATTCATTCTTACAAAGATATAAATATCATATACAAGCATTTGGATCATCTGTAAAGAGGAAGATGTTTGGAGAATTTGCAACCACCATTTTTCACAGACAAGGCACGATGAGTGATTACAATAGCTCACCCTGATTTTCCAGGTGAGCTAACAACATATTTAAAAATCAAGGGAACTCCTTTCAACATTAAGGGCTGTAGAATGCAGGTCTGGGGTAGTTGCTGTGCATAATGTGATGGAGAATTTTCTGATGGGCTGATGGGCTGTTTCTTAACAACTGAATTTTGCTGGAATGTGGAGCATCCAGTTTGAGCTGGTGTTTTTTTTTGCTGCAGTGATCAGTGTGAGGCATTATTCTGGCACAATGATTCATTGTGTGGGAGTTGTCTATCTTGATTGTATGCTTCAGTTGTACACTGGTGTTCATGGATGTGACGCTAAGACAGGAAGATTGTGAAAGACAATACTTTGTTGCACCACTCATGTCTTTTTCTATATTCATGAGTGAAGCAGTCTCACCATTTATAGTGAGCAAATCATCACAGTACCTGGTAACTCTGCTGTCAAGAGATCTATCTCAGCTATTCATACAGGGATGGAAGGAAGACAGCCAGTCAGGATAAGCCATTTCCATGAAGTACATATCCAATTTTTATATTTGTATTAACTGTTTGTAATCTATACTGGCAAAAAAAAGAAACGTAAGTTTATTTATGTGGTAAATATTTCAAATGTATTATGGCTGATTATTTCATTGTTTGGATTTTGATGTTATTTCTTCATTACTGATTAAATTTTGATGAGGTTTGTTGTCTTAACACAGAGAGTCTTTGCATGGATAACATTGAAACTTGGGTTCCCTATGCCATTTCCTGATCAAAATCAATAGCAGGTGTGCCCACCCCGTGCTTCAGTCGCTGCTCTAACTCTCCTTACCATTAACCCCCATCAAACTGTTTATGGTCCTTTGTGGGATGTTATTCCACTCCTGAAGAAGGACCTGCGTGAGCTGAGTGACATTGTTTGGGACACTGACACACTTCCTGACCCTCCGGTCCAGCTTGTCCCACAAATGCCCTATCAGGAACAAATCTGGGCTGTAGGGTGGCCAATCGAGAACCGGGACATTGTTTTCATTGAGAAAGTCACGACAAATCCTAGCAATGTGCGGCCTCGCCCTATCCTGCTGCAACATAAGGTTACATGCATGGATAAGAGGAAGGATGTGAGGCATGAGGACCTAATCCCAGTAAGTTTGCCCTGGATTACCACGAGAGGGGTTTCCGAACATGGGGAATCCCCCCCAAACCATAACAGACCCTCCCCCAAATCTGTTGTTTTCCTTAACACACATGGAAGGATATTGCTCACTTCGACATCAACAACATCATTGTCATCCATCTGACCTGTAAAGCGTGAATAAGACACGTCTCCAGTGGACCAAGTGAAACCGATTTGGTGCATGTGCCCACAGCCATTGCAGTCAACGATGATGTTGCCTGGGTTTAAGTTGCAGACCAGCATAGTGATCTTGTGGCCTTAAATTGAACTCCTGCAACTGATTCCTAAATGTTCTTGGGTGCACTCGGCAACCATGAGTGCCTACAACCTGACTCGCCATCTCCGTTGCTGTCTGAAATCGGTTATAGATTATGGAGGTATGAGAGACATATGCCTCTATCTTGATGTGGCGATGTAATACACTGACGTCCGCTCCTGGGATGGTCAGCTAATCTTCCTGTGGCTCTGAGATGCCCAACTAAATGAGCTATCTTTGACTCATGGACCCCAAATTGCTGGGTGATGAGACGTTGTGATTGGACCTGCATTATTAGAGCAATAGCCCTATCTCTATCAACTTCGGACATTCACAGCATTTTGCTTTTCAATCAAGTTGAAATTAAATGTTGTGCAATCGATGTGTACTGTTCAAAACTTCAATTTTGTATGGTTTTCAAACCCATAGCACATTGGAGTGCCCTGATGCATGCTTTGTCGAAAAATCTGTTGAAAGCATGCAGCGTCGCACATGGTCATGGACGACTGAATTTTAACCAAAATTTTAATAACCTTTAGACAGTATACCGAGGTAACTATGGGTCAAATTTTACTATATCTGGACTACAGATAAAAAAATTATATTACCAAAACTGAACTTGCATTTCTTTGTTCCGTCAGAATATATACTGCAAATAAAATGTATTTTGTCTTATCCCTTGATGCTACTTTATCCATTGATTCATGAGATGTTAAAAAGTCCAGAAGATTTTTGCCCACCGTGGGGATGGAAGAAATCCACTTCGAATAAAACTGAATGTACCACCCCAGTGAACAAACATATGAAATTTGATTGAAATAGGGTCAACAGTTTGAGAGATGACTCGAAAACCACAATTAACTAAAAACCTAACAAACCAACCACAAATACCTGCACAATTTATAAACTGAGCAGCAGAAAAAAACAAATTTTTATGACAAAATAATGCTATCTGGTTGCATGTTTTAACATTCCCCAAAACAGATTTAATCATTAATGAGTACAGTACATTCAACTGAAAACAGTTGATTTTCTTAGCAGTATCAAGATTCTGTCCAGTGGATCTGATAAAGATATTTGAGGAAGAATCTTCATATTGAACTGAGTTTAAATTTGCAGTCCAAAGTGAGCCAAAATATAAACCAATGGACTTGCTTTAAACATACTTGAATCTGCCCCCTCAAAAATGGTTATACCAAATATGAAAAGTTTCTGCCAGGTAGATCTAAAGCAGAAGATTTGTTAAAGTATTTTGTTAATATTGCACTTAGTATAATTTTGGATTCCTATAAGAAGCCCAAATATGATCCCAAGGACTTCATTTGAATAAATTTAAATCTGGCCCTGGAAGGTGTATACCAACTCTCACATGATTCTGACTAGTGAATTGAAGATTTTAAGCCCCTAGTTAAAATTTCGGCTACCAAAGGGAGCCCAAAAATGAACACATGGACTTGATTTGAACAAACATGCATCACATTCCTAATACTGAACTAAATTAAAATTTAAGCACCCATACGGAGCTCAAATACGAACCAAGGAACTTTGTTTGAATAAATTTGAATTTTACCCTCCTAGGAGTGTTGAATACCAAAATATGAAAAGTTTCTGCCTGGTGGATCTGAAGAAGATTTGCAAACAATATTTCTCATATTACACCAAGGAATCAAATTATGAACCCACAAACTTGATTTGAACAAATTAGAATTTGGCCCCTATAAGGATGATGTATATCAAATATCAAAAAATTATTTATGAGTGGTGTATCTGAAGATTTTCAAATGATATTCCTCATATTGCACTAAGATGAAATTTAGGTTCCCATTAGGAACCCAAATTTGAATGCACAAACTTTATTTGAACAAACTTGAGCACCCTAAGCACGCAAAATATGAAAATATTCTGAGTGGTGGATCTAAAGGAGATTTTTAAAGAATTTTCACCCAGTTCAAATTTGGGCTCACATACAAAATCCAAATACAAACCTACAGATCAGATTTGAACAAACATAAATGTGCCACATCCTCCCTCCCCCTCATAAGGATGATGTATACCACATATGAAAAGATTCTCATCCATAGATCTGAAAAAGAATGTTCTTCATATTGCATTAAGTTCAAATTCAGGTTCCCATAAGGAGCCAAAATTTGATCCAGAGGACTTAATTTGAACAAACTTGAATTTGACCCCAACAGGATCCTGTATATCATAAATGAAAAGATTCTGACTGGTGAATCTGAAGAAACAAAGTTAAAAGAAAAGTTGAAATTTGGGCTACCCATATAAGAACCATGGGACTTGATATGCACAAACTTGAGTCAAGCACAAATATTGCCAGCAAACATTGTCTGAACAAACTTGAATCATGAACACAAAAGGAAGCTGCATACCAAATTTCAAAGTATTGTGACTGGTGAGATGATTTTGAAGAATTTCTGGTACTGCCCCCAGCCCATTGGGCTTAGCAATTTCTATTGAATAAACCTGAAACGTTATCCACCGTAGATAATTTATGCCAAGTTTCGTTAGTCCAATGGTTTCAGAGGAGAAAACTGATATGCAAAGAAAATAGATGATTGAGGCTGGGCATTGGAAGCCAGATGACAAAAAATGGATACCAAGTGATTGCAATAGCTCACTCTGACATTCAGTCAGGAGAACTAATAAAAAAAAGGGTCTCATTGTATTATTCTTCATGGATGAACTTGTCGGATCATTTAGTAAATAAATGCCCAGTTTTTTTTTTTTGTATCATATTTAATTTAGTTTTCATACTTAAAAAATAATGACCAAGGCATGCACTAACAGCTGGCAAATTTGCTTATGATTACATAACACAACAATAAATTAGAAATGAAAGTGTATATACCTGATAACCTTTGATCATTTTTCTGGCCTCCTCTGGTGGGGGGTCCCAGAATATTTCTATAACACCTGGTTCAGTATAGCAAGCTTTGATAGTTGGTACACAATCCCACCATTTCCATACTCCCTGAAAATAATTGTTAATTTTTAAATTTTTATTGCAAAAAAAGAACAAAAAATGAAATTAAGTGAACAAATTATCATATTTTAAAAGCGTACATCATTGATCTAAAATTAGCTTTGTGTTAAAAAAGCAGACTTCCAACACTTCTATAAAAAAAAACAAAACAAGCTACACATAGAAATTTCTTGTTGCATGCACAGCTCATTGAAGACTCATATTACAGGAGATATTAGATGATAATTTTTGGCTTCCAATTGAGTGACTTTGTTCTGAATAATTCAACAACTTCCCTTTCGAGGTCTTTCAATGTGAATATTATTACTTGATAGTACTTAACAGAAACATCCACATAACTCACTCTACTCAGACATTTTTAAGGTAAACAAAGTAACTATGGATACAAGAAACAGAAGACTAATTAGAAACCACATACTAATTGAATGGAAGCTGTGTTGTGTCATAAACTCTTAAAGCAATAATTAGATTATTACATATGTATTTCATCTGAAATATCTACACCCAGTTGAGTTAAGCAAGTAAGGCCCATGGTCAGATGTCTGCCAGGAATCAAGAGTTGAAGTTCAAGAAGTTGAAGTTCAAGAAGTTGAAGTGCCCAGAATTAAAAAAAAAATGATAAATTTAAAGTAATTTGTATATTTTTAATACTTACCTTTGGCCCAGGTTGAGCTGGTGCAAGCTCAATATTATTAAGGGCCAAACACAAATTTTGAACCCCCCAATCCTCCAAATTTGCAAACAATACCGAAAGTTAAAAAATTTATAGTAATTTATATATTTTTTATACTTACCAATGACCCAGACATAGCTGGTGCTAACTCTTAAAAATATAGGGCCAAACACAAATTTTGCCCCCCAATCCCCAAAATTTGCATCTAAAACCAAAGAAAACATGTCCTGAATGGCCCTCCATACTTCACCTCTACTGCGCATGCGCAGTGTCAAGGCCGTCCCGAAATTGGCGCCATTAATCATTCTTATAACCAGTGCCTGGTAAGTGCTATGTACTCAGCGGGGAGGTATGAGTTCCCAACTCCTGGGAGGGCCATCCCCGTCTGGGTCATTGGTAAGTATAAAAAATATATAAATTACTATAAATTTTTTAACATTTTTATACTGTACCAATGACCCAGACATAGCTGAATAGTAAAAAGGCTGGAGGGCCTAGGACATAGAGCAAGTTCAAATAAGCTCAATTATATAAAATAGAGTCATTCCCTCGAGGGGGAAAAGGATTATTAGGCCTTACATGTATCTTTCTTATTTATGATAAATAAGAAAGACACAACACCTTCCAAAATTGAGCATCATAACATCCATGTACTCTATTAATATCCAGTATAATCCTTATACTAATAATTTTTAAAGTAAGCCAATAAATAAAGTTAGTCTAGAGAATAGAGACTCTTTATACTCCTTAAAATTGTCTGAGGATTGTATAATAACGCCCGTTTGACACGTGATATATTCAAAAGCTATACTTTAAAAACTATGACCTGAATGAATTTTTAAAACATAAACTTATCACTTAAAAGCCATCCCAGTAACAGCTCAGAATTACTAACTCCGGAGGAGGTATCCCCTTGTTTTCATAATAAAACAGGTGACCCAAGGGAACACCCTCCCCCCCCCCCCCCTTCTCCTTGCCCTGGGTCAAATAGCCCAGAGCGAAGAGGGCAGCAGGACGGAGTCACTGCCGGAACAGAAAGCCTACCTAGCTATAGTAGCAACTGCTAAGTGAATGACATTCTGAGCAGTAGATAATAGACCTAACAATGGAGGCCTCCAGAAATGGACTCAATATTTCTGAGATAAAAATTCATGAATGTTGATGGCTGAGCCCAATGAGCAGCCTTCATAAAATCTATAATAGCGACACTATTAATGTAAGCCCAAGATGTAAAAAGAGCTCTTACTTCATGAGCCAAAATCTCAAGCACAAACTGCTGAGTCAATGATATACCATAAGCAGTACCGATAGTTAATTGAATCCATTAACAATAGAATGGAGCGTAATGTCCTTCTATTAGGCATCAAAGACAGAAGAAGCTTACGTCCGTACTAATAACTGATATCTGTTTATAAATACGTAAACTCTAACCGGACAGAGTAAAGGCCTATGCCCGTACGAAGACGGAAGGACCTTAATAAAAATAGGTTCCGGATATTATTAGGAGCCTGACTCTTAACCAAAAATCCAACCTAAGTAGTAAAGGAAGTAGTGTTTCCGACACTACGAAAGTGAGAATCGTCCACCGATAGTGCATGAAGCTCACTGACTCCTCAGTAAAAGAGAAGACTAACAGAATTACTGTCTTAAAAGGTCAGAATTTGAAAACTACTGTATCCAGAGGCTCAAATGATTACTAGCTAAATAAGAACCGAAGCTAAATTCCGTATAGGAATTTAATCTAAGGATTCTAGGTCTATTTATCGAAAAGTTTCTAACTGACTTAGATCATGAGACATAAGACTCAATTGTAAACTATCATAGAGTGCATAGGTATGAGATAACATAGACCTATAACCTTAATAGTAACAGGCTGCAGTTGATCTTGTCAAACAAGTAGACTAGAAAGTTGCAATGTCATGTCTAGTAAGGAGGGATCAAAAATATCAACATAATGATCCCTACACCAACGACGGAAGAGCCTCCACTTTAGCCGCATAGTATAGCGAAGAAGAGGTTCTCCTACAGTAAGAAAACGCGTCCATAGCTCGTCCTGTACAATGCTTGCCATGCAAGAAGGACCACACAACGGAATACGTGAAGGTTGAGACCTTGCGGGTTGTGATGAAGTTGACACGATTCCCCAGCGAAAGAAGATCCTCTCGTGGAGGAAGTTTTCGCAGTAAGTCCCACAGTAGACACCTGAGTAAATTTACCCACAGTCTCTGTGAAGACAGAGATGCTATCAATAGAATTGTATTGTGGATGTTTATCTGAGCAATACTTGCTGAATCAACAGCGCTGGAGGATACGCATATCCTATCATTCCGTGCTATTAGATCAATAGAGTGTTAACAACATAAGCTCAGGGATCCGGACATGCAAACACATACGTCTGCAATTGAATAGTGAGTTGTGTCGCCAATAAATTATCATTGGGCGCTCCCATTGATAGCAAATCTGATTGAATACTTGTTTGTTGAGAGTCCATTCTGACGGCAACAAGCAACCCTTACGTGAAAGGGAGACTTCTAATACAATCAGACGACCCGGAATATGACGGACCGAAGCAGAACTTGGTGTACTATAACAAACAGAAGGATTCTTTCCGTTAAAATGAATAACGGAATCGAATGAGTGCCTCCCTGGTTCCGGAGATACGCAGCTACTGTCGTATTATCGGACAGGATTTGGACATGCGTTTCTGAATAATGTTCATCCAATGACATAGTGCAAGCCTAAATAACATCATTCCCTGGAAGTTAAGTGCTTGCCTAGAAACTGCGGAACCCAAAGACCCAGGCACTTCGAATCTGTTGGGATCAATATTGTACCCCAACCTGTTTGACTGGCATCCGTCATAAACATAAAACTCGGATCCGGCAACTGCAGTGGCACTCTCCGAGTCAACCACCGAATGTTTGCCCCAGTCTGAATCTCTTGCTACACTTGATAGACAAGAGAACGTGTATATCGAGCAATTCATAGATTGCTGAAAAGTTGCCGTCGAAGAGAAGCTTCTCCGAGACCGAAGGGACTCTGAGAGAGTTCTTCACCTTACTATCCACGCGCGTGGATGTAGCTAGGGCTGCGTCACGTCTAACCAACTCCAGGTTGCCACTGAAGGGCGGAGTTATACGTGGAAAAACTACTGCCCTTGAAAGAAATCACATTGAGGATCATATCCTGGAATTCTTTCTCTTGAAGACGTAATGATAACGCCTTGGTCTACGTATGATAAAGCGTCTAAGTTAAGTCTATTAGACATCATTGTCGTTTCCAACATCGTGGTTGGAATTGACTATTAGACATCATTGTCGTTTCCAACATCGTGGTTGGAATTGACATAGACGGCGAAAAAGATAATTCCCAGTCTTCAGCCCCGCCGTCTAGACGCATATGAACTCTCGGTATGCCCTGTTCTGCCAATATAAATTATTTCCTAGAATTGATAAAAGGCAGAATAGAGCAATGCGGACAAGAAACTAGACTATCATGCTTGGTAGCCAGCTTATATATAGCGTCGTTAAATAATTTGAATGTTCTAATGACATTATTGGACTGTGTCGGTAAGTCAGGGACAATGTCCCTGAACCGATCCAAAACTCCAATGACGCTATTAGTCTCTTATCCAGCATCGCAGAAATGTAGTCCGACGGAACAACCTCTGGAAGATAATGCCGGAAGAAATGTATGGCAGCTTCTGTTGTTCCGAAAGGGAAAGCTCGAAATTGTCAGAATCCCTTTCGCCATCCTGTCGGACCCTATAAAGTGTTCGGTCGTCCGAACCTGATGCAACAGCGGAGCGCACCGACCCAGCGTCGTCGGATAATTGCTGATCCGACCGAGAATCTGTCGATTGCTGGTATGCTGCGATAAACTGTGCTATTTTGGATAGCACGTCCGTCACTGAGGCCTGTGGAGAAGCGGTCTTACGATGCATTGCCGCTGGAAGCTCCGTGTTCGTTACCCTGTGCATACTTCTATTATGCGAGCGAACGGAGTGTATAGGCCTCATGTCCCTTGGCTACCGGATGGAGTGACCTGTTCGCCGTGGAATCACTGAATGACGAAGCTGGCCGGATACTCGAGGTCACGTAGCCAATGTGCGGTCGTGTGCGCTGCTGTGAGGATGAGGAAGCATTATCGACAGTCTCTCGGACTGTCAATATAACGGAGCGTCCCGAGCAGCGGACATATGCTCCAAATGCGAAATGACTGTACCACAACATCCGGTCCCATATGTTGTTGTACAAGAGAGGGACCCCTCTCGCTCGCAGCCCGGACGGACCTGGACGAGCTAGGAACCGGACGAACAGGCTTCCTCCGATCTGTCCTCTAATCCGTCGTCACTGGGTGTGTACTAAAGTCTATTATAGTGCTCGCATCACCCAAATCTCCTTCCTAGACCGCAACGGATGAACCCGACTGCCGAACCATTCGATGAATGGACGCTACACCGGGTGAGCTAACGAATGTCAACTCCGTCGATCCTACTAGGGACCTTTTAGGCGATTGACGTATTCCATGAGCACTTATTGCCGCTAGCTCTTCATTATCTATGACGACAGAGGCACACTTTTGAAAGACATCTCAGTAACTTTGCGAACAAGAAACCAGACATGCTTGTTAAAAGCAAGCATATAATAATATATATATAGCGTCATTCAATAATTCGAAAGTTTGTGTGACATTATTGGACTGTGTCGGAACTGAGGGACGATGTCCCTGAACCGAACCCAAAAATTTCTGTGTCCACCGACGCTATCAGTTTCTTATCCGGCATCGCAGCATTCTGGTCTGACGAAAGAACCTCTAGAAGATAAGTCAGATGACATACACAGCAGCTGATGTTGTTCCGAAAGGGAAAGCTCGAAATCCTCCGAATCCCTTTCGGCATACCGTCGGACCGGATGAAATTTTCGGACGTCCGTACCCGCTTCCGCGGAGCGTCCCGACCCAGCGTCGTCGGATAATACATGATGCGACAGAGATTCTGTCGATGCTGGGATGCTGCGATAAGCTGTGCTATTTGGGATAGCACGTCCGTCACCGAGGCCTGTGCAGTAGCGGTCTTACGATGCTTTGCGAACGTCCGGAGTCTGCAGGCCTCGTTTCCCTGGCTACCGGATGGTGTGACCTGGTCGCCGATGATTCTCTGATTGGCGAAGCTGACTGGATATCCGAGGTCACGTAGCCAAGAGCGGTCGTGTGCGCTACCATGAGGATGAGGAAGCCTTATTGACAGTCTCTCCGGACTGACTATATATCGGAGCATCCCGAGCGGCGGACGTTTGCTCCGAATGTGAAACATTTTGTACCACAACGTCTGGGACCAGATGTTGTTGTACGAGAGAGGGGCCTCTCTCGCTCGCAGTCCGGATGGTCCTGGACGAGCTAGGAACCGGACTAAAAGGCTTCCTCCGATCTCTCCTCTAATTCGCCATCACTGGGTGTGCATTGGTTGATTTATAGTGCTCGCATCACCCAAAACTCCTTCTAGACCGCAACGGACGAACCCGGCTGCCCAACCATTCGATGAATGGACGCAACACCGGGCGAGCTAGCGGACGTCAAAGGCCGTCGAACCTACTAGGGTCCTCTTAGGCAATTGACGTATTTACATGAGCACTTTTCCGCTAGCTCTTCATTAATTGTGACGACAGAGGCACACTTTTGGAAGACATCACGGATACATCACCCTAATCTTGATCGTCTGAAATAGAGATTGATAAAGTAGAGTGACCCTGCGGGGAAAGGACCGGAATGGCCATTTCCCCACTAACATACCGTGACACACGCTTCCCATGTTGTCATCAAAATTAACACACACAGAACAGGAGTTAGTGCGAGCACACTGACTACATTATACAATGATTATGAAAGTCAGAGGAAGATTTCCTCTTATTACAATTGAACAATATCCTTTCAGAGTGAAAAGAAAACAAAGTCCTAGTACTCGCACCAACCCCTGACAATCAAAATACATAATAACATGATCCATTAACATAGAAAAAATAATTGAAATCAAAAAATTTTGAAAAAATATTTTTTCAGAACAGCCCAAGTTTCTGAAAAGTAACGTTGAGCCCCAATGGATCCCAAGCCTAAGTGTGGACAAAAATTCTAAAAATATTTTTTGAAAATTTATGCAACACTTACGAACAATAATAATGTATCTAGTTATGATTAAATTAACATCAAGATATTATTTTCAAGAAATCCCCCCTCACACAGAGGGCTGTTGTAAATGTAAACAATAAGTGTAAAAACACCAGAACAAGACTCCAGGCACCCTGGCCCGAAATCAGTTACCAATAATACACTATCTGATGCAAAACAGAGACTTCCAGGGAAGAAACTGCAGAACATCAGATGGTAGATGCAGAACACTACGCCTAACCACCCATAGGTGAAGACGTAAACATGGGGAAAAGAACAGAATTCATTCTGTTATGCAGCTAAAACTCTCAAGAAATTTTAGTAATAATATTACAGAAAATATGCCAAAAGCAAGGGAGAATAGCAAGAGGGGACTTAAAGGAAAGGGAGAGAGGAAAACACTGAACAAGCAGTGTAACTTGATAACAAGAATGACCACAACAGGCTGTTGCCTCGAAAATAGGTAACTTAACATAATTTCATTAAAAAATTTTAAGTTACAGCCCTGAATATTTTCTGTCACTCATTTTTCCTCTCCTCCTTCTATATCCTCCTTAGAATCACCATTTCTCTAATATTTATGTGTCTGGCATCATTTAAACTGAGATTTACAAGCACAAAGATCAGTCAGATGTTAACTGATGAAGGGCCAAACAAAGAATGATTAATGGCGCCAATTTCGGGACGTCCTTGACACTGCGCATGCGCAGTAGAGGTGAAGTATGGAGGGCCATTCAGGACATGTTTTCTTTGGTTTTAGAGGCAAATTTTGGGGATTGGGGGGCAAAATTTGTGTTTGGCCCTATATTTTTAAGAGTTAGCACCAGCTATGTCTGGGTCATTGGTACAGTATAAAAATATTAAAAGTCCTATCTGGCCCTCCATACTTTGTACTTGCGCATGCGCTGTACCCAGGAAGAGACTGGAATTGACACCAACATCATTTTTCCTAGTTGTGCCTACTGATGTAATAACTCAGCTTGGAAGTATCAGTGTTCACTCATGGGAGGCCCATCCCCATCTGGGCCATTGGTAAGTATTAAAAATATACAAATTACTTTAAATTTATCATATTTTAATACTAAAACCAATGGCCCAGACTTAGCTCAATCGTAAAAAGGCAGAGGGCCTAGGGCTTAAAGAATTAGCAGACCAAAATACAACTCCTTAGCCTGCATTAAAACTCCCAGAGTGAAAAGGAGATTAAAATTTTAAGGAATTATGTATATGTCTCACTATACCACAACAGAGAAGACATACCAACGAAATAAAGAGCAATATTCAAGTAATTCCCTATTACTTAGCATAAATGATTACGATAAATGGGTGTAACAAGCCCCCAATTTTAAGGCTAGTCTGGAATAAGACACTTAAAATTAGGAAAGGCGTGTCCAAGAGTGAGAGACTAACGCCCACAAATACACGCCACATATAATGTAACAAGCTGTACATAATACCAGAATAATCTACAGACGATAACAGCTTAACTCATAATTACACACTCATTAAAAGGCCAGAAGAGGTAAAGAGAAAAACACCCCCTCCCCCTTTTTTGAAGGAAGAATCTTAATCAAAGAGGGGAGCGGTCTGGAAACAGTGAAAAAGCAGTACCGAATAATATATATGTAGCAGATGAGATTTTTAGCCATTTTGTTAGATTATGTTTTATTTGTATTTCAATTTACAGGACCCAATGTGTTGTGATTTTGTGGTATGACACTGATAAATTTGACGAGTTGCCGTTGCATGCATCCATAGTTTTAGGGTAGTTTTCAGGTCACGTGATAGGATGGAGATTTGGGATTGGTTTGTTTTGAATTTTGAAAACATCAGTTAAGGGTTTGATGGTGAAAGAATCTTTGATTAAGTCTTCTTGTTATTTTACATCGATTTTTGGTATTTTGGTTAGTACTGGTCACATCTCAATTATTTATTAGCTCGATTTTGTATTCTGGACATTATTTCTTGCTTTCTTTGAATTGTGTATCAAATATTCGCATTTTCGTCGATTCACTAACTAATAACACCAGTACCCAACAGTTTGCATGAATGGTTTTGGGTTTGTATTCTGCAGCTCACTTCTATGCACAATGAAATGGATGAGTTGTGAGATGAACTGGTGAAATCTGGAATTTATAGAGTGGGACTCAGATCCACAATCTGGTAAGAACAGGATGTTATGTTTGTTTTGTCTGTGTGTGTCTGTGTGTATAAAGGATTTAAATTAATTTATTTGTTGTTTTATTTGTTTTAAAAAGGATGGTGAATTATTTTAAATAGCGTGGAGTCAATGAAGCTGCATGTATTATGTTTATAGCCATAGTGCTGAAAATGGAGTTAATCACTTTTAGTGATTATGGGCATTCTGGACCTCCACTTTCCCTGGACCTCGTTACCCACGAGATGCAGGCAAGGCGGACACCCAGTCTGCTCCATATGACATTCAGCACTGTTCTTCAGTATTTGTAGAATTAAGAGGACTAGGCTCCTAGGCCAATTTAAATGGCAATCTGTTTCTCTGATATAGAGATCTTTGTACTTTGTTATGCATAATGATTGATGAAATAATCACTGCTTCTTTCCAGTTGATGTTCAGTGTGATTTTTGTAAACAAATCATACAATATTGCATATTATTTTGTATTTCAGACTCCCTCATACTCATATTTTGTGATGTGATGTAAATAAATGGTTACCAACAGTTAACTGAGTTAGTTGTGGCACAACCCCTATGGACTTGGTACCCAAATAGGAAGTACCTCAGGACCTGGTCTGTTTCACTGGCGCCCAATGACTGGTTTGGAAACTCCACTATACACACCAGATGTGAAGCACTCTGCCGGCGAAGATTTCATCGACTGCTAATTGGACTTACATTAGTGTTTAGTGACTAACAAGATGTTTATATTGTTATTATGTTCTTTTATACATGGAGAGAAACTGTAACTTTGGTGGATGTGAGGTATAGAAGTGTGGTGAGTTAGATAGTATACAAGTACATATTATTTTGACCACATTCCATAATCATTATGCAAATTTAATTTGATTATCTCTAGTTTTTTACAATTTTAAAAATTAACTCTCACTTAACTTTGCATTCAACTGTATCTGACAATCTGACAAGATTTTTGTTGTCTCGACAAGTGGTCAAAGTAATTCAGTGAGAGAAGTCATGCACTTGCAAACCTATTATTCTTTGTAGGGGCACTGGTGACGGGTCATTCAATTATTGCATGTAAAGCACATAATTAAACTTTAGGAAATAATTATTTTTTTGATTATTAGATTACATTTCATTTATCTAATTTCTTTGCCATTGTTTACGTTTTTCATATTTTTCCTGCAGTAGTAAGTCATTCATAAATTTGGTTGTAGTATTTCATGCATAAACAGTTGTAAGTTTCTATTGGCTATAGTAAATGACATCATAGGTAGTTGTAGATTTTCATTTGTTCAATTTTGTTGACATGTGACATCGCAGTAGGAGTGTCAATTTTCTTGATTTTCATTGGTTCTCCTCTGACCTGGGTTCAAAGTTTAAGCATTATTCAACATTTTTTTCTATTTGGGTAAATCAAATATAAACATCATTGAGTTGCTTTGATTTTGATTTTACAATTTGTATTTAAAAACAATTTGTAATTTTCCAGGTTCACTAGTTTATTAATGGAATATGAAATTTATTTTTGAACAGCAAATGTTTTCACAGATTTTATGATGAAATACATGGCACATTTGTACAGTTCTTCTGACTGATATTTTGGCGAGTAGCAACAGACAGAAATACATTTTTTAGCTGGACAATAACTGGTGTTAAGTCTTCAGTTTAGAGAAACCATTACGTGTACAGTCCATTTAAAATATTCTCTCCTCTCCACTGGTCGATTGCATAATAGGGTGTCTAAAAATAGGATAAGCTAATTGGCTTTGAGGGGAACTTTTTAGTATCCATGGTAATTACTTCAACAATAACAAGTGCAGTTGTCAATGATGATCTTATGGACAGTCATCTGTGTTGACTGATTTTTGGGACAAATGATTTTAACAAACAATACTTTATTAAGCAATTTTTTTTATTAATGATATCTGACTTTAATGCTTTATCTACAAACATTTGCACACACGAATAACAGAACATATTATATTTTAAAAAAATATATACGCAAACACTCTTTCAAAGCACTATAATATCGATCGGGTTTTGTAATTAATGATATCTGACTTTAATTCTTTACAAGTATCTATAAACATTTGCACACATGAATGACAGAATATATTATCTTTTAAAAAAAATATATACACAAGCACTCTTTCAAAGCACTGTAATATCGATCGGGTTTTGTTTGCGCTTTTGAATAAAAAATCTCTGCTAGTAGTCCATGGAGTTAGCACTCAGCTACTAATGGGTAAAAATACACAGTACGTGACAGGTAGACTACTACCAAATCACTTGTCAAGTGAATGTTTTACAGAACTCATATTTTTTTACACAAACTGATTTTTTAAGGGCCACCAGATTTATCTACACATCCACCAACAGACAATTTGCTTGCTTGTCTGCTGTTTATCGGCGCCTGTAAGTTGAAGTTGAGTGGATAATTCACTCTGTGTGATTTAGTTGTAATCCACCCTGCACTTATCTACACACACGAAATAAATTGTGTGAACAAACTAGACACCTTGCAAGAAGCATTAGCTATTTATTTATCTATTTATTGGTGTTTAAGGTCACTTTTCATCAGCTATGGCTAATTGTGCCCATCGGTCGCAATTGGCCATAGTTGCAGAAAAGTGACATTAAACACCAATAAATAAATAAATTGTGACCACAACAAATGTCTAAAGTCAAGTTTAGCCGATCGTTTACCCCTTTGGTGCCCATTTTAGTGGACATCCATTCCAGGCACTGGTGACTGGGTCCTATTTCACCAGTAAAGTGGAATTTTCTTACCATAGTAAATAAGCACTATCAAATATTATCACAGTATACATTATTGTCTAAGAAATTCTGTGGAAATGCAATGAATCCCCCCCCCCCCCCCCCCCCCCCCCCCCATATTTCAGACAGCACACCTCTTAAGCGAGGTAGTGATTCATTCAACACGTGTTTGTTTAAATACACGAGAATAATTTAACTGGTTTTTTTTTAACAATTTTTTTGTGGTTGGGAGACGTGATTTGGTTATACTCACGAGTCTCTTTAAAATTTAATCGGGGTCCTTTTTTAGAATTTCACTTCTTTTTTTGAAAACAAAGTACAAAGAACTGTTTCGACCAGGGGAGATAAGTTTGACTGGTGTTTTTATTTTTTTCTTCTTCATTTTTTATCATGTCACTGATCATGTTGCATGTCCTGCCAAAATATTTTTTTTCAAAGGTGGTATCTTTTAAAACGGACACATTTTTCGGTAAATTTACCTGATAATTTTCTGTTAGTAAACAAGTTTTACTGTCAATGCAGTCCAGGATGTGATGGAAGGACAAGACGGGAAACCCCTTCGAAGTGCTTGCCTTATCGGAATGGGAATTTTTTTCCCTTTCAGTGCTCCATCGCAGGTCAAAACAACATAAACCTTGATTGACATTCCCTAACCGCGATCATCGAGATCGTTCCAATGAGAGGTCATAAGCTATGTTTTTTTAACAAAAATTTAAAACATAATAAAATTTGAATGGAGATTTTTGAGCATAGTGCTGGCCGAATTTGGCTGTTGACGTTGGGTAAAAACTGAAAGCTTGCTAGAGGTTTTCATCCTTTTTCCCGCATATTGGACAATTAATTTTTTTAATGAATAATACATTCTCATTTTAGTTCATCTAAACTATTTCGGTAAAATGCTTATGCTATAATAAAAATTAAATCACCGGGTTTTAACTTTGAAATGTTCGGACACTCGGCACAGTATAGCATCCATAATCCCGTGTGGGAAAAGCTATTGCCGCAGCGAAACGCCAGGATGTTTCGCCAAGACTGTCACATTGTTGTTTCAAAAACACCGTACACCAAGAACACATTTTATTCACTGAAATACTCATTCAATTCCATGGAATCCAAATCATATATAAGCGAAAATTTTATTTTAATATGAAAACAAATCGAAAATCTCACGAATTAACGAATGGATTTTTTCAATTCCTATATTAAACCGCAGTGCAGAATTCTGGAAATGAAAGATATTGCATTTGTATCTGAATATTTTATTAAATGTAGGGTTTAGAAATGTTCTGACTGAACAATATAATTGCTAATCAGGGACAGTCTCTGAAAGATTTTTCTCGCCAAACATTAATTGGTTATGTAATCCTTCTCACATGACCGCACTAAAACAGCTATTCATTTTCCCGTTCGTTTCTACACAAACGACGGGGTAATTAACAAGTGCAGTTTTGTATGCAATGTACACGTAATGCTAAGATGAGGGCGTTCTTGTTATCAATGTGCTTGAAATTAATTCGCATTCACAACAAACTTGTTGTCCATCATTTATGCTGTATTTTTGTTTAAATAAATAGTTGATTCCTGTTGGGGGACAAATAATGAATTAGTCTACATTCATTTTTATTATGTTTGAAAACGAATCGATGTATTAATTGCATAAACACAGAATGTTGTTCATATGCGACTGGATATCAGTAATTCGGTTTCATCAAGAAACAAACCGCCTTTGATGTCTGGATATTCCCGTCGTTTTTAATTAGCCTCGCAAAAGGGGTTGTGGACCCGTGAAGACAATGTGTTCACCGAGTGTGACGAAAGGGGGTTTTAAATGGAGCGCACACGTAATGCATTGGTATATTTTTTTTCCTTTTAATTATGCATGCCTTTTTATTTACTTGATAGCTTTTGCAGATGAACCGGCTGATGATTTCAAATGAAAAATTATTGTTTGATCGAACTTTACCTTTTTCTTGTTGATTTATTGTTTGTTTTCAGCCAAAGCCAACATTAACCCATAACATACCAGAGCTGATTCTAAATACCAGAATCAATAGATATTCATAAACAGGTCTTGACTTTATAGCCGTGACATACAATTGTGATCCAATTACTGAACACCAAAATTTATTCCAGTGAAAATTTTTAGTTCTCTGGGAAATGTTTAACCCTTTATCTAACAATGGTCATAACTCAATGCATCTTCAGTCAGTGACAACGGATTAACCCTAAATGCTGAAAAGTTTTTTTCTCCTCTTAAGCCATTAGATCAAAACTAATTACCAAAATTACTTAGGCTGTTTCAAGAATAGAATTTTGATTGTGCTTTAAGCAGTGAACATTGTTGAGACTTAGTGTCAGTGACTCAGGGAAATAATAGTTGTGGTATGTGTAATGTCTGAAATCAAGTTACAAATGTTTATTGACAAGAATGCAAATATTTCAATTGATACATCATCAACAATAATTGTTGTTTCTGACAGTAAAGGTGGATATCTTGCTGAAAGGTCAGCTGCGAGACAGATTGGAACTTGTGTAATTTGGCTTTATTCTTCAGGAGCCACAACAAGGGAGAAACTTGGTAGGGTAAAACCCAGAATTGTTCAAGAAAGTAGGAAAGGAAACATAGTTGATGTATATATTTGGTTAGGTACATGCGACTTATCAATTAAAATAGGTTCCAACATATATCTGCGACACGATAGAGCCGAGACTGCTCTACACAATTTGACGTCAACTTTCACTGAATATTCAAAATACTTTTCCACATTTAAAAATATAAATATATTTCTTCTTGAAATATCACCAATTAGTATTGGGCGGTGGAATGCTAGGAAAGTAAATTTTGAGGACCGTCAAAAAATTAAAAATTTTTAGTAAATTTTGTTTCTTAACATACCTACCACAATTGTTTACAATTGGCTGTAACATAAGTGCAAGCCCTACTTCGGAACTAACTCAAGCCTTTAGAATCTTTTCCAAACGAGTTGGAAAAGTACTAGAGTGCAAAAGCACGAAAAAGATCGAAAAAAGGGTCGAGCGAGAACCAGCGCTCAAAATTACAGGTACTCTCTCTGCACACCTCTTGCATTTACCGAGCGCATGCGCAACAACCGTGACGTCAATTCTGTATTTCCGCCAACGAGAAGTTTGTGATTTAGCGGGGAGGCATCGATATCAAAGATATCCCCAAGGAGGGTGGTCCTCTGGTAAACAATTGTGGTAGGTATGTTAAGAAACAAAATTTACTAAAAAATTTTAATTTCTTTTCAACCTACTCACAATTGTTTACAATTGGCTGAATAAACAATAGGAGGAGGTGAATCACATAACCAATACCAACAAGAGTAGCAGAAAGAAAAGCAAGGATGGCAGAGAACAATAATGAAACCTGTAATGAAGATAGAGAGAAGGCACCTGAAAAGAACAAGGCTGAGCGAAGCACAACCTCGATAAAAACAATTTTAACGAGGGTGCACAACAGCCTGAGCAGCAATGAGAGGGCCTAAAGAATAAAGGTCCTCAGATTGCTGCTGAAGGTGGCGGAGATAAAAGGAGGAGAAGGTAGAAGCATTCCTCCAGTAAGCCGCATTCATAACATCCTGGAGCGAAACAGAATTGGAGAACGCCCAGGATGTAGAAATGGCATGAACCTCATGAGCATTAAGCCGGTTCGAAACAAGATCCGACGCAGACAAGCGAGAATAAGCCAGCTTGATTGCAAGACAGATCCACCTGGAAATAGAATGGGAAGAGATAGACTGCCTCTTAGGAATGAGAGACAGAAAGAATCTCTTCCGACCCCTCCTAATGAACTGAGTGCGAGTAATATAAGTCTTGATCGCGCGAACAGGACAAAGAAGAGGCCTCCAGCCATCTACAGCAGGGAGAGCCTGAATGCAGATGGGAGGAGGTACCGAATCAGGAAGTTGATTCTTAGCCAGAAAAGAGCAATCAGTAGTGAAGGTGACACTGTTAGCCTCATTTCGGAAGAAGGCAGAATCAACAGATAGCGCATGAAGCTCACTGACTCGACGAGCAGAAGCAAACGCTAGAAGAAAAGCCGTCTTATAGGTGAGAAAACGCATGTCGGTCTCAGATAAAGGCTCGAATGGCGCCCCCTCCAAACAGTGCAACACCCATGCCAAGTTCCACTTGGGTGTAAGATGCAAAACTCGAGGCCTCTTCAAAGAAAAGTGCCGAATGAGTTTGGAGAGAAAAAGATTACGACTGATGCACCACTTTCCAACATAAGAGAAAGTATCAGACAGCATAGACTGATAACCCTTAATTGTAATAGGCTGGAGGCCCTTGGAGTCAAAAAGATATAACAGAAAATCCACAATTTTAGCGACTGACGGATCACGGTAATTCACATTGTGATCTGCACACCAGCAGCAGAAAACCTTCCACTTGGCGGCATAAGTCATGCCAGTGGAATGTCGCCGCGATGCAGAAATGCACTCCACTGATCGTCTCGAAAAACCTCTACGTCGGAGAGTGGACCTGATAAAAGACAGGCGTGAAGGGACATGCTCGCCAGGTTGTTGTGATACTTCCTGGGACGGCCCTGTGAAAGAAGATCGCGACGTAGAGGTAGACGAATCAGTCGATCGGCCAATAGAGGCCGCAGCAGATTGATCCACACCCTCTGTGGAGACAGGGGTGCGATCAGAATGATCCTGCAACTGCAAGCACAAATCATCGCTAATACTTGAGGAAGAATCGGTGCAGGAGGAAAGGCATAGCCAATCCAACCTGTCCAGTCCAGAGACAAAGCGCCTACTGCAAATGCCGGAGAATCTGGACAAGGGGAGACAAAGGTCTCTACCTGATGATTCCAGCGAGTAGCAATAAGGTCGACCTGAGGACGGCCCCACTGCTCGCAAATCGCCTGAAACACCGACCGATGTAGCATCCATTCGGTTGGAAGGACACTGTCGCGTCGGGACAGGGAGTCTAGGTCGTTGAGATGCCCGGGAATGTGTCGAATGGACATCCGAGCGTTCACATCCCGCGCCAACAGAAGAAGATCCCGAGACAGCCGATACATGGGAATCGAATGTGTGCCTCCTTGATTCCGTATGTAGGCCACTACTGTCGAATTGTCCGAAAGAAGTAGGACAATATGGTTCGACAGATGAGGGATCCAAAGCCGAAAACTCAACAGAAGAGCAAGGAGCTCCTTCTGGTTGATATGAAGGCCCACCTGCTCGCTGTCCCACTCGCCGTGAGTAGACAGACCGAGAGGATCCAACATCGCACCCCAGCCCCGATCGCTGGCATCCGCAGTAAGGATGCGATCGGCCAAAGGAAGATCCAATGGAACACCCTGTGTCAGCCAGGGAATATCGACCCAAGGGCGGAGGTGACAAAGCAGAGACCAAGGAATAGTGAGTTCCAGGTGCAGCGGATCTACATTCGGACGCCAATGATCCAACAGGAAGTGTTGGAGAGGTCGGACAAACAAGCGACCGAGCGGAATGAGATCTGTCACCGAACCGCAAAAGGCCCAGCATCCGAAGGAAAGTCGTGGCCGAGACCGAGGAAGATTGAAGCAGTTTCCGAGTCAAGAATCGTCGCCCGAGACTCGGGGACCGACACTACATTGTGAAGAGTGTCGAAATCCATCCCGAAATGACAGAATCGCGGAGAGGGAAAGAGATCCGACTTCTCGCGATTGACTCTGAAACCCAGCGACGCAAGCAGGCAAAGAAACTGCCGGACATCGAACTCCAGAACAGCAGCATCGTGGTGCCATTGGAGGATGTCGTCTAGGTAGGCTGACGAAGTCACTGCCGACTGAGTGCGGTGGAAAGCAAGCACATGTGACATCAGTCGGGTGAAGGCCCAAGGAGCCAGGTTCAAACCAAACGGGAGAGCTCTGAATTGATAAACTCGATCCTGAAACGAGAACCGAAGGTATTTTCCGTGACTCCAGATGAATGGGTACATGGGTACATGGAAGTAGGCATCCTTCAGGTCGATACTGGCCGCAAAGTCGCCCTGATGAACTGAACGTCGAACTGACCGGAAAGTCTCCATACTGAAATGAAGTGCTATTATGTACTCGTTCAGGATACTCAGATCGATGACAGGACGATATTGGCCATTTTTCTTCGGCACCAAGAAAAGAAGAGTAAAACCCCGGTGAAAGGGTGTTCCTGATCACCTCGATCGCCCCTTTGGATAGGAGATTGTCGATCTCGTACACCAGAAGGTCCCAACACAGAGAATCGGAAGAGACCTGAGTCGGAAGGGGCACCCAAGATAAACTGGGGTGCCGATGGAAGGACAGTCGCAGACCGGATTGAATGACTTTGAGGACCCAAGAGTCCGACGTTATCTCTGTCCAACGGTCGTAAAACAGCAACAGCCTTCCCCCGACTGGAGGCGAATCAAGGTGAGAAGCTTCACTTGCGGCCTCGACGAGGCCCCCGAGAGGAGAAACCACCTCGTGAAGTGACAGAATCCTGAGACTTTCCTGCCTGAGGCTGCCAGCGAGCCTGGCCACGTCGGCATTTCTTATGTTTCATAGGAGCAGACGGAGCCGAAGGCGTAGCCGACGTCGCCGACGAGGCAGTCGCAGCAGCACGCTTGGCGGGCCTGGAACGACCCCCACCCACAGCAGCAGGTTGGTCAAGCTGTCGCAGCAAAAGCTGGTCCTTCGAATGACGAAGAACTTCGCCACGAACAGCTTCCATGGAACAATGGAACAACTGAGGTCCCACCAAAGATGCAGACCTCAGAACAGCATGCTGCTCAGAAGGAAGGGATGGTAAAGAATCCAACACCGCATCGTAAAACAGCGACAGCCTTCCCCCGACTGGAGGTGAATTGAGGTGAGAACCTTCACTTGCAGCCTCGACGAGGCCCCCAAGAGGAGAAACCACCTCGGGAAGTGACAAAGTCCTAAGACTTTCCTGCCTGAGGCTGCCAGCGAGCCCGGCCATGTCGGCGCTTCTTATGTGCAGAAGGAGCAGACAGAGCCGAAGGCGTAGCTGACGTCGCCGATGAGGCAGACACAGCAGCACGCTTGGCGGGCCTGGAACGACCCCCACCCGCAGCAGCAGGTTGGTCAAGCTGTCGCAGCAAAAGCTGGTCCTTCGAATGACGAAGAACTTCGCCACGAACAGCTTCCACGGAACCATGGAACAACTGAGGTCCCACCAAAGAGGCAGACCTCAGAACAGCATGTTGCTCAGAAGGAAGGGATGGTAAAGAATCCAACACCGCATCCCGGTGTGCCAACTCCAAATTAGCCGTATTATAGGCGTGAGCATGTGTCAAGTTCATAAGAGCCTGTGACAAAACGCGAAAAGGCGCCTGAGCGTCATCAAACTCCCCTGGAGGAAAATATTCAGCCAGAGCAGCGACGACATGGTCCGCGAGAGATAACATACCCAGCATCTCTCGGGACAGGCCCACCATACACTCAACTACCGACATCGGGAGAACTGCCGACTTAGGCTTAGTCAACACGAGGGAAGAAGAATCCTCATCCACAGTAGTCATCCCTTGGAAGACTGGTGGAGAGACAGAATCGTAAACACGAAACCGCAATTGAGGCAGAAAGGCATCAGCTCTAGAAAAGAAGGAACCGTTGAGGGCCTTAGAACGCATTTTGGCGTCTAAGCCCTGGAAGGACTCAACAACCTGAGCCGATTGCAGAGGACGCAAAGCCCAGGAGCTAGAAGGCTCAACCGGGTTACGGCGCTCCACAATGGACCGCGGCCGGATGGTCACAGAAGGCTGGTCGGAAGGTTGAACGTCCGGCAATAAGCCAAAGATGAAATCCAAAGCCTGCCCCAAGACTGACGAGGGGGGGGGGGGAGGCCCATCACCTTCAAGATACTTGTCATCCTTCGTAGCAGAGGAGACGTAGCCCAACTCGGGCTGACCAGCAGAAACCTTCTGTGAATACTGTGCAGTATCCAAGGGACAAGGCGAGACATCTCGGCGACCGACCAAAGGAGGTTGTGCCTCAGGAGGCACAGGGAGGCCAACTTGAGGGTTGCCAGAAAGCAACCGGGTGAGCGCCAAAACAGCCTGATGCAGGTCACCCTGAGAATCCGTCGCAGCAGCATCGGCCGACGGACTGTCCTCCCAATGGATCCTTCTGATAGAAGAACCCAAATCCTCAGAAGAGACCGACGTCGAACGTCGATCGGCAGACAGAATAGGGATACGGTGAGAAGACACCGAAGGATAGTCCCGATTGTGACGCCCAGGGGCCATCACTGACCTCTGCGAAACAGAAGGTCCTTCCTGCAAACCCTCTAAAGAGACCGACGGCGCACGTCGATCAGTAGCTGGGCCTAGGACACGGTGAGAAGACACCGGAGGATTGTCCCAAGAATGACAGGAACCTGTCATTGGCCTCTGCGCGGCAGACGGCCCCAACTGCCCATCCTCTGAGACCGACGGCAAGCATCGATCGACACCCAGACTCGGAACACAGTGAGGTATCACCGGAGGAAGGTTCCGAGAGTGACAGCTAACAGGGGCTGTCACTGACCGCTGCCGAACAGCAGGCCCTGGATGCCAACGTCCCAACACCATCCCGCTAGGCGGCACACTAGCAGGGGAAGGAGGAACAATAAATGATTCACTCGAGGGACGAGGAATCGCTGCCGAAGCGACCGACTGGATCAACCGACTAGGAGCAAACCTAGCCTGATGAGACGGAGCAGACAGCAAACCCACACAGCCCCGCCGCGAGGCTAGGGTAGGCTGAGAGTACACAGACACACCAGCAGATACAGCCTCGGTCCCCCGAGACTGTGGACCATCCCCAGAGGAGATGGAAGAGCCACCATCAGACAGAATAGGATCGACGGTGTAGGAGGCAGATCGGAGAGGGTCACCGAGGTGACCTCGGAGAAGCTCTCTACGAAAACAGATGCCTCAAGAGTGACAGAAGAAGACAAAGAGACCATGGTCTCCTTGTCAGGTATCACTGAACTAGCACCGTCAACAGTTGCAGAGGAACTCGCCACAGAAGACAGATCAGAATCCTGTGTGACAGAGTCACCACGTGCACCAGCAGAAATGCTACGGCATGGTTACCCTTACCCCGAGAACGAGGGGTTCTAGTTCTGGACAGAACCACCTTGTTAACAGAAGCCCAGAATTTAGAGGACCAAACCCTACAAATACCACATGATTGGGCCTGAGTGCAATTGTTGCAAGGACACATGTGGAATGAGAGTCGTTCACATGCTTCACTTGCAAGCAAGAGGTACAAGGAATAATCTTTGGCATTATATTAAAGTAATCAAGCTTCCTGACGACGGAAAACAGCATGAAGGTCGTGTTCACACGTGGGGGAAAAACAAGATGAAGTGTGAAGAAACAAGCAATAATGATAAAAATTAACATTAATCAATAATAATTTGATAGCTTGACAAAAGGATACAATCCACTTGCACACGAAGAATGTAGAAAACACATTTAATAAGTTGTTCACGAAGAATAAACAGCAAAGTAGCACGAGTCACAAAAATTTCCGACCATGTACAAATGGCGGAAATAAAAGGAATTGACGTCACGGTTGTTGCGCATGCGCTCGGTAAACGCAAGAGGTGTGCAGAGAAAGTACCTGTAATTTCGAGCGCTGGTCTCGCTCGACCCTTTTTTCGATCTTTTTCGTGCTTTTGCACTCTAGTACTTTTCCAACTCGTTTGGAAAGATTCTAAAAGCTTGAGTTAGTTCCGAAGTAGGGCTTGCACTTATGTTACAGCCAACTGTAAACAATTGTGAGTAGGTTGAAAAGAAATACTGGAACAATTCAAAGAAGCAGACTATGAAGTTAATAGAAGAATAAGGAAAATAAATACCTGGATAAAGGAGTACAATACAACAGTAGGAAAAACTAGTCCAATCTTTGAATATGACCTTTTAAAGTCTCGTAACGGAACTTCTACACTTAATTTTAATTTATATATTGACGGCATTCATCCGAAAATTCTTCTATCGGACACTTGGTTGATAAGAGTGCTAAAGATGATTAAACAATAAGGAGGTGTGAGTATAATTCTCACTGCCAGTACATTGTTTACACCAATCTTACCAAGCACTTCAATATATTGAATTTTTAATATTGACAGCAGACAAAATTGTTATACATTGATACATCTGGAGGTGTGAGTATAGTTCTCACTGCCAATACATATATGTAGTCAGTTATATCAACAACATCTGAACATCTATATTGAATTATTCAACTAAGCTGAACAGTTTAATTAAACTTATAAAAGACTGATACAAAAATGGCAGAAAATGTATCGGATGATGATGTAAAATTGATTGAAATGTTTAAGGGTCTAAGGATTCCCCCACCTAAACTAGAAAATTCAGAGCAGCTGGAACTTTACATGAAACATTATGTTCGTGAAATGGAGAAGAGAAATCTTGATGTTGAAAAACATAAATTTGCTATGCCAAAAATATCACAGTTTTTTGGTGAATCAAATAAGGGAGAAGTCAACTATTTAACCTGGAAATATGAGGTTGAATGTTTGATAGCTTCAAGAAATTTTACGGAAGATGAAGTGCTCTGCAGAATTCGCCGCCCATGCAGGGGCAAATCTGGCGATATTTTACGTCGAATGGGTGTTCATGTATCATTGAAAGATATCATGAAAAAATTTGATTCGACATATTCGATGCTTGAAACCGGTGAATCAATACTACAAAAATTTTATGCCTGCAGCCAAGATTCAAATGAAAATGTAGCAATATATGCTGCCAGAGTAGAAGACATTTTTTCACAGGCAGTTGAAATGAAGGCTTTGGCACCATCACAAGAAAATATTCTTAGAAATGTTCTGTATCAGAGTTTGAAACCACATTTGAGGCAAATGGCTGCATATAAATTTGACACTGTCATGGATTACGACAAATTCAAAATTGAATTGAGGAAAATAGAAAACCAGCTTGAAGAAGATTTACAAAAGACAAATCTAAACTAAAATGTCAAGCAACAACAAAGTCAGAAGAGAAAAGTGAGCTTGGGGAAGTGAAAGACTTGTTGCTAAAACTAAGTGAGAGGATAGATAAGCTCGAAAAACAAAAGGAAGAAGCAAAAGAAGCTCAGGAATTAGCTATTCCTTATTATCACAGAGGATATAATAGAGTCTTCAGAGGAAATTATAGAGGAAGTTTTAAAAGAGGTCGTGGTCTTATGTCGGAGAGGCAGAGGCCGTGGAAATTACACTACATGAAGACCAACAGCAGGGTGCACTTTCAAACCAAGGTGTTACAAATGCAACAGTGAAGACCACATGATTAGAGACTGCCCAAACTAAGAGGTGCTGCTGTTGCGGGGTTGAACCGCAGCACAATCCCTAAAGGGAAACAACAAGATCCCATATTAGCGGGAAGCTCAACTGAAGCTGAAATTGCAGTGAATGGAAAAGTAACAACACCTTTGATTGACAGTGGCAGTTGCATAAGTCTTATATCAGAATCATTTTATAAACAGTTTTTTAATACGTCACCTCTCCAACCACTGAAGGAATTATTAAATATTGAATGTGCTGATGGAAGTGAATTGCCTTACCATGGTTGCATAATTGCTACATTATCTGTAAAAGGTATTCCAAACTGCCAGGAAAAGGAATGTTTATTTTTAATAACACAAGAAACGAACTACAGCGCAAAAGTACCTATTCTTCTAGGCACAAATATTTTAGATGAGCTTTTAAATGATTGTAAGAAACTATTTGGTGATAATTACCTACAGAAGGCAAGTTTACACACACCTTGGTATTTGTCCTTCAGATGTTTAACAATTCGGCAAAGAGAGCTTAAGCGTAACCAAAATAGAAAAGCGATTGTAAGATCAGCTGAACCAATGCAAGTTATAGTTGGTCCTAATCAATCAATAAATGTTAGAGGATACTGTGATAGAGAACTGCCATATCACCGAACAAACGCAATCATTCAAGAGACAAAACATTCCCATTTACCTGACTTTGTTGATATAACCCCAACTGTCGTTCAATATGATTACAAGAATAATGGTGAAGTTTTTGTAAATATTTCAAATGTAACTACAGTCTTTAACTATTTCACCCAAAACTGTTCTTTGCAAAATGCAACCAGTTGCAACTGATGAGACTGTTTGATAAATTGAAAAATGACATGGAGTTTAATTTTTTAAACCAGGTTCACATTGAATCAGAAATTACAGAAGAACATCAATCCAAATTAACAGACTTACTTAAAAAACATAGAGACATTTTTTCTAAAAATGATGAGGACATTGGAAACTGTGATTTAATAAAACACAGAGTGGACTTGATTAATGATGTCCCATTTAAACAAAAATATCGTCGAATTCCTCCAGCTATGGTAGATGAAGTTCGACAGCATCTAGAACAGCTACTGGCAGCTGGAATAATTAGAAAAAGCAAGTCACCTTGGGCTTCAAATATTATTTTAGTCCGCAAGAAAAATGGAAAATTAAGAATGTGTGTGGACTATCCAATGTTAAATAATCGAACGGTCAAAGATGCTTATGCTCTACCACGTATAGAAGAAGTATTTGATTGCCTAAGTAGTAGTAAATACTCCAGTACAATCGATATGAAGAGTGGATATTTGCAAGTGGAGGTTGAGGAACAACACAAGGAAAGAACTGCTTTTACTGTGGGACCACTTGGATTTTACGAGTTTATTAGGATGCCATATGGAATGTCAAATTGTCCTACTACTTATCAACGTTTAATGGAGGAATGTTTAGGTGAATTAAACATGAAAATCTGTGTTATTTATCTGGATGATTTAATTATCTTTGCTGATAGTTTGTAGCAACATCTTGAACATCTAGATATAGTTTTAACAAGACTAAAAGAGTGCAACTTAAAGTTAGCCGCAGAAAAATGTTTTTTTTAAAAAAAACGTGTGAAATTCCTGGGTCACATAGTGAGTGAAAATGGTGTTGAAACGGATCCAGAGAAAATTGATAAAGTTTGTAATTGGCCAGTTCCATCCAATGCAGATGACAGATGAATTAAGATCATTTTTAGCATTCGCAGGTTACTATTGTCGTTTTGCTAGGGATTTTTAAAAAATCACTCGACCATTGAATGAGCTTTTACCTCCATCTTCACCTAAAAAGAGCACAAAAGCTAAGAAAAAGGAATGGAAATGGACACAACAGGAGCAAGATACTTTTAATTCCTTAAAGGAAATACTCACCAATCCTCCAATTTTGGCATATCCCGATTTTACAAAAAAATTTGAACTTCATATCGATGCAAGTACACTAGGACTTGGAGCTGTTTTATATCAGGAACAGGAGTCACGGAAAAGAGTCATTGCTTATGCAAGCAGGTCTTTGACAAAATCAGAAAAAAATTATCCTGCATTTAAACTTGAATTTCTTTGTTTAAAATGGGCTGTTACTGACAAATTTTGTGATTATTTGATGGGAAATCATTTTACTGTTTTCACGGATAACAACCCTTTGCCCCATATTCTCACAACTGCAAAATTAGACGCTACTTGACAAAGATGGGTTTCTGCTCTCAGTGTTTTTAATTTTGACATTTTGTATCGAGCGGGATTTAGAAATGCAGATGCAGACGGAATGTCCAGATATCCACATCATAAAATCAGCACAGATAATTCTGATTTTATAAAAGTTGATAATAATATGGTGAAAAGTATATGCAGTTGTTCACAGGTAAGTAGTTATGTAGATGTTTTACCTTCAGCTTCTCTTAATATTATAGAAGCAACCGATACTTCTACACAACTGGCACAAATTGAGCTGCGCGAGATTAGAAAAAGACAGCGAGATGATTTTACTATTGGTAAATGGCTTGGAGCAAAAATTGATAAGCAATTACCAAAAGGTTATTATGACCATAATATGAAAAGAAGTTTAAAGTTATAAGAAATACACTCTACAGAGAAGTTACAGATAATGGGACAACAATTTTGCAACTTGTTTTACCAGCTGTTTACAGGAAGGAAGTTCTTTTAGGTCTACACAATGGCATAGGTCACCCTGGTAGAGATAGGACACTATCACTACTCAGAGAGCGCTTCTTTTGGCCAGGCATGTCAGCAGACTGTGAACAGTGGATCAAAAAATGTGATCGTTGTCTGAGAAGAAAATCAGACACAAACACGAGAGCTTCACTTGTAAATATTGAGTCTACATATCCACTTGAATTAGTTTGTATGGATTTTCTTACACTGGAACCAAGCAGAGGAGTGGGGAATGTGTTAGTTATTACTGACCATTTCACAAAGCTTGCTTTAGCAATTCCAACTAAAAATCAGTCTGCAAGAACGACTGCAGAGGCATTATATGAAAATTTTATTGTTCATTATGGAATTCCTACAAGACTGCATTCTGATCAAGGTCGAAATTTTGAATCTTCTGTCATAAAAGAACTTTGTACACTATTTGGTATAGATAAATCTAGAACAACCCCATATCATCCAAGTGGAAATGGAAGTCCTGAACGTTTTAACCGAACATTGTTGAATTTATTAGGAACATTGGAACCAGATAAAAAACCAGATTGGAAAAAATACATCTCTTCTCTAGTTTATGCCTAAAACAGCACAAAACACGAGACAACAAAATATTCCCCATTTGAATTGATGTTTGGTAGAAAAGCCAAGTTACCAATAGATGCAAAATTTGAAACTGATTCAACAGATAGAGTAGACATATCTGCTGATGACTATATTGATCAACTGAAGAAAAGAATTAAATTTGCAAGAGACACAGTTGAAATTCGTGCAGGTAAAGCAAAGGACAGACAGAAAACAAATTATGACAAGAAGGCGAAGGCATCTAAAATCACTGTTGGGGATAAAGTTTTAGTGAAAATTTTAAGTCACGAAGGGAAACATAAAATTGCAGATAAATTTGAAGAAGAAGTTTCTATTGTTACAGAACAACCCAACAATGAAATCCCTGTTTTCAAAGTTAAATCGCCAGATGGCAGAGAGAGAACATTACACAGAAACCATTTGCTTTTACTAGATCAGAGTGGCTCAGACTCTATTTTAGAAACAAAACCTGTTTCTGAATCAGAAAATTCCTTCAAAGATTTTTCAGAAAAAGTAGTTAAGCCTGTTCCTAAACCAAGGATCAGATTACAAAAAGTTGATAAGATTGCTGCAGCAGAAGACAAAGTAGAATAATATAAAGTTAACGACGTAGTAGATGATACGGAGTCAGAGGATGATTATGGCATTTGGTCCTATGTAAGAGGGGACGCCCATAAATCTGACTTGGAAAGGAATGATGATAAAAGTGTTACTAGTGTAATTGAACCCCCAGTTCAAACACTAAACACAGATGTTGATTTATCAAGAAGTAACACTAATGTAGACATTCAGGAAAGAATTATAGAAGAGGGAGCAAATATACAGGAGCAATGGTAACAGAACAGAGAAATGTAAGTGAGCACCAATTA
Organism: Pictodentalium vernedei; assembly: GCA_031216915.1. Classification (NCBI taxonomy): domain Eukaryota; kingdom Metazoa; phylum Mollusca; class Scaphopoda; order Dentaliida; family Dentaliidae; genus Pictodentalium; species Pictodentalium vernedei. The sequence goes on from CM062296.1 coordinate 576,499,130, forward strand.
TCAGACGACACACAACCAACACCACAACTGAGAAAGTCACAGCGTGTAAAGAGGCGGCCAAAATATTTAGACAATTATCACTGCAGTGAAATTTCTTCTAGACCAGTTGACCAAAGTGCAGATGCGCTTGATAAATTATTAGCATCAGGAATTTTAACTACAGTGTCAACTGAGATGGCCGACCAATTGTGGAAAGCTGCGATGAAGTGATTTTAAACAGTTTTTTTTTCTTTTTTCTTTAATTTCTATTTTGAATGTATAGATTGTTTTCACAATTTTTATATTGTAAATAAAATATACCTATTGAAGTCATTTTCATTACCCTTAGTCTATTCATATTGTGGGCACACAATTATTCAGAGGGGGTATAAAATGGATTACACTGTCACATTCTCCATGCTTGATAATTAGTTTTAAGATTTTGATTCATGGTGTGATTCTAGAATTAGGAATGTGTACTTAACGTTTTTGTGTACAGGAACAACAGATTTATTGATTAATAACTGTTTCAGATAATGAAGAATTGCAGAATTTGTGATTTGTTTTTTTTATGATTTCTTTTGTAGCTAAAAGATGATAAAGTGGAGTAGCTGCACTGATTTTTATTAATTGAATTAACAACAATTATTTTCTTTCACATACCATGAAATAATTACTATAATTTTTTCTTGTAGATTTTGTAAAAACAAAAAATGCTAAATGATGGGACATCATTTTCCAGAAAGGAGGAGTGTGTAGCAGATGAGATTTTTAGCCATTTTGTTAGATAATGTTTTATTTGTATTTCAATTTACAGGACCCAATGTGTTGTGATTTTGTGGTATGACACAGATAAATTTGACGAGTTGCCGTTGCATGCATCCATAGTTTTAGGGTAGTTTTCAGGTCACGTGATAGGATGGAGATTTTGGATTGGTTTGTTTTGAATTTTAAAAACATCAGTTAAGGGTTTGATGGTGAAAGAATCTTTGATTAAGTCTTCTTGTTATTTTACATTGATTTTCGGTATTTTGGTTAGTACTGGTCAAATCTCAATTATTTATTGGCTCGATTTTGTATTCTGGACATTATTTCTTGCTTTCTTTGAATCGTGTATCAAATATTCGCATTTTCGTCGATTCACTAATAACACCAACTATGTACACAACAGTTTGCATGAATGGTTTTGGGTTTGTATTTTGCAGCTCACTTCTATGCACAATGAAATGGATGAGTTGTGAGATGAACTGGTGAAATCTGGAATTTATAGAGTGGGACTCAGATCCACAATCTGGTAAGAACAGGATGTTATGTTTGTTTTGTCTGTGTGTGTCTGTGTGTATAAAGGATTTAAATTAATTTATTTGTTGTTTTATTTGTTTTAAAAAGGATGGTGAATTATTTTAAATAGCGTGGAGTCAATGAAGCTGCATGTATTATGTTTATAGTCTTAGTGCTGAAAATGGAGTTAATCACTTTTAGTGATTATGGGCATTCTGGACCTCCACCTTCCCTGGACCTCGTTACCCACGAGGTGCAGGCAAGGCGGACACCCAGTCTGCTCCACATGATATTCAGCACTGTTCTTCAGTATTTGTAGAATTAAGAGGACTAGGCTCCTAGGCCAATTTAAATGGCAATCTGTTTCTCTGATATAGAGATCTGTGTACTTTGTTACGCATAATGATTGATGAAATAATCACTGCTTCTTTCCAGTTGATGTTCAGTATGATTTTTGTAAACAAATCATACAATATTGCATATTATTTTGTATTTCAGACTCCCTCATACTCATATTTTGTGATGTGATGTAAATAAATGGTTACCAACAGTTAACTGAGTTAGTTGTGGCACAGCCCCTATGGACTTGGTACCCAAATAGGAAGTACCTCAGGACCTAGTCTGTTTCATATATATTCGTCTAAAAGGCACCCGGCTCTTAATTATTATATTATTAATTTATTGGCGCTTAATGCCACCTCAGCTGCTAAACTTATTTCGTGGCGATTCCGGTTATTAAAATCGTAAGCTTCAAAACTTATGCTGCATCCGGAATATCGAACCCCCTCACCCGCAATACTTTAATCGCTAGATAAGTAAGGCAGGCACAGTAATATTAAGGCTTGGGACAGTGACAAATTCCTTTTTCATTATATGAAAAAGAAACCTCATGCTACATTCCCAAGCTATTCTGCTGCTGCTATTCTCAATAAAGAGTAATACAGCTATAAAGCTTGTAGTTAGCCAAAGCAAGCATAATGATACTAACCCGGCACGACTCGTAACGCTTTAGTGTTAGTTATCTAGAATAGTACAGAAACCATATGGCTTCTTCATGTCTGACCAAATCCATAATGGCACTAAGGACAGAGGGGGACGTGATGAACATGGCACTATTGCAAGGAATATACCTGGTGAAACAGTGTCGACATATCCCTTGAAATCAAGACAGTACGCCATGTCGTCAAATAATACACCATCTAGACATAATATCCAATCATGGAGTGGAAATATAATCCACAACATTAGATTTGATAAAAATGAAAGTGGGAGACAAAAACTATGTTCCGGCACCCGATCATAAGAAACCTAAGTGAACTTCTTGTGCCTCTTACCGATTATAGTAGGAATATAATCCTGAAAAGGAGTTAACTGTAGGCATTTGAAAGAACGCTCATTAATCACACTAGGTTAATATGGCATTATCAATAGGGCTAATAGCCTCAAACAATTAACAATACCGGTAAGGAAAGAACAAATTCTTCTCATGTAACAGTACCTTGTCCGATAGGACAGTGGTCTCAGTCTGGCTGAAGCAGCTAAAGGTCTTTCTATTCATGAAGACAATTAAATGGCTGATAACTGTGGCCCAAGAAGCTCACTAAGGAGAATTACAATGCTAGCCGCTAATGGCAGGGATAAAAACACCGCTCAAACTTCTATCTAGGCTACTAAGGTGTCAACAATAAGACTAAAGTCTATGACACTTAAGAAAACAACACAGAGAAGGAAAAAGCACTCTTTTCCTTTAGCGGTTCTAATCCCAAAAGACAGTGGTCTCAGCCTTGCTAATAAAACTTAGAAGACTTCATCTCCGTGAAGACAGATATCTTGGTGTACTTTTTTACAACTTAGCTCACTAGACGGAGACTTACAACGTTAGTTGCTCAAGCTGGGGGAAAAAAGGACCACACTTGATTCTTATAAAGCATCCAGAAGATGACTAAAAGCCCCAGACTCCTAAGAATACAACACCGAGACGGAAACAATGTATTCTTTCCTTTCAACAGCCTGAATTCCAAAGAGACAGCAGTCTCCTATTAGACAGCATAGCTAATAAGTTTTTATCCCATGAAGACCGATATCTCTGTGAAACTGCGACCTTGAAAGCTCACAAAACGGAGACTTACAACATTAGACGCTCAAGGTAAGGAAATTCCAAAGAGACAGTAGTCTCAACTAGCTAATGCAATTATTAGTCTTCATCTCCATGAAGTCAAATATCTGTTTCACCTGCGGCCTTGGAAAGCTCACAAAAGGGAGACACTTACAACGTTGTATAAGAACAAGACCGCTGTAAAATTATATAAGGCAACTATAATGTTAGACGCTAATGATATACAGACACAGATCGCTCATAATTCACATAAGCCAACCTAAGGCGACAACAATAGGACTAATTGCCTGTGATGCCTAGGAATATTACACCAAGAAGGAAAAGCCAGTAATGTATAAGAAAAGACCGCTGTACATAAGGCTACTATGGCGTCCACAATAGCACTTAATGCCTCTGACGCCTAGGAATACAACACCAAGAAGGAAAAGCTGTACTTATTCCTTCTAATGGCTCTATTCCCAACAAGACAACTATCTCCGCCTATCTATGAGCTATCGATTTTCTATTCGTAAGGAACAGATCATTGCCTTTCTTATACTATTGCTAAACCAAGGGAGGCATTGTTAATCGGACACCTGAGCTGAAAGATCCGGAAAGAAAGATCTTTGTCTTTCCTTCACCCGGTACCATAAGCTGTTTTTTGCCTAGCAAACGCAGACTTTTGTTCAGATGGAACAAGATTCGAAGAGCTTATGAATAAAAATTCATAGTCTTAATGTGCTGTCCCAAGATGGATGGAGAATCAACCTCTAGGCCTCTCACCATCTGAATGTTCCATCTGAAACATGGTCAACACCTTCCAAATATGGTTGCTGGACCAACCCAGCACCGTTCGACAGCTCACTACCAGAGACTGTTGATGGCAGAACCTGTGACTACTGAGATGCTGTGGTACGCTGCACAATCTGCGGCAGCAGGTCCGTGAACGGGGCTTGTAGAGCAGCGGTTATCTGCTTCTTCACCATATGCTTTTCACGGGATGGAGATCTGTCCCCAGATCTTCGATGCATGTCCCGTATAAAAATACCTCAAACAACTAGTTACAGGTTAATCCGACTTCGGTGGTGATAACTGGGTACATCTCCATTGAACAGCATGAACATCCGAAGTCGGATAGCTAGTCTGCGGTCTAACATGCTTCATCGATGAAGCAGAGGAAGAAGCCATAGCCACAACCGGCCCAGGCTGCAGTGTGGAAAGAGCGTCCCAATCAGCAAGCGTGAACGGGTATCTGAACTCACTAAAGTTTCTCAAAGTGAAAACAGGCGGCTCCAACTGCTGACGGAATGGAGAGGGATCTCCAGCTCGCGGCCTGGCTCCAGACCACACAGAGTGTTCCGTTTAGAAACTTTTAGGCTTCTACCACTTTGCGTGCTTTTTCATGGAAGTAGAGGAAGCTGTAACAACAGCAGACTCCAGCTGAAGTGTGGAAGGAGCATTGCTCCGACTCATTGAAGTTTCTCACAATGAACAAACAGTCGACTCCGACTATTAACGGGATGGAGAACTCTCTCCAACTCGCGATCTGGCCCCAGATCTCATCGAACATCCCATTGAGAAACTTGTAGGCTAATCCCCTTTGAGTGCACTTCCATGTAAGAAGAAGCCTGTTGCATTGTGAAAGGAACATCCCGACACATGTTCCAACTCATTATAGTTTCTTGCAATGGACCCAGTCGATACAGACTGCAAACGGGGCAGAGAGGTTTCTCCAACTCGCGATCTGAACCCACATCTTGCTGAGCATCCCGTAGAGAAACTTGAAGGCTTCTTCTCCTTATTGCATCGTCGCTGGGTGAGATTTATATTATATGGTGCTCGCTTTACCCACATGATACTACTCGATCGCAACGGACCTACCCGGCGTTTCGTCTCCCTTAAAAGGGCCAACCACTGCACCGGTCGAGCTAGCTGCATGCAGAGAATTAAGCCATTCAGGCTTTAATCCTGTGATTTATATCATGAGCACCTTGGCAGCTAGCTCTATTTTACTCATCAGAGCAGGGCTCATCAGAGTGTGATGACAGCAGCACGTAACGGACAGGTGTCAAAGTACCATCACCATGTTCTTGTTCCTCTGAAAAAGAGACTAAAAGACTAGTATTAGCCAGCAGTGAATGCTCCCAACAGAACTTCAATGCCCACCACAAGGTCGACACCCAATTCAAACATTCGCATCCCATTGTACAAGTATTGAAGGAGTACCGCGACTATCCGTAAACAAAAAACCTTTATTCCGAGGCTTTTTCGACTTATACTTCAAGTACCAATTATTATAATGGCAATAATAATAATGAAGCCAACAACATAAGTCTGCTGCACACACTCCCAAATAAACATCTCAAGATTACATAACATAGACAAAACAAAAAGCTGTAATATTAACCCAGGGACTTGGTTTGGACAAACTTGAATCTGGCTCCCCTAAAGAAAGTGTATACCTTTTATCAAAAGATTGTGATTGGGAGTTCGTGAGAAGATTTTTAAAAAATATCCCTCACTGATTAGAACATTGAACTTCAAACCGAAAGGGCCACAGTTTGATCCTGACAGTTTCAGAGGAGAAGGTGCAAACACCATGTTCACAGATGACAGACAACAGGGGTGAGGGATCACAATCACAATTGCAGTCAGGTGAGCTAATAAGGCTATTAAAAAAATACCTTTTTCACAAGCACATCCCTCATCATTGTAAATCTGCCTCATTCTTCTATTTTTACTTGGAAATCTCTTCGGCAATACTATTTGCACTTGCAGGACCAAAAATTTAAGTAGCTATATTTTGTATGACAGATGTCACTGACTTCTGTCAAAGAAGATATAGTTGTAGGGCTGCATTGCATACCAGTAAACCGGTACTGAGGATCATACCGGAGGAATACCGGTATAGTTTTAAAATTACCGGTATATCATTAGAAATGGTATTGTATCAAATTATCGAAGCTGAAGTCAATATATTATTGGGGAAAAAACAGTCACTGTATTCTATCATGTCTTTCATTCCCCAAATGTCAATCATAGAAAACAGATGAATACTACGGGAAACTGCCCCCCCCCATCTCCCCCCCCCCCCCTGTTATGAAGTCCATGTCAATCAATCTTCATTCAACCAAGGAAAACACATTTTGCATCAACCTATGAAGGCAGTAAGTAAGTCTTTTTTTAGATGCTCAAGTTATTTATTTATTTATTTATTATCCCCGCTTTCGTCGGGGATATTGTCGTTATCTCCGTCCGTCCGTCCGTCCGTCCGTCCGTCCGTCCGTCCGGTGTTACATTCACTTGCATTAATGTTTAAACTATGCTAATGTGTTCAGGTATCACCAGTACATATGCATGAAGGTTTCGGGATTTTGATTTGGTTCCAAGTGGTTCCAGTGGAACCATTTTTATCCTTAGAAAATCTTTGTCCGCTCAAAGGTTCTTAGGGTATTGAATTCGATACGTTTAAACCATGTTAACATGTTCAGATAGCATCTGTAGATGTGCATGAAGGTTTTGGAATTTTGATTTGGGTCCAAGTGGTTCCAGTGGAACCACTTTTATCCTTAGAAAGTCTTTGTCCGCTCAAAGGCTCTTAGGGTATTGAATTCGAAATGTTTAAACCATGTTAACATGTTCAGATAGCATCTGTAGATGTGCATGAAGGTTTCGGAATTTTGATTTGGGTCCAAGTGGTTCCAGTGGAACCACTTTTATCCTTAGAAAATCTTTGTCCGCTCAAAGGCTCTTAGGGTATTAAATTCGAAACGTTTAAACCATGTTAACATGTTCAGATAGCATCTGTAGATGTGCATGAGGGTTTCACAATTTTGATTTGGGTCCAAGTGGTTCCAGTGGAACCACTTTTACCCTCAGAAAATCTTTGTCCGCTCAAAGGCTCTTAGGGTATTGAATTCGAAACGTTTAAACCATGTTAACATGTTCAGATAGCATCTGTAGATGTGCATGAAGGTTTCAGAATTTTGATTTGGTTCCAGGTGGTTCCAGTGGAACCACTTTTATCCTTAGAAAATCTTTGTCGACTCAAAGGCTCGTAGGGTATTGAATTTGAAACATTTAAACCATGTTAACATGTTCAGATAGCATCTGTAGATGTGCATGAAGGTTTTGGAATTTTGATTTGGGTCCAAGTGGTTCCAGTGGAAACACTTTTACCCTCAGAAAATCTTTGTCCGCTAAAAGGCTCGTAGGGTATTCAATTTGAAACATTTAAACCATGTTAACATGTTCAGATAGCATCTTAGGGTATTGTCGGGGATATTGTCATTATCTCCGTCCGTACGTACGTACGTCCGTACGTACGTACGTCCGTCCGGTGTTACATTCACTTGCATTAATGTTTAAACTATGCTAATGTGTTCAGGTATCACCAGTACATGTGCATGATGGTTTCGGGATTTTGATTTGGTTCCAAGTGGTTCCAGTGGAACCACTTTTATCCTTAGAAAATCTTTGTCCGCTCAAAGGCTCTTAGGGTATTGAATTCGAAACTTTTAAACCATGTTAACATGTTCAGATAGCATCTGTAGATGTGCATGAAGGTTTCGGAATTTTGATTTGGGTCCAAGTGGTTCCAGTGGAACCACTTTTACCCTCAGAAAATCTTTGTCCGCTCAAAGGCTCTTAGGGTATTGAATTCGAAACATTTAAACCATGTTAACATGTTCAGATAGCATTTGTAGATGTGCATGAAGGTTTCGGAATTTTGATTTTGTTCCAGGTGGTTCCAGTGGAACCACTTTTATCCTTAGAAAATCTTTGTCCGCTCAAAAGTTCTTAGGGTATTGAATTCGAAACGTTTAAACCATGTTAACATGTTCAGATAGCATCTGTAGATGTGCATGAAGGTTTCGGAATTTTGATTTGGGTCCAAGTGGTTCCAGTGGAACCACTTTTATCCTTACAAAATCTTTGTCTGCTCAAAGGCTCTTAGGGTATTGAATTCGAAATGTTTAAACCATGTTAACATGTTCAGATAGCATCTGTATATGTGCATGAAGGTTTTGGAATTTTCATTTGGGTCCAAGTGGTTCCAGTGGAACCACTTTTACCCTCAGAAAATCTTTGTCCGCTCAAAGGCTCTTAGGGTATTGAATTCGAAACGTTTAAACCATGTTAACATGTTCAGATAGCATCTGCAGATGTGCATGAAGGTTTGGGAATTTTTATTTGGTTCCAGGTGGTTCCAGTGGAATCACTTTTATCCTTAGAAAATCTTTGTCCACACAAAGGCTCGTAGGGTATTGAATTTGAAACATTTAAACCATGTTAACATGTTCAGATAGCATCTGTAGATGTGCATGAAGGTTTTGGAATTTTGATTTGGGTCCAAGTGGTTCCAGTGGAACCACTTTTATCCTTAGAAAGTCTTTGTCCGCTGAAAGGCTCTTAGGGTATTGAATTCGAAACGTTTAGACCATGTTAACATGTTCAGAGAGCATCTGTAGATGTGCATGAAGGTTTCAGAATTTTGATTTGGTTCCAGGTGGTTCCAGTGGAACCACTTTTATCCTTAGAAAATCTTTGTCCGCTCAAAGGTTCTTAGGGTATTGAATTCGAAACGTTTAAACCATGTTAACATGTTCAGATAGCATCTGTAGATGTGCATGAAGGTTTCGGAATTTTGATTTGGGTCCAAGTGGTTCCAGTGGAACCACTTTTATCCTTAGAAAATCTTTGTCCGCTCAAAGGCTCTTAGGGTATTAAATTCGAAACGTTTAAACCATGTTAACATGTTCAGATAGCATCTGTAGATGTGCATGAGGGTTTCACAATTTTGATTTGGGTCCAAGTGGTTCCAGTGGAACCACTTTTACCCTCAGAAAATCTTTGTCCGCTCAAAGGTTCTTAGGGTATTGAATTTAAAACGTTTAAACCATGTTAACATGTTCAGATAGCATCTGTAGATGTGCATGAAGGTTTCGGAATTTTGATTTGGGTCCAAGTGGTTCCAGTGGAACCACTTTTATCCTTAGAAAATCTTTGTCCGCTCAAAGGCTCTTAGGGTATTAAATTCGAAACGTTTAAACCATGTTAACATGTTCAGATAGCATCTGTAGATGTGCATGAGGGTTTCACAATTTTGATTTGGGTCCAAGTGGTTCCAGTGGAACCACTTTTACCCTCAGAAAATCTTTGTCCGCTCAAAGGCTCTTAGGGTATTAAATTCGAAACGTTTAAACCATGTTAACATGTTCAGATAGCATCTGTAGATGTGCATGAGGGTTTCACAATTTTGATTTGGTTCCAAGTGGTTCCAGTGGAACCATTTTTATCCTTAGAAAATCTTTGTCCGCTCAAAGGTTCTTAGGGTATTGAATTCGATACGTTTAAACCATGTTAACATGTTCAGATAGCATCTGTAGATGTGCATGAAGGTTTTGGAATTTTGATTTGGGTCCAAGTGGTTCCAGTGGAACCACTTTTATCCTTAGAAAATCTTTGTCCGCTCAAAGGCTCTTAGGGTATTAAACTCGAAACGTTTAAACCATGTTAACATGTTCAGATAGCATCTGTAGATGTGCATGAGGGTTTTACAATTTTGATTTGGGTCCAAGTGGTTCCAGTAGAACCACTTTTACCCTCAGAAAATCTTTGTCCGCTCAAAGGCTCTTAGGGTATTGAATTCGAAACGTTTAAACCATGTTAACATGTTCAGATAGCATCTGTAGATGTGCATGAAGGTTTTGGAATTTTGATTTGGGTCCAAGTGGTTTTTCAATCATGTGACAATGATGTGATCAGAACACTACCCTTTATACATCATGTTGGGTGAAGTATCTTGTTTGAAATATTGAAGTAGTTTCACATGTGAGTCTTCAGAAGGAAATTAAATACTGTTTTATTATTTTAAATCACACACATGCGTGAAGCCTTTTTATCCAAGTCTGTATCCTGCACTAACCAAAAAGGAAAGTGCAAATGCGTGGATATACTATAGTGTGCTTCGCACACAAATGGCACCATCTAGTTCATTTATTTATTGGTGTTTAAGGTCACATATTTCTGCACAATGGCTAATCATGACTGCAACAGTTTTGTGGAGAAAGACGGAGTACCCAGAGAACCACCGAGCAATGGCAAGCAACTATCAGCTCCTCAACATACTAACACCACACAAGCAGGGTTAGCATTGGTCGAAGACAGGTGCACCATTGACATGCAGTACTCTTTAGTACACAACGCCATCGTGCACCTGCATGGGCAATGGGGGTGAAGTGTCTTGCCCAAGGACACAACGTAGTTGTCACAGGTGGGATTCGAACCAAGGACTTCTCAGCTTGCAGCCTGCACCTCTACAAACTGAGCCACCATACCCCTTGCTCTTCATGTGCTAGTAAACGTGTGTATAGTGTTGTCAACATAATAAACACCAGATGGTTACAATGACTTCAAATCAATTTGAAATCATTGATTTAGCCCTGACAAAGGAAACTCCAAAACTGACTACAACAAACTGTAGTACAAACATTGTCTACCCATAAAACCTCATTTGAGTAATGAAACAATTGATGTCAATACATAACAAAAATTAACTGCCTGTATAATCCCCATCCAATTTCCATGTAATGATATACCAATTTGTTACTAAACTTAATATGGCTTTTTTTATAGGCCTTATTTATGTTAAGTTGCGTATGTTTGGTTACAATGTATGTATTGTTTTGTTTGATGTCGTACAAATAAATGATAGTGGACTGATGATAGTTTTAATTTTTTTTTCTATAATCAGATTCATTTTAAATGCAGAGAAAAACTTCCCTGTGCAGATAATTCAAGCTTCAAGTTCCAGCCACTGTATCATCGAAACTGCAATTTTCATTTTGTAATTTCATGAAAGATCTTCGAATGCAATACACAAAGTATGTGAGTATTGTATTAAAAACTCTGACACAAAATTACTAAAAGTTGTTTATTAGCCGTTGCTTAGTTCATCAATTGTTATAAATGAAGTGCCGGCCAAGCACAGAACAGAATGCTTTGTCAAAGTCCAAAACTCTACCAAAATGTACAACTACTGTCAAGAATTGCTGTCAATCACTCGTTATGAGTTACCAATGAAAACATAGTTATGAACAAAACTTTTGGAGCAGTTGATGGATGTTTTGTTAGCCGCTTCAGCCTGCATGTGCAAGTAGGGTGCAAGTAGGCAGTACAGTATGTTTATTTAGGCTGCACATGCTTCCTGTGAGGCTTGTATGTGTGTCAAGAGCATAGTAAACGCACCAGATGTTGATTACAAGAAATTTTTGCTTCTACATAACTTTATTGATGTAGCTCTGTCAAAGTGCACCCGAAAGAAACAATATTTATTTTGTATTTTCGTACAAGATATTTAAATAGGGCACTCAAGAGAACAGTGTTAAAATATCTTGTATGAAAACACAAAAAAAGTCATTCAGTTAATTTTTCTAACTGAATTTATTCGACTGTAGAACACATGAATTGAATTTTTTTTTAATTATTTCAGCAATGTGAATATATCACTATCAGTGACTGTCGGTCACAGAAACACAGGTACTGATAACTATATTCAGATTCTGAACTAGTCTACGATATACTGGTATATCGCAGTATTTTTTCAATAAAAATTTGAATACCAAGCAGACGTATACAGTTGCTTAAATAAGCAACTGCAGTATGTAAAATTTTCACTACTGAAAACATTGTCTTATTTCCACTGAATACGGTGGAATTAAATTAATAATTCTAACTATTTTCAGGACTGTTTTGGCTGTGTCACCTGTCTTTCAAGTTCAGACTAATTGCTTTTATTTCTTCTCATGCCCCAATCAAAAAACTCCAGAAAATAAAACAGAATATACAAAAATTGAAAGACCGAAATGGGACACCATATTTGCCTTCTGCAAAGGCTGGCATTTTCATCCATTCCTACCCAAACTCCATTCTTTTGATTGTGTCTGCTAAATGTTGACAGACTAGTGGCAGGTGTGAGTGAACAACTCACAGGAGAGTACTTCCTGTTTCGCCCAAACATGCTGAATAAATAAGAGGATGGTGGGTAAAACATGCCATCTAAAGGAAGAATATTTCTAAAGTAAATAACTCCACAAAGAAGTTGAATTAAAGGGATGACTAACTGAATGCAAAAAACAATCCATGACCATAAAGAATTTGAACAACAGGATATTATGGTTGAAGTCTCAGGTGACATCATAACAGGGGGCATCAGGCCAAAAATTAAAATTCATCTATGTTTTTTTTAAATTTTAGTGTGTTGTAGAGCTAAAAAAAATTAGGCAATGGCTGCTTTTTTGTTTTTCAATTTAATGCTATTTTGACGTTTTTATGTCACTTTGAAGTTTAGTCTATTTCTACATTCTTAATTAAAAGCCCTTCATTCTTGAGTCAAATGGTGCCCTATTTATATGGGATACAGTTATGAAATTTACCACACCTATTTGTGGTCATTTGAAGTTGTGAACCTTTATTTTTCATTTCAATATGAGTCACCCGATTCTAGCAATGCCAATTTTACATTTTTTTCCTTTATTTTTTTTCATTTCAATTTGAGACACCCAATGTCAATAATGCAAATGTTACTTTTTTTTCTATACCTTTATTTTTCAACCTCATTTTGAGCCTTAGCCTTTTGAACTTATGGGAATATAATCTCCAAAAAATACCATATCTAACAAGAAGCCCCAAGGGGCTTTAATCGCACACCTGATAAAATTGTTTCAAGTGGATTTATGGTCATATTCAGCATCTACATGTTAATATAGATAATCTAATTTAGCTACAGGAGTGGGGGAGGCAGGAGTGGTCTGTTGGATGAATTGTTTTTTTTTGTTTGTATTTTTTTTGCATAAAATAAATCAAACCCCTTCAAAACTCATTATGAAGCAAAAAGGCAAAAAATCCCCCAGTTGATCTGGCTGCACAGGTTCCCACTGGGAGAGATTTTTTAAGGAATTGGCTGATATTGCACTAAGTTAAAATTTAGGTTGCCACAGGTAGCCCAAATATGAACCCAGGAACATGACTGGAACAGAATGAAATCGGGCCCCACTAAGGATACTGCAAACCAAATATCAAAAGATTCGGACTGGGAGATCTGAAAAATAAAGAATATTTCTCATATTGCACTAAGTTAAAATTCAAGCTCCCACAAGGAGCTCAACTATGCCCCAATCTGAACCTCCTAAGGGCACTGCACATTAAAACATTCTGACTTGTAGATTTGAAGAAGATTTTTAAAGAATATTCCTAATATTGCTCTAAGTTAAAGTTCAGAGTTCCCATAGGGCACCCAAATATTATGCCAAGGATTTGATTTGAACAAACCTGAATCAGGACTACATACTAAACATCAAAAGATTTTGACTGGTGGATCTGAAGGAGATTTTAAAATCTTTTTTCTCATATTACACAAAGTAACAAGAGGCCCCGCGGGGCCTGAAGCACTCATCTTGAACAGAACACAATATAAACAGAGTCCAAGAATAAGTCTACATTAAGCAATCCATAACTATAGGCTACAGTGTCAATCCTCGAGTCCCTCGGGAGTGATAAAAATAATCCAGGCATCATGCCTTTTCTTCAGTTGATCATAATGTAGAGCTCCCCTATGAAGCCCCTTGATACAACCTATGTGGCTTAATCTTCTTTACACACCTCTAGAGGGTACTGAATACAAAATTTTTACTTCAGCAAAATGGCCAATTCCGGCTCCCATAGGGAGCCCAAATATTAATCCAGGCTCTCGATGTGAACACAGGTGAATCTGACTTCCCTAGAGATGTTGTGTACCAAATATGAATGCATTCTGACTGTTGGATCTGAAGAAGAGAAATTTTAAAGAAATTTCTTCATATTGCACTAAGTTAAAATTTGGGCTACCATAGCGAGCCCAAATATTAACCTATGGATCCGATTTGAACAAACTTGAATCTGACCCCCCTAGAGATGTTGTATACCAAATATGAAAGCATTCTGACTAGTGGATCTCAAGAAGAAGATTTTTTAAGAAATTCCCTCATACTGTACTAAGTTAAATTTCAGGTTCTCATATGGAGCCCAAATATTAACCCAGACACTCGAATGGAACAAACTGGAATCTGAAACCAGGGACTTAATTTGAACAAATTTGAATATGAACCCCCAAAGATGCAGGTTTATCAAATATCAAAAGATCCTGACTGGTGGATCTGCAGAAGATTTTAAAAACATTTTTCTCATCCTACACAGCTAAAAGTTGGGCTACCCATAGGGAGTCCAAATATTACACCAGGGACTTGAGTTGAAGCTGACGCCCCCTCCCCCCCTCCCCAAGATGCTGAAAACCAAATAAGAAGATTTTCAAATAAATTTCCTCATACTGGACCAAGTTAAAATCTGGGCACCCATAGGGAGCCCAAATTTGAAACCAGCGACCTGATTTGAACAAACTTGAATCTGAACCTCCTAGGATGCTGCATATCAAATATCAAAAGATTCTGACTGGTAGATCTGAAGAAGCTTTTTAGATAATATTCCTAATACTGCACTATGTTAGAGTCCCCATAGGGAGCCCAAATATGACCCCAAGAACTTGATTTGAACAAACTTGAATCTGACACCCCTAAGGAGGCTCTATACCAATCATCAAAAAATTATGACAGATGGATCTGAAGAAGAGGATTTTTAAAAAAAATTGTCAAATTGGACTGAGTTAAAATTTGGGTTCCCATATGGAGCCCAAATATGAACCCAGGGACTTGGTTTGAACAAACTGGAATCTCACCCCACTAAAGATGCTACATATCAAATATCACAGGAAAAAAATCACCCAGTTGATCTGGGTGCTCAGGTTCCCACTGGGAGAGATTTTTTAAGGAATTTGCCCATATTGCACTAAGTTAAAATTTAGGTTGCAACAGGGAGCCCAAATATGAACCCAGGGACGTGACTGGAACAGACTGGAATCGGACCCCACTAAGGATACTGCAAACCAAATATCAAAAGATGATTTTTAGAAATTTTTAGAATATTCTTCTTATTACACCAATTTAAATTTTGGGGGCTCCAAATATATTATGCCAGGAACATTATTTGAACAAACTTCAAGCTTCCTGCCCTCTCTCTGCCCCCCCCCCCCCCCCCCCCCTCCCCCACCTGCAAGATGCAGTATACCAACTATTAAGAGATGTTGACAGGTAGATCTGAAGAAGATTTTTATATACATTTCCTCATATTGCACGAAGTTAAAATTCAGGTTCCTATAGGGAGCCCAAACATGAACCCAGGGACATGTATTGAACAAATTTTAATCTGATCCCTCTAAGGATGTTGTATACCAAGTATCAAAAGATTGTGATTGGTTGTTCTGGAGAAGATTTTCTAATCTGTGAAAAAAGTTTGTGGGGTGCAAACAGACTTATGCCCCTTTTGGTGCCCCCTCTGGATGTGGCAACTATATTTGAACAAATTTGAATTGACATATGATAAGGAACAGGCATATCAAATTTGGTTCAATTCAGCACAGTGCTTTATGAGAAGTTGATAATGTAAAGTTCTTGACAGACAGCAGGACAACAGATGGTGGATGCACGATGGACAGAACGTCATCACTTAAACTCCACTGACTTTCAGGAAATTCACAACTATCATGGTCGGACTCTCAGACGACATCATATGGGATAAGGAGGGGGGGTTGGGGGGGGGGGGGGGGGGGGGGTGTCATACAGTAAAAAATTAAAATGTGTCAAGACTTTTTTAAAATTTTAGTATGAAAGCTAAAGTTTTTCAATTTAATGCCATTTTGACGTTTTTAAGTCACTTTGAAGTTTAGCCTATTTTCTACATTCTTAATTAAAAGCCTTACATTCTTGAGTCCAGTTGCTATTTATATGAGATACACTTATGAAACTAACCACACATATTAGTGGTCATTTGAACTTGTGAAACTAATTTTTCATTTCAATTTGAGGGACCTGATGCCAGCTATGCCAATTTTTCGCTTTTTTCTATACTTTTTATTTTCAACTTCATTTTGAGCCTTAGCCTTTCTAAATCTTGGGAATATAATCTCTGCCTAAAACAACATCTAAAAATGTGGTGCCGTCCTTGGAAATTCTCAACCGTTATGGGGTTGAACAGTTAGGTGATGTTATAGGGGACATAGGTGCAAACATTAAAATGGGGGAGATTTTCATAAAATTTTAGTACGTTGTACAACTCAAAAAACAGGACATAGCAGGTTATTTTTCCAGTTATCGCCATTATTGATGTTTTCACATCACTTCAAAGTTTAGGCTATTTTTGTCATATTTCATTAAAAACAAGAGATGGCATGTGTTTTATTGAGTATGTTCTTGGGCAGTTCAGCATTGGGCATGCTTTGTTGGATGTCTCCTGAAAATTTGCTTTGCGATTTCAAAACCATCTAATTTGTAAAAACAAGTCGGCTAATAATCAGTAAATACAGATTAGCAATCTGTTTCTTCTGATAACAAATTTGTAAAAAAAAAAGTAATCTAATAATTTGTAAAAACAGTTGTCTAATAATCTGTAAATTCAGATTGCTAAACTGTAAAAACTGATTTTATTGATCTGTGAAAAGTCTTCTTATAATTTATATAATAGTCATCTAATAATTTGTAAAAACAAGTCTTCTAACAAGATGAATGCTGTCGCATATACCCCTTCCCATAATGACAAGATGAACATATTTTTACTACTAGTCATATACATGAGAGGGTTTATTGTCCTTGTTTTACAGCAGGGGAGGTTGACAATCTGACCATTCAAATGGAATATGTGGGATGATTGTTAATTTGTGTTTAATGTCACTTTCAGCATATGTGGCTATATAAAGTCAAGTATTCTCAATTGTTTATACCACTTCACAGGGTTAGCCCAGGCAATGGCTACAAGGACTCATTTTACTGGTAAAGAAGATTTTGTTTATCACAGTAAACAAGTACAACTCCACTTCCCAAGGGTGAATCATGGACAAGCCTGAAAATAAGCAGACTGCCATCTGCAAAATGAGGTCCCCAGAGGGTGAATTTGGTGATGACACCCTGCACAGCAGGGTAGCATTACAAAATTTACCCTCTGTGAACCTCAGTCTGAATTAAGGTCTCAGGACAAAACAGAAAGATGTACCTAGAGGATAAATTGGCCCACTGTATGGGATAGCATCAGCAAATTCACCGTCTGGGGACCCCATTTTTTGCAAATGACAGGTTGCTTATATTCAGGCTTGATCATGGATGTTACAAGCCACAAGACAAGAAAACACAGTATGTTATGTAACTAGCTTACAGCAGGCCTTTTTTCTCTTGGAGATTCCTGAGGTTTTGGTTGAATAGCATTCTCTTGAAGGCTTCCATCAGAATCATCATCTACACCACCACTTCCTTGCGATAAAACCCAGAATCTTCTGTTTTCAATAAAAAAAAAAACATTTATATTGTTAGAAGTTTGTGAGAAAAAATTTAATTTTATCATTCCTAGTACAGAAAATGAAAATATAAATAACTAGCTAAATTAACCTCAGATTATTAAGAAAAGTATTTGATAAACTTTGAACACAATTTATGTCCTTGTATATACGGAGCAGAGTTAAAATATGCTGAAATATGTAGGATTTACAATGGGAAATACATATCATAAGATTATCCTTTTATTACATGCCTGTTGTTCTATGTAATCCCTATCTACAGCAACACTAAACTGTATGGAAAATGAAAATCTGTTCTGCACATATGTGCGGAATGGAAATCAAAACAACAAAAAGGAGAAGTTCATATATATTAATGAATATTAGTATGCCAACAGATGCAGGAAAAAGATCATTTGAGTTCTTCATGGTTGAGTGAAAGTTTAAATAAAACAACAGCAATATAAAACTAGAGAATTGTAATTTGTTGGACAATTTACAGGCTTTCCCAACTTTTTAATGTGAAAAGGCAGACTGCACATAGCAAAGCAATGTTTCTGAAATTAACCCTTTCCAAAATGATAGAAAGAAAGCAAGTAAAATTGGCCAATTTTGTCATTTTCAAATGATACACTTTTTATAGCAATCAGTGTCCTGGAGGGTTAAATGTGAGACTAAAACATAAACAGCAATGTTCCTCTATACGTGCAAAACATTTTTCGGCAAACAGTTATTTACTTGAATAGTCATTTCAGCGGAAATAAAGTTTGTGTGGGTTTGGATTTAATGACAGGAAAATGAGTATACATGTAGAATGCAGTAAAATTAAGGAAAATGAAAGTTTTTTTCTAGATAATGTTGTCAAAGCATGTGTTGGATTATGTGTGACACCAAAACTTATCACAGAAAATTTGTTTCCTTATAACATACAATACACATATGCAAAGGAAAATAGACTATTCCAATCCTGCCCAGGGAAACTGAGTACAGAAAAGTACGAAATTAATTGGAAAATACATTTTGCCTGATGGTGCTCATGTTTGTACGGTTTGCCACTGATTTTTCATGCAGTAATGGAAAGCACAATGAGCTATTTCTTTCTTGCTTCTGGACAAATGAGTACAGAAATTTGCACAATTCACTGAAAATCTTTTTTTTTTTGGACAGTAGTATTCTTTATGTGGCCAAAGCATATGTTGGGTAAAGCCCCAGATCATAACTTACAATGGCATACTGATTCATTAAGCATCTCTACCTATAGCAAAACAAAGTGTTTGAAATTAACCCTTTCCCAAATGTAGAAAAAAGCAACTGAAGTTAGATAATTTTGGCATTTTCAAACGGTACTCTTATGCTCGCCCTCATTCTGCTTGAGAGTTAAAGATGCGATTAAAAAGGAAACAGTAACTGTCTTCTGTAATCACTGTTGCATCAACACATACTGAAATAATTGTTACAACAACCTTGCAATTAGAGAAATTTGCCCTTGAAGTTAATCAATCTTGAAGATAAAATGCTATATTCATATCATTTTTGGCCAATAGGGGTTAATTTTGAAATATTTGTGTGGTGATTTTAGTGCATCATATTATGCTCTAAATAAGTGGACATCAATCGCAGACTGAGTGTCTGATAAGAGACATGGAGGAATTTTGAATCTTGGAATTTGAATGAATATGTACAAGTTGAGGGTACTCCAATTCAAGGCCTGACAAGTGGGTGAGTGTTAAAACTTTGAATAAAACATATAACAGCAAAATTGTTCTTGGATGAATGCCCTATCTTTTCATGGGAAACGTTTGGAGAAAATATGGCATCAGTGCTGAGAAATTGCATGTAAAAGTTGGCGATAATAACATTTATTCCAAAAGTATCTTTATAAAATATGTCACACTTTGGCTGCTGCATGCAACCATAGAAAACATTCAGAGCTCAATCAATTAGAAATGCAGTAAATTGTCACTTAAACTTATCAAATTCTGAAAAAATGTGAGGTTTTTTGGACGGTACCTACATTTATGCAACCAGAATGGGAATAGGGTTAAACTTTACAACAAAACTTACAACAGCAAATATGCTTGGTAGTCAATTGTGAATGAAAAGTGTTTGAAATTAACCCTTTCCAAACTGATAGAAAAAAGCAACCAAAGTTGGCTAATTTTGGCATTTTTAAACAACACTCTTATTCTCGCCCTCATTGGGCTTGGGGGTTAAATCTGAGATTAGAAAGTAAACAGTAACTGTCTTATGCAATCATTGTTGCATCTATCCATACCAAAATAACTGTTACAACAACCTTGCAAATAGAGAAATTTGCTCTTGAAGTTGGTCAAGTTTGAAGACAAAACTGCTATATTCATTTCATTTTTGGCCCACAGGGGTTAATTTTGAAATATTTGTGTAGTGATTTTGGGGTATCATATTATGCTCTAAATGTTTGGAAACTTTGAGCCTAATAACTGTATACAATTTCAAGACTTTTGAAAAATGGTGAAATTTTGAAGGTTTTGGCAGAAAAGTTTGAAAATAAGTGTTTTCACGAATATGACCATACCCCATTTCTCTAGATATTGTGACAGTAAATAAGTTTACCAAATTTGGTTGAAATCGTACAATTTGTTTTTGAGACATTTTGAAAAATGGCGAAATTTTGAAGGTTTTGGCAGAATAATTTAAAATACACGTTTTCACAGATATGACGATACCTCATTACACTAGATTTTATGGCATTACATAAGTATGCCAAATGTGGTTAAAATCGTACAGCTTGTTTTTGAGCAGTGTAACAGACAAAATTGACAGCGGAAAAAAAAACAAAAAAACTTGAAAAAAAAAAGCTAGAGAATTGTAATTTGTTGGACAAATTACGGGCTTTCCCAACTTTTTAATGTGAAAAGGCAAACTGCATTGTACAAAAAACTATCGATAAGTTTTGAAAACAGAAAATTTAGTGGAAATCAAAGTTTTTGTGATGCTACTAGTTTTTATGCAGCCAAAACAGATATTTGAGATGCAGCAGGACACCAAAACATTTAACACAAAATTTGCTCTTCAATAATTACAGAATATTTTCATAGAAAGCAAAACAAGCGATGTCCTTTCTGCTTTGGAAAAAATTAATTAGAACATATGAATTATGGGCGTACGGTCCAGGGTTTCATGAAGGACTGTGCCCCAACCCACCCCTGAGTCAGGACGGAGCGGATTTTTCAGCCAATATGCCAGAAAATTTCGGACAATTTAGTTGCCAGAAATGACCACAAAACATTTTGGTTTTCCACACAAAAGTTGTTTTCCTATCTCATCACTTAGAAGTAGCAAATAAACTGACCATTATACTGTACAAGTTGATTCAGTGGAACCGTATCCACGTTAATATTATTCATTTATAATCACACAAGTACATATAATGAGTTCTCTATTACTGCATATTACGGGAGCACAGTGGCTCAGAAGGTAGAGATGACTGTTGCAATCCAAGAAGTCTTTGGTTCGAATCCCGCCTGTGGCAACCACATTGTGTCCTTGAGCAAGACACTTCATCCCAACTTAATTTCCCACGTGGGGGGGGGGGGGGGGGGGGGGGCATGATGGCGATATGTACTAAGGGTACTTTGAGAGTGTACTTGTCTTCAACCAATACTAACCCTGCTTTGTGGAGTTAGTATGTTGGGGAGTCCGTGTTGCTTGCCATTGCTCGGTGGTTCTCTCCAGGTACTCAACAGGAGGGAGGACCTCCCCCCCCCTCTCCCATACCCACATTTGGCATTTCCTCCTGAGATTCAACTTTTTCGGGCTAAAAGGGTTCATCCCCCCTCCTGAAAAATAGCCCTGTACGCCTATGCAATGAATACCTGGACTTGAATAAATACCTATGTTATGGTCATGATATAGCTGTAGATGCTGAAAGTGACCTTAAATATCCATAATTAATTTATTCTCTATCATTCTGTCTGTTTGTGAATGTGTGGGATTTGTCAACAAACGAGGATAAGCTTCCTACTCCATGATTTCACAATTTTATGCAACCAGAATGGGATAGGGCTAAACTTTACAACCAAACTAACAACAGCAAATATGCTCGATAGTCAATTGTGAATACGTACATGAAAAGTGTTTGAAATTAACCCTTTCCAGAATGATAGAAAGGCAACCAAATAATTTTGGCATTTTCAAACGGTACTCTTATTCTTGGCCTCATTGTGCCAGAGGGTTAAATCTGAGATTAAGAAGTAAACAGTAACTTTCTTCCACAAGCATTGTTGCATCTCGCCATACCAAAATAATTATTACAACTACCTTGTAATTAGAAAAAAATTGCTCTTGAAGTTGGCGAAAATAACAAATATTCCGACAGTACCCTTATGGGAAGTCTCAAATCTGCCAAGGGTTAAACTTTTAATAATAACATATAGAACAAAATTTGTCATACTTTGACTGCTGCAAGCAGCTACAGAAAACATTCAGAGCTCAAGCAATTAAAAATGGAGTAAACCGCCACCTAAACTTATCAAATTCTTAAAAAATTGGAGTTTTTTTGGACGGTACCTACTTTTATGCAACCAGAATGGGATAGGATTAAACTTTACAACCAAACTTACAACAACAAATATGCTCGGTAGTCAATTGTGAATACATACATGAAAAGTGTTTGAAATTAACCCTTTCCAAAATGATAGAAAAAGCAACCCAAGTTGGCTAATTTTGGCATTTTCAAATGGTACTCTTATCCTCACCCTCATTGTGCTTGAGGGTTAAATCTGAGATTAAAAAGTAAACAGTAACTTTATTCCGCAATCATTGTTGCATCTATCCAAACCAAAATAATTGTTACAAGAACCTTGTTATTAGAGAAATTTGCCCTTGAAGTTGGTCAATTTTGAAGAAAAAATCTATATTCATGTCATTTTTGGACAGTGGGGGTTAATGTTGAAAGATTTGAGTGGTGATTGTCGTGTATCATATTATGCTGTAAATGTGTGGAAAATTTGAGCGAAATAACTGTAAACAATTTTGAGACATTCGAAAAATGGTGAAATTTTGAAGGTTTTGGCAGAATATTTTGAAAATACGCGTTTTCACAGATATGACGATACCGCATTTCACGAGATTTTATGACATTACATAAGTGTGCCAAATTTGGTCAAAATCGTACAACTTGTTTTCAAGCAGTTCAACAGACAAAATTCAGGGAGGAAAAAAAAAAAAAAAGAAAATAAAGAAAAATTTTGAAAAAGAAGAATAACAATAGTCTTTCCCAAACTGGGTTTGGGAAAGCCTAATTAATAAAAAAAAAAATTAAAAAAAAAAAAAAAAATAGAGAAGAAAAATTTTTAAAAAGAAGAATAACAATAGTCTTTCCCAAACTGGGTTTGGGAAAACCTAAAAACTAGAGAATTGTAATTTGTTGGACAAATTACGGGCTTTCCCAACTTTCCAGTGAGAAAATGCAGACTACATATAGCAAAGCAAAGTGTTTGAAATTAACCATTTCCAAAATGATAGACAAAAAGCATCCAAGGTTGGCTAATTTTGGCATTCTCTCACAGTTCTCTTATCAACACCCTCATTTTGCTTGGGAGTTAAATCTTGAGATTAAAAAGTAAACAGTAACTATCTTCTACAATCTTTGTTGCATCTATCCATACCAAAATAACTGCTACAACAACCTTGCAATTGGAGGAAATGATCACAGATGTAAATTTCACTGACAATCAATTTTTCTGACAGTACTATTCTTACATGGCCAAAGCTTATGTTGTGTTAAGCCCCAAAGCATAACTTACAGCAGAAGATTTGTTCTTTAGGCATCTCTACCTATAGCAAAACAAAGTGTTTAGAATTAACCCTTTCCAAAATGACAGGAAGATGCAACCACAGTTAGCTAATTTGGGCATTTTCGGATGGTACTCTTACCCTCAATTGCTTGAGGGTTAAAGATGAGGTTAAAAACTAAACAGTAACATTCTTCTGCAAGCAATGTTGCATCTATGCATACAAAAATAATTGTTACAACAACCTCGTAATTATGAGAAATTTGCCCTTGAAGTTAGTAAATCTTGAAGATAAAATGATATTATCATATCATTTGTGGCCAATAAGAGTTAATTTTGAAATATTTGTGGGGTGATTTTAGTGTATCATATTATGCGCTTAATGTGTGAACATCAATCACAAACTGAGTGTCTGAAAAGAGACATGGACTAATCTTGAATCTTGGTTTTTGAATGAACATGTACAAGTTGAGGGTACCCTCAATTCAAGGCCTGACAACTGGGTGAGGGTTAAAACTTGGAATAAAACATACAACAGCAAAATTCTTCTTCCATGAATGCATGATCTTCTCATGGAAAAGGTTTTGAGACAATATAGCTTCAGTGCTGAGAAAGTGCATGTAAAAGTTGGCGAAAATAACAATTATACCGACAGTACCCTTATGGGAAATCTCAAATCTGCTAAGGGTTAAACTTTTAATAATAACATATAGAACAAAATTTGTCATACTTTGACTGCTGCAAGCAGCTATAGAAAACATTCAGAGCTCAATCAATTAAAAATGGAGTAAATCGTCACCTAAACTTACCAAATTCTGAAAAAATTAAACTTTACAACCACACTTACAACAGCAAA
The DNA here is from genome assembly GCA_031216915.1 of Pictodentalium vernedei. NCBI lineage: Eukaryota > Metazoa > Mollusca > Scaphopoda > Dentaliida > Dentaliidae > Pictodentalium > Pictodentalium vernedei. Next base: position 576,523,528 of record CM062296.1, read on the forward strand.
TATGCTCGGTAGTCTTATTGTGAATATGTACATGAAAAGTGTTTGAAATTAAGCCTTTCCAAAATGATAGAAAATGCAACAAAAGTTGGCCAATGTTGGCATTTTCAAACAGTACTCTTATTCTCCGCCTCATTGTGCTTGAGGGTTAAATCTGAGATTAAAAAGTAAACAGTAACTTTCTTCCACAATCATTGTTGCATCTATCCATACCAAAATAATTGTTACAACAACCTTATAAATAGAGAAATTTGCCCTTGAAGTTGGTCAATTTTGAAAAAAAAGCTATATTAACGTCACATTTGTCCAATGGGGGTTAATATTGAAAGATCTGAGTGGTGATTGCGGTGTATCATATTGTGCTCTAAATGTGTGGAAAATGGGCTGAATAACTGTAAAACTGTTTTGAGACTTTCGAAAAATGCTGAAATTTTGAAAGTTTTGGCAGAATATTTTGAAAATACATGTTTTCACAGACATGATGATACCGCATTTCACTAGATGTTATGAGATTACAGAAGTATGCCAAATTTTGGTTAAAATCGTACAGCTTGTTTTTGAGCAGTTCAGCAGACAAAATTCACGAAGGAAAAAAAAATAAAATAAATAAATGAAAAGAAAAAAAAAACAGAGAAGAAAAATTTTGAAAAAGAAGAATAACAAGAGTCTTTCCCAAACAGGGTTTGGGAAAGCCTAATTAGAGGTATTCTGTTATCTAAGGAGCTATTTATTTAAATAACTATTTTCTCCATTATCCATAGTGCTAAAACCAATATACTATACAAATATGAAAAAATTCTGATTGGTGGACCTGAAGAAGAAGATTAATAAATAATATTCCTCATATTGCACTAAGTAAAAATTCAAGCGCCAATAAGGAGCATAAATATGAACCCATACAGCCAATTTGAACAAACTTTAATATGAATCCCTATCTATCCAAGAATGCTGTATACCAAATATGGCAAGATTCTACCTGACGGATTGGAAAAAGAAAATTTTTAAAGAATATTTAAATGAAAGTGTCAATGACACTGTAGCTCAACTTGTCAAGACAAAGACATGCACATGTATAGTATGTGACACAGCAATGACAAACATCTAGGTAATGACCTGATAACAAAGGTACATATAAAGTATTGTAATGGTCTGTACATAAATACTGACCGTTGCCTGTAACAAATGTATAGGTAAAGTATTGTAAAGGTGGGTGACAGTCAGATGCTAAACTAGAAAAGAAATCTTTGAGTCCCAGAGTGGGTCTGACTGAACCCCAAAATATTTGTTCTCATAGCACTGTGATAACAAAGGCACCCCAAAACACACTCGTTCCGGTCACAAGGTGAAAACAAAGGTACCCAAGAAGTTTTGTGAAGATCAATTCATAAATACGAGCTGTATAGAACTTGTGACAAAAAACTGATTGGACTTAATTTTGGTACAAAATGGCCACTGGCAGCCATCTTGAATTTTGGACCGTACCCAGAAACACTCATTCTCGTCCCAAGGTGATAACAAAGGTACCCAAGAAGTTTTGTGAAGATTGGTTCATAAATACAGCCTTTACCCTGAGCCATATTGACATGTGTGCTCACATTGTGCAAGTAGCACTGAATAAGTCAAAGTTCATCTAATTTGCATAATTTCTGCACGAAAAAAAAACCCTTAGAATATGTGATGTATTCCATGTTACTAAACATTCATACAAAAATTTATTCAAATCAGAACTTTCATACAGAAGTTCTGTACAAAAGACTGATTGCACTAATTTTGGTACAAAATGGCTGCTGGTGGCCATCTTGAATTTCGGACCACACCCAAAAACACTTGCTCTCATCCCACGGTGATAACAAAGGTACCCAACAAGGTTTGTAAAGATTGGTTCATAAATATGGCCTCTAGTCTGAGCTGTATAGAAGTTGTGTACAAAAAACTGATTAGACCTAATTTCGGTACAAAATGGCCACTGGCAGCCATCTTGAATTTTAGACTGCACCCAGAAACACTCATTCTCGTCCCAAGGTGATAACAAAGGTACCCAAGACATTTCGTGAAGATCAGTTCATAAATACAGACTCAAGTCTGAGCCGTATTGACATGTGTACTTAATGTGTGTAAGTCGCACTGAAATATCAAAGTTCATCTAATTTGCATAATTTCTGCACGAGAAAAAAACCCGTATTATATGTGATGTATCCCATGGTACTAAACATTCACACAAAAAATTATTCAAATCAGCGCTTTCATATGGAAGTTCTGTGCAAAAATCTGATTGCACCTAATTTTGTACAAAATGGCTGACATCGGCCATCTTGAATTTCGGACCGGACCCAAAAACACTCGTTCTCGTCCCACGGTGATACCAAAGGTACCCAAGAAGTTTCGTAAAGATCGGTTCATAAATACGGCCTCTAGCCCGAGCCGTATTGGCATTTGCACTTACAGTGCTGAAATTAACACCAAAAAACATCAAAATTAGTCTAATTTGCACAATTTACGCACGAGAAAAAAACCCGTATTATATGTGATGTACCCCATGGTACTAAACATTCATACAAAACATTATTGAAATCAGAGCTTTCATATGGAAGTTCTGTACAAAAAACAGATTTCTGCATCATCGGTACAAAATGGCGGCTGGCAGCCATCTTGAATTTTGGACCGCACCCAAAAACACTCGTTATCGTCCCACGGTCATAACAAAGGTACCCAAGAAGTTTCGTAAAGATCGGTTCATAAATACGACCTCTAGCCCGAGCCATAGCCAATTGTTGACGTACGGACAGATGGACAGACGGACGGATGGACGGACGGACAGGCGGACGACGGGCCATGACAATAGCTCAAATTTGACTTCGTCAAAGTTGAGCTAAAAATTGTACTAAGTTAAAGTACAGGCTTCCTACAAGGAGCCCAAATCTGAATCCAGGGACCTAAGTTGAAACAAGAGCAATGCTGGGCATTGCATAATACGCCCATGGTGAGCTGCTCAATATGAACAATTTTTTTATATTCTAAATCAATAGAGGGCAATAACTCTGCAACAGAATATCAAATAAATGTCAAAATTGAACTTGACCAGTATATTTTTAAGGCTAAATACCAAACTCCTATTAGCTGGAGTGAACATTAGGAAAGTTATAATCCAGAAGCTTGAAGTATATGAATACTAAGTAAATAAAGGACATTAACTCCACATAATATTGAACAACTGTCATAATCGAACTTGATCTGTATTTTCTGTCGATAAGATCATATACAACAAGAAGAATGTTACTAAGGTAACACATGCCCCCCCCCTTGTGACCTTCACCTTGTAGATGCGGCAGAAACTATTATACACAACACACCTTCTGACTGTCCTCAACATTTGTAAAAAGTTTAACAATTGTACTATGATTCATTTCTGAGTTACAGCTGAGACACAAATATTGACCGATTTTTAGTGTGACCTTAAAATGTGACCTTGACCTTGAAGGTACGAACCCGGCTGTGGTGTGTGACACATCCTCCCATGGTCCTTTATAATTGTGTGAAGTTTGATGACTGTAGCCCTAATAGTTTTGGACACTTCACCCCGATTGCCTACATGGGGGCACGATGACGCTGTGTACTGAGGCGTACTGCACGTCGATGGTGCGCATGTCTTCAACCAATCTAACCCTGCCTGTGCTGCGGCGCAGAGTTCAGAGTTACGATGTTGGGGAGCTGACAGCTGCTCGTCGTTGCTCGGTGGTTCTCTCCGGGTACTCCGGCTTCCTCCACCCGTAAAACTGTCACGGTCACGATTAGCCATGGTGCATAAGTATGTGACCTTAAACACCAATAAATAATAAATAAATAATAATAATAGTTTTGGAGTTATTCTTAAGACACGATTTGTGACCCTGAACATATGAAGGTGAATTGTGACCTTCTCATTGCAGATGCGGCGGAAACTATTATATGCAATACACCTTCTGACTGTCCTTAACATTTGTAAAAAGTTTAACAATTGTACTATGATTCGTTTCTGAGTTATGGCTGAGACACGAATATTGACCGATTTTTAGTGTGACCTTGAAATGTGACCTTGACCTTGAAGGTACGAACCCGGCTATGGTGTGTGACACATTCAGCGCCCCCCCCTCCCCCCCCCGGTCCTTTATAATTGTGTGAAGTTTGATGACTGTGGCCCTAACAGTTTTCGAGTTATTGGCTTGGACACGCACACACACACACGGACGGATGGATGGACACACGCACACTTCAATCACTATATGCCAACCGACTTAAGTCGGGGGGCATAATAAAAATAAATTGGATATCACAAGTATAGCCAAAATTATCATCTAGAAATCAAAAGTGAATGATAATTCTAAGTCAACAAGAGGGGCAACGCAAAGCAGGTTTCAATGTCCAGGACTCGCCAATATTTTCTAAGTCGAAAGAGTGAAAAAGGGCTATAACTTTGAAAAAAATGTGGGGAAGAAACTAACACTACACAGGTATTGTTCCCCCATATTGCTCTATCAAAACACTGAATATCATTCAAATCGGAGTAGTAGTGGCTGAGATACAAGGGAAAATGTTATAGACCCCTGCAAGGCTTCAAGATTTGATTAGGATTCGAATCTTCCATGAGATTCGATTCCATCGACAGGTATTCAAAATTTCGAATCTATGGCGCAGTTTTGTTATAGTTCTTATTATGATGTTTTATTGATGAATTCTATCCAATACAGTTGTCAAAAAACTAATATATATAATACAATTGTAATATAATAACCAGGTACATTTTGTTCATTCAAGTCGGCAACTGCTATCTTTAACACCTTGCATGCTGCTGGCAGATATTCCTGCCCCGGACAGAAAATCTTATGCCACTAAAATAAGTATCATTTGGGCATTTTAAAGCAAATTTTCCTCAAAAGATTGTATCAACATTTTGTCCAGCGATTTCTTGAGTTTAATTCTCTTGAATTTTCCATCAAATCTAATCATGGCTGTTTCACAGCAGACATGACTAGATTTGACGGAAAATATTTTTAAAATACTCAGCAGGTTAAGAGTTAAATCAACTGAGAATTACAATATAATAATAAAAGCAAATGTGATTCACAATTCCTTCTGTTGGAACTTGCATGCCTTTAAGCTTTACTCAATTTATTTACATTAATATTACGTTATGGCATGAACATGTGCTCACACGCCACGACTATTAATTGAAAGCCCCATAGAATGTGACTAATCCAAAATACAAAAGTTAAAATGTCTGAAATTTGTTCTCTTTTCGATACACATGAGGTTGACAAAAAATACGTATGTAAAGAATGTTCAGCACGATCGTGTTCTGTTTGCTGCATCAATATAATGGGAGCGAGTATGTGCTGTTAAACAACTTATCATTTTGTTGCGATGTGTTCCAGTTGGATTGATAATAATCATTGATTGTATAATACTTACATGCTTGTAAAAGTATCAAACATCTTATAATGATATATTTACACTGGCACTCCCAATATTACATTCATTTTTCATTGCCGTCATGAAAAATTGTGCAGTTCACTGACTTTACTAAGTATTTAACACAATTTCAAATTAAATTCGGATTCAAATCTTCCTTAATAATTGATTCAAGCCAAAAATTAGGATTTGCAGGGTCCTAAAATGTGGGTACAGACAGTCGGATGGATGGCAAGACAGACGGACGTACGGATACACAGATGGACAAACAGACAGACGGAAATCTCCACTAGTCAAGTCCGAAGGGGGGGGGGGGGGGGGGGTGTGGGAGGGGGAGTCATAATAAAGACAATAACTCTGCAACAGAATATCAAATAACTGGCAAAATTGAACTTGATCTCTATATTCAGTTCATAAAGCTAAATACCAAACTACTAGTAGCTGGAGTGAACATTATGGTAGTTATCATCCGGAAATTTAAAATATATTAATTTCTAAGTCAATACAAAGCAATAACACCACATAAGAATATCAAACAACTGTCATAATCAAACTTGATATGTATTTTCGGTTGATTAGAATATATATCAAAAATGAATTGGATATAATATGTATAGCAAAAGCTATCATCTGGAAACCAAAAGTAAATGGACAAAAATAGATGAAATTCTATGTCAAGAAAGGGCAATAACTCTACAACAGAATAAGCAAAATAAAATGAAAGTATCAATGACACTGTAGCTTAACTTGCCTGTGTGTTATATTTGATGAAAAGGATCATGTTCAATGTTTATTAATGGATTATGAAATAAGACAAGAACTGTGAAAATTGGGAATATGTTAATTTCTGTTCCCTGTATGCTATGTTTTCAATAAAAATAATATGAGGTGTAGACAATACTGAAGGGGTGGGTTAATGTGGCCCTCACAGTAAATGTATGTGGCCCTCACAGTTAATGTATATCAACGAAAGTTACCAATTTACAGTGAAATTATTCCAAAACGAGTCATCCTACCAAGTTACAATGAAATCCCTTCAGAAATATGAACTGTAGTCTGTGCTAAAGTTTTTTTTGTTTTTGGCTCGGGCAGCTGTCATGGTTGAATGATCACGATCAAAAAGGGGACGTTCTAATCTAGGCATTATCTGGAGTCATCCTACCACATTACAATAAAATCCCTTCATAAATATGACCTGTAGACTGTGCTAAAGGTTTTCAGGCTTTGGGGCCCCTGTAGCCAGCACAGTTGACCAGTCGCGACCAAAAGGGGATGTTATCATCTGGACATTATATGGAATCAACCTACCAAGTTATAATGAAATCCCTCTGTAAATACGACCTGTAGACTGTGCTAAAGGTTTTGGGGTTTTGGGCTCTGGCAGCTGTCATGGCTGAATGATAACGACCAAAAGGAGACATTCTCATCTAGACATTATACAGAGTCATCCTACCAAGTTTCAATGAAATCCCTTCATAAATATGAACTATATATATGTGCTAAAGGTTTTTGGGCTTCGGGCCCCTGTAGCCATCACAGTTGACCAATCGCGACCAAAAGGGGAAGTTCTCATCTAGACATCATATGGAGTCAGCCTACCAAGATACAATGAAATCCCTTCATAAATACGACCTGTAGACTATGCTTAGGGTTTTGGGCTCGGGCAGTCGTCGCGGAAGACAGATCGCAACCAAATGAAGAAGTTCTCATCTAGACATGATCTGGAGTCATCCTACAAAGTTGCAATGAAATTCCTTCATATTAAATAGGACCTGTAGACTGTGCTAAAAGATTTGGGGTTTCGGGCTTGGGCAGCCATCACGGTTGACAGATCATGACCAAAAGGGGATGTTCTCATCTAGATATTATACAGAGGCATCCTACCAAGTTACAATGAAATTCCTTCATAAATACGATCTGTAGTCTGAGCTAATGGTTTTCAGGTTTTGGGCTCGGGCAGCCACCACAGTTGACCGATTATGACCAAAAGGGGACGTTCTCATCTAGACATGACCTCGAACCTGCATATGAAATTTTGTGATGATCGGATAAGAACTACGGGGTGTAGCCTGTGCTAAAGGAAAATGTGAACCGACTCACAGACTACCGCTATATTGATGACAATAGCTTATTGACTTTGTCAAGTTAAGCTGAAAATGTCAAAATCAAACTTGATCTGTATTTTCTGCTTATCCCTTTACCCAATGTAATGGCCAAAACCGGCCAGCACTATTCACAAGAATCGCCAATTAATTTTCATTATTTTTTTCATTTTTTGTCTCAAAAACATAGGCGTGCTCATTCCAATGAGAGGTCATAACCTATGTTTTTGAGACAAAAAATGAAAAAAATTAGTTATTCAAGAATTTTATTTGCAAGTGTCATCTGCTTTTCATGTTAGGAAAAGGGTTATAACACCATATACCAATGAAAGTGTCAATGACACTGTAGCTTAACTTGTCTGTGTGTTGTGTTTGATGAAAAGGATAATGTTCAATGTCTATTATTATTATGTTATTATGTTTCTGTTCCGTGTATGCTATGTTTTTAATAAAAATAATATGAGGTGTAGACTGTACTAAAGAATTGAGGGGTGGGTTAATGTGGACCTCACAGTTGATGTATGTAGCCCTCATAGTTAACGTATGTCAACGAAAGATACCAAGTTACAGTGAAATTATTCCAAAATGAGTCATCCTATCAAGTTACATTGAAATCCCTTCATAAATATGGCCTGTAGACTGTGCTAAAGGTTTTCGGGCTTCAGGCCTGTGAAGCCATGACGGTTGACCGATTGCAACTAAAAGGGGATGTCCTCATGTCAACATTATACTAAGTCATTTTACTAAGTTACAATGAAATCCCTTCACAAATACGACCTGTCGTCTGTACGAAAGTTTTTTGGGTTTTGGGTTCGGGAAGCCATCATGGTTGAATGATCGCGACCAAAAGAGGATGTTGTCATCTGGGTATCATCTGGAGTGATCCTACGAAGTTACAATGAAATCCCTTCATAAATATGACCTGTAGACTGTGCTCAAGGTTTTCGGGCTTTGGGCCCCTGAAGCCGTCACATTTGACCAATCACGATCAAAAGGAGATGTCAACATCTAGGCATTACATGGAGTCAACCTAAGAAGCTACAATGAAATCCTTCCATAAATACGACCTATAGACTATGCTAAAGGTTTTGGGGTTTTGGGCTCGGGCAGCCATCAAGGCTGAATGATCGCGACCAAAAGGGGACGTTCTCATCGACATATTATTTGGAGTCATCCTACCAGGTAACAATGAAATCCCTCCATAACTATGACCTATAGACTGTGCTAAAGGTTTTCGGGTTTTGGGCTTGGGCAGTCATGGTTGACAGTTCGCAACCAAATGGGGAAGTTCTCATTTGAACATCATACGGAGTCATCCTACCAAGTTACAATGAAATCCCTTTCATAAATATGACCTGTAGACTGTGCTAAAAGTTTTTGGGCTTCAGGCCCCTGTGTTCGTCACAGTTGCCCAATCACATCCAAATGAGATGTTCTCATCTAGACAGTATATAAAATCAACCTACCAAGTTACAATGAAATCCTTCCATAAATACGACCTATAGACTATGCTAAAGGTTTTTGGGTTTTGAGCTCGGGCAGCCATCAAGGCTGAATGATTGCGACCAAAAGGGGATGTTCTCATCTAGACGTTATTCTGAGTCATCCTACCAAGTTACAATGAAATCCCTTCATAAATATGGCCTGTAGCCTGTGCTAAAGGTTTTCGGGCTTCGGGTCCCAGTAGCCATCACAGTTGCCCAATTGTGTCCAAAAGGGGACGTTCTCATCCAGACATTATATGAAGTCAATCTACTATGTTACAATGAAATCCCTTCATAAATATGACCTGTAGACTGTGCTAAAGGTTTTCGGGCTTGGGCAGCCATCATGTTTGAATGATCACAACCAAAAGGGGACATTCTCATCTGGGGGTCATCTGGAGTGATCCTATGAAGTTACAATGAAAATCCCTTCATAAATATGACCTGTAGATTGTGCTCAAGATTTTTGGGCTTCGGGCCCCTGTAGTCGTCACAGTTAACCAATCATGACCAAAAGGGGATGTCATCATCTAGGCATTATATGGAGTCAACCTAACAAGTTACAATGAAATCCTTCTACAAATACAACCTACAGACTATACTAAAGGCTTTTGGGCATGGGCAGCCATCAAGGCTGAATGATCGTGACCAAAAGGGGACGTTCTCATCTAGACATTATTTGGAGTCATCCTACCACGTTACAATGAAATCCCTTCATAAATATGACCTGTAGACTGTGCGAATCGTTTTCGGGCTTCGAGCCCCTGTAGCCATCACAGTTGCCCAATCGCATCCAAAAGGGGACGTTCTCATCTAGACATTATATGAAGTCAACCTACCAAGTTACAATGAAATCCCTTCATAAATATGACCTGTAGACTGTGCTAAAGGTTTTGGGGCTTCGGGCTCCGGCAGCAATCGTGGTTGAATGATCGTAACCAAAAGGGGACGTTCTCATCTAGAAATTATTTTGGAGTCACAGTTGCCCAACCGCGACCAAAAGGGGACGTTCTTATCTAGACATTATATGAAGTCAACCTACCAAGTTACAATGAAATTCCTTCATAAATATGACCTGTAGACTGTGCTAAAGGTTTTCGGGCTTCGGGATAGGCAGCCATCATGGATGAATGATCGCAACCAAAAGGGGACATTATCATCTGGAGTGATCCTACGAAGTTACAATGAAATCCCTTCATACATATGACCTGTAGACTGTGCTCAAGGTTTTCGGGCTTCGGGCCCCGGTAGCCGTCACAATTGACCAATCACGACCAAAAGGGGGTGTCATCATCTAGGCATTATATGGAGTCAACCTAACAAGTTACAATGAAATCCTTCTATAAATACAACCTATAGACTATGCTAAAGGTTTTTGGGCTCGGGCAGTCATCAAGGCTGAATGATCACGACCAAAAGGGGACGTTCTCATCTAAACATTATACAGAGTCATCCTACCAAGTTACAATGAAATCCCTTCAAAAATATGACCTGTAGACTGTGCTAAAGGTTTTCGGGCTTCAGGCCCCTGCAGCCGTCACAGTTGCCCAATCACATCCAAAAGGGGACGTTCTCATCTAGACATTATATGAAGTCAACCTACCAAGTTACAATGAAACCCCTCCATCAATATGACCTATAGACTGTGCAAAAGGTTTTCGGGTTTTGGGCTCGAGCAGTCGTCACGGTTGACAGAACGTGACCAAATGGGGAAGTTCTCATCTGGACATTATACAGAGTCATCCTACAAAGCTACAAAGAAATCCCTCCATATTAAATATGACCTGCAGACTGTGCTAAAAGTTTTTGTGTTTCGGGCTTGGGAAGCAATCACAGTTGACAGATCATGACCAAAAGGGGACGTTCTCATCTAGGCATTATACAGAGGCATCCTACCAAGTTACAATGAAATCCCTTCATAAATATGACCAGTAGACTGTGCTAATGGTTTTCGGGTTTTGGGCTCGGGCAGCCATATCTGTTGACCGATCGCAACCAAAAGGGGACATTCTCATCTAGACATGACCCCAAACCTGCATATGAAATTTTGTTATGATCAGACAAGAACTACAGGGTGTAGCCTGTGCTAAAGGAAAATGTGAACAGACTCACAGACTCCACACTCACAGACTAACAGACTTCCGCACACGTGATGGCAATAGCTTATCTTGACTTTGCCAAGTTAAGCTAAAATGAATTGAATATCACAAATATAACCAAAGTTATCGGTGGAAAACCATGAATGGATGGGCGGTTACAAAGGGGCATAAAAAAAACCTGAACACCCACCCTGATAAAGCATGCTGTACACCAAATGTAAACTATGGGGAACCTAATTTTAAAAACTCCTGATAGAATCACCAATCAATGTCGAGTTGTAACAGCACAAAAGTGGGTTTAATCATTATCAATTTATCGGCAGGAAACCAATTGTTTACGATTTACTATGTTCAGGGTCACTGTTACCTTGACCTTTGACCTAGTGCATCCAATATAGATAGGGTTCTTCCTCTCAACAAGGCCAACCTACCTATGATGTTTCATGAATGTGGGTCAAACCATTATCAAGTTATCGTCCGGAAACCAATTATTTTGATTACTATGTTCAGGGCCATTGTGACCTTGACCTTTCACCTAGCAAGTCCAAAATAAATAGGGTTCTTCCTCTCACCAGGGCCAACCTACACATGAAGTTTCATGAATGTGAGTTCAACGCTATAGTCAAGTTTTCATCCGGAAACCAATTGTTTAAGATTTAGTATGTTCAAGGTCACTGTGACCTTGTTATTTCACTTAGCAAGTCCAAAATAAATAGTGTTCTTCCTCTCGCCAAAGCCAACCTATATATGAAGTTCTATGAATGTGGGTTCAACTATAGTCAAGCTGTCATCCGGAAACCAATTGTTTACGATTTAGTATGTTCAAGCTCACTGTGACCTTGACCATTGACCTAGTGAGTCCAAAATAAATAGGGTTCTTCCTCTGACCGAGGCCAACCTACATATGAAGTTTTATGAATGTGGGTTCAACCATAGTCAAGTTATCATCCGGCAACTAATTGTTTACGATTTAGTATGTTCAAGCTCACTGTGACCTTCACCATTGACCTAGCGAGTCCAAAATAAATAGGGTTCTTTCTCTCACTGAGGCCAACCTACATATGACGTTTCATGAATGTGGGTCGAACCATTATCAAGTTCTCATCAGAAAACCAATTGTTTATGCCTGCCTGCCCAACTAACCACCCACCCACCCGCCCGCCCCGTCATTCATCAAACTATAAGTTGAGTTTGACTTCGTTACAACTCGACTAAGAAAAACTTACCCCTGAAGTCCTCCCACCAAGGGTGCTGTGTACCAAATATAAACAAATATCAAATATCACTTCTGTTTCTGATTGTTTAAACAATTTAGTTACTTGTTTAAACAAGTTACTTATTATGCCCCACCCATCGCCAGATAATTGATCGGGTTTCAAAATACACCGTATAGTTTGAAAACTCACTTTGATATTGCTATTCCACATATTTTCTTATCTCTTTTTGGTAAAAGTCTAGAGAGAACCATAGGTTAACACAATGCACAAACATTGCCATCTTAGCATTATCAACAAGGTATAGTTAAATGAGAACTGTGAGTGGTTAGTTTCTAAGTTCTTTAAATTACTTGGTAACTTGTTTAAATGAGTTAATAAGTTATTTAAACAAATTAGTAACAGAAGTTGAGGTGTCAGTTCTGCACCTCATACAAAAAAGAGGGAAGAACACAACTTTTCATAAAGCAGAAACAATGTGTAAATGATTGATTACAAATCCCAAGAACTATAATTACTGTCAGTCTTGAAATGGTATGATCTTCCTAGGTTATCCAGTTAATATGTCATGGTATGATATTAAGTGTTTTTATACATGTTCATCTCCCTTCATGCACAATTTGCCAAGTCATGCAAATTGATATAATGTCTCAAGGACATATTATATTCATTTGTGTCACATGTACTTGACATATCAATAACCATGTTATTTTTAAGCATCTCCTGCATCAAACTGACACGTAAGTTCATTGAAACAATGACTGTCTCCTTGACATGCATAACAGGATGCACATACCAGTCCAGCCCATTTTCAGTCACATCTCATTGATGCTTGTTTCCACACACAAACATGCAAATGCAATGATTTGATATTCTCTGCAACAAACTCATAAGCTGTTCAATATGGGGAAAAAGTCATGCTACGACCAACTTCCATCTTTTGACACACATCTGTCACACTGCTGCAATCCCATAAGCAAAAAGGAATGGTATGACATACCCCAGAACATTAGGAAATTCATTGGATGGATGAATTAGACATTTTAGAGAATACTCCAGATTACGCAGAATCTTCAGAACAGAACACTTCCCTATTGTGAAATAGCAGACAACCTTGTCGCACCCTCCGTAGATATAGGTTTTTACCAACAAGCGGGTTTCAGAGATGATGTATTGAAGTTGAGACCTCTGTATATATAGGTCATTACCACCATTTGGGTTTCAGAGGTGTATTGAAGTTGAGACCTCGTCTCTGGGAATATATCGACAAGTCCATTAGGACGAGTTGATCTATGACCTAAAAGCAAGGTCACCATCTCTAAAACCCACTTGACGATAATAACCAATTTATCTTCCAATATTCCAGACTTTCTTGACTTGTTCGCATATATTTAGACAATCGTTCAGCATCTGTGAGTTGATTTTCTATGAATGAAATTCATGACATCATAGTATTGCATTCTTGAGCAATGCATGACATAATCCCCATTCATTATTCGATTTGTACAATAGCTGCTGAAGTTTATAGCAGTGTTTCAGCTGTGTTTCCTTGTTTTATTTTTCAGGTTTAACGCATTCCTCCAAATTGTACTAAATATGGCTCGATTATGGTGCATCATGAGTTGTCTGTTCTTGAACTTGTTCCTCATATCGTCTGGCATGGATTCCAACTGCATCTTTTAGTGTATGGGGCAATCTAACTCTCATTTTGCTTGGATGCAGCACTTCATGGTTAGGACTGGTCTGCCTAGACAATAGATATAGAGTTCCAATGTCCCGCTCTTTTCCAAAAGACCTTACAGGAAACAAAGTACATCGCCCATACAATGGAAGTTTTTTCCATTGATAATTGGTCAGAGAACTTCTTCTGATAATAGTCTTAGAGCTCTTATATTCTGTGGGTACCTTTTTCCAGTCAGCATCTTCTGGATTCCAGCAAATTATGCATGGCTGTGATCCTCTACTGGTCATGAGAGGCAAATAGGACCACAGAAGCACATCAGGTACACCATCTCTACTACACAAATTTACAAACCAAAGTGCGATTTTGAATGATGTGAGAGGATGAGCTACTGGGAATTTGGCAAAATGCTTATATGGTAGCATTCATAGAAAATAGGGTTTAGATGATCAGACTATTTAGGAGCACTATGATATTGAAATACTCTGGAACATTGGATATATATGGCGGTACCAATGCATGAAGTGCTCCGAGATATATTTATTTGAGACAGCTCATTTTGAAAATACTTTGAGCGATATTCACTTTAGAGGAAATGTGAGCAAAAATATTACAATCAGGTGACCATTTTGTCAACCATCTTGACAACCCAGGTCAAGTTTCAACCTTGCTGTGACAAGACTATTTACTTGACAAAAATGCATCATGTAAAGTCAACTCTTTCCATCTTTCCCTGAAAAATTTGTTGCTTCAAATGAATTAGGATATATAAGCTATGTTTAGTTGCCATTTTGGCAGCCATCTTGATTTCTCGAAAATGCCCAAGGGATAAAGGGATATAGTGACACACCCATTTGGAATGTCTTTTGGATACCCTCCTCGTGAATAATCTGCAAAAAAAAAATAAGTTAACTGAGGTATCAAACTCCACCACACCACCTTGTCTGCTGAACTATGATTCTGAAAAGTATTGACTCCAGAATATTCCATTTCCATTACCTCCAACCCCCAACACTCCCATCACCCCACTCCAAGACATAACTGACTGAAAATTGGGGGGGGGGGGGGGGGGGGGGGGGGACCATTCAAGTTAACTGGTCCTAAGGATGCATCATACCAAATACCCATTAGTGCTGGATGATAAACCGGTATGTAGATACAGTTCAATATAATTTTTGTAAATGGTATAAAATCGCTCATCTTGAAAAATTACCGGTATAATGAAACTTTCAATATTAGGAACAAAGGAGTCGATATTTATATTCTTGGACTTTTATGCACAAGTAGTCTAGCCTGAGAAAGTTACCATATTTCTTTTTATTCTAGGGCACCAATCCTTCACCCAAAAATAATTTTTTGAAGCCCTGTCTTTTGATTCCACCAACTTCAGAGAATGCCCTGAATGGAATGCGCTTGGTTTAGTAACAAACTAATAATCTTCAATCACGTCGATATCACATGGCAAATGTTCACTGACTTGAGTGTTGGGCCGTTGGCAGATGCCAGATGGTTTCAAATAAATCATTTGTAATTCTGTAACTCTACCTATCGGTCGTTTATTTAAAAATATCATAACCAGCTGTTAAAATTTAAAATAATAATGGAGCCTTCTAGAGAGTCGAATGATACTCAATCTAGTGAAATTAGCGAACCGCCCAGTAATTCTAATACAGCGACAAGTACAGGAACGATACCAAAACACAGGACACTACGGGACTCGCACCTAGCAAAATATTCTTTCCCAGTACATGGGTATCTGTATTCAGAAAAGAATGATGCAGCAGGTGTTTTCCGATGTGTAAAATGTGAGGAATAAATAAAGGGGGTGGTAACCGGTTCTCATCAGATCATCGAAGTTAAGCAACGTCAAGCTCGGTTAATCCTTGGATAGGTGACCGTCTGAGAGATCAATTCAGACTCCCGGATTGTTTCCTTGGGCAAGGCACTGAACCCCGATTGTCCACATGGGGGCACGATGACACCATGTACTAACGCATACTGCACATCGATGGTATGCATGTCTTTAACCAGTCTAACCCTGCCTGTGCTGCAGTGCGGAGTTACGATGTTGTGCAGCTGTGCTCTCCGGGTACTCCGGCTTCCTCCACCCATAAAACTGTCACGGTCATGATTAGCCATTGTGCATAAGTATATGACCTTAAACACCAATAAATAAATAAATAAACAATAAAACAGGCCAGAAATTTTCTAAGTCCACACTGACAAAAAAAGTCTAACATTGCATTAAAAAAGTGAAAAAACTCCAAAAAATGTCCAGCCAAGGGTTAATGTAATCTTATATTGTTGCATTTAACACATATATGAAATATGAAAGCCACAGCATACCGGTGGTAGCCCCAACCATGAACAGCAAAACAGGTCAGAAATTTTCCAAGTCCACACTGACAAAAAAGTCTAACTTTGCATTAAAAAAGTCCAAAATCTCCAAAAAATGTCTGGCCAAGGGTTAATGTCATCTTATATTGATGCATTTAACACATATATTAAATATGAAAGCCATAGCATACCGGTGATTTAATGTTGTCAAGACTTTTGGAACTTAGAGACATTATAACCACCATTGTAGATAGTACCGTACCACACAGGAATGCTCCAAAACCCACTTACTTCCCCAATGAAGTTGAGTGGAATCTCGTCTCAGAGCGAATTTCACTACTACTGCCATTTTATGATGTGACAGTTTGGATGAGTTCCTCTTCGTATGTGACAATATCGGCAGTTGGACCAGCTATACCAATGTTAGGGCAACAATTGGAAACGAAAGTAAACAACCCGCCCGGAATCAAGAAATTCTGGGAGCAAGCAAAACTGAAGATGAACAAATACTTCGATATCAAAGATGAAGAAAATCAAGTGGAGATGAGGTCATATGTGGACCCTCGTTTCTGAGCTTTCGGTCACAAGTTGGAGGCAAGATCGACTATTGAGGCAAAGGTGACATAGGAACTTATGGGGCTAATCGGGTGTACAAAAGCACAGGCATCAGATACTTGTGGAAGTGATTCTGTGGTGCCAGGTGCTGGGGATCCAACAGCACCGACACTGTGCGAAGAGAAAGGACTTGGCAGTCTTCTTGACACCATGCTTGGAGCACATGTGTCACATTATTCGAGCAATTCAGACATCGCAATGCCAGAAGTAAGCAGGTACAATGCCGTGCTGTGCGCTGGGATAAATACTAACCCACTTGACTGGTGGAAGTTATATAAAGATACGCTTTCATACATGTCTGAATTGGTGAAAAAGTTGATGTGCGTAGTTGCTACTAGTGTGCCAAGGGAGTGCTTGTTTAGTGTTAGAGGAGACATTATTACTTCAATTTGAAATCGTCTATTATCCAATACAGTAGCTAAGTTATTATTTTTGCATGACCTATCTTGGGAAGCGCCACCTTCCTCAATACCTACGGATGCATAGTTTGTGCAACTGCGGGAATTGCAAACATCCCGTCCAAGAAGAAGGATTTGAAAACCTATGAAATGTCTGACTGACAAGGAATACATGTCTATTGTGTTTTGGAATTATTTTTCTGTTTATAATTGCACACTGGCAAGTGACTAGTTTACAATAATTATGCACTGCAGATTACACAAATATGAGACGATAGTTCTAGTTTTATTCTGCTGGGGCAAATGGGTAAGTGATGATGTAGTCTACAATATACATTATCGATTACAATAAGCCATTTTATAAAGTCAGACATTGCTGCTTTAGAGGTTAGATGTTTGGCGGGACACTTTCTAAAATGCATTTCATACAGCCATCTTCTCTAACTTGACAGTTTGCCTCCAGTGGTTGGTCCAGCCTGGTCCGCATCCCAATCAAATACTCGCCTTAATTTCAGTTTTACTCAGTACCTGCTTAGTATGTTGGAGGGAGGGGTGGGGGAGGAGGTAATAGAATAAAGCCTTCTTAAAGCGTATTCATCTTTATGAAAACTGAAAAAATGTAGCAATTGAGTTCCACATGGGGGGGGGGGGGGGGGGGAGGGGATAATGTGCACTCGTCTTTCTAAATAATAACAAATGCTTACCACATCTGTGAGGGGGGGGGGGGGGCTGAATAAAATAAATCTGTATGCTGGACGATTCAAATTCAAGCTGCTTTTCACATCGTATCTGACTGAATAAAATAATTCAAATAACATTAATAATAATAATTTCTAAATGATGGGAACTGCTTTCCACGTGGTGGCAGGATCGTACACTGGGCAGTTCAGACATTGCTCAGGACAGGTCTCTATGAGGGATTACAAAAGCTCTCCAGAAGGTTACAACACTAAACGATATTGAATATCGTGATATTTTTTATAATATCAACAATATTTCAAAATCCATATACAGTTTGGGAAATATAGGCATTTAGTAATTTTAAATTTGATCTATTTTTAGCTTCTGGGGTTCCCATAGGAGTATGAACAAATCTGGGGGGACAAAAATCAAGTATATAAAAATTGATTAGCATATTTCAGCACTTCGTCTCTTCAAGGTTGAATTGTGTCCCTCTGTAGAATTTGGATGATATGGAAATGAACATTCATTGATAGTGTGATCATCTCGATTGAAATGTATTGCCACAGGTGTTTCTCTTTTATGTCAGGTGTTGGCAAAGTGTTCTTTAATTCGGAGGTAGAAGGTCCACTTTGTCTCGCCTCCATATTGTTTTTTGTATGTATTGCAAGTGATTAGATAGACGCAGCGCAGTTTTATGTGAGACAGTTTGATCTGTTAGGACCTTTCTGCCTGCTTTTAGTAACTGTCCCAGTGAACCACCGGCCATTGGGTAATTGCCGGCACACCATGCAGTTAACAGTGGTGCAATTGTAAAAAGGGTTTGCTACGCATCTCCCACTGATTTATATAAGTGGGGTTAATCTAGCTCTGGTGAGTTCCTGAGTGTTTGATTTCGTTGTTGTGCCGGTAGTGGCATTCCACGGAATAATGTGTGGCCGGTATAGGTACTCTGTAATATAGGCCATAGTTTCCTGATGTGGTTATAGGTGTCAGTACTTTCTGGGTTATAAGTAGCTACAAATGGTGTTCTGTCAACTGACTGGTGGGCGGCAGTTTTGGCTTGCAGTAGTTCCTCAGTTCCTCTCTGTCAATTGCATTGACTCTGGTCATAGCTTGTTTTAATTGTGTGGCAAGGTACCCTCTCTGTTTGAAGTGGAGAAACTTTATAGCAGCCTGTCTTTGGGAGTCAGTCGGCCGTTCCACTACATATACATTTAATCCTCAATAGTTGCCCCACTTCTGACTGTTGGGATGGTAAGAATCAACTCTTAGATACCAGTATGTGTCGGTAGGTTCAGTATATATATCCGTTTTAATTTTTTGCTGGGCGGGTAAGGGTGACATCCAGAAAGTTGACTGAAACGTCTGAATATTTGGCTGTGAATTTAATAAAGTGATGGAATGAGTTGCAGTGTGCAAAAAATTCTAGTAGATTCTGTTCATCATGTGTCCATATGAAAGTGTCAATGACACTGTAGCTTAACTTGTGTGTTCTGTTTGATGAAAAGGATAATGTTCAATGTTTATGAAAGGATTATGAAATAAGACAAGAATTGTGATAATTGGGAATATGTTCATTTCTGTTCCCTGTATGCTATGTTTTTGATAAAAATAATATGAGGTGTACACTGAACTAAAGAGCTGAGGGGTGGGTTAATATGACCTCACAGTTAATGTATGTGGCCCTCACAGTTAACGTATATCAACGAAAGTTACCAAGTTACAGTGAAATTATTCCAAAACGAGTCATCCTATCAAGTTACATTGAAATCCCTTCATAAATATGGCCTGTAGACTGTGCTAAAGGTTTTCGGGCTTCGGGCCCCTGCAGCCATCAGTTTCCCAATTGCGTCCAAAGGGGACGTTCTCATCTGGACATTATATGAAGTCAACCTACCAAGTTACAATGAAATCACTTCATAAATATGACCTGTAGACTGTGCTAAAGGTTTTTGGGCTTTGGGCTCTGGCAGCCATCATGGATGAATGATCGCAACCAAAAGAGGACAATCTCATCTGGGCATCATCTGGAGTGATCCTACAAAGTCACAATGGAATCCCTTCATAAATATGACCTGTAGACTGTGCTCAAGATTTTCGGGCTTCGGGCACCTGTAGCCATCACAGTTGACCAACCACGACCAAAAGGGGATGTCATTATCTAGGCATTATATGGAGTCAACCTAACAAGTTACAATGAAATCCTTCCATAAATACGACCTACAGACTATGCTAAAGGTCTTTGGGCTTGGGCAGCCATAAAGGCTAAATAATCGCAACTAAAAGGGGGTGTTCTCATCTAGACATTATTTGGCGTCATCCTACCAAGCTACAATGAAATCCCTTCATAATTATGACCTGTAGACTGTTCTAAAGGTTTTTGGGCTTTGGGCCCCTGTAGCCATCACAGTTGCCCAATCGTGTCCAAAAGGGGATATTCTCATCTAGACATTATATGAAGTCAACCTACCAAGTTATAATGAAATTCCTTCATAAATATAACCTGTAGACTGTGCTAAAGGTTTTCGGGCTTCCGGCTCGGGCAGCCATCATGGTTGAATGATCGCAGCCAAAGGGGACAATATCATCTGGGCATCATCTGGAGTGATCCTACGAAGTTACAATGAAATCCCTTCATAAATATGACCTGTAGACTTGCTCAAGGTTTTCGGGCTTCGGGCACTTGTAGCCATCACAGCTGACCAATCATGACCAAAAGGGGATGCCATCATCTAGGCATTATATGGAGTCAACCTAACAGGTTACAATGAAATTCCTCAATAAATATGACCTGTAGACTGTGCTAAAGGTTTTCGAGTTTTGGGCTCGGGCAGTTGTCACGGTTGGCAGATCATGCCCAAATGGAGAAATTCTCATCTAGACATCAAAAGGAGTCATCCTACCAAGTTACAATGAAATCCCTCCACATTAAACATGGCCTGCAGACTGTGCTAAAAGTTTTTGGGTTTCGGGCTTGGGCAGCCAACACGGTTGATAAATCATGCCCAAAAGGGGACGTTCTCATCTAGGCATTATACAGAGGCATCCTACCAAGTTACAATGAAATCCCTTCATAAATATGACCTGTACACTGTGTTAATGGTTTTCGGGCTCGGGCAGCCATACCAGTTGCCCAATCGCGACCAAAAGGGGACATTCTCATCTAGACATGACCCCAAACCTGCATATGAAATTTCGTGACGATCAGACAAGAACTGCGGGGTGTAACCCGTGCTAACGGAAAATGTGAACAGACTCACAGACTTCCGCACGTGTGATGACAATAGCTTATCTTGACTATGTCAAGTTAAGCTAATAAGAATCCACAAATCAAGTACATGACCCCTAATACTACTGCGCATCAAATTTGGTTAAAATTTCCCATCTGGTTTGGAAACTAGAAAGTTGGGACAAGGCCAAACAAACTGACCCACCCAGCATGAGACTATTGTGGCTGGTGATTTGTGAGAAGAAATCTTTTTAAGAATTTCAGGGTTTTTAGGCACTGCCCCTAACCCATCAGTCTTGAGCTTGAATAAACTTGGAAAGTTATCTCCGAAGTTTTGTTTAATTTAGTCTGAGGTTCTGAAGAAAAAGACTGATAGGAAAGTTAATACCAATTAAAAAAATATGTGTGATTGGGGTTTCCTGACCGACCCTATTTTTTCATTGCAATGCTCAACATTTTTTTTACTCTGTGAGCAAAAAAAAATGCATTGAAATAATTGAAATATACTACTACTTTGATCGGTAAGAATTTAAATTTGAAAGTATGTGTATTCAGGAGTTGCATACAAGGCTTATATCCAGTGACAGTACAAGTCCAAGTACAGTGAAGTGAGGTGATATTCCTGACTTAACTTGGCAATATTTAGGCCACATTGACGATAATTTTTTTTTTCAAATGGTAGCTTCACCCTGACCATCTAGCACCTCCCGTACCTGTGCCGAATGGAAATGAGGTGGGTATTTAGAAACTGTTCAGATCCCAGGCAGGAAGATGACATGATAGTAGGTTAAAAGTGAGGTTTGACAGACATACGGAACATCAGATGCATCTTAACGAAACATACTAGTGCTCATGTTCAGCCTCTATTAATAGTGTGGCAGTTGTTTATGTTTGAAAACATAAATGGTTCACACATGGTTTATTCAACAATCAGTCCTAATTTTTGTGATTTTGTCAAAACCTTTGATTTCTGTTCTACAAATATTTCTTGTTTATAAATTTTGGCACCTGGCTGTGTGGATGCATCTACTTTGAATTCAAAGGTAGAGGCACACTTCCATGTAGCTTTTCTCTGGACACCATCCTTGTGGTGTCAGAGAAAAGATAACATGTACCAGTAACTGTGCACCAACTGATAAAGATTAAATGAACCGATAAGCTACCTTGTATGTTCATTCAATACTTTATTGCTATAAAATATAAGAAGAGGGTACATAAATTGTGTACCTGGAGTGATATGGCTCAATAGCAAATACATAGGGCTCAATAACAAATACATAGTACCATATAGTTGTATAACCATGGCCAAAAATACCAGTATCAAATGAATTTCTCACCTAAACACTAAAATATCACAGAGATTTTCAGCATATTAAGCAGTTAGTATGACGAGTATGAGAATGTAAATAGTAAAGTAGAAGGCCAAGTAATTATGTTCAAATGCATGGTACAACACATATTATTTTACTTAAAGGAACAGGGAAATTGACTAAGTTTGGGCTGAAAATTGGTATAATTAATTCATAATATATTATATTAAATGGCTTTACAGCAACACATTGCAATAATGAAAGTTTCACAATAACACGTTAGCTTAACTTGACTGTGTGTAGTGTTTGATGAAAAGGATAATGTTAAATGTTTATGAAAGGATTATGAAATAAGACAAGAATTGTGATAATTGAGAAGAAGTTAATTTCTGTTCCTTACATGCTACGTTTTCAATAATAATTTGAGTTGTAGACTGTACTAAAGAATTGAGACCTGGGTTGATGTGGCCCTCACAATTAACGTATGTCAGCCAACATTACCATGTTACAGTAAAATCCTTCCAAAACCAGTCATCCTACCAAGTTACAACAAAATCCCTTCATAAATATGATTCCTAGACTTTGCTAAAGGAATCTAGGTCATGTGGCAGTACGGCAGTCATAGTTGACGGATAATGACAAAAATAGGACAGTCTCGTCTCCATATCACACAGAGTTTCCCAACCAAGTTACAATGAAATCCTTTCATAAAAACAACCTGTAGACTGCTAATGAAATCTAGGTCACATGACCAGGCGGCAGTAAGGGCTCACCAATCATGACCAGGACAGTCTCATCTAGACATCACGCTGAGTTATCCTTCCAAGTTACAAAGAAATTTAAATTTTATAGTAATTTTCCTTTCTTATTATACTTACCACAATTGTTTACTACAGATTTGCACTACAGTGGACGACCCTAACTATGAAAATATACTCTCTATTTTGATCTTTCTGAGAAAGAAAAGTGGTGCAAATGCACCAAGAAACAAGAGCACTGCATAGCGGGACATTATACGCCTGTTTTGTATTTTTGAAGGGTTGGAGTAAGGATGGGGGTGAGGGTGAAAATTGTTCGGACCAACCCCATATTCGAACTTGACCTGTATTTTGTTGTGATTAAACAACATACCAAGTTTGGAACCAATCGGAAAACAAATATTAAAAGTTATCATCTGGAAACCAAATATTTGATGCATTCTATGTCCAACAAGGGCCATAATTCAGGGGAACTTCGAAGTTCGAACTGACCCCATATTCAAACTTAACCTGTCTTTTGTTTTAATTAAGCCACATACCAAGTTTAGGAGTCAATCGAAAAAAAAAATACTAAAGTTATCATCTGGAAACCAAATGTTGATGACAGACCGACGGATGGACAAATGGACAGACAGACAGACTGATTCCATAATTCGACGGTTTTTCAACAGGTGTATAAACAAGAGGGATGTTACATCCCAACGCTCACCTACATTCGCGCTTGATAATGTCGTTCCAATGTAACATGCCTAATATTTAGTTAATATAAATCATTAACTAGGCATCAAATGATTAATGTGGTTTATGTGATGGCTTTGGAAAGTCTATATTTCTGCACTTATTATATATCAATTCAACATAAAATCATTGGATATAAAAGCAATTTTTTCTTTTAGAAATGTTTATGATTAAGAATATGAATCGTGAGGCCAGATATTAAATCATAAATAAGAATTAGGAAAGGCTTTCATAAATCACTGAAATTGTAAGTACATTCATTGGTTAAAGAGGAGTTGCGGAAAAACATTCATTCAAGGCTTTCATAAATCACTGAAATTGTAAGTACATTCATTGGTTAAAGAGGAGTTGCGGAAAAACATTCATTCAAGAAAGTGACTATAAGTCCCAACAAAAATACATCACATCAACAACTAAAATAAGCCTTAATGTTACTAGTAACAAGTATGAGAAAGTATTAAAAAAGAAAAGTTAAAAAAAATTTTTTTAAAGAAAGTGAATATAAGTCCCAAAAATCCCCCTCACCTTAACACATACTTTTAGAACTTAAAATTGAGTAAGTCAGACAAAAACGTGAACATTGTGACTGAAAAAAAGAAAAGAAATCAGTTAAATTTCTGCATACAGTAGGGTTAATACCTACAGTTGTTATTGAAATGAGAAAATAAACAGTAATGAGAGATGAAGGCACCACAATCTGCACAAAAGCTGACTTTAACGCAAATTCTTACAACACCTAAACGCTAATTCTTACAACAAGTTTTGGCAGAAAATCAGCCTCAAATTCCTCAAATATGCATGTAATGAGGGTTAAATATTCCTGCAATGGAGTTCAGTAACCCAAGCGTAGAATATTAATCGCCTGGAAACAAACAAAGAAACACAACTCACCTAAACACAAAGTTTACAAAGTTTTACAACTTAAAATTTACTAAGTCCGAGAAAAACATGAAAATTTTGACTGAAAAAATAGAAAATTTTCGTTAAATTTCTGCATACAGTAGGGTTAATACCTACAGTTGTTAATGAAATATGAAAATCAACAGTAATGAGAAATTAAAGTAGCACAAGCTGCACAAAAGCTGACTTTAACGCAAATTCTTACAACACCTAAACGCAAATTCTTACAACAACTTTTGGCAGAAAAGTTTAGGTGAAATTTGGAAAAAAGTTGTAGTATCAGGGTTAAATACTGTTCTGATAGTCCCCTACAACCAACATAAGCAAAATCAAAGGCCTGAGCCCACTGATCTTTGAGAACTCAGCTTAACACATCACCTTAACACAAACTTTTAGAACTTAAAATTTACTAAGTCCGAGAAAAACATGAAAATTTTGACTGAAAAAAAAAAAAAATTCAGTTAAATTTCTGCATACAGTCGGGTTAATACCTACAGTTGTTATTGAAATATGAAAATCAACAGTAATGAGAAGTTAAAGCACCACAATTTGCACAAAAGCTGACTTTAACACAAATTCTTACAACACCTAAACGCTAATTCTTACAACAAGTTTTGGCAGAAAATCAGCCTTATATTCCTCAAATATGCATGTAATGAGGGTTAAATATTACTGCAATGGAGTTCAGTAACCCAAGTGCAGAATATTAATCACCTGGAAAGACACATAGAAACACAACTCACTTAAACACAAAGTTTTACAACTTAAAATTTACTAAGTCCGAGAAAAACATGAAAATTTTGAGTGAAAAAAAAGAAAATTTTCGTTAAATTTCTGGATACAGTAGGGTTAATACCTACAGTTGTTATTGAAATATGAAAATCAACAGTAATGAGAAGTTAAAGCACCACAATTTGCACAAAAGCTGACTTTAACACAAATTCTTACAACACCTAAACGCTAATTCTTACAACAAGTTTTGGCAGAAAATCAGCCTTATATTCCTCAAATATGCATGTAATGAGGGTTAAATATTACTGCAATGGAGTTCAGTAACCCAAGTGCAGAATATTAATCACCTGGAAAGACACATAGAAACACAACTCACTTAAACACAAAGTTTTACAACTTAAAATTTACTAAGTCCGAGAAAAACATGAAAATTTTGAGTGAAAAAAAAGAAAATTTTCGTTAAATTTCTGGATACAGTAGGGTTAATACCTACAGTTGTTATTGAAATATGAAAATCAACAGTAATGAGAAGTTAAACCTGCACAATCTGCACAAAAGCTGACTTTAACACAAATTCTTACAACACCTAAACGCAAATTCTTACAACAAATTTTGGCAGAAAATTTTAGCTGAAATTTGGAAAAAAGTCGCAGTTTCAGGGTTAAATACTGTTCTAATAGTCCCCTAGAACCTACATATGCAATATCAAAGGCCTGAGCCCACTGATGCTTCAGAAATTCACCTTAACATAAACTCTTACAATATTGGACACGCCGGATGCCGACGCTGATGCCCGAGGTTATCACAATAGCTCACCACATCTTACAGATGTAGGTGAGCTAAAAATCAGTCAGGCCAAACTAAAGTTATAATCCGGAAAACACAAAATGCACAAATTCAAGAGGAATAACTCTGGAAAGGTACATGCGAATTTGGCCGAAAGTGAACTTGAGCTGTGCTTTGTGGTCATAAACAAAATCTGAGAATTTGAAACAAATTAGTCAAGGCAAACTAAAGTTATCATCCGGAAACCACAAAATCCACAAATTTGCAATCATTCAAGGGGAATAACTCTGGAAAGGTATATGCGATTGTGTGAACTTGAGCTGTATTTTGTGGTCAAAAACAAAAAGCCAAAACTGGGTCAAGCGCAACCGCCGCACACCCAGTAGGGGAAGCTCTTCTCTTAGTACAAATCCACGGTTTCCGGCATCCACTGTGCAGGCAGTGACTAATGAATCATTCTTATGAATCCACTAACATTGGAGTTATGTGATCAGCGGGGAGGAAGGATTCTTACATGAATAAGATGACGAGAGGGCCTCCATGTAAACAATTGTGGTAGGTATAATAAAAGGAAATTTACTATAAAATTTAAATTTCCTATCAGCCTACCTTACAATTGTTTACTACAGGCTGAATAGACAATAGGATGGAGGGAATCCCATAACCAACCCCCACATAACCCAATTGCACTGGAACCGTGGACAGAGGAAGAGGTCCCTAGGCCGATCAAACCATAGCATCACAATCATTAGTAAAAAGAAAATGAGAGATGAGGCATATGGTTCTGTGTGACACCCAGACAGAAAGGGCAGTAAACAGCACAGAGCTGGAACAGACCTTTTAAGAAGCCTGATGGCTGGGGTAGACAACAGCCAGAGCAGAAGAAAGAGGGCCCATTTTAAAAAGGTTCTCAGACTGCTCCTGCAACTGACGCAGATAGGTGGAGAAAGTAGCATGTCTCCAGTAGGCTGCCTGCATAACATCCGACAACATGACAGAGTTAGCATAAGCCCAAGAGGTAGTCAATGCACGCACCTCGTGGGCAGAAATACGATTGGTAATTCAATTGTCAATCGCTAAATGAGTGTAAGCCGAGTGAATAGCAAGACAAATCCATCAAGAAATGGATTGAGAAGAGATCTTCTGTCGACCAGGAAAAAGAGACAGAAAAAATCGTTTCCTGCCTTTCCTAATGAACTGCGTCCGATTGAGATAAATGCAAATTGCACGAACCGGACAGAGCTAGGGCGGTTACCATCAGCAGAAGGAAGAGCCCTGAAACAGATAGGAGGTGGAGTAGTTTCTGGTATCTGATTCTTGGCCAGAAAGGAGCAATCAGTGGTAAACGTAACACTGTTGGGAGAGCTCCTGAAAAAGGCAGGGTCAACTGAGAGGGCCTGAAGCTCATTAACCCGTCTATCTGAGGCAAAAGCCATAAGAAAAGCCATCTTGTAAACGCATATCCACCTGGGATAAAGGTTCGGACGGGCCCCCCCCCCCCCCCCAAGAAAAGCAGCACCCAAGAAAGATTCCATCTTGGGGTAAGCTGCAAAGTCCTAGGCCTTTTCAAGGAGAAGTGCCGAACAAGCTTGGAGAGGTATGGATTAGTGCCGATACGATGCTGTTCCACATACGAAAAGGTCTCCAAATACATGGACCTGTACCCTTTGATGGCAACAAGCTGGAGAACCCAAGAATCAAACAGATATACCAGAAACTCCACAATCTGTGAAATCGAAGGATTGGCATAATCAACAGAGTGATCGGCACACCATCGACAGAAGAACTTCCACTTAGCCGCATAGGCTAAACCAGTGGAGTGTCTCATTGAAGAAGAAATGCACTCCACTGATCGTCTTGAAAAAACCTCTACAGAGGAGACAGGACCTGACAAAAGACATGCGTGAAGGCACAATGAAGTCAGGTTGATGTCCTCGGGTGACCTTGGCAAAGAAGGTCGCGATGTAGAGGGAGATGTGCCGGAACCGCCGCCAACAGAGAGCAGAGCTGATTGATCCACACCCACTAAGGCGACAGGGGAGCGATCAGAATGATTCCACAACTGCAGGTTCGTATCTTAGTTAGAACCTGAGGCAGAATCGGAAAAGGCGGGAAGGCGTAGCCGACAAGACCGTTCCAATCGAGTGACAGAGCATCCAGGGCGAAAGCCAGAGGATCTGGACATGGGGACACGAAAGTGTCTACCTGATTGTTCCAACGAGTTGCAAAGAGATCGATGTGGGGACGACCCCAGAGATCGCAAAGCGACTGGAACACCACCCTGTGGAGCATCCACATGGTGGAAATGACCCTGCCCCGTCAGGACAGGGAGTCGGCTAGGACGTTCAGACGATCGGGAATGTGACAAACCACAACTCTGGTGTTGACATCCTGAGCGAGCAGTAGAAGATCCAAATTCGTACATGGGAACCGAGTGCGTGCTACCCTGGTTCCGAATGTAAGCAACCACTCTTGAATTAGCAGACAACAGAAGGACCTGGCGATTTGAAAGGTGGGGGATCCACTGCCGGAAACTCAGAAGAAGAGCAAGAAGCTCCTGCTGGTTGATGTGAAGAGCTGCTTGATCCTGGTCCCATGCCCTGTAAAGGGAAAGACCTAGAGGATCCAACGTCGCACCCCATCCAAGATCGCTGGTGTCTGCCATCAGAACACGATCGGACGTGGGTAAGTCCAACGGAACTCCATGCATCATCCATTGAACATCCATCCAGGGGAGAAGATGACAATGACGAGACTCCGGTAACTGAAGCACCAGATCCAGATGATCGACATTCGGCCTCCAACGACTGAGCAGAAAGTGTTGGAAAGGTCTGATATGCAGCTGACCTAGAGGAATGAGGTCCGTCACCGAACCGCAGAGATCGAGCAGCTGGAGAAGACTCCTAGCTGTCGCAGACGTGGACTGGGACAGAGTCAGGGCAAAAGCTGAAAGAATCACAGCCCTTGCCCGGGGAACCGCCACCATATTCAGCTGAGTATGGAAGGCCATCCCCAGATGAGAAAACAACTAAGAAGGGACCAGGTCCGACTTCTCGTTGACTCTGAACCCTAGTGACATGAGCAGGCTCAACAGTGTGTCGACATCTGACTCCAGAAAGGCAGCATTGGAACTCACCCCAGAAAAGCAAACCTGAGATACTTTCGCGATGTCCGATGAATTGGAACGTGAAAGTAAGCGTCTCGCAGGTCGATGCTGGAAGTGAAAACTCCCTGGTGAATGGAGCGGCGAACCGACCTGAAAGTCCCCATGCTGAACTTAGGAGCAATGATAGACTGGTTCAGGATATTCAGATTGATAACTGGTCAGAGTCGGCCGTCCTCCTTCGGCACCAAGAACAGGCGGGAATAAAATCCCACTGAATGAATGTTCTTGATGGCCCCCTTTGTCAGGAGATTGTCTATCTCCATGATCAAAAGTTCCAAACGTGTAATGTCTAAAGGAACTTGTGTTGGTAGAGGCACTCTCGACAGAGTTGGATACCTCAACCTGGGACGAATCAAGGCGAGGACCTTCATTTTGAGCCTCGGCGAGAAGAGAAACCACCTCCTCAACTATATGAAGAATCCTGAGTCCTCCCTCTTGTCTGCCGACGCTTACGCTTACCCCGTGAGTAAGTAGAAGCGACGGCAAGAGGATCAGCCCGAGGCTTCGCAGAGGAAGCAGAAGGGTGCTTGTTAGGCTTTGGATGGCCCCTGCCTCCAACAGAAGGCTGATTAAGCTGACGAAGCAGCAGCTGATCTATGGAATGACGGAGGACGTCATCCCAGACCGTCGCCATGGAACCATGGAATAGTTGTGGACCCGCATTAGAAGCAGATCGAAGAGCAGCATGCTGCCCCTCAGGAAGGGAATGGCGTGTGTCCAACACAGCATCCCTGCAAACTAATTCCAAGTTAGCCATGTTACAGGCATGCGTGAGCATGAGAGCCTTGGAAAGCACACACAAAGGAGCCTGTATGTCGTCAAACTTATCTGGAGGCAGATAAGCAGCTAAAGCAGAGACGACAAGATCCGAGAGAGAAAGCATGCTCAGCATCTCTCTCGATAAGCCTAACAGGGACTCCACAGTCTCCATAGGAAGAACGGTAGACTTGGGCTTGGAAAGCCCGAAGTAGGTGGAGTCCTGATCCTAGACCGCCAAAGTCTGGCAGACTGACGGATTGGCAGAATCGTAGGAACGATAACGCACTGGAGGCAAAAAAGTGTCAACCCTGGTGGAGAATGACGTCTTCATAGCCTTGGAACTCAGCTTAGAGTCCGAAGCTGAAAACGCTTCAACCACCTGTACCGAATGGCACGGTCGAAGGCGCCCAGAAGCAGGTTGCTCCACAGGCTGAGGCGTGTGACCGATGATCGCGGCCTGGCTGACACTATCAGCTGGTTTGATGGTTTGAGATCTGGAAGGAACCCAAACACAAAGTCAAGAGCTGCCCCCAAGTCAGAAGACTGTTGGCTCTCGATGTCAGGTATGTCGCACTCATCCTCTGAGTCGGAAGACACATAGCCCATCATGAGCAAACCAGCCGATGCCTCCCATGGTGTAGGCACACCTGAGGGATCAGAAAGTGGCCTGCTTTTGATCCCGGGAGGCGGCGTCGCAGGGGGGAGGGGGGGGGGGCCTGGAAACCACTAGTAGCCTCGCTGGAAGCAATGGGAAGGCTCTTGGAAATAACCTGAGTGAGCAAGGAGAGGGCCTCCCTAAGCTCACGGCCCGTGTCGGCCGGTTCGATATGACAGAGGGGGTATAACTCTCACCAGACGTGGTCAAGTCAGGAGGCCCCGAACAACAGCATTCCCCCTCTCCGTGGGTGTGGGAGGAACAGCCACGAAAATGCACCACATGCTTGGGCAAAAGGCATTGCCCTCAAGGAACAGCCCTGGGCATACCAGAGGTGAGAGCAGTAAAAGAAAAAGGTGAACTCAACAGATGTAGAAAGTAGAAGAACACCCCCAACTACGAGAGAAAGGTGGCAAAAAAAAGGACCGGAGGGAACACAACTGAACCCAGACGGCCGACAGGGACCAAAAAACAGAAATTCTGCCCTCAACAGAGAGGAGAAATCCATACAGCTCCCCATTGACACCTAACTCCAATAATAATATCCAAAAGGATAACATAAATTTATCAACCGAAAAATTTTATGCCCGAACCGCACACAGTATGCAAAAGTCGCGTGTGAACACGGAGAATATATAAAATACAATGAAAATGTGGTTGAAAATAATGAGAATATATAAAACACAGTCCTGTTATTATATGATCCTCAGATCCATAATTCCAGTCACAGGTAACCATTATCAATGAGCTGAATTATCACTGTTTCTGAATACAAATGGATGTCCTGCCACATGGATGGATGGACGAAAAAAGAATGATTCATCAGTTACTGCCTGTGGACTGGATGCGGCAAGCCATGGATTTGTACTAAGAGAAGAGCGTCCCCTACTGGGTGTGCGCCGGTGGCGCTCAACCCAGTTTTGGCTTATTTTTTCGTGGTGCTTTTGCACCATTTTTCATTTCCAAATCGCTTGGGAAAGATCAAAATACAGAGTATATTTTCCAAGTTAGGGTCTTTCACTGTAGTGCAAGCCTGTAGTAAACAATTGTAAGGTAGATTCATAAGAAATCACTTCATAAATATGAACTGTAGCCTGTGCTAAACAAATCTAGGTCATGTGCTTGTGAGGCCATCACAGTTGACCAATCACAGCCAAAATATGAAGTTTTCATCTAGACATTATACTGACTGATTCTGACCAAAAGGGGACCTCTCATCTAGACGTGACCTCAAACCTGCATATGAAATTTCGTGATGATTAGAAAAGAACTATGGGGTGTAGCCTGTCCTAAGGAATATGTGAACAGACTGACAGACATCACAGTCTTCTGCACACGTGATGGCAATAGCTTATCTTGACTTTGTCAAGCTAAGCTAAAAAAGGTAACTACTCACTGATCATATCAGCAAATATATCTGTACATATCCTTCAAAATTAAAAAAAATTTTTAGCATGAAACATGAAGTTTTAACAATATGCACAACTTTGGTATATCTACAAATACTGGAGTCTTGCGGATATTCAAGATTTGATTCGATATCAGTATCATATGTCTGCTTCGAGATCAATCCTGAATCAGTCTCGAGATTCGTTTTTTTTAATCTCTCGTGCTTAGTATAATTTGTTAAATTTCCAACAAAAATTGGATAAAATTGACATCAGAAATTTGTTCATGTTGGCGAGTAACTGACAATGTTTAATTGTTAGGTTAGTAGTATAGACTACAGAATGTCCACACAACGTCATGCACGACATGCAGTTATTTTCTCGGGCCTACTTATCAATGAATAATGATCTTCGGTTAGGAAAGAGTTCAGAATATCCAGTTTGACATGACTTTACAAAAGAATGTCACACAACGTCGAAATCAAACTTGATCTGCTTTTTACTTCAGTAAGATTGTATGCCAAAAACAGATCAGCTATGCTGGAATTATAACCCTAAAATTATGAATCATGGGAATTCAAGATAATAAAGAAAATTGGGAGAAAATTTTTAAAGAACATTCCTCATATTGCACTCATATTTTATTGTTAAAATTCCTGCTCCAGTAAGGGACCCAAATATTAATTACTTGATTTGGACAATCTTGAATCTGACCCCCATAAGGATGGTGTATATCAAACATCAAAACATTCCAACTGGTGAATTTGAAGAAGATTTTTAAAGATTATTCCCCATATTGCAATAAGTTAAAATTCAGACTCTCATAGAGAGACCAATTATTAGGCAATGGGCTTGTTTTGAAAAACTTTAATCTGACCCCTGTAAGGATTCAGTATACCATATATTAAATGATTCTGACAAGTAGATCTGGAGAAAAAGAGTTTTAAAGATTATTCCTCTGAAGTTAAAATTCAGGCCCCAATTGGGAAATGAAATATTAACCCAGGGTCTTAGTTTGAACAAATTTGAATCCGACTCACCTAAGGATAGTGTATACCATACATCAAAAGATTCTGCTTGGGGGTTCATGAGAAAATTTTTAAAGGATATTCCCCATATTGAAACAAGTTAAAATTTGGGCTCCAATACGGAGCCCAAATACCTAACAACAAACTTGATTTGACCAAACTTTAATCTGAACCCTGTAGGGATGCTGTATCCTAAACAACAAAATATTCTTACTGGTGGATATGGAGATTAGAGATTATTCTTAATATTGTGCTAAGATGAAATTTAGGTGGTCACAGAGAGCCCAGTTATATACCGAAGATCACGATTTGTACAAACTTTAATCTGACCCCCCTGTAAGAATTCAGTATTACATATAACAAAAGATTCTGATTAGAGGTTCAGAATAAAAAGAGTTTTAAAGATTATTCTTCATATTGGACTAAGTTAATGTTTGGGCTTGATTAGGGTGCCCAAATATTAACAAAGGGACTTGGTTTGAACAAACTTAGATCTGACCTCTCTGAGGATGCTGTATACTAAATATCAAAAGATTCTGACTGGTGTATCTAAAGAAGAAGATTTTTAAAGATTATTCCTCATGTTGCACTAAGTTTACATTCTGGTCCCCACAAGGAGCCCAAATATTAACTGGAGGACTTGATTTCAACAAATATGAATTGGACCCCTGTAACGATGCTGTATACCAATATTAAAAGATTCTAACTGGTGGTTCTGGAGAAGATCCATTAAAAAGAATTTCTCATATTGAACCAATTTAAAATTTGAAACAATATGAAACAAAAGGCCTTTTTTTTAGATTTTTAAATTTTGTGCAAATATGCTCACTCAGTATTTTTTCAATTCCCTCTGCAGTACACTATGACACAACCGTTGGCAATTTTTTTACCATTCCATTCTACTGGTCCTGAGGATGCTTCATACCAAATAACAGATCTCTTCCTATGTGGTTTGGGAAATATGGGCATTTGAAAATATTTCTACTCATAGTTCCTGGGATTCCCATGAGAATGCAGTAAATTATTTTGGCTTGAATCATGTACTTATGACTCAATAGGACCAAATCCGACTCAAATCAGTTCATCAGTTCAGAAAATAGAAACTCATTACAAAGGCAAATATTGCTCCATGAATTTTGTTTGAACAAACTTGCTTCTACACCTCAAAAGGAAGCTCAGTACCAAATATCAAGTCATTGTTCCCACTGGTTCATAAGATTTTTTTTAAATTTAGGAGCATTTCCCCCACCCCTCCCCTATGGGGCTGGGCATACTGATTTGGACAAAAGCAAAATACGATGTCAGAACAAAACAGTCACTTCAAATTTAACAGAAATCAGTCCAGCATTTTTAGAGGAGAAGTCTCAAACACCACCTTTACGACCAATGGCACTGGATGCCAGATGATGGACAAAAGTGATCACTAAAGCTTACACTGACTTTCAGTCAGCTGTGCTAATAAAACACTTCCAAATGA
This sequence comes from Pictodentalium vernedei, assembly GCA_031216915.1. Taxonomy (NCBI): domain Eukaryota; kingdom Metazoa; phylum Mollusca; class Scaphopoda; order Dentaliida; family Dentaliidae; genus Pictodentalium; species Pictodentalium vernedei. The sequence continues at coordinate 576,558,510 of CM062296.1, forward strand.
GAATCTTCAACTAAGAATTAAAGCTAAGATGTCATTAGTTCCCAAACACTGGGTTTGCTTGAATCATGTATGTGGAAGAAAAAGGGGTTCCCCAGACAGATATTTTTATCATTTGAGAAGATCCATGGATCCCACTACCTCCCATCATTCATAATTAAAATGGCAGCTCCCATCATCTGAAAAAAAATGTTTAGACACAAAGTGTGTTGCCACCTGTAAAACAAAACTTGGGAACCCTTTTTCAAATATAGGATAAATACAATATGAACACTACTGAAGAGGAATTCTCTGTTGAAAAAAAGCACATTTTTTTTATAAATCAAACATTTGAAGGGGCTGGTGATTAAATGTACTGAACTAGGTCAACATAATGAAAACTGAAAACAGCTAAACAGGACAAATGTAACAAAATTGTGTATGTTGTTACACTTGCACTGGCATTTTCCAGAATTTTTTATCAAACATATCTTTTTCCAGGTTGCTGAGAACAACACTGGATACATGGGAATTCCTCAGCCATTCTCATTCCTTATTGTTAACATATTTGAATTCTTATCCATCTCAAATGTCTTCACAGGCAAATATCCTAAACTTTTAGTTACATTCAACTGCAAATGTTAAGAAAATGATGTAAACCACTCTGGGAAATAAGTTTCTCAGAAAAATCTGGAATGCTATTCCTAAATGACAACTTACAACCGAACCAACCATATTATTTCGATTCATTACAGAATTGCACACAGAAATACAGAAATAAAGGGAGAAAATAATACTTACTTTGAGGTAAAAACATGACTCTGAAGAAAACCAGGAGCAACTGCAATGGCCCTGATAAAGTTCAGTCCAGGCTTCTTCAGAAGAATTCCTTTACTCTGGTTGTATAGCTAATTAAAAAAAAATGTCCAATTAAGTGGGCTCCACATTATTTATATCATAACCTTGCTTCCTTCTCTTGGTATTTCCAAAGAAAACATGTGGTAAAATAATTTTGCAATAGCACATGAACAGATTATTTTGTGAAATTTATATTTTCAGCTAAACATTTGCTTCATGATCTTGGCAGAAAATGTTAAGTTAGTTAAGATGGTTCAGAACCTGATATATGTGTGTTAATTAAGGAATAGTGTGGATGACAGTGACATCAATCAGAGTAATACCTGGAATATAAGAATATACCATTTTGAAAGAACTGCTAGTTCCATTTGCATTCAAATGGAAACTGTTCTTTAACAATATAATTGCTTAATAAAGACAAGAGGTCCAAAGGGTGTGAAGCACTTTCATTTGACAAAGACCCACTGATTCTTCACAAAGCAATTTTAGAAATTTTTTAACAATAATTGGTCACTAGTTAAGTACTATTTTTTCCAATTGACTGGGTCAGTGACTCAGTAGTTTGAGAGAATAAGCACTGCCAAAAAGTTGAAAGAGGAAAAATGACAGAGGGGCTGATTAGCAAGCCTTTGAACAAACTTGAATCTAAATTTACCGGTACAAAGGATTTCATATATGAAATGTCAATAGATTTTGCCTGGTGAGTCTGAATATGAAGACTTTTAAAGAATTATACTCATATTGCACTATAGTGCTGGGCAGTATTTTTTGATATACTGATTATAATCAGTAATAAATCCAACATCATTAGCAAAACTGGCAGATTTTTATTTAATTGGTATATCAAAAACATGAAATAACTACAATATTGTCGACAACGGCACTTAGGCTAAGCCAATGAGTCACAATAATAATGTTTTTTACACTGATCTCCTCCAATTTGTGCATTACAAACTGAAAAGTAATGTGAACTTTTGTCATTTTAACACAAGAAATTAGGACTTGCATGATGTTTTGGGAAGTGCTAATACCAAATAACTAACACTGAGTGATTTTCAGAAATTTTGCGTGATGCTTTGCTTAACTCTTAACCCGCGGAGTATTTTCAAGGTATTTTTCATCAAATCTAGTCATGGCTGCTGGCAGCAGCCATGACTAGATTTCACAAAAAATTAATCCAAATGTAACATAAGAAAACATTGGTGAAAAAATCCATTCAATTTACAGGGAGAAAATTTTAAATGTGCCCAAATTATACTTATTTCGGTGACAAGACAAACCCTGTGCAGGAATATCTGCCAGCAGCATGCAAAGAGTTAACATTGGCGAAGAGTGGGGTCATATTAAAAACCAAGAATACCTGAAACAATCGAGAACAATATAATTAAATGCTGAATGCTTTATTATCATCAAATAATACAGAGGGTAACTTTATTATGCTAACAAATCAATTTGTATACTGATTTTAGTTGATTTCATTCATATATTTTTAACTATTTCAGTAATCACACTGTGGCATCTGTTTAGTGTCACTGAAAAAGTAGGCATATCAAGGAAATAACCTCAATGTGTAATTTTTCTTGTCAGTGAGTCCCAATTTTCTTCTGAATTAAAGCTACCAATTAAAAATGATAAATGAATTAAATTCATTGCAGTTGTTAGTAACATTTTCCATAGAAACCTATTTCTAGTGACAGAGCTTAATCACAAGGTTTCTGACATGAATTGGCCAGGTGTTGGATCGTCGTTTCAAGGTAGCTGGCAGAGCCATGATTTTAAATTACTCAAAATGTCTGTGGCTGACCTTGGTTGACTAGAATGATAATTCTGTATACTGCTGTAGTTTTCTGCAATATATATTTCCCCTGTACTGCCAAACCCTATTGCACTCGGATAAAAATTCAGACTCCAGTAGAGAACCCAAATATGAACCCGAGGACTTCTTTTGAGTAAATTTTAGTCTGACCCCCCACCCTCTCAGGATGCTGTGCAACAAATATTGAAAGATTTTGAATGGTAGATATGAACATGAAGATTTTGAAAGAATTCAAACTTAATATTACACTGAGTTAAAATCTGGGTCTGTGCTCAAATATGAACTCAGGGATTTGCTTTGAACAAATTAAAATTTGACCCTCCCACCCCATCCTCCCAATACCAAGGTTGCTGTATAACAAATATAAAAATAATTGGACTGATGAATCCGAACAAGAAGATGTTTAAATAATTTTCCTCATACTGCTCAAACTGAAAATTTGGGCTCTGATAAAGAGTCCCAATATGAACTCAGACTCAATTTGAACAAACTTGAATCTCCCCCCACTCTCCCTCCCCCTAAAGCAAATATCAGAACATTCCTGCAGGTTGATCAGCAAGTGAAAATTTTCAAAGAGTATTTTATTCCTATTGTACAAAGTTAAAATTCAGACTCTTACGGGAAGCCCAAATAGGAACTCAGGACTTGGTGTGAACAAATGTGAATATGACTCCCATAAGGATGCTGAATACTAAATATCAAAAGATTCTCATGGGGAAGAAGATGATTTTCAAAGAGTTTTGCTTCAGTTTGCACTGAGTAAAAATTTGGGCTCTCATAGAGAAAGCAAATATCAACCAGGGGACTTGATGCTTAATGATGTTGTAAAACAAATATCCAGAAAGAATTTTCACAGGTGGATCTGATGTAGAAAATTTATTTTCAAACAATCTTCCTCATATTGCACTAAGTTAGAATTTACACTAGCCCAAAAATGAACCCAGGGGCTTGATCTGAACAAACTGAAATCAAATCTCGATCCCCATTTGGATGGTGAATACTAAATGTCAATAAGATTCTAACCGAGAGATCAGAAAAAGAAGAGTTTCAGAATTTCCTTCACATTACATTAAGCTAAAATTTGGGCTCTGATAAGGAGCCCAAATATGAAACAAGGAATTTGATTTGAATAAACTTGAAACTGATCCCCATATGGAAAAATTCTAAATATCATATTCTAAACATCAAAAGATTCTTACTGGTGGATCAGAAGAAAGTTTTCAAAGAATTTGCATCATATTAATATTTGTGCTCTGATGAGGGACTTGGTTTGAAAAAAAAACTTGAATCTGACACTGGCAAAAATGTTATATACCAAATATCTAAATATTTTGACTGGTGGTCCTGGAGAAGATTCATTAAAGAATATTTGAGTGGTGTGGACCAGACTACTTGGACCAGACCATAACTAGAGGTACTGTGAGCAAACTCACAAAGTGATACCCCCCCCCCCCCCCCCCCCCCACCTGAAATGTATAAGTTAAATTATCTCCCCTTGGAAATGTCAGAACGGAATTATATTGCTTCATGCACATCTTCATATGGAGTTCTTCCATTGTGTAAAGTTTCCTGAAAATTGTTCAAACGGTTTAGGAGGAGTTGCGCTTAAAAGGATGGACAGACGGTATAAGTTAGATTATCTCCCCTTGGAAATGTCAGAACGGAATTATATTGCTTCATGCACATCTTCATATGGAGTTCTTCCATTGTGTAAAGTTTCATGAAAATTCTTCAAATGGTTTAGGAGGAGTTGCGCTTATAAGGATGGACAGACGGACAAATTTTTCTATAATTCATACGGTGCTATCAGAGTTATGCCCCATACAGAGCCCCCAAGGGACGTGGCCATTTCATTTGAACAAACCTGAATTGCCATATAGTAATGAACATGCACATGAAGTTTCGTGAAAATCGGACCAGTGGTTTCAGAGAAGTCGTTTGAAAAATGTTCATGACAACAGACGCCGGACGACGCCAGACGACGCCAGATGCCGGACGGCAAGTGATAAATTGAGCTCCCTTCGGTGAGCTAAAAACCTTTAGGAGACTTAAAATAGTCTAAAGACAAAATTTAAGCCAAACTGGGTTCACCAGGTGCCAATTTGTGTAGATACACATAACCTGATGACTAGTATTTTACAAAGAACAGTCACCTTTAGTCCAATTCCCAGTCATGCGCCAAGTCAATTTATGAATTTTCAAAGGACAATGCAAGAGTGGGGAGGCTTGCACATATAAATGACAGTTTATATTGCCGGGAGGGCACGATGTTAGTGTTACTTTAGAGAGTATCATAAGAAATAAAAGTTGGTATAAACTTTTAATTTCTTTGAATATTACCAAAGTAACAAAAGTGCCAAATGAACAATAGGTGGACAGAGTATAATGCGCATTGTATCTTAATATATATAATCAAGGTCTTACTGAAGCATGAGAGGGAATTAATACTATAATGACAATAGTAAGGCCAAAAAAAAAATTTTTGGTTTCTCAGGCAATTGGTTTTCCAAATTCAGTGAGGGAGGGCGGTTTTTATTTTTATTTTTATTTTTTTTTACCACACCAAGTATACCCTATTCACACAGCCTGACAATACCCACACTGGACCTTTGGATTTTTATTTGATGACAGACAAGATACATTTCTGTTTGAAAAAGAATAAACTGAGTCACCGTTAAGTGACGGCTGGAACCCCACACCAGCAATCCACCAGAAGTACTGCAATACTGGCGACTTGAACTTCAATTGAAATAAAAGGTTTGTTCTGTTGTTATGACTTGTCAGCTTAACGATTCTGAAATGGTAGCCAGCCTGATGTTTATAAAGACTTTAAAAACTAGACTGATGTCACGCATGCAGCCCGACTGTCCAGGAATGGCAATGCTTAGACACAAAATAGTTGGAGCCATTTTTTGTTAACCGTTTACCTAACGAATCTGCCATATCTGCACTCGTGATATACAAAATTTGCTATTCATATTTTATTTTTTCATTTCTCTACTTCAAAACATACCTCATGACCTATGAATGGAACAAACTTGATGAGCTTGTTCCAATAAGGAGTAATAAGCCATGGTTAGAAGTAAATAAAAAATGAAAAAATCTGATGTTTCAGAAAAATAATTTGTACTGTTGGCTTCAACTTGTGTTAGGTAAAGGATTAAAGATAAAGTACATGAAGCAATGTTGGGCTATATGAGTCAATTTTTTTTTTTGCATGTAATAACTAACTCCCAATCCTTCAAAATGCATTTTGGGAATAATTGCCTAAGTGACACGTTTGTTTGTGTGTGTGTGTGTGTGTGTGTGTGTGTGTATGTGTGTGTGTGTGTGTGTGTGTGTGGGGGGGGGGGGGAGGGGGGGAGTTGTGGAATCTATATTGAAACCTGGCCTGTATTTCTAGCTGGAAAATACACATATTAACTTTGGTTGAAAGCAAATAATCCAAACTGAAGTTAACCAATTGTTTACAGATGAATGGACCGACAGATGGATGGACGAAAGTCATGACTATAGCCCTGACTGTGAACAGTCAGGCTAAAAATGCATTTTGTACCAAAGAAAAAATATTGCATGAATGGCCCTGGCTGAGGAGGAGGTGGGGTGGAGGAGGAGGTGGGGTGGGGGAGAGGGGTGGGGAGAGTGGGGATGTGTTAGGGGAGTCCATTTTTTTTCCACATGTGGTCAGTCTAAATCCTTCAGAATGCATTTTGAGCAGAGAAAAAAAAATACCTAACTGGCACCATGGGGGTGGGGGTGGGTGGTGGGTGTTGGTGTTTTTCTGGGTTTTTAACCACAAACTTTAACCAAAACTGTAAAAAAGCATTTTTGATGAAAGAAAAAAAAAGTGCCTAATTGCCCCCCCCCCCCCCCCCCCCCCAACCGGGGGCTGGGGTACATGAGTTTAAAAAAGGTTCCACATGTAGTGACTGTAAATAGTTCAAAATGCATATTCTAATTGCTTGGGGGGGGGGGGGGGGGGGAGGGGGATAATTTCTGTCTGGATTTTCAACCACAAACTTTAACCAAAACTGTAAAAAAAACATTTTTGACAAAAGGAAAAAAAAGGTTCGGCATGCAGTGACTGTAAATAGTTCAAAATGCATATTGGAGGAAATAAAAAAAATAATGCCTAATGGAGGGGGGGGGGGGGGGGGAGGGGGGCAGTGGTGTTTGTCTGGGTTTTTAACCAAAACTGTAAACAAGCATTTTTGACGAAAGAAAAAAAAGAGGGTCTAATTGGCCCTGGGGTGGGGGGAGGGGGTAGGGGATGGGGGGTTAGATAAGTTTAAGAAAAGGTTCCGCATGTAGTGACTGTAAATAGTTCAAAATGCATAATGGAGAAGAGAAAAAAAGCCTAATTGGGGGGAGGGGGGGTGGGTGGGGGATAGGGGTGGTGGTGTTTGTCTGGGTTTTTAACCACAAACTGTAAACAAGCATTTTTGACAAAAGAAAAAAAGTGTCTATTTGGACCCCGGTGGGGGAGGGAGGGGGACGTAAGTTTAAAAAAAGGTTCCGCATGTAGTGACTGTAAATCTGTAAATAGTTCAAAATGCACATTCTAATTGTTTGGGGGGGGGGGGGGGGGGGAGGGTGATAATTTCTGTCTGGATTTTCAACCACAAACTTTAACCAAAACTGTAAAAAAGCATTTTTGACAAAAGGAAAAAAAAGGTTCTGCATGCAGTGACTGTAAATAGTTCAAAATGCATATTGGAGGAAATAAAAAAAATAATGCCTAATTAGGGGGGGGGGGGGGGGGGGGGGAGGGGGGGGGGGGCAGTGGTGTTTGTCTGGGTTTTTAACCAAAACTGTAAACAAGCATTTTTGACGAAAGAAAAAAACAAGAGGCCCCACGGGGCCTGAAGCGCTCATCTTGTACAGAACACAATTTAAACAGAGTCCAAGAATGAGTCTACATTAAGCAAGCCATCTCCATAGGCTACACTGTCAATCCTTGAGTCCCTCAGGAGTGACAAAAATAATCTGGGCATCATGCCTTTTCTTCAGTTGATCATAAGTAAAATGTAGAGCTCCCCTATGAAGCCCCTTGATACAACCTATGTGGATTAATCTTAGTACCTCTAGAGGGTACTGAATACAAAATTTTTAATTCTTCAGCAAAATGGCCAATTCCGGCTCCCATAGAGAGCCCAAATATTAACCCAGGCTCTTGATTTGAACACAGTTAAATCTGACTTCCCTAGAGATGTTGTGTACTGAATATGAAAGCATTCTGACTGTTGGATCTGAAGAAGAGAAATTGTAAAGAAATTTCTTCGAATTGCACTAAGTTCAAATTTGGGCTACCATAGCGAGCCCAAATATTGACCTATGGATCCGATTTGAACAAACTTGAATCTGACCCCCCTAGAGATGTTGTATACGAAATGTGAAAGCATTCTGACAAGTGAATCTGGAGAAGAAGATTTTTGAAGAAATTCCCTCATATTGTACTAAGTTAAATTTCATGTTCCCATATGGAGCCCAAATATTAACCTAGGCACTCGAATTGAACAACCTGGAATCTGACCCCCCTAGAGATGTTGTATACCAAATATAAAAGCATTCCGACTGGTGGATCTGAAGAAGAAGATTTTTAAAGAAATTTTCTCATATTGCACCAAGTAAAAATTTGGGCTACCATAGTGAGCCCAAATATATACCTAGGAATTTGATTTGAACAAACTTGAATCTGACCCCCATAGAGATGTTGCATACCAAATATCAAAGCATTCTGACTGATGGATCTGAAGAAGAAGATTTTTTTAAATTACCCTCCATATTGAACAAAGATAAAATTTGGGCTTCCGTAGGAAGCCCAAATATTAACCTAGGGACTTGGTTTGAACAATCTAGAATCTGACCCTCATAACAATGATGTATACCAAATATTAAAAGATTCTGACTGGTGGTTCTGAAGAAGAAGATTTTTAAAGAATATTCCCCATATTACCCTATGTTAAAACTTCAGGCTCCTGTAGAGAGCCCAAATATGAACCAATGAGCTTTATTTCTACAAACTTTTATCTGACCCCCCTATGAATGCTGTATACCAAATATCAAAAGATTCTGATGATTGGTTCTGGAGAAAAGATTTTTTAAAATTTTTGCAAATATGCTGACTCAGCATTTTTTCGATGCCGATTACAGAACACCCTAACATAACCGATGGCAATTTTTTTTTACCATTCAATTCTACTGGTCGTAAGGATACTTCATACCAAATAAAAGCTCTCTGTTCCGTGGGGTTTGGGAAATATGGGCGTTTGAAAATATTTCTATTTTTAGCTCCCAGGGTTCCCATGGGGATGCGGGAATTTTTTTTTTTTGCATGGGTCAAGTACTTATGACCCAATACTACCACAAACCAAATTTGGTTCATACCAAACCATCGCTTCAGAAAATAGAAATTTTGGGCGGGGCCAAAAATCTTACCCCTCCTATTACAAAGCCAAATATTACTTTACGAACTTCGTTTGAACAAACTTGATTCTACACCTCATATGGAAGCTCCATAGCAAATATCAAGTCATTGTACACACTGGTTCTTCAGAAGAAGATTTTTAAAATATTTTGGAGCATTTTCCCCCACTCCCTCCCTATGGGGCTGGGCATGCTGAGTTGAACAAAAATGAAATGCCCCTTTGGGACCATCACTCACACAAACTTCCACTTGAATTGGCCCAGTGGCTTTGGAGGAGAAGACCAAAACATGGTGCTGACGGACGCCGGACGCCGGACGACAGACGATGGACGACGGACGGGAAGCGATTAGATTAGCTCAGCTTAACTTTGTCAAGATGAGCTAAAAAAGTGTTGAATTGGCCCTGGGGGGGGGGAGAGGGGGGGAGGGAGGGAGGTTAGATAAGTTTAAGAAAAGGTTCCGCATGTAGTGACTGTAATTAGTTCAAAATACATATTGGAAAAGAGAAAAAAAGCCTAATTGGGGGGGTGGGGGTAAGGGGTGGTGGTGTTTTTCTGGGTTTTTAACCACAAACTGTAAACAAGCATTTTTGACAAAAGAAAAAAAAGTGTCTAATTGGCCCCCTGGGAGGGGGAGGGGGGGCGTAAGTTTAAAAAAAGGTTCTGCATGTAGTGACTGTAAATAGTTCAAAATGCATATTGGAGAAAAGAAGAAAAACAAGAGGCCCCAAGGGGCCTTGAGCGCTCACCTGACAAATTGGCTCTAAACTATGGCAAAGGTACATTTCACTTGACTGATAATTTGATAAACAGGAAGAGACACCAATAGAAGGACTAGTCTGGATTCTCTGGATCCTCTGTTTTGAAACAAAAATTTAAAAAGCCGTGTTGGGGGGGAGGGGGGGGGGGGGTTCCTCCCAAATCAGTCATGCCCCCCCAAACTAGGTGCTGCATGCCTTTTGGACCCTATCTCTCAATATTTCTGCATTCTGGTACCAATAAATGGGAGGAGACTTTACTACCTGTCCCGAAAGTGTATGCTACATTTGGGGTGCAGTGATGGCTGCCCCCTCACTTATTCTTAGCCCCCGTGCCCACACAATTTTTTTTCCTGGCCACACGCCTGGCGTCTTCTATTTTGAAACATAAAAAAATACTATACTCAAGTTTGTGTATTCTTTGTCGTGCACAGGCCGATTTCTACCAACTATGTGGGGCGTATGTATGTACATTGTTAGATCCTAACTGGCTATATACTACGCCCATGGTATGATGGCGGGTCACCAGGTAGACAATGGCGTAGATAAAGAAGGGAGGGGCGGGAGCGGTGGCCAACCAGACATTTTATCAGACAAGTTTAGGTCCTCATCGTAAATACTGTTGGAAGTTGCAGAATTCGATTCAAAAGTGGATGAAACCGTTTCTTTTGAGGTTAGAAAATGAAAATTTTCGCCCGCAGGGCTGTTGACTCAGCAGATTGTTGTCTTCAAATATAGCCTGTCGGAAATGCTTCATCTCTAATCCACCACCCCCCCCCCCCCCCACACACACACCCTCTTTGCCCCTCCATCACCACGGAAAAAAACTACGCCACTGCCGGTAGACCTATTACATTTGGGAGTCATTTGATTTTTTTTTTTTTTAAAATATGAAATCATTTACCATAATTCAGTTATTTTATTTCACCACGTGCCTGAGCCGATTCAAACTAAATTTGCACGGGCTTATCGGTACTAAATTCATATTTTTTTTCTTTTTCTTTTTTTTGTGGCTCAGGCAGGATCGGCTATGCTGGATAAAATAAGGGGGGGGGGGGGGGGATATGCAAAACTTGTTGGCTGTTAAATCAAGTATTAGCACAATTCTAGGCCAATAGGGACAAGAAAAGGAAGGTGGAGGGCCTTGACACATCTGCTCACTCGCCCACACAAAAATGAAATGAAGCGAAATCGAAGCAACAAGGGTTGAAACATGCGGGGGTGAAAAATGTTATTTATTTATGTATTTATTTATTTATTGGTGTTTAACGTCATCACAGCATATAGGCCATATAATGACACAACATAGGTATAAAGTCAAGTTTTGCCAATCATTTATGCATATGTTGCCCACTTGCGGAGGGATTGCACCTCAGCGGCATTGGTTACCGGGTGAAAAATGTGCTTTTTAGTCTGTACAATACTAAATTTATTAGCCTCCAAAAGCTAAACTTTTGCATTCAGATGTCTCAATAGAACATTTGTTATACAGGCAGAGTAAGGAGGGTTGGAAATTTTTTAGTTAACCCTATGAAAAACAAGAGGCCCCATGGGGCGTTAGGCTCTTACCGAAACTGAATGTTTCATGTATCAAACTAACATTTAAAAAACAAGATTCTCCATTCCAAAAATCAAACGATTCTGCTTATTGATTCTGCAGGTTTTTAAAAATTTTCTTCTTAAATTACATGAAGTCAAAATTCATGCCCCCCCCCCCCCCCCCCACCCCCACCATAGTGAGGTCCAGTATTGAGCAAGTGACTCGATTTGAACAAATATGAATCAGACCCATGCCAAGATGCTTCAGTACAAATATCGAAATATTCTGCCCAGTGGTTCTTGAGAAGATTTTTAAATAATTTTTCTCAAACTGCACTAAGTGAGAATTCAAGCCGCCAAGGGAGCCTGTTGGTGATTACGGATGGTGTTGATAACATCCTGTTTTCTGGCTATCGATACAGTGTAACGTTCACAACTTCACATGGATGAACAAGTACATAGAATGTCGACTTGTCAAGTGTGAGAAGTTGCTAACGTGATCTGTAATTTCGTTGGAGGGGGGGGGGGGGGGAGGGGGGGCGCGGAGCTGGCGTTCTGAAAAATCTGCGAGGGTGAAAAATCCCCCTCGCCAGACTGCTTTACAATAAAGTGACGCTAATATATACCAAGCATACTCACGCCTTGATCCGCCCATATTCCATTTTCAAAAGTTCCCTTTAAATGTCCATGCTAGTCAACAGCCGTTTGAAAACTTTATCAAGAGTTTCTGGCACATACAGAACAATTGCGCACATGCTCTCCTGATAAGTCATCAACCATTCATTACATGCTGATTACCTCAAAACAATAACTCTCGCCATAGTATCGCATTTCAGGCACACTGCCCACACATTCCAATGACATCAAACGGAATCATAGAGACAACGTTATCAGGATAAAACACATGCCGACTTCACTGATGTTATAAGTTTTAACAACATCATAGCGAGTACTGCATGCATTTGAAACTGACAATTCGCCGACGAGTGAGTGTGGCAATGGCTACGTAAGTCGGGGAATGTTTTTTACAGTATTAACACTTGAAATGCGGTAGTTCAAAGGTAACGGTTAATTGATCAAGGACTTTTTTGATCGATCATGCTGTTGATCGTCGGTTAATCGATTAACCGGTTAATCGTTTCAGCTCTAAACTTGTCTCCTTATAACAGTGTTGGTGTTCCGGTAGAGTGCTGAAGGTCCAAATTTGGCTTCACTTGGGCATTCATATACAGCAACTTACTGGAAAACTATTCTGTTAATGTGCTTCTAATTATGCTAAGAGTGAAATTATACACTCTTATTTAATTTGCTTTGTTGTGATTTATGGGATAGTGCCTATAGGCACTCTCCCATAAATTGCAACAAGGCAAATTATTAACATATCCTGATAGCCCAAAATAATTCAGCACTCTACTAGTACCAGTTAAAACAAACTACTGTCACTACTATTAGATGGCAATAGATGTATACATTGATTGCCCAATATTGCTGTTCAAACTGGCTGACAGTGGCAGAGAGGTGATACTATTTACCTAAAAGCTTGAAATCCTCTGACTAGTTGACTGTACAATTGAGAGTCGACTACTGGCTTGCCCAGAGTCGACATCGACTAGTCGACTAATCGTTTGAGTACTGGTTTCAGCAGACTGCCCGATTATTGTTTTGAGAATTAAAAGCAACAACAGCGGAATGTCGATGGAAATTTATGTCTCGTTGTGTGTATCAAATGAATAAAATCCCCACTCGGTTGAAAATACCACACATAAGTAATTCACTAATCGAAAACAATAAAACCCATTTTCGCATTCAGACATCGGCTATATCTCCCGGTGATAGCACCGGGGGAAACTGTCACTGATTTCACTGTACTGAATATGAATGTAGTGGGCAGCCACAATGTTCGGATAGCTGAACTATGGCACTGGACTTATGATCTGTGACTCTTTTTAATTTTTCAATGTTCAAAGAAAGATAAGTTTTAAGGCGCCATCAAACAAAACATCTGTGCTACAAAACTCCATATTTCCCCCGTAGATTTCTTGATTAAAACTGCCTGTGTTTAAGTTCTTTTCCCGATACTCTCCCTGTGAACTTTTCCAGGGACTACAGCAGAAAAACTTTTAAATTTGTGGCTGATTTCATGGAACAAAGTTGAATTTAAAATTGTGTATTTATCTAAAACAAGTTTTGTTGGATGACGCCTTAATTTTGTCTCGAAGAAGTGCGACGTTTCGGCCTTTTTGTCTCGGGTGTTTCGAGGAGGCCGAAACGTCCCATGTTGAAACGTCTAAAGCCTAGTAAAGCCTAAAGGCCGAAACGTTTCAGAAACGTATGGACGTGGGACGCAAAACGATAAAGCTGTTTTCTGTTGTCTTCAGAATCATTTGTCGTTTTCATCCGTCTGTTGAACAAAACCAAGCATTTTCATCATGTTCCACGCGATTGAAGTTCTGGACGAGAAACAAAGCAAATAAAGTGATCGCAGATCAATTGTTAACATGATGTTACCTTTTTCTCTAAAACACAATAACATGCGATACTCGATTTCATAAGAGCTAACGAAGAGGTACACTCGATTGATGATTTAGAACAGGTGTCGCTAAAAAGCGCCTACTGCAAACCACACATATCCGGCTTTATGATTTAGAACAGGTGTCACTAAAAAGCGCATAGTACAAACCACAAATATCCGGCGCACGTCAGGTATTACAACCCATGTTCCAAAAGCACAAAATGAGAATCTGAAAAATTATGAATATCGAATTTTTGGTTGAAGCCCTAGGCTTGCTCATGTTAGTTATTTGTCTACAATTTTGAAGCACAAAACCATACACCAGTCAAACTAAGTCTCTCCATTTGTTTGACCAACTATTCCTCAAGGTGCCCAGGCAATTCTGTCAAACTTGCACGTTGTCTGAATGGTTGACCCAGATTGTCCTTCTGTTGTATTTGCCTATAATTTTGAAACATGAAACCATTTACCATACTTCAGTTATTCTTTTCTCAATGGTGCTTAGGTTGATCTCCACAAAACTTGCAGAGTGAAATTGCCTTTGGGGGTTTCTGCCCATAATTTTGAAACACAAAACCATTTACCATACTCCATCTCCATTTGCTGACAGGAAATTCTTATTTCTGTACCAACAACTTAACCTCTTCCAATGAGGTAAACCATGGTCACCCTCATTCTGCCCTGTTGACCAAGGTACTTAAACCCAGACCCCTTTATAAATCTCCCCCACTATTTTTGATTTTTTTTTTTTGTACAGCTCTATTCGGCTGGTCATGAGGAAGCTTAGTGCTTAAAAAAATGTTCTGAGCCGTGCAATTTTTGAGATATGGCCATTTTTATTTTTTTTACTTTACTGTTTCTGGAGAAGATTTTTAAAGGTTTTTGCACCTTTCCACCCCTTCTGGGGTCCCCATTGGGCGCGGTAACTTTAGTCACACAATTTCTAAATGACACATGCTAAGGAAGATACCAACCAAATTTGGTTCAGTTTGGACCAGTGATTTAGGAGGAGAAGTTGTTTGAAAAGTGTTCACGACGATGGACGACGACGGACAACGGATGGAAAGTGATAAAGTTGAGCTCCCTTCAGTGAGCTAAAAATAGCAATTTAGGGGTGGGCCGTTAGCTAATCAGAAGCTGTGGCAGCCATGTTGGATGGTGGGCGGACATACCGAACACAATTCTGAAAGAGGACCACCCACTGGTTAACCTCAGCAAATTTTATTCAAATTGATCCAGCAGTTCTGAAGTAGAAGATTTTAATGTGTTTTCCTAATCACCAGCCATGGCAGCCATGTTAGATGGGCGACAGAGATTTCAAACACAATTCTTTGAGTGTTCCACCTAATGATCAATCCCAGAAAATTTTATGTGGCCCAGTGGTTTGGGAGGAGATGATTTTTGACGCGAGAAAAAGATTTTTTAATGTTTTTCCATTACCTTCAGTGTCAAAAAGTGCCGAGTCAGCACTTTTTCAGAGTCCCGAAAAAGTACCTTAGAAAAAAACCGTTTGCGATTTTTTTCTACCATTCCTTTCCATTGGTCATAAGCAAGCTGCACAGCAAATAAAAAGTTTCTGAGCCGTGCAGTTTTGGAGATATGATCGATTTTAATTTTTTCTATTTTTAGCTCCTGGGGTTCCCACTGGGCTACGGGAAAATTTTCTTCAGCATAAATTAGATACTTATGACCCAATAAGTCCTCAAAAAAAATTTGGTTCAAATCGATCTCTTGATTCAAAAAATAGAAATTTAGGGGTGGAGCGTCAGCCAATCAGAAGCTGTGGCAGCCATGTTGGATGGCGGGCGGACAAACCGAACATAATTCTGAAAGAGGACCACCCACTGGTTATCTCCAGCAAATTTTATTCAAATTTATGCAGCGGTTCTGAAGAAGAAGATTTGAATGTGTTTTGCCAATCAGCAGCCAAGGCAGCCATATTAGATGGGCGACAGAGATTTCGAACACAATTCTTCGAGTGTTCCACCCAATGATCAAGCCCACAAAATTTTACTGAAATTGGCCCATTGGTTTTGAAGGAGATGATTGTTGACGTGAGAATAAGAGTTTTTAATGTTTTTGCATTACCTTCAGTGTTAAAAAGTGCCGAGTCAGCACTTTTTCAGAGTCCCGAAAAAGTACCTTAGAAAAAGACCGTTAGCGATTTTTTTCTACCATTCCTTTCCATTGGTCATAAGCAAGCTGCACAGTAAATAAAAAGTTTCTGAGCAGTGCAGTTTTGGAGATATGAGCGATTTTAATTTTTTCTATTTTTAGCTCCTGAGGTTCCCACGGGGATATGGGAAAAATTTTTTCAGCATAAATTAGATACTTATGACCCAATAAGTCCTCAAAAAAAATTTGGTTCAAATCGATCTCTTGATTCAAAAAATAGAAATTTAGGGGTGGAGCGTCAGCCAATCAGAAGCTGTGGCAGCCATGTTGGATGGCGGGCGGACAAACCAAACACAATTCTGAGAGAGGACCACCCACTGGTTATCCCCAACAAATTTTATTCAAATTGATCCAGCGGTTCTGAAAAAGAAGATTTTAATGTGTTTTGCCAATCAGCAGCCAAGGCAGCCATATTAGATGGGCGACGGAGATTTCGAACATAATTCTTCAACTGTTCCACCTAATGATCAATCCCACAAAATTTTATTAAAATTGGCCTAGTGGTTTGGGAGGAGATGATTGTTGACGCGAGAATAAGAGTTTTTAATGTTTTTGCATTACCTTCAGTGTTAAAAAGTGCCGAGTCAGCACTTTTTCAGAGTCCCAAGAAAGTACCTTAGAAAAAAACCGTTAGCGATTTTTTTTTACCATTCCTTTCCACTGCTCATAAGCAAGCTGCACAGCAAATAAAAAGTTTCTGAGCCGTGCAGTTTTGGAGATATGAGCAATTTTAATTTTTTCTATTTTTAGCTCCTGAGGTTCCCATGGGGCTACGCGAAAATTTTTTTCGGCATAAATTAGATACTTATGACCCAATAAGTCCTCAAAAAAAATTTGGTTCAAATCGATCTCTTGATTCAAAAAATAGAAATTTAGGGGTGGAGCGTCAGCCAATCAGAAGCTGTGGCAGCCATGTTGGATGGCGGGCGGACAAACCGAACATAACTCTGAAAGAGGACCACCCACTGGTTATCCCCAGCAAATTTTATTCAAATTGATCCAGCGGTTCTGAAGAAGAAGATTTTAATGTGTTTTTGCCAATCAGCAGCCAAGGCAGCCATATTAGATGGGCGACGGAGATTTCGAACACAATTCTTCGAGTGTTCCACCCAATGATCAATCCCACAAAATTTTATTAAAATTGGCCTAGTGGTTTGGGAGGAGATGATTGTTGACGCCCAACGACGACGGACGACTACGACGGACGGAAAGTGATCAGTAAAGCTCATCCTGAGCTTTGCTCAGGTGAGCTAAAAAAGTCTAATTGGGTGTGGGGGTGGGGGGGGGGGTAAGGGGTGGTGGAGTTTGTCTGGGTTTTTAACCACAAACTTGGAGTCATCCTACCAAGCTACAATGAAATCCCTTCATAATTATGGCCTATGGAATATTCTGAAGGTTTTCGGGCTTCGGGCCTCTGTTGCCATCACAGTTGCCCAAAAGGTGACGTTCTCATCTAGATATTATATGAAGTCAACCTATCAAGTTACAATGAAATCCCTCCATAAATATGACCTATAGACTGTGCTAAAGGTTTTCGTGCTTCGGGCCCCTGTTGCCAAAAAGGGGACGTTCTCATCTAGACATTATATGAAGTCAACCTATAAAGTTCCAATGAAATTCCTCCATAAATATGACGTGTAGACTGTGCTAAAGGTTTTCAGGTTTCGGGCTCGGGCAGCCATCATAGTTGAATGATCGCAACCGAAAGGGGACATTCTCATCTGGGCATCATGTGGATTGATCCTACGAAGTTACAATGAAATCCCTTCATAAATATAACCTGTAGGCTGTGCTGAAGGTTTTCGGGCTTCGGGCACCTGTAGGTGTCACAGTTGCCCAATCACGTCCAAAAGGAGACTTTCCCATGTAGACATTATATGAAGTCAACCTATCAAGTTACAATGAAATCCCTCCATAAATATGACCTGTAGCCTGTGCTAAAGGTTTTCGGGTTTTGGGCTCGGGCAGTCGTGACGGTTGATAGATCAAGCCCAAATGGGAAAATTCTCATGTAGACATCATACGGAGTCATCGTATCAAGTTGCAATGAAATCCGTCCATATTAAACATGACCTGCAGACTGTGCTAAAAGTTTTTGGGTTTCGGGCTTGGGCAGCCATCACGGTTGACAGATCATGCCCAAACGGGGATGTTCTCATCTAGGCATTATACAGAGGCATTCTATGAAGTTGCAATGAAATCCCTTCATAAATACGACCTGTAGACTGTGCTAATGGTTTTCGGGTTTTGGGCTCAGGCAGCCATACCGGTTGACCAATCATGACCAAAAGGGGACGCTCTCATGTAGACATGACCTAAAACCTGCATATGAAATTTGCATTTGAGACAAGAACTACTGGGTATAGCCTGTACTTGAAGGTTGAATGAAAAACTTCAACCACAAACTTTAACCAAAACTCCAAATGTCAACTAAACAGGAAAAGAAAAAAAAAAAAAACCCACTTGAACCTTCAGTAAAAAACTTTAACCACAAACTTTAACCAAAACTCTAAATGTTAACAGATGGACAGACGGACGGACAAAAGTCATTACTATAGCCATCACTGTAAACAGTCGGGCCAAAAAGTTCATGATATCAAAGTCTGAGATCACTAAAAATTATTTAAAATCAGCCATGGAACAAAGCAAATTAAATTTGGTGAGACATATGGTGGGGTGGGGGGTCACATTAGGCGTAAAGCACTTCAGCAATTTCCAATGCATGAAAAAAAGAGAGTTCTTCGATAGTTAATTTGCTTACCTCCCTTACATTAGTTACCTTTCAACAGTACAAAAATACACTTTTTAATATGCTTCTGGTGAGCTGTTTATACGTCTCAATGCCGCTTCGAACCGTGTTGGTTCAGTGTCTTTACTAACAGCTGTGAGGGTTGGGCCAGGGGGAGGGGGTGCCACACCTAGACGGGCTAGGCCCAAGTTTGCTGGAGTGTACTGTCAACCAAATTTTGAAATTTAATCCTAAAAGATGTGATTACCTCGCACCCGAAGCAGATATTCACAATGCACAACCTGTCTACAGGAGAAAATAGGGTAGGGTGGGGGGTGTAGGGGGAAGGCACATACAAAGTGCACCGATGACTGGATTCACCCTTGTGGTAAAATAATGTGATTGTAACGTTACTGATAGACCATTAAATAGATGTTTCAATGCTTTTTAAGGCAACTACTTAATGCATGTCAATTGCAGTGGCGGCTCACGCCTTTTGGAATATAATGGACCGGTTCAGGGGACCCCGGTCCAGAGGGGGGGGGGGGGGGGCAAATGTGGGAAGCTACAGATCAAGTTCAGTTGTGCATCGGCATATTAAGGTAATCGTACCTGGTGTGTTATAGCAAGTCGGGAGGGTTTTTAACTGTTCGTTTTACCTCAGTTTCAATAGCACCAACAATGCTTATGTAGGACAACAATTTGCACTGTAACCTGCATAGTTGTATTTATATTGGTTTTTCCTGTCACATTTCAGAAAAACCAACGTAAACACAACAACTGCACAGATTATGGCGCAAATGGTGCTCTGATTCTGAAACTATCAAGTCTCAGGTACAAACGAGTGTTGGATTTCTCGACAGGGATGAAGACATTTGGGTGATAAACAAACAACGAAAAACAGTTAAAATGCAAGTATTTTTTAAATCTTTAATAATAATTTTCCTTTATTCTTTTATCTTATTCAACACGTGGTAACTCGTGAAAACTTACTTATTTCCGTTGCATCCCAAATTGGCAAAACGTATAAACTTGCAACTAATTCTTGTTGACTGTATATACTTGAAAGTGGGTGTGCGACCTATACATGAGCTTTAGGCAAAAGGGAGGAATTCCAAGCGCGAGTTGGGGGTGCAACGTATACATGGGGGCGACATATACACGGACATATATGGTATTTTTGCTATACTGCAATGAACGTCTGAGATTGGCGGTGCATTGTTTACTTTTGGGAACATCTCGAACCTCCATAAAAAAATTCAATGCTGGGGGTATTTTTTCAACGCGGCAGTGCCTGAGAACCAAAACACTTTTTTTTTTGGCCTAAATAATAATTCAGCATTTCTCAAGAATAGGGTTAGATAGGAAAATGATGAAAATATAACATTATTTATTTATTTTTTGGTGCTTAAAGTCACATATTTCTGCACAATGGCAACAAGATTGGTAACAATAAAAATTAGACTTCCAAACAGAATAGTATATATATATCTATAGAAGATAAATGGGGGAAAGAAGGAAAGAATAATGTCCAAAAATAAATGACATATAAGCTAATGCTAATAAAGAGGACATGGTTGTAACATCGTGAGCAGTGATATTATTAGAAATCCTGTCCTCTTGAGTGAGCCACACATAGCCCAAAAAGTTACAGGCAAATTACAGAAGAAAACTTTTTTAACCCACCAGGAGGGTAATGTGCATAAAACAAAGGGACATTATATTCACACACTGCATCCGCCCCCCACCCCCAATCCGCCCGCCACCCCCAATCTTCCGAAAGAAAAACCAACTGTGAGCTAAGGAAGATAATAAATATTAAACAGCACAAAATATAGTCTTAATTTCTGTTTGCTGTTTCTCACTTCTTCTGTTTCTAAAAAAAAGAATTAACATCAAATTGATAGAAAATGTCTCAAACTGGACTGAATACTAGGGCAGGACAAACACCGTGACATCGGAAGGAACTGAACTAGGTCACAACAGGTTACAGAGAAAACCTTATGTTTGAAGAAGCAAGACTGAAAAGCCTAGAAGTGCAGCAAAAGCCATTCCCAGCAGGAAACCACCTAATTATACAGATAAGATTCATATGATCTGAATAAAAGGTATGTGCATAATCAGTGAAACAGGAGAAAAAAAGGAACAAGCCTCCCTAAAATAGCCTGAAATGGTAACAATTATAAGACAGATAATTCTAAAAGGACAATCATGAGTCTTGAATTGAAAAGAATTGACCTAATTTCACTGAATAATCGCATCAATATTGATGGATAAGAACTGCTCAAAATTTATTTCCGAGACAAAAATTAAACTTTGTTACCTGAATTAGCACCCAAAACCGCCTAAAAAAGAAGCCAAAGTAAACCCCAAGATGACAGGTTACCAACACCATAAGAAAAAATTCCAACAGTTAATCTTATAATTCGGGTCAGAAAATAAAGATTAAAACACAGATAGGGCTGCCAACGAGACTGCACAAGGTAAGAACGACTCAGACTGAGATCTGATATCTACAGATTCCATGCCAAAAGGAAAGAGTTAGTAGATGGTATCCAGAAGAATAGTCACATAGGAGAAAAAACACACAGTGATAGATTAGGGATAAATTCATCAACCAGGTGAAAATTTCCAGAATCAATTTTGTCTCTGATAACAAACATGACGGCCCTATCAGCATAACAATAACATAACAATAGTGTCAGACAATGGATAGGAGATCTGAGAGAATTTGAATACCATAGGAATAAAGAATTGATGTGTTAGTAAAAGGAGATTTCTGGATGGTAGATACATAGGGAATGAGTAAGTGCCTCTCTCATCCCCTAAACATGAAACTACTGTCAAATTGTAGGATAGAATTAGAACTGCATTATTAAGACAGGAAAGACAACCATTGCCTGGATGCCAGAAGGATCACTAACCTCTCTCTCCCTCTGGGATAAGAGCAGCAAGGTTTGATCCTCGAACCACCAACCATATGTCAGTAGATAAAAAGGAATCAGCATAGCTCCCAAACAGATATCGCAAACCTGCTGTGATAATTTGATCTGAGGAATGGAAAAACAGAGACAATATGGCTCTCTCTTTCTAGCAGAATAGACCAGATCTTGATGATTGAAAATGCACCCAGTTTTACACGACCACTAAACAACATATTACGGGTGAAGACCAAAGGAGATAAACTGAGTTCAAAAGACATTACTTTGAAAAAGTATGCAATGCCCAGGACCGAGAACTGTTGATGTATCCAAGATTGAGGATAATGTATGTTGAGATTGAGGATAATCTTGTTGGCCAGAATATGCATCCCTCAGAGCGATACTGGCCAACAAGAGGCTCTTAAGAGCTGTAATATCCCTCAGTTCTTCTGATCAAAATCAAAGAATGTAGCTGGCTGCCATACTCCTTCATCTGAGCAAAATGGAATGATGATTGTTTTCAGAGGACTTTCCATACATTATTTGTGCCAAGTTTGGTTCACACTGGAAAAGTAGTTTCAGATAAGAAGATGAAACTGTGTTTTCCCATAGGGTTTCCATGGTAACTATGAGTTGCAATTGCAGTCATGTTTGCAACCCGACCAACATTAAATGAGGATCGTTAGTAGAGAGTGTCCCAGTCATCAATCATGTGAAGGTTCAAAACATTTGGCCTTGTAGTTTCAGAGAGGATTTTTGAAAATCCACCAATCAGAATCAAAGAATGCCTCTGGTGGCCATGTTTTTCAGCCAATGGGTACAAAATGACGAATGTTTGTAGAGGACCTCCCACAGATCATTCCTGCCAAGTTTGGTTTGCATCACCTTGTTTGTTCCAGAGAAGAAGATGATAATAATGTGATTTCCCATAGGGTTTCCTTGGTAACTATGGGCCGAAATTGGAGCCATGTTTGCAACCTGATCAACATTAAATGAGATCATTGGTAGAGGATGTCCCAGTCATCAATCATGTGAAGTTTCAAAACATTTGGCCTTGTAGGTTGAGAGAAGACTTTTGAAAATCCACCAAATAGAATCAAACAATGCCTCTAACGGCCATGTTTTTTATCCGACGGGAACAAAATGATGATCATTTGTAGAGCAGCTCCGGAGCCATAGACTAGTGTTGCCAAGTTTGGTTCACATCAGCTCAGCACTTCCAGAGAAGACAAAAATGTGAAAAGTTTACGGATGACAGACAACGGATGCAAAGTGATGGCAATAGCTCACATGGCCCTTTGGGCCAGATGAGCTAAAAAAGAGGTTCTCAAGAATAGAAGACCTACTATTGAGAACATATCCATAATGAACTGTGAAGTGCTTATGAAGAGGTTCAGGAAGCACATATTATTCAGAAAACAAATTACCTTCACCAGTCCTGTGTGTAATTCTGGTAGAGTTCCATCAGTTGTGTAGTAAATCTTGGAATTGGGTGTTGCAGAGTCCAAATCAATTTGGGTCATTTTATCAACAGTGCCTCCATTGATTTCTGACTTTATAAATGGTTCAGAAGCATAATTAGCTGAAGTTAAAAAATTATATGTTTGTTAAAAAAAAAGTCATATGTGCAAAAATTTATTTTTCAATTTTATAGAACTAAAGCACTGCAATCTCCTGAAACTTTTATTAAAACAAACAGTTTCTCTATTATGGAATATTGTAAATTAAAGACTCTTTTACAAATTTCAAATAGGAGGCACATCAGAATAGTGGGACATATCCCTTAACCTTAGAAATAAACATGTACCCACATAGATTAAAGACTAGATTTGACTTAATTTTTGTTATTAGCATCAGAGAATTGCCATGTGCTGTTTCAACTCTATCAGAACAAGAGGACCAATGAGGCCTGAGACACTCATCTGACAAATGTTATGCCAGTTAAATGGCAGAAATTGAAAGAGTCCATATCCATTATTTGGGGTAGAGCAATTAATATTAATTGTTCTACCACACATGTTCACTTAGTAGCCATCCTACATAATGAATTTATGATGTATCATGTTGCTGGATAGGAAAAACGATCTCTCGTGTTGAAAGCGTTGAAGTGTGATTTAATAAGCATTTATAGCCAGTAAAAACTATAAAGGCATGAAGTCATGTAATTATTCATAACTCTGTTGTCCAAGTAAGATGATGTTTTTCTCATATTGAGATACTACCACACAATTATTGACCAGATTTCCACTAATGCAAAAGGAGGGTGCCCAAATATCAGGCTGTGATTTTAACTTGAGCAAACTTGGACTGACTCCTACCCCCTCCCACATACCACATCCACATTTTGACTATTGGATCTCAAGAAGACTAGTTTTAAAGATTTTTCATCATAATGGGAACCAAAGTTTTTGGGCTGCAATGGGGAGCACAAATATTAACCCAGGAACTTGATTTTTACAAACTTGAATCTCACTACCTATAGGATGGTGTGTATCATATATCAAAAAATTGTCACTAAGGGTTCTGGAGTAGACGATTTTTAAGGAATATTCCTCATATTCTATCAACTTAAAATTTGGGCTGCCTTAGGAGGGCCAAATAACCCATGGACTTGTTCTGGACAAAGTTGAATCTGACACCCAAAAGAATGTTGTATATCAAATACCAAAAGATTCTGACTTGTGTTCTGGAGAAGAAAATGTTTAAAGAAAGTTAAAAAATTTATAGTAATTTATATATTTTTTATACTTACCAATGACCCAGACATAGCTGGTGCTAACTCTTAAAAATGCCCCCCAATCCCCAAAATTTGCATCTAAAACCAAAGAAATCATGTCCTGAATGGTCCTCCATACTTCACCTCTACTGCGCATGCGCAGTGTCAAGGACGTCCCAAAATTGGCGCCATTAATCATTCTTACCATCAGTGCCTGGTAAGCGCTATGTCCTCAGCGGGGAGGTATGAGTTCCCAACTCCTGGGAGGGCCATCCCCATCTGGGTCATTGGTAAGTATAAAAAATATATAAATTACTATAAATTTTTTTAACATTTTTACACTGTACCAATGACCCAGATATAGCTGAATAGTAAAAAGGCTGGAGGGCCCAGGACATAGAGGAAAATCCAATAAGCTCAACTATATAAAATAGAGTCATCCCCTCGAGGAGAAAAGGAGTATTAGGCTTTACATGTATCTTTCTTATTTATGATAAATTAGAAAGACACAAAACCTTCTATAATTGAGCATCATAACATCCATATTCTCTATTAATATCCAGTATAATTCTTATATTAATTATTTTGAGACTCTTTATACTCTTTTAAAAGTGTCCGAGGATAGTATAATAACGCCCGTTTGACACCGGTTTGACACCGGAGGAGGTATCCCCTTGTTTTCATAATAAAACAGGTGACCCAAAGGAACACCCTCCCCCCCCCCCCTTTTTCTTGCCCTGGGTCAAATAGCCCAGAGCAAAGAGGACAGCAGGACGGAGTCACTGCCGGAACATGAAGCCTACATAGCTATAGTTGCAATTGTTAAGTGATCGACATTCTGAGCAGCCGATAATGGACCTAAACAATGCAGGCCTCCAGAAATGGACTCGATATTTCTGAGATAAAAATTTGTGAATGTGGATGGCTGAGACCAATATGCAGCCTTCTTTAAATCTATAATAGCAACACTATTTACGTAAGCCCAAGATGTAGAAGAGCTCTTACTTCATGAGCCGACATCTTAAGCACAGACTGCTGAGTCAAGGATAGATTATCCTAAGCAGTACCGATAGTTAATTGAATGCATTTAGGAATAGAATGGACCGTAATGACCTTTCTATTAGGCATCAGAGCCAGAAGAAGTTTTACGTCCTTACTGATAAACTGAGATCTGTTAATAAATACATAAAGGTCGAGCCGGACAGAGTAAAGGCCTATGCCCGTTCGAAGATGGAAGGACCTTAAAAACAATAGATTCCGGATATTATTAGGAGCCTAATTCTTAACCAAAAATCCAACATTAGTAGTAAAGGTAATAGAGTTTCCGATACTACGAAAGTGAGAATCGTCCACCGATAGTGCATGAAGCTCACTGACTCTTCAGCAGAAGAGAAGACTAAGAGAATTGCTGTCTTAAAAGGCCAGAATTTGAAACTACTGTCTCAAGAGGTTCAAATGGTTGCTTTAGTTTAATAAGAACCCAAGCTAAATTCCGTATAGGAATTAATCTAAGGATTCTAGGTCTATTTTTCGAAAAGTTTCAAACTAACTTAGATAAAGAGACATTAGGCTCAATTGTAAACTATCATGGTGTGCATAGGTATCAGATAACATAGACCTATAACCTTTAATAGTAACTGGCTGCAGTTGATCTCGTCAAACAAGTATACTAGAAAGTTTGCAATGTCTGGTATGGAGGGATCAAAAATATCAACATAAAGATCCCTACACCAACGACGGAAGACCCTCCACTTTAGCCGCATAGAATAGCGAAGAGGAGGTCCTCCTACAGTTAGAAATCGCGTCCACTGCTCGTCCTGTACAATGCTTGCCATGTAAGAAGGACCGCACAACGGAATACGTGAAGGTTGAGACCTTGCGGGTTGTGATGAAGTTGACACGATTTCCCCAGCGAGAAAAGATCCTCTCGTGGAGGAAGTTTTCGCGGTAAGTCCCACAGCAGACACCTAAGTAAATTTATCCACGGTCTCTGTGGAGACAGAGATGCTACCAACAGAATTGTATTGTGAATGTATAATCCTAGCAATACTTGCTGAATCAATAACGCTGGAGGATACGCATATCCTATCATCCGGATCTACTAGATCGATAGAGCGTAAACTACATATGCTCGGGGATCCGGACACGGTGACACATACGTCTGCAATTGATTGGTGAGTTGTGTCGCAAATAAATTATCACTGGGCGCTCCCATTGGTAGCAAATCTGATTGAATACCTGTTTGTTGAGAGTCTATTCTGACGGCAACAATCGACCCTTATGTGAAAGGGAGTCTGTTAATACGATCCGACGACCCAGAATATGACAGACCGAAACAGATCTTGGTGTTCTATAACAAACAGAAGGATTCTTTCCGTTAAATTCAATAACGGAACCGAATGAGTGCCTCCCTGGTTCCGGATATACGCAACTACTGTCGTATTATCGGACAGGATTTGGACATGCGTTTCTGAATAATGTTCATCCAATGACGTAGTGCAAGCCAAAATAATATCATTTCTTGGAAGTTAAGTGCTTGCCTAAAAACTGCGGAACCTAAAGACCCTGGCACTTCGAATCCGTTGGGATCAATATTGTGCCCCAACCTGTTTGACTGGCATCCGTCATAATCGAAAAACTCGGATCCGGCAACTTACAGTGAAACTCTCTGAGTCAACCACCGAATGTTTGCCCACGTCTGAATCTCTTGTTACACTTGATTGACAAGAGATCGTGTATATCGAGCAATTCAAAGACTGCTGAAAGGTTGCCGTCGAAGAGAAGCTTCTCCGAGACCGAAGCGACTCTGAGAGAGTTCTTCACCTTACTATCCACGCGCGTGGAAGTAGCTAGGGCTGCGTCACGTCTAACCAATTCCAGGTTGCCACTGAAGGGCGGAGTTATACGTGGAAAACTACTGCCCTTGAAAGAAATCTCATTAAAAATCATATCCTGAAATTCTTTCTCTTGAAGACGTAATGATAACGCCTCAGTAAGGTGGTCTACATATGATAAAGCGTCTAAGTTAAGTCTATTAGACATCATTGTCGTTTCCAACGTCGTGGTTGGAATTGACATAGACGGCGAAAAAGACAATACCCAGTCTTCAGCCTCGTCGTCTAGACGCAGAGGAACTCTCAGTATGCCCTGTCCTGCCATTTCAAATTCCTAGAATTGATGAAAGGCAGAATAGAGCATTTGCGGACAAGAAACTAGACTAGTGTGTTTTGGTAGCAAGCTTATATATATATAGCGTCGTTCAATAATTCGAAGGTTCTAGTGACATTATTGGACTGTGTCGGCAACTCAGGGACGATGTCCCTGAACCGATCAAAAACTCTGTGTCCAATGACGTTATTAGTCTCTTATCCAGCATCGCAGCATTCTAGCCCGACGGAACAACCTCTGGAAGATAATGCCGGAAGAACTGTATGGCATCTTCTGTTGTTCCGAAAGGGAAAGCTCGAAATCGTCCGAATCCCTTTCGCCATCCTGTCAGACCCTATGAAGTGTTCGGTCGTCCGTACCTGATGCATCTGCAGAGCGAACCGACCCAGCGCCGTCGGATTATTCCTCATCCGACAGAGATTCTGTCGTTTGCTTGGATGCTGCGATAAGCTGTGCTATTTTGGATAGCACGTCCGTCACTGAGGCCTGTGGAGAAGCGGTCTTACGATGCTTTGCCGCTGGAAGCTCCGTGTTCGTTACCCCGTGTATACTTCTACTATGCGAGCGACCGGAGTGTACAGGCCTCGTGTCCCTCGGCTACCGGATGGCATGACCTGTTCGCCGTGGAATCACTGAATGACGAAGCTGGCAGGATACTCGAGATCATGTAGCCAAGTTGTGGTCGTGTGCGCTGCCGTGAGGATGAGGAAGCATTATCGACAGTCTCTCGGACTGTCTATATAACGGAGCGTCCCGAGCGGCGGACATATGCTCCGAATGTGAAACGTTTGTACCACAACAACCGGTCCCAGATGTTGTTGTACGAGAGAGGGACCTCTCTCGCTCGCAGCCCGGACGGACCTGGACGAGCTAGGAACCAGACTAACAGGCTTCCTCCAATCTCTCCTCTAATCCGTCGTCACTGGGTGTGTACTATTGTCTATTATAGTGCTCGCATCACCCAAATCTCCTTCCTGGACCGCAACGGACGAACCCGGCTGCCGAACCATTCGATGAATGGACGCTACACCGGGTGAGCTAGCGAATGTCAACGCCGTCGATCCTACTAGGAACCTCTCAGGCGATTGACATATTCCATGAGCACTTATTGCCGCTAGCTCATCATTCAAGTATGACGACAGAGGAACACTTTCGAAAGACATCTCAGTAACTTGCGAACAAGAAACCAGACTTGCTTGTAAATAGCAAGCATATAGATATAAATAGCGTCGTTCAATAATTCGAAAGTTCCTGACATTATTGGACTGTGTCGGAACTGAGGGACGATGTCCCTGAACCGATCCGAAAAATTTTTGTGACCACCGACACTATCAGTCTCTTATCCGGCACCGCAGCATTGTGGTGCGACGAAACAACCTCTAAAAGATAAAGCCGGATGACATATACAGCAGCTTATGTTGATCGAAAAGGGAAAGCTTGAAATCCTCCGAATCCTTTCGCCATCCTGTCGGACCATATGAAGTTTTCGGACGTCCGCACCTGATGCTTCAGCGGAGCGTCCCGACCCAGCGTCGTCGGATATTACATGATGCGACAGAGATACTGTCGTTGCTGGGATGCTGCGATAAGTTGTGCTATTCGGGATAGCACGTCCGTCACTGAGGCCTGTGCAGTAGCGGTCTTACGATGCTTTGCCGCTGGAAGCTCCGTGTACGTTGACTCCTGCATACTTTTCTTATGCGAACGTCCAGAGTCTACAGGCCTCGTGTCCCTGGCTACCGGATGGCGTGACCTGGTCGCCGCGTATTCTCTGATTGGCGAAGTTGATATCGTAGGTCACGTAACCAAGGTGTGGTCGTGTGCGCTGCCATGAGAATGAGGAAGCCTTATTGACAGTCTCTCCGGACTGTCTATATAACGGAGCGTCCCGAGCAGCAGACATATGCTCCGAATGCGAAACAATTTGTACCACAACATCTGGGGCCAGATGTTGTTGTACGAGAGAGGGGCCTCACTCGCTCGCAGCCCGGATGGGCCTGGACGAGCTATGAACCGGACTAATAGGCTTCCTCTGTTCTCTCCTCTAATCCGCCGTCACTGGGTGTGCACTTGGTTGTTTTATAGTGCTCGCATCACCCAAAACTCCTTCTAGACCGCAACGGACGAACCCGGCTGCCGAACCATTCGATGAATGGATGCTACACCGGGTGAGCTAGCGGACGTCAAAGGCCGTCGATCCTACTAGGGACCTCTTCGCCAATTGGCGTATTTCCATGAGCACGTTTCCGCTAGCTCTTCATTAATTGTGACGACGGAGGCACACTTTTGGAAGACATCACAGATACATCACCCTGTTCTTGATCGTCTGAAATAGAGATTGATAAACTAGAGTGACCCTGCGGAGAAAGGACCGGCATGGCCATTTCCCCGCTAACATACCGTGACAAACGCTTCCCATGTTGTCATCGAAAATAACACATACTGAACAGAAGTTAGTGCGAGTACACTGACTACATTTATGCAATGATTATGAAAGTCAGAGGAAGATTTCCTCTTAATCCAATTGAACAATATCCTTTCATTGTGAAAAGAAAACAAAGTCCTAGTACTCGCACCAACCCCTGCAAATCAAAATACATAATAACATGATCCATTAACATAGAAAAAATAATTGAAATCAAAATAATTTTTTTTTAAAAATATTTTTTCAGAAAAGCCCATGTTTCTGAAAAGTAACATTGAGCCCCAATGGATCCCAAGCCTAAGTGTGGACAAAAATTTTAAAAATATTTTAAAAATTTAATGCAACACTTACGAATAATAATAATGTATCTAGATATGATTAAACTAACATCAATATATTATTTTCAAGAAATCCCCCTCACACAGAGGCTGTTGTCAATGTAAACAAGAAGTGTAAAAACACCAGAAACATGACTCCAGGCACTGATAACCCTGGCCCAAAATCAGTTACCAATAATACACTATCTGATGCAAAACAGAGACTTCCAGGGAAGAAACTACAGAACATCAGATGGTAGATGCAGAACACTACGCCTAAACACCCAAGGGTGAAGACGTAAACATGGGGAAAAGAACAGAACTCATTCTGTTATCCAGCCAAAACTCCCAAGAAATTTTAGTAATAATATTACAGAAAATATGCCAAAAGCATGGGAGAATAGCAAGGGGGGACTTAAAGGAAAAGGAGAGAGGAAAACACTGAACAAGCAGTGTAACTTTATAGCAAGAATGACCACAACAGGCCGTTGCCTCGAAAATAGGTAACTTAACACAATTTCATTAAAAAATTTTTAAGTTACAGCCCTGATTATTTTCTGTCACTCATTTTTCCTCTCCTCCTTCTATATCCTCCTTAGAACCACCATTTCTCTAATATTTATGTGTCTGGCATCATTTAAACTGAGATTTACAAGCACAAAGATCAGTCAGATGTTAACTGATGAAGGGCCAAACTTAGAATGATTAATGGCGCCAATTTCGGGACGTCCTTGACACTGCGCATGCACAGTAGAGGTGAAGTATGGAGGGCCATTCAAGACATGATTTCTTTGGTTTTAGATGCAAATTTTGGGGATTGGGGGGCAAAATTTGTGTTTGGCCCTACATTTTTAAGAGTTAGCACCAGCTATGTCTGGGTCATTGGTACAGTATAAAAATATTCCTCATAGTGCACTGTACTAAATTTCTGGCTCCCATATAGAGCACAAGCATCAACTATGGGAGTTAATTTGAACAAACTTTAAATCTGACTTCCTTCAGCATGGTCGGTACCAAATATCAAAATATTTTGACCTGTGGATAAAATTTGTGCCCCCATGGGGTGGCCAAATATTAATGGGGATTTGAACAATCTTCAATCTTCACCACCCTCCCAAGGTTGCGGAATATCAAAAACCAACAGATTCTCATTGGTGGTTCTGGAGAAAAAGATTTTTAAAGAATATTCCCCATATTGCACGAAATTTGAAATTCAGGCTCACATAGAGAAACCAAATATCATATACTGATTTGAACATACTTGAATCTGACCTTCATAAGAATGTTGTATACCATATATCAAAAGATACTGACTGGCAGATCTGACGGGGAAGATTTTTCAAGATTATTCTACTCATCATATTTTGTACTAAGCTAAAATTTTGGCTCCCTATGGGAACCCAAAATTAACTGAGGTTCTTGATTTGAATACACTTGAATCTGACTCCTATAAGGATATTGAATACCAAATACCAAAAGCTTATGACTGCTTCTGGAGAAGATTTTTAAAGATTATTTTCCAAATTGCACTAAGTTAAAATTCAGACTCCATAAAGAGCCCAAATATTAACTGATGGGCTTGATTTAAACAAACTTGAATTCAGCCCCTGTAAGGATTCTGTATAGCATATATCAAAAATTCAGCCTAGTAATTTTGGAGAAGAGTTTTAAAGATCCTTCCTCATACTGAGCCAAGTTAAAATTTGGGCTCCAATAGAAAGCCAAAATATTAACACAGGGACTTGGTTTGAACAAATTGAGATCTGACCTTGCTTTTTTGCATGAATCAAGCAGTATATCCAATATCGGGAAGTCTGGCAGTTGCTCACCATTGCTTGGTGGTTCTCTCTGGGTACTCTGGATTCCTCCACCTGTAAAACTGTCTGACACGAGGTGACCCTGGCTGTTGAAAGTGTCATTAAATCCCAATAAATAAATACTGAACTTCACCGATTTGCAAACAAATCAACCAGACATATGTCACAGTTAAATTGATAAGTGTTCAAGACCAAAAATCAATAAAGAGCAATAACTCTGAAAAAACATTGCCAGACCAGCCTGTAAACATCACTTTCACTTTTTTAATGTAATATATAAATAAGTGCTTATTGACCCACAGAGAATTTGAGAACACAAAATACTCTGATTTACAAATGGGAAACTAAATCTTAGTTATCTGATTGCTTGTTTTGTAACACTATTAAGTAATATGTAATATATATAAATCAAGATTAGTGACAGTGAAATTACCTATCTCTAAAATATGTACAGTACAACTGTAACCTGGTCCACCTTGTGTTGCCACTGTGTAGCTTCCAGCTTCGTCAAATGTGTACAGAAAACTATTGTTGGCAACTGGCTTGCCACTGTGGAATGATCTTGGTCCTTGTATTACGCTAAGTGGAGCCTAAAATTGAAAAAAAATATTTTTCTGCAATATGCATTAAAGTCATTGTTGCATTCTGAAGTTTTTCTCACCAAATGACTTTGATTCAGGCTGAAACTCATATTTCAGAATTTAGATAAAATTGCTCTTTTCTAGTTGTATAAGGTAAAAAGTATGTATAACCAAAGACCTACTAATTCGCCAACTCAACCAAATGAAACATACAAAGATAGCAATTTAAATTTATTACTTTTGAAAGTTACATATTTCATTTGGCAGGGAGGGGGGGAGGGGGGGGGGGGGGCATTCAAGTGTCTTCAGTTATTAAAGTTAGGGTAATTAGTGAATTGGTTCTGTGCTATACTGAGAAATGCTGGCAGTCCAGAACTGGGTTTCAATGCATCATTTATTTTCATTTTACATGTCATTTACCTTCACTAGATATAGTGGGCAGTTTATGAAAATATTTTCTTTCAATTTATTGGATAGTTTCCATTTGCAGTGTTCAACAAGAGCTACGCATGGCGTGCATTATACGCCCGTTAAGTCTTTCTCGAATTGTACATAATCACTGTTTTCATCCAACAAACAGTCTGCATCGCCAAAAGCTAAATCATTCAAAATGCATTTTGGAGAAAAGAAAAAAAAAGCCCAACTAACAGGCTGGAGGGAGGGGAGGGGGCTTCATTTATTAAAGTTACTGTAATTAGTTAACTAGGATTCAATACATCTTTCATTTTACTTGCCATTTACCTTCACTAGATCAAGTTGGCAGCTTATGAAAATTATTTTCTTTCAATTTATTGGATAGTTTCCATTTGCACTGTTCAACAAGAGCTATATGTGGCGTGCATTATACACCTGTTAGTCTTTTTCGAATTGTACATAATCACTGTTTTCATCCAACAAACAGCCTGCATCGCCAAAAGCTAAATCATTCAAAATGCATTTTGGAGAAAAGAAAAAAAAATTGCCTAACTAACAGGCCGGCAGGGTGGGGGGGGGGGGGGGATGAGGAGGTTGGAGGGGTGGTATAGGTACATGCAGTTTTACAAAAAATGGCCTGTGAAACAGAAAATCTACTTTGTAGGACCTAATCACCATCAAATAGCCCATTACGGAAATATCATTCACAACATGTCTAATAAACGTGTGACATCAGAAGTCAAAGTCGATGTCGTAACATTGTGGGCGATATGGTTTTGGCAGTAGAATCGAATTAATCTTCTCTTATATTTCATCATTTGTTTACCTAATACAAACAACAGATGACATTATCAAAAAACATTCTCTGAATGACTAAACATTTTCTTTTTTTGCGACAAGCTCATTCCAATGAGGAGCCATAAGCTACGTTTATGAGAGAAAAAAATAATATTTGGTCAGCGATTTGTATGAACAGTGTTGGGCAGGTTTAGACATTACATTAGATATAAGCAGATAATGTGGTAATAAAAATGCATGAAACCATAAAGGACGTCATCAGGAAATCAGAAATTGAGCTATATTCTATAAACCAAAGGGCCATAACTCTACTGCAAATGGGCTTTCAAAACCTGAGATGAAATTCACCCTGTATTTTGTTGTAATAAGCTCACACACCAAATTTTTTTCCATTTGAATCATTATAACTGAAGTTATTGTCCAGAAACGATAAATTGGGCTAAATTCTCTTAAACAAAGGGCCACAACTCTAGCTGAAATCGGTCGACAGGACCTGAAATGGAACTCATCCTGTATTTTGTAGCAATCAGCCCACATTCCAAATTTCTTTCCATTTGACCCATTGTAACTGAAGTTATTATCCAGAAATAAAAAAATTGGGCTAAATTCTCATAAACAAAGGGCAATAACTATACTGCAAATGGGCTTTCAAAACCCAAAATGAAACTCTTCCTTTATTTTGTTGTAATAAACCCATGTACCAAATTTCTTTCCATTCTGTGTAGAACATCTTAAGTTATCATCCAGAAACAGAAACTTGGGCTAAATTCCCATAAATAAAGGGCCATAACTCTACTGAAAATGGCTGCTAGAAATGGAAATCGAACCCATCCTGTATTTTGTTACACTAAATCCACGTGCCAAAATTAAGTCAGCTCAAACCATTACAACTAAAGTTATCGTCAGGGAACGAAATGTGTCCATGGATGGACAGACAGACAGCTGGATGTACAGCGAGACCATTCAAATAATACGTCCATTTTTCAAACAAGTGTATAAACCAAATTTCTTTCCATTCGATCCATTAAATCTGAAGTTATTATCCGGAAACGAAAATTGGGCTAAATTCTCATAAACAAAGGTCCATAACTCTACTGCAAATGGGCTTTCAAAACTCGAAATGAAACTCATCCTGTATTTTGTTGTAATAAACACACATAACAAATTTCTTTCCATTCCATGTATAACATCTTAAGTTATCGCCCAGAAATGAGAACTTGGGCTAAATTCCCATAAATAAAGGGTCATAACTCTACTGCAAATGGACCACTAGAAACGTAAATCGAACCCATCCTGTATTTTGTTATACTAAATCCACATGCCAAATTTAACTCAGCTCAAACCATTACACCTAAAGTTATCATCCAGAAACGAAATGTGTCCATGAACGGACAGACAGACAGATGGACGGACGGAGGGCAAACCATTCACATAATACGTCCCGTTTTTCAAAAGGGCATATAATAAAATGTGAGAAATTATTTACAAACAAGTAGAAGTTCAGGTTATGATTGCTATGAGATTAGAATATCCCAGATTTGCCATGCTCATCCAAACTTAACCATTTTTTCAGAAAACAATTACTCAAGATTATATTTTGAAACATATAAATCATTAGAACATATCCATGGAAAACCCAATGTCAGAATTTCTTCTTTTGCACTGTTTTGCAAAAAGACAAATAATTTACTACAGACATGTTAACTTTCCTGGAATGCCCAGAAAAAAATCTGTACATCCAGTGTAATTTCTGGCCTCCAGGGAGGGAATCGTGCAGTTGAATATTTTTCCATTTAGAGAGGGGCAGTGCCAAATCATAGGTCCTCGAAGCTCCAATCCTATCGATTGAAACAAAAAATATGCATACAAGTGAATTATATTTAATAAAAGAGTCTTTTATTATAAATATTTCACTTATATCCACATGTTTTTTCTGTTTTATTCATTTCAATTCAACTGCATGGTCAATACACGAGTGCCAAAGAAAAAATAGGAAACAGGTGACATATCTACAAATTACAGAGTACATCAACTGTTGACACATCCAACTTCATCTAAAAATGATTCCTGATGAATTAAATGTACAACAAGAGCACCGCCTAGCACAAGTTTCTCTGGGGTAAAGTTTAAAATTTTTGTTGACTTGACTATGTCTGTCCCCCCTTCCCCTCCCTCCAATCATTGCCCATTCCCCTGCCCTGTCTGGGGTAAAGGGTAATTCGCCTATGTTCACATGTTCATATTAAGCGATATGAGGTCTTTACAAAATAACAAGATGCACTGTCACAGTGCCGAAGCTGCGAGGATTCGTGCAACGCCAATGATGGTTTAAAACTCATTGGTGACATAAAAAACTTGTTGGTGACATAAAAAAAAACTTGTTGGTGACAAAAAACTTGTTGGTGACAAGTAAATGTGACAGAAATTATCCGAATGACATGCACTATTGAGAGGGTGTAGACATCATGAAGATACACTTGCATGCCAGGTATTGTGTCATTCTATCAAGTATTTTAGGAGTTATCGTGTTTTTTAAACTCGATGGTGACAGACCAACCGACAGACCGACAGACAGACAGACAGACAGACCGACATTGCCACATATAGAGCTGCTCGTCGCAGCTAAAAAAAAATACGCCGATTAAATTGTCAGATGTGTACCCATACGCGCAACTAGTAGAAAGCTGTTATTATCTCTCACAGGATCAAATTATCAGATTTACTTCAAAAACTATACAGCTCGGCACATCAGTAACCTGAACATATATAAGTAACATGACAATCGGATTGATTTTTTCTGAGTTATCCTGAGTTATCTCATGCCAAAGGGATTGGAGGAATTCTCAATTTGAAGGATAAAGGGTTAATATCTCAGGATCAAATTATCAGATTTACACCAAAAACTATACAGCTTGGACATCAGTAACCTGAAGATATACATAAAGTAACATGACAATCCAAGCAATATTTTTCAAAAAGTGATTGGAGGAATTTTCAATTTGAAGGATAAAGGGTTAATATCTCAGGATCAAATTATCAGATTTACCCAAAAACTATACAGCGCGGCACATCAGTAACCTGAAGATATATATAAAGTAACATGACAATTGGATTGATATTTTTTGAGTTATCTCATGCCAAAGGGATTGGAAGAATTCTCAATTTGAAGGATAAAGGGTTAATATCTCAGGATCAAATTATCAGATTTACACCAAAAACTATACAGCTCGGCACATCGGTAACCTGAACACAAATATAAAGTAACATGACAATCCAAGCAATATTTTTCAAGTTATCGAATGCCAAAGAAATGGATACTGATGCCGGACGGACAGACAGACAAACAGACAAAGGATGGACAAATGACGGAGGGCCACCCCAGATGCCGACATTATGTGTACCATAAAAATGTAGCATCCATTTTATTCATAAGATAACTTCTAAAGGGCTGCAAGGCTGCTGTAGAAGATTCTCCTCGCCGTTTACAATGGTAGCATCCATTCATTGACAGGTTAACTTCATTGATAACGATTGAGGATAGGTGGCACCAAGGAAAAGGACATTTTGAGGATTATAACAGCTATAAACGGTGAGGATTCTCATCGTTTAAAAATAAAATGGTGTTATCTGCTCCTGTCACATACACAACGACAATTAATGATCAACATGGGTGCAAAGTTTGAACAATAAAGCAAGAAAATGTTGGAGTGGGCGACACAATAGTGTAATGTTTCAAGTACTAAAAGGGGGCATAAGTCTGAAAATACAAAACAGAGTTACCTGCTCTTGTCACAGGCACAATGGCAATTGGTGATCAACATGTGTGCAAAGTTTGAACAATATAGCATGTAAAATGTTGAAGGAGTAGGCGACACAATACTGTAAAGTTTTAAGTACTAAAAGGAGGCATAACTCTGGAAATACAAAACAGGGTCACCTCCACTTGTCACATGCACAATGGCAATTGGTGATCAACATGTGTGAAAAGTTTGAATTTGAACAATATAGCATGTAAAATGTTGAAGGAGTAGGCGACACAAAACTGTAAAGTTTTAAGTACAAAAAGGGTGCATAACTCTGGAAATACAAAAAAGAGTTACCTCCACTTGTCACATGCACAACGGCAATTACTGATCAACATGTGTGCAAAGTTTGAACAATGTAGCATGTAAACCTTGAGAGGGGTAGGCGACACAAAAATTGTTTACAGACAGACAGGCAGACAGATGGACAATGCCATAACATAATATGTCCATCAAAAATTGACGGGCAAAACAATATATATATATTTACTTATTTAGTTCAAATATCCACTTGTTTTTATTCAAATATCTCCTTACTTTGAACACTCCACTATGTCTAAGTAGATCACAGTTGAAAAATGCTTCACAATTTGCTCACAGAAATTCACCTTGCTTCTGTGATATACTGAAAATTTACATCTGATAATCGATACACAGCTAACATATTTTTGAATAGTCAATAACACTGATTTTTTTCTGTTGTATGATTCATAGTTAACAAATCTCACCCCAAAGGCCAAAACATCCCATAGTAAAATCAGTGCATATAAAGAAACACTACATCTAATTAGACTTTATGATTCTGGAGAATCATGGCTTTTCCAGATGAGATTCCATGAATTTTCATGATGCCAGAGTGTCTGATGAATTGTTTTAACTGTCTCACTGAAGTTCCTTTATTGATGTTTTGAGAAACGTGGGTGGTAATAGTCTCAAATGATTCAGTTTATTAAATAAATGTTTAGGTAAAAACCATCATTATTGGTGGAGAGGGTTAATATCAATATCATTGTCCGACAAGTTAATGACCAACAAAAGGAGTTATGCTTGACACATACCCACTGAGTGCTGTGGCCATTTGAAAATGGTCCATTTTGTCTCAAATATATTCAAAATATTGATGCCTGGCAGCGTGTAGAGGGTTAACAAGTGCTAACAGGAATATTTTTCCATGCAACTTGTAATGACACACCAAGAACTGCGAACTGCCATTTTTTCTTAAAAATCTACAAGATGTTTTCAGAGAAATCCAGGGAGAACTTGAATTTTACGCTTTTGATGGGTATCATTGTTTATTCAGCCAAAAGCAGATTAAGGGTTGTTTTTTGAATACCCTTATTACTTACAAAAATAATTCTCAGTGAATTCTACTTCCACTTATGTTGATCTCTCCTCTTAACTTTGGGTTCGCAAACACAGACCATTTTATCTAAAGTTTTATGTTTGAGAACCTGCATAGAGTTAACAAATGCTTACTGGAATATTTTG
The DNA here is from genome assembly GCA_031216915.1 of Pictodentalium vernedei. Taxonomy (NCBI): domain Eukaryota; kingdom Metazoa; phylum Mollusca; class Scaphopoda; order Dentaliida; family Dentaliidae; genus Pictodentalium; species Pictodentalium vernedei. The sequence continues at coordinate 576,597,746 of CM062296.1, forward strand.
TTCATGCAGCTTGTAATGTCACACTAAGATCTGAGAATGTCCAATTTTTAAAAAAAAATCTACGAGATGTTTTTAGAGAAATCCTCGGATAACATGAATTTTTAACCTTTTGAGGGGTATCGTTCTGTAACCAGCCCTAAACAGTTTAATGCTTGGTTTTGTGAATACCTTCATTACTTACAAAAATGATCCTCGCTGAATTCCACTTCCAATGAAGGAGGTTATGTTTATCTCGCAGGTACACATTGGGTGCTATGGGTGCCCAAGAACAGCCCATTTTCTCAAAATGTCTATACTTGGCAGTCTCTGGAGGGTTAACAAATGCTTACCAGAATATTTTGTCCATGCAACTTGTAATGTCACTCCAAGATGTGTAAATGGTAAATTTTTCTTGAAAATTTATTAAATTTTTTGGAGAAATCCACAGAAAATAGGAATTTTAAGCTTTTCAGGGGTATATCTCCTTAACCAGTCAAAAAGGGTTAAGACCTCGATTTTTGAATACTTTTACTAATTACAAAAATGTTTCCCTATCAGTTATTCGCGCCCGGTAAAAGAAGTTACATTTCTCTGTGTCATTCCCATTTGATGTTGTTGGTATCCAAAAACAGACTATTGTTTAAAAATTTTGACATTTTGCCGCCCATGGAGGGTTAACAAATGCTTATCAGAATAATTTATCCATGCAACTGGTAATGTGAAAACAAGACCTATCAATGGCCATTTTCTCTTGAAAACCCTCCAAGATGTTTGTAAAGAAATCCAGGGATAACACAAATTTTTTAAGCTTTTGATGGGTAGCGCCATTAACCACCACAAAAGAAGTTAACGCTTGGTTTTTTTAATACCCTTATTGGGTGCTGTGCATGTCCAAAAAACAGCCCATTTCAACAAAATTATGATGCTTGGCATTCTGTAGAGGGTTAATAAATGCTCACTGGAATATTTTGTCCATGCAACTTGTAATGTCACACAAAGACCTGCGAGTAGACAATTTTTCTTGAAAAGCTACAAGATGTTTTTAGAGAAATCCATAGAAAAATGGATATTTTAAGCTTTTAATAAAAGGAGTATCTATAGCCTGTCCAAAATGGGTTAAGATTTCGACTTTTGAATACCCTTTCTACTTACAAAAATGTTTCTGTATAAATTGTGCGCTCGATAAAAGGCACTTTTCTTTGTGGCGTACCCATTGGGTGCTGTTGGTGTCCAAAAACAGCCCATTTTATCACAATTTTGACTTTTAGCTGCCCGTATGGGGGTAACAAATGCTCACCGGAGTATTTTGTCCATGCAACTTCTATAGTCACAACAAGACCTGCGCATGGACAATTTTTCTTGAATATCTACAAGACTCGTTTAGAGAAATCCACAGAAAACATGCATTTTTGAGGGGTATTGCAGTTTAAACAGCCCAAAACAGGTTAACGCTTGGTTTTTTGGATACCCTTATTACTTACAAAAATGATCTACAGTGAATCCCACATACAAAAAATGAAGATATGTTTATCTCTGGTGTATCGTTTGGATGCTTCAGGGGCCTGAAAACAGCCCATTTCATCAAAATTTCGATGTTTGACAGTCTGTGGAGGGTTAACATATGCATTGCCTAATATCTCTTGTATATAAATGGGCATGAAACAGACAGGTCTAACAATGATGATTGTTTAAAAAAAATCTACAAGATGTGTTTCGAGAAAGTGCCTATGAACCCTAATTTTTGAGTTTTTCCAATTCTGGCGAAACAAGGGTTAAATTGAAAATTATGCTTTTGGTACATTTTTAGATTTTGTGCAGCTCTATGTGTGTGCAAAATTTTGTGAAAATCAGTTCAAAAATGGCTTCTGAATAGTACAGACAAAATGTGTGAGGAAAAATAAAAAAAACACAAAAAAATAATAATCCATAAAAAACAATAGTCTTTTCCAGAGGAAAAAGCCTAATGAAAGTGTCAATGACACTGCAGCTCAACCTGTCCAAGAAGGACTGAACTAAACAGAAAAAACACTCACTCAAGTTTCTACAGAAAAGACATCACATCAAAGTTACAAATGAAATCTGAAAAAATGCCGATAGGATCACCGATCCAATGTCAAGTTGTGACAGCACAAACGTGGGTTTAATCATTATCAACTTATCGTCCGGAAACCAATTCTTTACAATTTACTATGTGAAGGGTCATTGGGACCATGACCTTTGACCTAGTAATTTCAAAATAAATAGGGCTCTTTCTTGCACAAGTACCAACCTGCCTATGAAGTTTCATGAACGTGGGTGGAACCATTATCAAATTATCATCTGGAAACCAATTATTTACAATTTAATATGTTCAAGGTCACTGTGACCTTGACCTTTGACCTAGCAAGTCCAAAATAAATAGGGGTCTTCCACTCAACTTGCCCAACCTACCTATGAAGTGTCATGAATGTGGGTCAGACCATTATCAAGTTATCATCTGGAAACCAATTGTTTATGATTTACTATGTTGACGGTCACTGTGACCATGACCTTTCACCCAGCGAGTCCACAATAAAGAGGGTTCTTCCTCTCACTGATGCTAACCTACCTATGAAGTTTCAAGAATGTGGGTCAAACCATTATCAAGTTATCATCTGGAAACCAATTGTTTTGATTTACTATGTTCAGAGTCACTGTGACCTTGACTTTTGACCCAGTGAGTCCAAAATAAATAGGGTTCTTCCTCTCACGAAGGCCAACCTGCAAATGAAGTTTCATGAATGTGGGTTGAACCATAGTCAAGCTATCATCCGGAAACCAATTGTTTACAATTCACTATGTTCAAGGTCACTGTGACCTTGACCTTTGACCAAGCAAGTTCAAAATAAATAAAGTTTTTCCGCTCACCAATGCCAACCTACCTATGAAGTTTCATGAACGTGGGTCAAGCCATTATCAAGTTATCATCCAGCAACCAATTGTTTACGCCCGCCTGCCCGCCCACCATTCACCAAACTATAAGTCAAGTTTGACTTCGTCACAACTCGATCCCAAATTGAGTCTGGATGGTGCCTGCTGAGTGTACTACTGGAATTGTTGACAATTTATATGTCAAATACAAGATGGCCGGTGGTGACTATCTTTTTCAACAGCATGCAGAAAATTTGAAATGCAAATGGAATTGTTGACAATTTATATGCCAAATCCAACTTGGCCACTGCCGGCCATGTTTTTCAACAAAAGACAGAAAAATTTGAAAGCTACCATCTAGACATCACACCAAAACTACATATGAAAGTTGAAAAAGATTAGGTGAGAGATGGGGCCTGCAGGTTGTGCTAATGGAATAGTTGACAATTCAAATGCCAATCCAAGATGGCTGCTGACAGCCATATTTTCTTATCGAAATTCAGAAAAATTTGATAGCTCCCATTTAGACATCACACCAAAGCTATACATGAAATTCAAAACAGATCGGAATTGTTGACAATTTATATGCCAAATCTAAGATGGCCACTTGTGGCCATGTTTTTTAATGAAATTCAGAAAAATGTGATAGCTCCCATCTAGACATTGCCCCAAAGCTAGATATGAAATTTGACAGTGATTGGGTGAGAGCTTCGACCTATAGGGTGTGCTAAAGGAATTGTTGGACAATTTATATCCAAATCCAAGATGGCCATGTTTTTCAATGAAATTGGAAAAAATTTGGTTGGCTCCCATCTAGACATTGCCCCAAAGCCACATATGAAAATTGGGACTGATCGGGTAAGAGCCACAGCCTGTAGGGTGTGCTAAAGGAATTGTTGCACAATTTATATCCAAATCCAAGATGGCTGCTGGCAGCCATGTTTTTCACCAAAATTCAGAAATATTCAATAGCTCCCATCTAAATATCACACCACAGATACATAAGAAATTTGAACAAGAGCGCAGGTATTGCTGAAGCAATACAATGTCTCCTACCGGACTAATGAGCAATAATAATTATACAAATGTTATAACCTAGATGTGATCAGCATGAATTCTGTTGAAGCATTTCCAAAAAAAGTCCAGAAAACTGATATTTTTAGCGCTTTTCCATATTTCCAAGGGCCATAACTCACACAAGAATAATGCAATCAGCATGAAACTCAAACTTTATCTGTAAGTCATCGTTCTATAGTAGGTTACCAAGAGTGAAATCATTCGGTTGAAGCATTTCCAAAAAAAGTCCAGAAAACTAAAGTATGACTGACAGACTGACTGACAGACTGACGGATGGACAGAGTGCAAATGAAACTTGATCTGTAAGTCATCGTTCTATAGTAGGTTACCAAAAATGAAATCATTCAGTTGAAGCGTTTCCAAAAAAAAGTCCGGAAAACTAAATTATGACTGACAGACTGACTGAGAGACTGACGGATGGATGGACAGAGTGTAAATGAAACTTGATCTGTAAGTCATCATTCTATAGTAGGTACCAATGAAAGTGTCAATGACACTGTAGCTTAACTTGTGTGTTGTGTTTGATGAAAAGGATAATGTTCAATGTTTATAAAAGGATTATGAAATAAGACAAGAATTGTGATAATTGGGAATATGTTCATTTCTGTTCCCTGTATGCTATGTTTATGATAAAAATAATATGAGGTGTACACTGTACTAAAGATCTGAGGGGTGGGTTAATATGACCTCACAGTTAATATATGTGGCCCTCACAGTAAACATATATCAACAAAATTACAATGAAATTATTCCAAAATGAGTCATCCTATCAAGTTACATTAAAATCCCTTCATAAATATGGCCTGTAGACTGTGCTAAAGGTTTTCGGGCTTCGGGCCCCTGTAGCCGTCAGTTTCCCAATTGTGTCCAAAGGGGACGTTCTCATCTAGACATTATATGAAGTCAACCTACCAAGTTACAATGAAATCCCTCCATCAATACGACCTGTAGACTGTCCTAAAGGTTTTCGGGCTTCAGGCAGCCATCAAGGCTGAATGATCGTGACCAAAGGGGGACGTTCTCATCTGGACACTATTTGGGGTCATCCTACCAAGCTACAATAAAATCCCTTCATAATTATGACCTGTAGACTGTTCTAAAGGTTTTCGGGCTTTGGGCCCCTGAAGCCGTCATCGTTGCCCACTCGTGTCCAAAAGGGGACGTTCTCATCTAGACATTATATGAAGTCAACCTACCAAGTTACAATGAAATCCCTGCATAAATATGACCTTAGACTGTGCTAAAGGTTTTCGGGCTTCGGGCTCGGGCAGCCATCATGGTTGAATGATCGCAACCAAAGGGGACAATCTCATCTGGGCATCATCTGGAGTGATCCTGCGAAGTTACAATGAAATCCCTTCATAAATATGACCTGTAGACTGTGTTCAAGGTTTTCGGGCTTCGGGCACCTGTAGCCATCACAGTTGACCAATCACGACCAAAAGGGGATGTCATCATCTAGGCATTATATGGAGTCAACCTAACAATGTTACAATGAAATCCTTCTATAAATATAAACTTTTGCCTATGCTAAAGGTTTTTGGGCTCGGGCACCCATCAAGGCTGAATGATCACGGCCAAAATGGGACGTTCTCATCTTGACCTTATTTGGAGTCAACCTACCAAGTTACAATGAAATCCCTTCATAAATATGACCTGTAGACAGTGCTAAAGGTTTTTGGGCTTCAGGCAACTTTAGCCGTCAAAGTTGCCCAAACATGTCCAAAAGGGGACGTTCTCATCTAGGCATTATATGAAGTCAACCTACCAAGTTACAATGAAATCCCTTCACAAATATGACTTGTAGACTGTGCTTAAGGTTTTCGGGCTTCGGGTTCGGGCAGCCATCATGGTTGAATAATCGCAACCAAAGGGGACAATCACATCTGGGCATCATCTGGAATGATCCTATGAAGTTACAATGAAATCCCTTCATAAATATGGCCTGTAGACTGTGCTCAAGGTTTTTGGGCTTCGGGCACTTGTAGCCAACACAGCTGACCAATTACGACCAAAAGGGGATGTCATCATCTAGGCATTATATGGAGTCAACCTAATAGGTTACAATGAAATCCTTCCATAAATATGACCTTTTACCAATGCTAAAGGTTTTTGGGCTCGGGCACCCATCAAGGCTGAATGATCGCGATCAAAAGGAGACGTTCTCATCTAGACATTATTTGGAGTCATCCTACCAAGTTACAATGAAATCCCCTCATAAATATGACCTGCAGACTGTGCTAAAGGTTTTCGGGCTTCGGGCACCTTTAGCTGTCACAGTTGCCCAATCATGTCCAAAAGGGGACGTTCTCACCTAGACATTATATGAAGTTAACCTACCAAGTTACAATGAAATCCCTTCATAAATATGACCTGTAGACTGTGCTAAAGGTTTTTGGGCTTCGGGCTCGGGCAGCCATCAAGGGTGAATGATCGCACGTTCTCATCTAGACATTATATGAAGTTAACCTACCAAGTTACAATGAAATCCCTTCATAAATATGACCTGTAGACTGTGCAAAAGGTTTTCGGGCTTCGGGCTTGGGCAGCCATCATGGTTGAGTGATCGCAACCATAGGGGACAATCTCATCTGAGCATCATCTGGAGTGATCCTAAGAAGTTACAATGAAATCCCTTCATAAATATGACCTGTAGACTGTGCTCAAGGTTTTCGGGCTTCGGGCACTTGTAGCCATCACAACTGACCAATCACGACCGAAAGGGGATGTCATCATCTAGGCATTATATGGAGTCAACCTAACAGGTTACAATGAAATCCTTCCATAAATATGACCTTTTGCCTATGCTAAAGGTTTTTGGGCTCGGGCACCCATCAAGGCTGCATGATCGCGATCAAAATGGGACGTTCTCATCTAGACATTATTTGGAGTCATCCTGCCAAGTTACAATGAAATCATTTCATAAATATGACCTCTAGACTGTGCTAAAGGTTTTCGGGCTTCGGGCTCCTGTAGCCGTCACAGTTGCCCAATCACGTCCAAAGGGGGACTTTCTCATCTAGACATTGTATGAAGTCAACCCACCAAGTTACAATGAAATTCCTCAATAAATATGACCTGTAGACTGCGCTAAAGGTTTTCGGGTTTTGGGCTCGGGCAGTCGTCACGGTTGGCAGATCATGCCCAAATGGGGAAATTCGCATCTAGACACCATAAGGAGTCATCCTACCAAGATACAATGAAATCCCTCCATAATAAACATGACCTGCAGACTGTGCAAAAAGTTTTTGGGTTTTGGGCTTGGGCAGCCATCACGGTTGATAGATCATGCCCAAAAGAGGACGTTCTCGTCTAGGCACTATACAGAGGCATCCTACCAAGTTACAATGAAATCCCTTCATAAATACGACCTGTAGACTGTGCTAATGGTTTTCGGGTTTTGGGCTCGGGCAGCCATACCGGTTGCCCGATCGCGACCAAAAGGGGACGTTCTCATCTAGACATGACCCCAAACCTGCATACGAAATTTCGTGACGATCAGACAAGAACTGCGGGGTGTAGCCCATGCTAAAGGAAATGTGAACAGACATCACAGACTCACAGACTAACAGACTTCCGCACGCGTGATGGCAATAGTTTATCTTGACTATGTCAAGTTAAGCTAAAAATGAAATCATTCTGTTGAAGCGTTTCCAGAAAAAGTCTGGAAAACTGATATTTTAGCGCTTTTCCATATTTCCAAGGGCCATAACTCACACAAGAATAATGCAATCAGCATGAAACTCAAACTTGATCTGAAAGTCATCGTTCTATAGTAGTTTACCAAAAATGAAATCATTCCGTTGAAGTGTTTCCAAAAAAAGGCCGGAAAACTGATATTTTAGCGCTTTTCCTATTTCCAAGGGCCATAACTCACACAAGAATAATGCAATCAGCATGAAACTCAAACTTGATCTGAAAGTCATCGTTCTATAGTAGTTTACCAAGAATGAAATCATTCGGTTGAAGCATTTCCAAAAAAAGTCCAGAAAACTAAAGTATGACTGACAGACTGACTGACAGACTGTCGGATGGACAGAGTGCAAATGAAACTTGATCTGTAAGTCATCGTTCTATAGTAGTTTACCAAAAATAAAAGCATTCCATTGAAGTGTTTCCAAAAAAACTCCGGAAAGTTAAAAAATTTATAGTAATTTATATATTTTTTATACTTACCAATGACCCAGACTTAGCTGGTGCTAACTCTAACAAAACCAGGGCCAAACACAAATTTTGCCCCCCAATCCCCAAAATTTGCATCCAAAACCAAAAGAAATCATGTCCTATAGGACCTCCATACTTCGCCCCTACTGCGCATGCGCAGTGTCAAGGACGTTCCGAAATTGGTGCCAATTATCATTCTTACTGGCAGTGCCTGGTCAGCGCTATGTACTCAGCGGGGAGGCAAGAGTTCCCAATTCCTGGGAGGGCCATCCCCGTCTGGGTCATTGGTAAGTATAAAAAATATATAAATTACTATAAATTTTTTAACATTTTTATACTGTACCAATGACCCAGACTTAGCTGAATAGTAAAAAGGCTGGAGGGCCTAGGACATAGAGGAAAATCCAATAAGCTCAACTATATAATATAGAGGCAACCCCTTAAGGAGAAAAGGAGTATTAGGCTTTACATGTATCTTTCTTATTTAATATTAAATTAGAAAGATACAATACCCTTTATAATTGAGCACAATAACATTCATGTTCTCTATTAACATCCAGTATAACCCTTATACTAATTATTTTTAAAGTAAGCCAATAAATAAAGTTAGTCCAGAGAGTTGAGACTCTTTATAATCTTTTAAAAGTGTCCGAGTATTGTATATTAAAGCCCGTTTGACACTTGACATATACAAATGCTTCACACCGAGCTACACTTTAAAAATATGACATGAATGAATTTTAACATTAATATTACACTTTAAAACCATCCCGGAAGCGACTCAGAAATACTGACTTTGGAGGAGGCATTCCCTTGCTTTTCACTATAAAGCAGGTGACCTAAGGGAACACCCGCCCCCCCCCCTTTCCCCTTGCCCTGGGTCAAATAGCCCAGAAGAGGGCAGCCGGACGGAGTCACTGCCGGAACAGAAAGCCTGCATAACTATAGTTGCAACTGTTTAGTGGACGACATTCTGAGCAACAGACAACGGACCTAAACAATGCAGGTCTCCAGAAATGGACTCAATATTTCTGAGATAAAAATTCGTGAATGTGGATGGCTGAGACCAATAAGCAGCCTTCATTAAATCTGTAATAGCAATACTATTAGCATAAGCCCAAGAAGTAGCAAGAGATCTTACTTCATGAGCGGAAATCTTAAGCACAGACTGCTGAGAAGAAGATAAACTCTCATAAGCAGTACGGATAGTTAATTGAATCCATCTAGCAATAGAATGGACCGAAATGTCCCTTCTATTAGGCATCAAAGACAGAAAGAAATGTTTTCGTCCCTTTCTGATAAACTGAGATCTCTGTTCATAGATACGTAGCGCTCTAACAGGACAGAGTAAAGGCCTACGCCCGTCTGAAGACGGAAAAGCCTTAATAACAATAGGTTCCGGATATTTATTAGGAGCCTGATTCTTAGCTAAAAAACCCACATTAGTAGTGAAGGTGATAGTGTTCCCGACACTACGATAGTGAGAATCATCCACCGACAGTGCATGAAGCTCACTGACTCTTCTAGCAGAAGAGAAAGCTAAGAGAAAAGCTGTCTTACAAGATAAGAATTTGAAATCTACTGTCCCAAGAGGTTCAAATGGCTTTTCCTTCAATTTAAGAAGAACCCAAGCTAAATTCTGGGTCTATTTATCGAGAAGTTTCTAACCAACTTAGATAAAGAGACATTAGATCCAATTTGTAAACTATCATGATGAGCATAGGTATCAGATAACATAGACCTATAACCCTTAATAGTAACAGGCTGCAGTTTGATTTCGTCAAACAAGTATACTAGAAAGTTTGCAATGTTTGGTATAGAGGGATCGAAAATATCTACAGAATGATCCCTACACCAACGACGAAAAACCTTCCACTTAGCCGCATAGTTTAGCGAAGAGGAGGTCCTCCTACAGTTAGAAATCGCGTCCACTGCTCGTCCTGTAAAGTGCTTGCCATCACAACGGAAAAATGTGAAGGTTGAGACCTTGCGGGTTGTGATGGAGTTGACGCGATTTCCCCTGCGAAAGAAGATCCTCCCGTGGAGGAAGCTTTCGCGGTAGGTCCCACAACAGACACCTGAGTAGATTTATCCACGGTCTCTGTGGAGACAGAGATGCTACCAACAGAATCTTGCATTGAGATTGTTTTATCTTTAGCAATACTTGCTGAATTAACGGCGCTGGAGGATACGCATATCCTATCATTCCGTCCCAAGGGATCGACAGAGAGTCTACTGCAAATGCTCTTGGATCCGAACACGAAGACACATACGTCTGCAACTGATTGTTGAGATGTGTCGCAAATAAGTCTATCATTGGCCGTTCCCATTGGTAGCAAATCTGATTGAATACTTGTTTGTTGAGAGTCCACTCCGACGGCAACAAGCGACCCTTTCGTGAAAGGGAGTCTGCTAGCACATTCAGACGACCCGGTACGGACCGAAAGAAGAACCTGATGTTCTAGCGCAAACAGAAGGATTCTTTCCGTTAGATTGAACAACGGAACTGAATGAGTGCCTCCCTGATTCCGTATATACGCCACTACTGTCGTATTGTCGGATAGGATTTGGACATGAGCATTGTGAATAATGTCCATCCAATGACGTAACTTGCCCAGGAATTGCGGATCCCAAAGACCCTGGCATCTCGAATCCGTTGGGATCAATGATGCACCCCAACCTGTTTGACTGGCATCCGTCATAATGGTAAAACTCGGATCCGGCAACTGCAGCGGAACTCCCTGAGTTAACCACTGAATGTTTGCCCAAGTCTGAATCTCTTGTTTCACTTGATCTGACAAGAGAACGTCTATGTCGAGCGAATGAATTTTCACACTCCAATTCTGAGTCAAGAAAATTTGGAGAGGACGCGTGCGTAACCGCCCCATCGGAATGAGATCCGCAGCGGCTCCGCACAGACCTATCAGTCTCATAAATTCTCTCGCTGTGACTTTGTCTGCGTGCAGACAATAGCGAGCGTAACAACTGACTAATTTCGCTCTGGTTAACGGCAGACGAACAAGATTGTTGTGCGTCTCGAAGCTCATTCCCAGATGTGTGAATGACTTGGACGGCACCAGATCCGACTTCTCCTCGTTTACTATAAAACCGAGACGTCGGAGCAATAGAAGTAGATTCTGAACATCGTTCTGAAGCGTTAACTCGTTGCCGTACCTCTGAAGAATGTCGTCCAGGTAGGCCGACGTTACCGCAGACGAATGAGCTCGGAAAGAGATCATTACCGAGTTCATTACCCGAGTGAAAGCCCAGGGTGCTAGATTCAATCCGAAGCACATCGCCCGGAATTGATACACCACTCCTAGGACTGCGAAGCGTAGATACTTTCTGAATGTCGGATGTACCATGACGTGAAAGTACGCATCTTTGAGTTCACCCGAATACTCGCTCTGACCGACCGAATCGTCTCCATATAAAACTTCGGAGCGACGATCAGCTTGTTTATCCAGCTCAAATCTATGACTGGACGGAACGAGCCGTCTGGTTTCGGAACCAGAAACAGATGGCTGTAGAATCCCAGAGTCTCCTGGTTTTCTACGACCTCTACCGCGTTCTTCATTAAAAGAGACTGCACCTCTGATAATAGAGCGTCTCTTTTCTGCGGATTTGACGGAATTTGAGTCCACTTTGGACTTCGAGTTAATGGAGGCTTTCGTTTTGAAGGATATCTTTAGACCTTCCGAAGTCACTCCTCTCACCCAAGGGTCGTCCGTAATCGACGCCCATTCTTGTGAAAAGCTCGACAACCTTCCGCCAACCGGTACACGATAGAGGTTTAAGCCATCACCTCCTGGACCTGCGAGGCCTGCGGTAGGAGAAACCACGTCCTCCACGACCCGCACCTCATGGCGTCCGACCGGTTGTCCCGGCCCGAAGGACATCCCGAACGTGAGTCGCCACCTTGACGGTCTCTCGAATAAGACCAAGAGGACGCACCGGAACCTCTATAGGAACCTCTCTTGGGCGCATTAGACCCAGAAGTGCCTGTCTTATTCTTGTCTGCCGTATCCGACTTCTTAGAAGCAGATTTGAACAACAGAGAATCCGAAGCTTTCTTTGTAATTTTATCATAAATAGCAGAAAGCTTGCCGTCAAAGAGAAGTTCTCCGGAGACCGAAGCGACTCTGAGAGAGTTCTTCACCTTAGTATCCCTGAGTGTGGATGTAGCTAGGGCTGCGTCACGTCTAACCAACTCCAGGTTTGCCACTGAAAGGGCGGAGTTACACGTGGAATAAGCTACTGCCCTTGAAAGAAGTCTTAAAGAGAGGACTGAATATCCTGAAATTCTTTCCCTTGAAGGCGCAGTGATAACGCCTTAGTTAAGGTGATCTGCGTAAGATAAGGCATCTAAACTGGCTCTGTTAGACGAAATAGCTGTTTCCGCAGTGATAACGCCTTAGTAAGGTGATCTGCGTAAGATAAGGCATCTAAACTGGCTCTGTTAGACGAAATAGCTGTTTTCCGCCTCGTCGTCCATACGCAGAGGAACTCTCGGAATACCCTGTCCTGCCGTGTCAAATTTATTCCTTGCATTAATGAAAGGCAGGTTGAGAGTAATGGCGGACAAGAAACCTGCTTTCCCTGTTTTGGAAGCAAGTTTAAATATAGCGTCGTTCAATAATTCAAATGTTCTTGCAACATTATTGGACTGCGACGGAAACTCGGGAGCGATGTCCCTGAACCGCTCAAAAAATTCAGAGTCCAATGACGCTATAATCCTCTTGTCCGGAACCGCAGCAGTCTGGCCCGATGGAACAACTTGAGGGAGAAAGTGCCGGATGAAGTCCACGGCAGCTTTATGTTGTTCCGAAAGGGATAGCTCCAAATCATCCGTATCCCTTTCACCATCCGGTCGGACCTCATGATGCTCCCGGTCATCCGCCCCCGATGCTTCGGCGGAGCGTACCGACCCAGCGCCGTCGGATAATTCCCGATCCGACACCGTTTCTGTCGGCTGCTGGGATGCTGCGATAAGTTGTGCTATCTGCACAAGTACGTCCGGCATCGAGACCTGCGGAGGCGCAGTCTTTCGCTGCTTCGCTGAGGGCAGCTCCGCATCTGATGGCTCCCGCATACTTTTCTATGCGAACGTCCGGAGTCCATCGGCCTCGTGTCCCTGACATATAGAACAGGGATTAGTGCGAGAACACTGACTACAATTAATACAATGATCATGAAAGTCAGAGGAAGATTTCTTCCCATTACAATTTGAACAATATCCTTTCATTGTGAAAAGTCAACAACAAGTCCTAGTTACTCGCACAAACCCCTGACATAAAGATACATAATAACATGATCCATTAACAGGGTTCATACACTTCTAAGGGAGAAAAATTCCATAACTTTTCCAAAACTTTTCAAGGACTTTCCACACATTTCCAAGACCACCGGCGAAAAACTTTCCATACCTTTTCCATACCCCAGTGTCATTCAGTTTTTTTCATTTGATAGCTCATAAAAGAGTTGACTGTTTTTCTTGGATGTAGTTGCCTCCAATTTCAAAATGTTTTTTTTTCATTCGAATGACTGACAAGTGCAGCTTCTCCCATGTTGGCAATGTCAATCGATTTCGCACATGGAATGCATCTGGGTTTCAGTTTATTAACATCTTTTTGTATCCAGCCACAAAACTTTGATTCCGATAGCCACTTTTCTCTGAAGATACAATTGCAATGCATGTTTTGCGATATATTTACAGATTTGCAAAAATGAGGTCACACGCCGGTGTTTCTAAAGTGTCTTGATACTTTACATCCGTCAGTGTTTCTAAAATGTCCCGATAAATGCAAATAAAGACCGGCCAAATAGCAGATGTTCGTGAATTCCGACAACGCATCGAGATTTTCATTTTTTTTTCAAAACAATATTCGGATTTTCGAAACAAATGATCGATTCCATAACTTTTCCATACACACCTCTTCTGTGTTCAGTTTTCTCCAAGACTTTTTCCAAACCAGCTCAAAAAAGGTGCCGTTTTCCAGACTTTTCCAGGGTATGGAAATTTTTTTTTCTAATTTCCAAAACTTTTCCAGGATTCCAGACCCACGTGCGAACCCTGATTAATAATGAAAAAACAATTGCAAAACAAAATAATTTTTGAAAAATATTTTTTCAGCGAAGCCCAAGTTTCTGAAAAATAACATTGAGCCCCGATGGATCCGATGGCTAAGTGTGGCCAAAAATTTTAAATTTATATTAAATAATTAATGCGACACTTACGGATAATAGAAATGTATCTTATAGTGAGATAAACTACACCAAAGGCAAACAGCCCCCCTCAAAAAAGGCTGTTGCCAATGTAAACAAACAGTGTAAAACACCAGAAAACATGACTCCAGGCACTGAAAAAACTGGCCCGAAATCAGTCATCAAAATTACACTCTGTCTGATGCAAGACAGAGACTCCCAGGGGAGAATCTGCTGAACATCAGATGGAAGATGCAGAACACAACGTTTATACACCCATGGGTGAAAACGTAACTATGGGGAAAATAACAGAAAACATTCTGTAACCAAGCAACTCTCCCAAGAGAATTTTAGAAATGAACTTTCTCAAAAATATGCCAAAAGCATGGGAGAACTGCAAGGGGGGACTTAGAAGGCCAGGGGAGAGGAAACACTGAATAAGCAGTGCAACATTTTAGCAAGAATGACAACAAGAGGCCCATGCCTCGAAAATAGGCAACTTAACATAATTTCATAAAAAATTTTAAGTACAGCCCTGATTATTTTTTGTCACTCCTTTTTCCTCTCCTCCTTCTATATCCTCCTTAGAATCACCATTTCTCCAATAATTACGTGTCTGGCATCCTTTAAACTGAGATTTACAAGCACAAAGATCAGTGAGATGTTGACTGATGAAGGGCCAAACAGAGAAAGAATGATAATTTGCGCCAATTTCGGAACGCCCTTGACACTGCGCATGCGCAGTAGGGGCAAAGTATGGAGGTCCTATAGGACATGATTTCTTTTGGTTTTGGATGCAAATTTTGGGGATTGGGGGGCAAAATTTGTGTTTGGCCCTGGTTTTGTTAGAGTTAGCACCAGCTAAGTCTGGGTCATTGGTACAGTATAAAAATACTGATATTTTGGTGCTTTTTCCCATATTTCCAAGGGCTTTATAATAACTCACACAAGAATAATGCAATCAGCATGAAACTCAAACTTGATCTGTAAGTCATCGTTCTATAGTAGTTTACCAAAAATGAAATCATTCCGTTGAAGCATTTCCAAAAAAACTCCGGAAAACTAAAGTGTGACTGACAGACAGACAGACAGACTGACGGATGGACAGAGTGCAAACCTACAGTCCCCTCCGCGATGCCAGTAGGGGACTAAAAAGATTGGGTGAGAGATGTGGCCGGTAGGGTGTGCTAATGGAATTGTTGACAATTTATAGGCCAAACCTAAGATGGCCATTGCCGGCCATGTTTTTCAAGAAAATTCAAACCATTGTCAAATTATCATCTGTAAACCAATTGTTTATAATTTGTTCTTTTCAAGGTCACTGTGACTTTGACCTTTGACCTAGCCAGTCCAAAAATACAGAACTTTAGTGAGCACGCTCACATACCCCACGCGCCCCGATATTTCAGGCTCGGAAATCTGTAATTTTTAGGAAAATGACCTGGAAATCTGTTACTTGTATTTTTCAGAGCCAGGGCCCGTAATTTCCACAAAAATCAGCCGAGCAGAACGAAATGCAAACTTGATCTGTAAGTCATTGTGGTAGACTCACATACTAAAATGGCCGTAATTTTGATAATATCTGAAAGCGTGTAGAAAAAAAGTCCAGAAAACTGTAATTTTGATGAACTTTTGAAAGTCGAAGGGCCGTAATTTCGGTAAAAATCAGTGGAGCAGAACAAAATGCAAACTTGATCTGTAGGCCATCATGTTAGACAAAATACCAAAAATCAGCTCAATATCTGGAAGCATGTGGAGAAAAAGCCCGGAAAACTGTAATTTTGATGAACTTTTCAAAGTCTATGGGGCCTTAATTTTGGTAAAAATCAGTGGAGCGGAACAAAACCAAAACTTGGTCTGTAGGCCACCATGTTAGACTAACATACCAATGAAAGTGTCAATGACACTGTAGCTCAACTTGTCAAGATAAAGACATGTACATGTATAGTATGTGACACAGCAATGACAAACATCTGGGAAATGACCTGATAACAAAGGTACATATAAAGTATTGTAACGATCTGTACATAAATACTGACCATTGCCTGTAACAAATGTATAGGTAAAGTATTGTAAAGGTGGGTGACAGTCAGATGCTAAACTAGAAAAAAATCTTTGAGTCCCAGAGTGGGTCTGACTGAACCCCAAAATATTTGTTCTCATAGCACAGTGATAACAAAGACACCCCAAAACACACTCATTCCTGTCCCAAGGTGAAAACAAAGGTACCCAAGAAGTTTCGAGAAGATCAGTTCACAAATATGAGCTGTGTAGAAGTTGTGACAAAAAACTGATTGGACCTAATTTCGGTACAAAATGGCCACTGGCAGCCATCTTGAATTTTGGACCGCTCCCAGAAACACTCGTTCTCGTCCCAAGGTGATAACAAAGGTACCCAAGAAGTTTTGTGAAGATCGGTTCATAAATACAGACTCTAGCCTGAGCCGTATTGACATGTGTACTTACTGTGTGTAAGTAGCACTGAAAAAATCAAAGTTCATCTAATTTGCATAATTTCTGCACAAGAAAAAAACCCGTATTATATGTGATGTATCCCATGGTACTAAACATTCACACAAAAAATTATTCAAATCAGCGCTTTCATTTGGAAGTTCTGTGCAAAAATCTAATTGCACCAAATTTTGACAAAATGGCTGCCATCAGCCATCTTGAATTTCGGACTGGACCCAAAAACACTCGTTCTCATCCCACGGTGATAACAAAGGTACCCAAGGAGTTTCGTAAAGATCGGTTCATAAATACGGCCTCTAGCCCGAGCCGTATTGGCATTTGCACTTACAGTGCTGAAAGTAACACCAAAAAACATCAAAGTTAGTCTAATTTGCATAATTTCTGCGCGAGAAAAAAACCCGTACTATATGTGATGTATTCCATGTTACTAAACATTCATACAAAAATTTATTCAAATCAGAACTTTCATACAGAAGTTCTGTACAAAAGACTGATTGCACTAATTTTGGTACAAAATGGCTGCTGGTGGCCATCTTGAATTTCGGACCACACCCAAAAACACTCGTTCTCATCCCACAGTGATAACAAAGGTACCCAAGAAGTTTCGTAAAGATCGATTCATAAATACGGCCTCTAGCCTGAGCCGTATAGAAGTTGTGTACAAAAAACTGATTAGACCTAATTTCGGTACAAAATGGCCACTGGCAGCCATCTTGAATTTTGGACCGCACCCAGAAACACTCGTTCTCGTCCCAAGGTGATAACAAAGGTACCCAAGACGTTTCGTGAAGATCGGTTCATAAATACAGACTCTAGCCCGAGCCGTATTGACATGTGTACTTCTGTGTGTAAGTAGCACTGAAAAAATCAAAGTTCATCTAATTTGCATAATTTCTGCACGAGAAAAAAACCCGTATTATATATGATGTATCCCATGCTACTAAACAATCACACAAAAAATTATTCAAATCAGCGCTTTCATATGGAAGTTCTGTGCAAAAATCTGATTGCACCAAATTTTGTACAAAATGGCTGACATCGGCCATCTTGAATTTTGGACCGGACCCAAAAACACTCGTTCTCGTCCCACGGTGATAACAAAGGTACCCAAGGAGTTTCGTAAAGATCGGTTCATAAATACGGCCTCTAGCCCGAGCCGTATTGGCATTTGCACTTACAGTGCTGAAAGTAACACCAAAAAACATCAAAGTTAGTCTAATTTGCATAATTTACGCACGAGAAAAAAACCCGTATTATATGTGATGTATCCCATGGTACTAAACATTCATATAAAAAATTATTCAAATCAGAGCTTTCATATGGAAGTTCTGTACAAAAAACAGATTTCTGCATCGTCGGTAGAAAATGGCGGCTGGCAGCCATCTTAAATTTCGGACCGCACCCAAAAACACTCGTTCTCGTCCCACGGTCATAACAAAGGCACCCAAGAAGTTTCGTAAAGATCGGTTCATAAATATGGCCTTTAGCCCGAGCTGTATCCAATTGTTGACGGACAGATGGACAGACGGCCAGACGGACAGACGGACGACGGGCCATGGCATAAGCTCAAATTTGGCTTCGCCAAAGTTGAGCTAAAAATCAGCTCAATATCTGGAAGTGTGTAGGAAAAATGTTTTCAAAGTTCAAGGGCCGTAATTTCAGTAAAAATCGGTGGAGCGGAACAAAATGCAAACCTGATCTGTAGGCCACCATGTCAGACTAACATACCAAAAATCAGCTCAAAATCTGGAAGCGTGTAGAAAAAAAGTCTGGAAAACAAGTAGGACTGACTGACGGACTGACAGACTGACGGACCGACGGATGGACCAGTCAAAAACATTATACCCCCGCAACTTCGTTGCATGGGGTATAATAAATAGGGGTCTTCCATTAACCTAGGCCAACCTACCTATGAATTTCATGAATGTGGGTCAAACCAGTATCAAGTTATCATCTGGAAACCAATATTTTATGATTTACTATGTTCAGGGTCATTGTGACCTTGACATTTCATCTAGCGACTCCAAAATAGATAGAGTAGGGCTCTTCCTCTCACCAAGGCCAACCTATATATGAAGTTGCATGAATGTGGGTTGAACCATTGTCAAGTTATCATTCCTAAACCAACTGTTTACAATTTACTATGTTCAAGGTCACTGTAACCTTGACCTTTCACCTAGCAAATCCAATATAGAAAGGGTTCTTCCTCCCACCAAAGCCAGCCTACCTATGAAGTTTCATGAAAGTGGGTTGAACCATTGTCAAATTATCATCCGGAAATCAATTGTTTACGATTTACTATGTTGAAGGTCAGTGACCTTAACCTTTCACCTAGCGAGTCCAAAATAAACAGAGTTCTTCCTCTCACTGATGCCAAACTACCTATGAAGTTTCATGAATGTGGGTCAAACCATTATCAAGTTATCATCCGGAAACCAATTGTTTTGATTTACCATGTTAAGGGTCACTTTGACATTGATCTTTCACCTAGTGAGTCCAAAATAAATAGGATTCTTCCTCTCACAAAGGCCAACCTACATATGAAGTTTCATGAATGTGGGTAGAACCATAGTCAAGTTATCCAGAAAAAAATTGTTTACAATTTACTATGTTCAGGTTCACTGTGACCTTGACCTTTGCCCAGGCAAGTCCAAAATAAATATGGTTCTTCCTCTCACCGATGCCAACCTACCTGTGAAGTTTCATGAATGTCGGTCAAACCCTTATCAAGTTATCGTCCAGAAACTAATTGTTTACAAGACAGCCTGCCCTCCCAATCGCCCGCCATTCATCACAACTCGACTAAAAATTTGAAAGCTACCATCTAGACATCAAACCAAAACTATATATAAAATTTGAAAAAGATTGGGTGAGAGATGATAATAGAATAGTCGGCAATTCTAATTTATTTATTTATTTATTGGTGTTTAAGGTCACATTCTTATGCACAATGGCTAATCGTGACCGTGACAGTTTTACGGGTGGAGGAAGCCGGAGTACACGGAGAGAACCACCGAGCAACGACGAGCAGCTGTCGACAATTCTAATGGCAAATCTAATGGCAAAACAAGATCGCTGCTGACAGCCGTATTTTCTTATCGAAATTCAAAAAAAATTTGATAGCTCCCATCTAGACATCACACAAAAGCTATACATGAAATTCAAAACAGATTAGGTGAGAGATGCGACCGGTAGAGTGTGCTATGGAATTGTTGAATCCCAGATGGCTGCTGGTGGCCATGTTTTTCAACAATAATTCAGAAATATTTGATAGCTCCCATCTAGACATCAAACCAAAGCTCCATATGAAATTTGAAAAAGATTGGGTGAGAGATGCAGCCTGTATGGTGTGCTAATAGAATTGTTGACGATTTATATGCCAAATCTAAGATCTTGACTGGTGGCCATGTTTTTCAAGGAAAATTGGAAAAATTTGATAGCTCCCATCTAAACACTACCCAAAGCCACATATGAAATTTGGGAATGATTGGGCAAGAGCTGTGGCCCGCCACTGGCAGCCATGTTTTTCAATGAAATTCAAAAACAAGTGCACCACCAGGCTGTGGATCAATATACAGCCGCTTATGAAGAAATTACGTTTGCGCAGAAATTTTTAGTTGAACAAACGGTCAATAATTCCTTTAAAAATAATTGTACATTCCTGGTTTACGACCCAATAAAGTTGAATATATTGTTTTCAAGTTATTGTGTGGAGAATCAAAAGTTAACAAAACTCCCAGATGGTTGCAATGGCTGCCATATTGGACATGCCAGAATGCTGGTTATCGAAAGAAACCATGCTCTAGTCATGACTAATCAACCATAAAAAACAGCATCTGTTAGATTTATTGTTTTCAAGTTATCAAACAAAAGTTGACAGACGGACAGATGGATGGACGGACAGACAGTTGGATGGATGGACGGATATTGATGCTGGTTATCGAAAGAAACCATCCTCTAGTTATGACTAATCATGATGGCTGCCATAGTGGCCATATTGGATATGCTAGAATGCTGGTTATCGAAAGGAACCATCCTCTAGTCATGCTTAGTCAATAATAAAAAAGCAGTATCTGTTGGATCCATAATTTTCAAGTTATTGCATGGACAATCAAAAGTCCATGAAAATTCAAGATGGCGGCCATGGCAGCCATATTGGATATGCCAGAATGCTAGTTATCGAAAGGAACCATCCTCTAGTCATGCTTAATCAACCATTAAAAAGCGGTATCTGTTGGATCTATAGTTTTCAAGTTATCATATGGACACTCAAAAGTCTCTAAAACTCCAAGATGGCTGCCATGCTGGCCACATTGGATATGCCAGAATGCTGGTTATCGAAAGACACCATCCTTTAGTCATGACTAATCAACCATAAAGAAACAGTATCTGTTTTGTTTTCAAGTTATCTCGAGGACAAACAGCAGGGGAGGAGCCCTGGGCTTCAATAGGGGACGTGGGGATATTCAAACCAATTATTCATTTAACATGACATAAATGATATTAGCAAATTTTTAGCTTAGAAACCACTGGGTGCATCATGGTGCAGCCAAGAGCTAAAAATTTTTAGTTCTTCTTAAGTATCGTCCACACACATACTTTTCTCTGAAATTCATCCAATTTCCCTAAAAATCATACTTAAGTTCCCTGAAAATTGTTTTCTAAGGTTAACATGTCTGATCTACTAAGAGATGTAAGTATTTGCTGTTAGAGACCTGTTCAGCTCATTTCAGTCCAGTATTCTTGAGCAAAAAAATGTATATTGTCCAGTTTTCAACTTACGTCTTCCGAATCTGGAGAATTAACATGGATGATATTGTGAAGTTCTTCTGTCCCTTTCCATGTCCACAAAACACTCTGTCCCTGTAAAAAAAAAAATAAACTGTGAAACATGACACAATACTATTTTGGAAGTGTATAAAATCATTCATTAAATGAACAAAGCATATATTTCAATATTCACTGTTATTCAGAATATAATCCAAAAGGACATCTTATCAGTTTCTGACTACAATGATGATTGACAATATAGGGTCAATTATCTACCATTACAACTGGCCCAGACCAGCTTGAATAAGGGGGGGGGGGGGGGGGGGGGCCACAAGAGCAATTAGGGTAGAGTTGAAAGCAGAAATTCCGTTCATCCTACTATCTGTACAGGATATATTATTATAAGCGATGCAGATAATAGACTGAATGCATCTAGAAATGGAAAGAACTGAAAAATCTTTCTTGCCTGGGATGAAAGAAGAAAACCCTTTTCCTTTCTGAATAAAACTGGATTGCTTTACATGGACTCTTAGGGCCTGCACTGGACAAAGTAAAGGTGTTGAGTACTTGTGTAGTAAGGGTAAGAGATTTACACCGTGCTATAGTAATGAGAATCCCCAATAAAGAGAGCATGTAGTTCACCAAACTGTCCTAGCTGTACAAGCATGCATACCATCTTGAATGTCATAAACTTAAACTCCACTGAATCTAAAGATTTGAAAGGAGCATTTCAAGGGACTCAAGCAAGATACCATTTAGAACTTAGCCTTAATGATCTTGGTTTTTTGAATGAAAAAGTTCTTGAATAATTTTGATAGGGGTTGATCTATTACAGCATTCGTGAGCATATATGTCTGACAACAAGCAGAGAGTGGTATCCTTTGATCTCTATTGGTTGAAGTATGGAAGAGAAATATATGGAAATCTGGAAAGTTAGGAATTGTTGGATGCAAGTAACTAATAGCACTGTTCTGACACCAGGCAAAGAAAACTCCACTTCTCAGCATAATTTAGAGAAAGGGAAGTCTTCCTTGAAGAAGAAATGCAGTCCATTGTCCTTCTGGAAAAACCTTTACATCTGAGGAAACCTGACAACAGTATGACATGAAATTGAGAGCCGCCAGATTGCTGGGGAGATTGTAATTGTTGCCTGGAGACAACAGGTGCTTCTGTAGAGGTAATCAATCGACAAAAGTATGCTCCGTACCAGAGGTCTGAGAAGGTCTGAGAAGGTTGATCCATGATCTCTGAGGAGACAGAGGGGCCACCAGAATAATTTTGCAGGTTGAGGGTTTGATTTCTGAAGTACCTGAGGAATTAACAGAGTTGAAGGGAAGGCATAGCCAATGACTCTGTTCCAGGACATGGACAGAGCACCTACCACAAGGGCCAATGGGGCATGGCAAGGAAAGATAAACATTTGAAGCCATTTGTTCTATTTTGAGGCAAATAGATCCATCATCAGACATCCATCCACACAGGCTGATGATGGCTAGGAAGACTTTCCTCTGAGTCCACACTGTTGGAAGAATTCTTCCATGCCTGGGCAAAGAGTCTGCAATCACACCGAGACGACCATGGATTGTGGCAAACTGAAGAGATGTTTTGATCCTGAGAGAACATTAGAGTGAACATTGGAAAAGAGTGGGTATTGCCCTGGTGTTGCAGATAGGCTACAACTGTTGAGTTGTCTGAAGGAATCTGAACTTGGGAATTTGTAAGTCAACATTTCAAATGAGTTAAACTTACGATAATAGCAAGCATCTCCTTCTGCTCTATGTGGAGATTAGATTGACCCTTGTTCCACTGGCCATAACAATTGATTCGCCAGAACCATGGTAGCACCCCATCCCAGTTCATGGATATCTGACATTAGAATGAATGACAGGGGAGGTAATACCAAAGGTATCCCCTGCATCATCCATTCCACATTTGTCAGGATTTGAATTTTCTCCTGTGATAGCAGGGGAAAGACAAATTACATGATCCAAAGTGTTGACAACAGTTCCAGTTTTTAGGAAGTAAAACTGGAGAGGTCAGGTGAAGAGATGTACAAGCAGAATCAAGTTTGTAGCTGCTCCGTGCAAACCCAGAGGTCTCATGAACTCTGTAGCAGTCACTGCCACAGCTTGAATACAATAGAGGCAGAATGAACATTCTTATGAGGCAAGCTCTAGCTAAGGGAAGACAGACAAGATTCAGATTCATCTGAAATTCTATTCCAAGATGGCAGAAAGTGGTTGAAGGGGTTAGAACTGATTTCTGTATGTTGACGATGAGCCTCAATGACTGTAGGATTGTTGGGAGCTTCTGAACATCCTGAAAAAGTGTTTATTTGTGAAAATGTCTTTGATGGATATCATCCAGATATGCCAAAGTAAGCACTGAAGACAAAGCTTGGAAATGTGACATGACCAAGTTCATGATCAGATTGAATACCCAAAGAGCAAAATTTATTACAAAACACATCACTCTGAATTGGTAAACATTACCATTTGTGGCAAACCTCAAATATTTCCTGAATAAAGGATGAATCATTATGTGAAAAAACATGTCTTTGTGGTCAATGCATGCCACAAACTCATTGTCTCAGATGCCGTTCCTCACCAAGTGTGTAGCTTCCATGTAAAAATCTTTTTGTTGATCCAGCTTAGGTCTATAACCAGTCGGAAGGAACCATCTGGCTTTGGAACCAGGAAGATTCTTTAATAAAAAACTGAGGAATTAATGTTGATGTCTATCTCAATTCCATTCTTCGAGAGCATTAAGTTGCACTGATTAAGTGATAAGGATTTCCAACCGTCATCCACTTGCCGATTAGTTGAGTGCACTATCAACCCATTGTGAGTGCCGATGTCAGAAGTCACAACCAAAAGGAGTATGTTCAAGAAAGCATAGTCTTTGAAAAGGGTTAATTTCACAGTACAGTCAGGTTGATATGGCTATTGATCTCAAGAGCGAGTCACTGTGTGTATCAAAATAAAAATATGTCTACAGAAACATGCTAACAGAGCAGCGTCTTTGACCAATGCGAAAATAGGTGATTTACGCTCAGACTATTTTAAATTCCACCTCCATTTAAATTTAGTTTCAAGATGAAGTTGAATTAAGATAATTAAACAGAAATAATTTGCATGTATTTATTAACTGTATTTACTTGATTTAATTACTGATTTATGTTCTAATTTGAATTTCAATTCAAAACCCATGTGTATATACATGTCAAAACAAAAGTAGGTCCTATTTTGTACACAGTAATTCACATTGTTTTCGTTGTGGGGCAGAAATCAACGACTGAAAATACATTCATAATGGTTGTGTTTCTAATTCACTCCATTTTGTAGATTCGTAGTCACGCATCTAGTGCCAGAAACCCCGAATAGAGAAATTCAATGTTATATAAATGATAACCAATCCCAGAAGTCCACGCACAAAATGGCCATATTCTATTTTTAGATTGTTGACATAAATACGTAACATGCACAACAGATTGAAGTTATTCTCTGACTGAAGACAATTGGCTGATGTGTGTATTTTATGTTGATTTGTTATTGTCCACTTTGTGTTGACAGTGATTAAAGAACTGGATAACTAGATTGTTTTAAAAGGACTGACAGTGATATCAGACAATGAAACTGCAATTCATAGTACTGGTGGGGTGCAGTCAGTGTAACTTGTACTGGGAGTGGGATATTATAAATGTTGAATAATCGACAAGTTGTTTCAACACTACTGCCAATCATTGTGGCAATTTATTTAGCTTGTTACTGCTTGTATGAGGTTGTGAATCAAACATAAATATGAAAAATTTTTCATCCTGTGGTGTTCCATGTAACCATCGGCACGAACCGATCTTCAAACACTTCTACTGATGGTCAACCAATGGCTTAAAAGTGGCCGATGTCAGATGCAATTGCCGAACATTGGTTAATCACTATTAAGTTGACTGCTTCAAGAAGACAGTTCCTTTTTGTTATGTTGGCTGGAAGATTTGTGAACACAGGAGTTCTTGACAAAGGAGGGGTTTTTTTTAAATGAAATAACTAACTCTTCATGAATAACCTTCAAAATCAAGGGCCTTTTGAAATCTTCCTCCAGTTTTCTCCAATGAGGGATAACCTTCCACCAACTAGAAGGCAATAGGTTTGGAGCTTCATCCTGAACCTCCTCGATGCTTACGATGGGAGAAACTCTACCAGACTTGCCTGTTCACCTCGTAGCTTATAATATGAGAAACTTGCCTATTCAATTGAAAGCAAACAGGAGACTAGTTATGTGGAGTGGTAGACGCTGAATTTGACAAGCCATGAGACCTCTGCGAACAAGAATACCTAAAGTTCATGAAACAAGGGTTACAAGTAGAAATCTGGCATAAAATGAGACTACTAGTGGTTAACCTCTTTTTGCACAAAGGTGATTTGGCCAATGAAAAGTCCCTGTTAGAGAAGCTGCTCTGAGAGAGGCTTTTAATGCCTCGTCTATGTTAGATACTAACAGTAAGGCATTGTCGCATCTAATAATAGGATAACACATTCAATGAGCCCCTAAAGTTTTCAATAGTCTGATCCAATAGGCGCAACGTATGGAAAACTAAGAAAGGTACCAAATGTTGAGATCTGAAGACTTCTTATCCAACAGTAACAGCGTAGGAAAAATAAGTGGACCAATAGTTTTGAAAAAACTTTTAACTCTGTAAAAGGTAATGCTGAATGCTTTCATGAGATAAAGGAAGCAGTGTAGGCTTTTTGGAGAAGTGGAGCATTGATTCTTCTGACTGCTTCCAGCACTTGTGGAGATTAAGTCGGGAATGACTGAGAAACTTCTTTCTTGTGACAATGCACATTGTCCAGAGATGGTCTCGCAAGTGATGAGGAACTTTGAAAGTACAGTAAAACCTGTCTTGAGAGACCACTGTCATGAGAGATCACCTGTCTTAAGAGACTGCTGTGATCTTGTACTGTTTGGTTGTTTTAGTCTGCAATTGATCTGTCATGAGAGACCACCTGTTTTGAGAGACCACTTTTGCCTGTCAAAAATAGTGGTCTCTCAAGACAGGTTCTACTGTTCTGCATCTGGAAAGAACTGAAGGAAGAAATGTATTGCTTCCATGAGCTGTGCTGAGAGAGATAGATCGTCATCATCAGCGGACTCTTCTGAGTGAGAGCATGATGAACAATAGTTTTTTTTCTGTTGTATGAACATTTTTCATTTGGGAATCCAATGGATTTTTTTATTTATTTATTTATTGGAGTTTAACAACACTCTCAATAGCAAAAGTCACCTTGAGTTGGACAGTTTCACAGGTGGAGGAAGCTAGAATACCCGGAGAGAACCACCAAGTAATGGCAAACAACTGTCAGATTCACCAACCTACTACCTCCACACAAGCAGAGTTAGCATTTGTTTTTGGGTACCATTTTTTGGCAAAAATCATCCTTTTCCTTTTTAAGCCCCCCCCCCCCCCCCCCCCCCCCCCAAATTTTTGGACACCCAGTCTAGGATCATCCCGAAATGGTGGTGAATCCCAGTGAATCGACAAACAACAATCATTTTTATCAACTGAATATTTCACCGTACCATTTTTCTTTTTGTATGTTCAAAACATGTGTTGTATGCAAAAGATATTGTATAATAGAAATATAATTATGTAAACAACATCTGGTATGTTTTCATGAACAATCTGGATTAATCTGGATTGACTGAGAGTGCACAGTAAGGTCAGATTATTAATCGAAGCATTCCAGTGAACTTTTAATAATCTGGATTGACAATCCGAATAATCCAACTGAAAAGGTGAATTGAAGACCAATTCTGACATGCGTAGTTGTAAAAGAATAACATCAAAAAACTTCCAATCGCTTAGAAAGGAGAATGATTAGTATGAGATAAACAGTAATAAATTATTTAAAAATTGAAGTTAATGTCAGAAAATAAAACTTGTTGCCTATATTATGAAACACACTTCTGCTAAAATGATTAAAAAATATGACCATTTAATGATTTATTCTTTTTTTTTTGTCTTGTTGGTACCCGAGGTCTCTTGTTCGTGTGCATCTGATGCTGACTATGACCGCATCATTGGTGTTGGGATGTGTTTAACCGATCAAAGGTGGCTCTTGCATATATCAGGGATTTCCATTTCAGGCATTGCCTGTCAGGACCTATTTTGGCTTACCGGTGAAGCGGGACTTGTTTGCCACAGTTAACAAGCACTGCTCCACTTCCCACAGCTCCCATGGGGAAGAAATGTCAAAAACAAATTTCTATTTGTGATACTCGACCATCTTTAAAGCTTGTCAGAGAACTTACCCACGCTAACACCCGTCCTCACTGTTTAAAATGCAGATTATTCTACCCAAATTGACACTGGGGTGCGATGGGGAAACTGAAGACGGCCTACGCAAATAATTTTGGAAAGACTAGTGGTATATTACTTAGTAATAAATCAGCCCCGAGCACAGCATTCAACTAGATATTACAGAGCGATAAGGTCCGTAACTATTTATTATTTTTTTATTAATGTTTAACACTTTAACAGCCATGGTTGGTGAAAGTTTTACGGGTGGAGGAAGCCGGAGTACCCAAAAAGGAGTACCCAAAAAGAACCACCAAGCAATGACAAGCAGCTGCCAGCTCCCCAACATCAGAATTCCACACTGCAACAAAGGCAGGGTTGGATTGGTTGAATACATGCGCATCATCGATGTGCAGTATGCCATAGTACACGGCGTCTTTGTGCCCCATGTGGACAACAGGGTCAAGTGCCTTGCCGAAGGACACAATGCAGTAGTCCGAATAGGTCGCTCAGACGGTCACCCATCCAAGGACTAACCAGGCTCGAGGTTGCTTAACTTCAGTGATCTGACGAGAACCAGTTAGCGCAATGCCACTGTGCCCCCTGGGTCCGAAACTAGGCTACCCAAATTAATGGGAGGATGTATCGTTCTAGCGTAATGCCCTTGTTAAACAAGTTGCCCGATGCAATTACCCACTCCTACCACCTTTACTAGCTTTTTAATTAAACTCTTTGCATCAATAAAATGAATATATATTATGTACCGTACATACTAGCTTTCTACCTCAGCTAAACTGTTTAGTTAATGAAGTGGAAATACGAAAGCGTAATACACAAAAAGTTGCCTTTCAAATCAATTTTTCATTTTTCTTTCAAACTGTAGCTTATGACCCCTCATTCAAAGGAATGAGCTTGTTCCTTTGAGGTGCCATAAACTATGATAGGGAAGAAGTAAATAACTGAAAATTTAGGAGTTCTTTCAATAAGAGTATAACATTGTTTAAAATCGTGTCAGGAAAGAGTCAACACTCACGCGACCAGTATTCATATATATCAAAAATTTTAAACCTGTGTTCATGGAACAGTTCATCTCCTCAATCAAGACCAGCCTGACCAACCATGCACTGCCCTGCTAACAGGAGACACAAAGTATTTGCAGAGAGTGCAATACCCTTTCGCACCCCCACCTCCTCCCCCAGATTTACGACTCTGCGCTGATTTCATTTATAAAGTTCAAACTTAGTTGACAATGAAATCTGCTAGGCTAAAGTCTTTGTTTGGTCTGCCGTTAGGTTTTGTAATAGAGGTCTTCAATATTTATCCTATGGATGACCTTCCACGTAAACCATGTATTCACAATTTGGGGCTGGATCCACTTTAAACATGGGATATCGCAAGCTATTGCATTGTGATGCGTGTGTACATAACTAAGCCTTCAGTCGATGGCACGCCAAAGGACATAAATGGATGGGTGGTGCCACACCCTACCAAGGACGTTTGATAATAATCGGCAGGGGGGGGAGGGGGGGGGTAATGTCGGGAATATACTCTGGACAATGTATTATTCTGGGAATTGTAACAAGTGATGTATTATTTAGAATGGGGAGATCCAAAAGGGGACGGGCGGATGGGGTACTTCACCCATAAAAAGGATCAGGGAAGTCTCTGTAAGACCCCTTATCACTTCTTTCTCTATAAGTCTTCTTACTACCTAGAGGTGCTGCAAAAGGGTAGACCTAAAGTAGTAAAAAGTATTACATAAACTAGTAGACCGGGATAAAAGAATGCGGTTAATATGTCTGATACAGGAAACAGTAAAGTTTCCAAAAATAGGATATAGGACGATGAAGAACAAGCCCTGATAAGGTTGCCAGGAGAATGTTTGCGAACTGTGTAAGCAGGAATGCCGGATGATCAGAGGGCAAGGACAGCAACCTAATGGAGGGCTATTTCATAAATATTCATCAGAATTAAATCTGATGCATTTTTATGAAATTTGATACTGAAACTTCTCAATTCCGAAGCTACTACCAGACCCTTCCCTCTCTCCCTCCTCACCTATATGCAACAAATAGCTTTATATGACTCCAAACATTTTATACCCCCGTGGGAACCCCGGGAGGTAGAGCAATACTGGTTTTCTGTGGTAAACATGTTCTGCTTTGATGGTATAATAGGGTCTATTAACCAATTGTCTGTGCCTGTCCTCTAGACTAACGTAGGCAACCAAAGAGTAAACGATTGACCAAACTCGACTTTATACATATGGTGTGGTCACAATATAGCTTTAGATGCTGAAGGTGACCTTGAACACCAATAAATAAATAATAAATAATACCATCTTATATCCAATCTTGCAATTATTTTTGGGGTACAACTTAGCCTTTGCGACATGGATATACAGTACCCCTCACCCACCCCGGAGCTTGAGAGCCAGGTGGGAGTGAGGCAGTATATAGATGTCTTACAGACTAGTACATACCTAGC
Source organism: Pictodentalium vernedei (assembly GCA_031216915.1). Taxonomy (NCBI): domain Eukaryota; kingdom Metazoa; phylum Mollusca; class Scaphopoda; order Dentaliida; family Dentaliidae; genus Pictodentalium; species Pictodentalium vernedei. The sequence continues at coordinate 576,628,083 of CM062296.1, forward strand.
CCCTTTGTCGGGGGCTTCAGTACCAAATGTCGGGGGAAATACTAGCGCCGCCACTGCCAAGGGGTAAGCATTGGGTGATATACTTTGTACTCTTTTGGCCAATTTCCGCTGAGATACAAGTAATGCCAAGTATACATGCAAAGTCAAGAAACATAAAATGAGACAGTTTAGTTAAATCTACTAATAAACATACACGTAAAATTTCAACCTGCAAACCTATCGTCACATAGCATTACCATTACCCTGTTGGTTGTCATGTGTAGGCATGCCACATTAGCCCAACATTTTCTGGAACATTAATTCTAAGTACATGTATTTTGTTTATTATTGGCATATTCTTGAATTTCTTCCACATTGCAGTCGGATTTTATCAATTTTTATAAAATATATATTTATATTATTTTTTAGTATTGATATTATAATATATATTTTATAAAAATTGATGGAGAGCGCGGTGGATCAGTTGGTAGAGGTGCAGGCTGCAAGCTGAGAGGTCCTCGGTTTGAATCCCACCTGCGGCAACCGCGTTGTGTCCTTGGGCAAGACACTTCATCTCCATTGCCCGCGTGGGGGCACGATGACGCCGTGTACTAAGGCGTACTGCACGTCGATGGTGCGCATGTCTTCAACCAATCTAACCCTGCCTGTGCTGCAGTGCGGAGTTACGATGTTGGGGAGCTGGCAGCTGCTCGTCGTTGCTCGGTGGTTCTCTCCGGGTACTCCGGCTTCCTCCACCCGTAAAACTGTCACGGTCGTGATTAGCCATTGTGCATAAATATGTGACCTTAAACACCAATAAATAATAATAATTATTAATATAAAAATTGATAAAATCTGATAATACATCGATTGCCTGTGGCATACATCACTGCTACAACATTCTATATAATGGCCAAAAGCGGTCTAGTTAATTTTATAATAAAAAAAAAAAAATCATATCGTGTGCCTCCGTGGGAAAATGACCCCCCACCCCTCCCAAAAAAAGAACAAAACAAAAAGACCCGAAAACAAAAACAAACACCCCTGCCCCCTCCCCCCCCCCCCCCCCCAAAAAGAAAAGAAAAACCCCAAACACACAGACTATATGCCCCTGTCGCCAGTCTGGGTTTCCACTGAAAACTAACAAAAACTAACATCAACGTCTATCAACAGTTTTTTATTTAATATCAATTAATAAACAGCTCGCTGTTTTAAAGGTTTCCTCAATCAGTGTTGCAACAACCACTTCCTCATTTGAGGCCATATTCATCTGACCTTCACTTGCAAGCCAACAGATTATCATTCCTTTGAAAAACTGTTTCTCAATCTCAATTACCAATCCAGATTAATCCAGATTGTTCACAGAAATGCACCCATTATTTGCAAACTTGTTCTTCATTTGTTGATAAGTAAGTATAGTTTTCCTCAAACTGACTTATGCGATGAACTGATCAATCAACTTTTTCTTTTTGTAGCGTGTGCTTTCAACACCTTCAGGGTTTGAGAAGAGAAAACTCACAGATGTTAGGTTGTACAAACCTTAAATAACGACAATAAGTAAAGGATTCTATAAATGAATTCATATAATGCAGTATAGACCAACAACCATCATGCAGTGAACAGCAACACAAATTTCCCAACATTGAATATAGATCAAATGATGAGGTCAACATGTGCTGTTAAAAGGTTTCAACAAAATTAACACATGGACCTGTACACTATCAAAATGTACTCAACATTTTATTTTATTACTTCCTCCTGACATCGGCATTATATATGGGGAGGGGGGGAAAGAGATTAAATATGGCAGGAACTGTGGAGCATATTCGCCGATATGTTATTTTTGCTCAGTACCTGCTTTGTAGGTTGGGAAGGGGGTGAATAAAGTAATGCACATTCACCTTTATAAACAGTAGTAGTTGCTTTCAACATCTGCATGGTATGTGTAGAGGGGCGGTTGCAGTTATTACAGGAAAGAAACTAATGATAAATATTAACATCGCTCACCTGACAAAGTGGTTCAAAGAAGTATTTGGGGTCACATTTAGTTAGTGATGGTTCATCAACACTACAGAGGAATGAAGCCATGAATTTATGCATAACCCTAGTGTCCAAGTCAGATGATTATTATCATAGGTCTTCCTAACTGCTTCCAATTCTATCAGCTGTAGACAAGCACTGCCAAACTTCGAAGGATTGTTATGTCACTGCAGTTTAAATGGCAAATTTTATGGTAAGACACAAAGGAATGGATCTGAACAACCTTGAACCTAACCTTCCCCTGCCCTGCCCCCCCCCCCCCTCCCCATAGTGGGCCCAAATATTAAGCCAAGGGATCAAATTGAACAAACTTGAATCTGATACCCCTAGAGATGTTATAAACCAAATATGAAAGGATTCTGATTGGTGAATCTGAAGAAGATTTTTAAAGAAATTCCCTCATATTGCACTAAGTTAAATTTTGGGTTCCAATAGAGAGCCCAAATATTAACCCAGGGGCCTGAGTTGAACAAACTTGAGCCTGCCTCCCCCCTCCCCCCCCACACCCTTAGAGATGTTGTATACCAAATATGAAAACATTCACAAACCATAAAGAACAGATGGGAATTCCTGAAACCATTTTTCTGTCATACAACTTATTAAGCACCACGTAATGGACATACATGGGACAACACTGCTCAACATGAATCCCTCTCCCCATATTAATAAAAACCCACCTACTATGTTGCACTAGGCTGTACAAAATTCATGATAACAAATGGGTCTATTTATTTCTGGTTTGGCATGTTAGGGTTTGACTCTTAAATCTTTCTGTTTGTACCGTATTTACTCTATGCTCCAAAGTTTAGGACATTTAGGAGATTTGTTTCCAGTTGGCCCGTCGAAAGTAGCAGAAGGCACTCATAAAAAAAATTCTTGAGTAACTAAAAATTTTCATTTTTTGCTTCCAAAACATAGCTTATGATCCCTCATTGCGCTCGTTCCAATGAGGGATCATAAGCTATGTTTTGGAAGCAAAAAATGAAAATATAAAAAAAAAATTGGACGGCGATTTTCATATATAGTGATGGAAAACGAATCACATACAACTTTATTCAGCCTCAAATCAAGACCATGTTCTTTCCCCATTTTCTAAGAATTGGGACACCTGTGAAAATAATTATTTTTAGCTGTCCCAATACATAGAGTAAATACGGTAAAAACATCTTTTGACTTGTGATCTTGCTCACTCATGTATTCATCATTGTACACATGTATTTATTTTTTTATCTGAATAATAATATATATAAAAAAACAAGGAATCGCTCTCCTGGTCTTCTCCATACCCTAGAATGCCTATCTGTGTTGTTTAGGCATTCCTTGACTTATCGGTAAAAAGGACAGGCCGTCAATCTTTTCTGGCCCATCTCACGTGATCCTTGGCCCGTTCATATCGTGTCTGGCGGTGGTTCTGGGACAGCTGAATGTCAATACATGGTCTTCTCTATTGGAGACCACCTTCATGCAACCTTGCCCAGATAGTCTGCGTCGAAACATTCACCCCGGATGCATTCTGAAGGTCACTGCGAAGCTGGGTTGCTGTGTCAAAGCAGTTGCTATGGGCCTGAATGATCAAAAACCAGTCTTCAGCTGCAGATGTTGTCCTGTCTCTGCCACCACATCGCCTGACTGGTGTGCCATACTGCTGAAATCTTCCCCAGGCTCTGGTGATCACCGTATGGTGCACACCAAGGGCTTCACCAATAGGAAGATGAGTAGCCCCTTGTTCCAACATCCCTACAACCCACCACATTTCTGCTTCAGACAAATGTCTTCTTACATTTGCATTCGCCATATTCAATCATTAACCCCTTCGCTGGTGTGCAGGTTTTTAATTTCCTGTGCTGAGCCATATATGGGGGAAAATGGAAAAATATGATAAAAAATTTTAAAAATCAGAAACGTAAAATAATTTGTAATTTTCATCTGCTAGAACATGTTTGGAGTCCAATGTTTAGTTCCAATACTTAATTGTGGTGTGGTATAACCTGACACATGGGTAATAGCATAGTCCAGGCCCACAACGGTCGCATCGGAACTCCCCTCAGATTCATCAGAGTCGCTAAAGTCACTTGAACTATCTAAATCACCAGCATCACTATCATTGTCTGCATACAATTCTGCAACAACTTCTTCGGTTGTGTACAATCTTTTCGACATTACAAGAACATCAGGAAAAATAACACTCATTGGAAATTTCACATGCGGTTCACTCAGGTATTTCCGTAAAAATGACGGAAATTACTCTTACATGTGTCACCAAGTGCGTTATATTGAGAATACCACTGTGCGGCGTAATGATGTGATCTGTGTGGTAACTCCGTACTCAGTATGGACATGTAGCACAGGGAATCAAATTTTATGTCCGTACTCAGTACGGACCTTTAGCAGCGAAAGGGTTAAATCACAAGGGTTTGTGTTGAAATGAAGACTGAATACCCTACACATCTCATGTGCATGTAGACAGTACACGAAAACATCATGGAAATCAAGGAGTACATGCTTTCCATGACTGTCACGAAAAGTCTGCCTGTCAAGAGAGCTAATGTAAACACTGGGGACCATCTCAATATATTCCTCAATCATATCCACCAAAAATATCGCAAATGTGTCACAAGAAAATTTCACAATGATATGTCAAATATGTGGTGTTTAGCAAACTTTCAGTAGTATATGGGTACTATCAGAGTTAATCCCCTTGGGGTGCCCCCTATATGTGTGGCAACTTTATTTGAACAAACTTGAATTGACATATGATAAGGAATGTGCACACAAGATTTGTTTCAACTGGGTCCAGTAGTTTCAATAGAGAGTGCAAATATACTATTAAAAAAAAGTACGGAATATCCAAACTGATGTCGATATTTTCCGAAAATGGTATCAGATACGCATGATTGGACACATCAATGTTACAAAGTTTAGTATGGATCATGAATGTCACCAGCCCATAAAAACTTCGTGCAGGTTTTTCAAATGTGCGTCGCGTTAATGTCTGTGGGGTATGTTTTGAAATTTTCATTTGTACTGCATGGGCTTTTCGGAGGTCTCATCATTCTTTTCTTGGTATAAACTCGTTCATCAATAGTTTCTGGTCGAAACATAACTTTTGGGGTATGCAAAGACTGACACGTGACAAACGTTTACATGCCGTTGGCATGTTGGAAGCTGCCACTGGACAGACTGCAGTGGCTCAAATTCTCAATGTTACTCAATCAGTGATTAGCAGGTTGTGGTCATGCTACTGTCAGACAGGTAATGTTGACAGACGTCAGTCGGGTCGTCCAAGGGCGACAACTGCTAACCAGGATCATTTCTTCCGAACCACATCATTACATAGCCGTCATCAAAGTGCCTCAGAAATTGGACAGCGGCTGCACCGAGTGACAGATGTGCGAGTCAGTGATCAGACTATCTGAAATCGCCTACACAGCTGGAATTTGTATGCTCAATGACCTCAAATAATTCCATGTTTGACTGAACATCAAATCACAGCAAGGCGTAATTCATGTGGAGCATGATAGCGTTGGGACAATCGTCGGTGGAGCAACGGCATGTTTTCCGATGAATTGATGGTCACTCTTGACTTCCACGATAGGCAAAACAGAGTGTGGCAACGGCGGCAGAATGAACGATACATGATGTAACCGTTAGGCAGCACGATCGTTTGGGTGGTGGATCGGTTATGGTGTGGGGAGGCATAACCATGACAAGCAGAATAGCATTACATGTCATCCATGGGCGTGTGACAGGGCAGTACTACCATGACAACATATTAGCAGCTTATGTGGGGGCATTTGCACGACGTCACAGCCGTCGATTCATTTTCTAAGATGACAATGCAAGAGCACACAGGGCCTGTGTTGCTACAGAGTTCCTCCAGGAGCAGAACATCACTACACTGCCTTGGCCAGCACTACCAGACCTTTCACCAATCGAGCACATCTGGGATATGCTTTGCAGACGCGTATGACAATGCCAACAGCCCCCTACTAATGTCCGCTGCACTGCAGGAAGAATGGAATAACATCAGTCAATCTGATATTGGACGTTTGGTGAGGAGTATGCCACGTCGGATCCGAGCTTGTCTCGCAAACAGAGGAGGATTTACGAGGTACTGAGGTCTTGAACTGTGGTAAATTCTGATTGACCGTCCATGTCTTCTACAGCTCAGGGCGTGGAATGTGTGCTTGTCAGACACCCAACTATCGCTGAAATCATTCACCAGATGTCACAGTGCAATGCCCCAACAGTCTTTTTGATGAAAATATAAATATATTTCTTCATATATCTCACTTTTATCAAATATCCCCTACTTTTTTTAATAGTATATTAACTGAGAGGCCTGAGTTGAACAAACTTGAATCTGGACTTTCATTGATGGTTCTGGAGAAGATTTTAAAAGAAATTCCCTCATGTTGCATGAAGTTAAAATTTGGGCTCCCAAATATTAACCCATGGGCACGATTTGAACAAACTTCAATCTGCCCCCCCCCCCCACCACCACCACCCCCCCCACCCCCCACCCCCCCCCCCCCCCACCCTAAAGATGTTGTATACCAAATATGAAAACATTCTGACTGGTGGATCTGAAGAAGATGATTTTCAGAGAAGTTTCCTCATACTGGACAAAGTTAAAATTCAGGCTCCCATGGGGAGCCCAAATATAAATTCAGGGACTCAATTAGAACAAACTTGAATCTGACACCCCAAGAGATGTTGTGTACCAAATACCAAAAGATTCTAGTTGATGGTTCTGGAGAAAAAGATTTAAACAAAATGTTTTGTTCAAATATATGGGTACTATCAGAGTTCTGCTCCTTGTGGTGCCCCCTGTGGGTGTGGCAACTTGAATTGACATATGATAAGGAACGTGCACACCAGATTTGGTTCAATTCGGTCCAGGAGTTTCTGAGTAGAAGTCGAAAATGTAAAGTTAACGATGGACAAAAAATGATCCGTAAAGCTTCCCCTGTTTGTTCAGTGAACTAAAATATTGGAGTGCATTGGCATTGGTCATGCACGTTTGGGTGGGGGAGAAAATTTGCATAAGAGAATGGACACTGTCTGCATTTACTGTGATGGAGGTTGTAGTGGGTGGGCTCTTTTCAGTAAAATTGTGGATAATCTAACACCACACCCTTGGTTAACAGTGAACAGTTTTAACAAACAAACAAAAGTAACAAGAGGCCCCATGGGGCCTGAAGCACTCACCTTGAACAGAACCCAATATAAACAGAGCCCAACAATGAATCTACATTAAGCAATCAATCTCTATAGGATACATTGTCAATCTTTGAGCCCCTCAGGAGTGACTAAAATAGACCAAGCATCATGCCTTTTCTTCAGTTGATCATAATGTAAAAAGTGGAACACCCCTATGGAGCTGTTGATACAACCTATGTGGATTAATCTTACTTACACACCTCTATAGGGTACTTGATAACAAAATTTCTAATTCTTCAGCTACATGGCCAATTCCAGCTACCATAGCCCCAATACTAACCCAGGCACTCAATTTGAACAAACTTGAATCTCACGCCACGAGACATGTTGTATACCAAATATGAAAGCATTCTGACTGGTGGATCTGAAGAAGATTTTTAAAGAATTATCCTCATATTGCACAATGTTAAAATTTGGGCTACCATAGGGAGCCCAAATATTAACCCAGGGACCCAATTTGAACGAACTTCAATCTGACTCCCCCCCACCCCCCACCCGAGATGTTATAAACCAAATATGATAAGATTCTGACTAGTGAATCTGAAGAAGATTTTTGAAGAAATTCTCTCATATTGCATCAAGTTAAAATTCAGGTTCTCATAGGGAGCCTGTGTATTAACCCAGGCACTCGAACAAAATTGAATCTGCACCCCCTCCCTCCAGAAGAGATGTTGTGTACCAAATATCAAAAGATTCTAATTGATGGTTCTAGAAAAGAAGATGTAAAAAAAAAATTTCTTCAAATATATGGGTACTATCCGAGTTCTGCCCCTTGTGGTGCCCCCTGTGGGCATGGCAACTTGAATTGACATATAATAAGGAACATGCACACCAGATTTGGTTCCATGAGGTCCAGTAATTTTTGAGTAACAGTCGAAAATGTAAAGTTAACGCTGGACGAAAAGTGATCCCCCTAGAGATGTTGTATACCAAATATGAATGCATTCTGACTGGTGGATCTACAGAAGACATTTTTAAAGACATTTCTTCATAATGCACTAAGTTAAAATTTGGGTGGCCATAGTGAGCCCAAATATTAACCTAGGCACCTGATTTTAACAAACTTGAATCTATCCCCCCCCCCCCCCCCCCCCCCCCCCCCCCCCGCGTCCTCCAAAGATGTTGTACACAAAATATGAAAGCATTCTGACTGGCGGATCTAAAGAAGATTTATAAAAAATGATCCCCATATTGCAAAAAGTAAGTTAAAATTTGGGCAAATAATAACCTATGGACTTGGTTTGAACAATCTTGAATCTGACCCTCATAACAATGATGTATACCAAACGTTAAAAGATTCGGACTGGTGGTTCTGAAGAAGAAGATTTTTAAAGATTATTCCCCATATTGCTCTACATTTAATATTTGGGCTCCTGTATTGAGCCCAAATATGAACCAAGGGGTTTCAATTTAACAAACTTGTAGCTGGCCCCCAATGGATACTGAAAAACCAAATATCAAAAGATTCTGACACTCAGGTCTGGAGAAATAAAAAAAAAAATTTTAATTTTGCAAATATGCTGACTCAGCATTTTTTCAATGGCTCCCCCCCCCCCCCCAACAGAACACCCTGACTTAACTGATGACAATTTTTTTACCAGTCAATGTTCCATGTGGTTTGGGAAATGTGGGCGTTTGAAAATATTCCTGGGGTTCCCACAGGGACACAGGAATTTTTTTTAGCAGGAGTCAAGTACTTATAACCCAATAATACCACATACCAAATTTCATTCAAATCGGACCATTGGTTCAGAAAATAGAAATTTGGGGAAGGGCCAAAAATCTTGCCCCTCCTCCCATTACAAAAGCAAATATTGCTTCAAAAACTTCTTTTGAACAAACTTGATTCTACACCTCAAAAGGAAGCTCCATACCAAATATCAAGTCATTGTTCCCACGGGTTCATGAGAAGATTTAAAAATTATTTTTGGAGCATTTTCCCCCATCCTCTCCCTATGGGGCTGGGCATGTTGAGTTGAACAAAACTGTAATGCCCCTTCGGGACCTTCACTCACACAAACTTTCACGTGAACTGGCCCAAAGGTTTTGGAGAAGACCAAAACATGGTGTTGATGAACGCCGGATGGAGAGCGATTAAATAAGCTCAGCTTGACTTCATCAAGGTGAGCTAAAAGGGAAAACTCACACAAAGTGGTTGTTTTCATTGTTCCACTTTGAATGGCTACATTGTGATGGTCGATAACACCTTAATTATCAATATATCTTGGATTTAAGAATGAAACAAGAATTGCAAGTTCATTTTCAAAGAAAATAGAAACTTCTTTTGAAAGTGTACCACATCTGCATAAACATCCACTCCAGTTGTAAACCAAATAAAAATTCTCATAAGAAAAACCAAACAGTTGAAAGTCCCAACAAGCTAGAGCAGTGCCAAATTTGAGGCAGTACTAAAGACTGTTGTCCTTGGATAGCCTTTTCTAGCGTAAACAAAAAGAAATAATTTTAGAGAAAAAAATATTTCAAGAAAGCCAAAGTAAGTAGAAATCGATGGGTAGAAGAAGGGAAGGATACAATAAGCAGACATATAATACACATGATAACAATGATGCATGTGGGTGTTCATATATAGAATAAAAAATCAGCAGCTGATTACATTTATTTAGGCTCACCCTATTTTAGAGGAACCATTCCTATTTTGTTGAACTTTTTTTTTTTTAATTGAGCCACAAGAACATTATAATTAAAATTTATTCATTTTCTTCTTCATGTCATTTGAAAATCCAAACTTCCCAATAGTGGCTAAGAAATATCCCAATTTTTTACAATTCACCAACTAAACATATCTGGTCAGAGAATGATTGTTTGTTTGGTGTGTTATTATGGTTTTGAGACACTATATGGCACAGATCAAATTAACAAGACAAAAAAAGGAATGGAAAGCGTTGCATATGCCCATTCCTGAAATACAACAAACAGGATATGCTGCTCTTTGGAGTTGTGGCATTTCTCAAGATGGCATAAATGTCTGCCATTTTGAACAAAGAGGTAAACACACTCGCAGACTAACTAGATTAAACGTGTCCTGCTGCTCCTGCATACCACTGCATAAAAATTCCCATGGACAAAAAACAATACAAAAGTTCATGGGGACAGTTTTAAGAAAGTCTAAAAAGGGACATAACAGTGATAAGTATGCATTTACAAAACCCAAAATATGCAGATATCCTTTCCTCCATACTGGTCTATCAACATACCAAAGGACATCAAAATCAAACAACCAGTGCTTGAGTCATAATGCAAAAAATTCACATGGACAGTTTTGCAAGTATATAAAGGGACATAACTCTAGTATGTAAGCATGAACAAAGTCTGCAAAATGTGGATATCCTTTCCCCCTCTGGTCTCTCATACCAAACTTGACAACTGATGCTTCTGTTATAATGCAAAATGTTGGTACAGAAAGTTTTCTAAGAGTAAGAAGGGCCATAATTAAGGTCTCTCACCATACCAAAGGACATCAAAACCTGAGAACTGATGTAGGGATTTTAATGCAAAAATGTTTGTATAGAAAATTTTCTTAGTGTAATAAGGTCCATAGGTCTGTTATATAAGCATGGACGAAACCCGCAAAATATGGATATCCTTTCCCCATGCTTGTCTGTCACCATACCAAAGAACATGAAAATCTGACAACTAATGTTTGAATTATAATGTGACATGATTATACGTAAGTACGGATGTAAAGAAGTATGAAAGTACAAACAGATGGAGTCCTTGACTATGTATCCTTGAAACCTCCTATGAAGGTAGGAGGAATATTAAGACAGTTTTATGTGTGCAATATGGCTTAGCACATTCTACTATTGGACTGTTGTCATTTTTTTACCATTAAATACTTTTAATGCTTATTTAAGTAAACCACTGAATGCAACATGGAAGTCACTTTTCCGGAATAACCTGTGCAACAAACAAATTATCGGATAATCCTTAGAATGCAATTCCATTCAACGTGGAAGTTTCCTTAGGTATATTTCTTTCAATAATAACAAACCACAGCAATTGTGAACATTCACTGAACAATTAAATTTATGTGGATCTAAAGATTTATCTGAAAGGAGGAAATTTCATTTTAATCCTTTACCTAACACGAAAGGCAGAGGACTCTCGCAAACAAAATTACTGAATAACTAAATATTTTTGTCTCAAAAACATAACTTAAGACCATTCATTGGAACAAGCTCTTCAAGCTCATTCCAATGAGGGGTCATAAGCTATGTTTTTGAGACAAAAATGAAAAAAATAATAAAAATTGAATGGCGATTTTTTTAAGTAGCGCTGGCCGGTTTTGGCTGTTACAATGGGTAAACAAGAAGGATGCCAACGCCCTATAGCTCACCAACATTCCTCTTTGATAGTAACTTTGGCAAACACAACAACTGTATCAAACAGGCTCATAACATGCGACAAAGCTGACCTAAACACAACCTGTTAAAAGTAAAACACAGAAACTGACATAAAGACTAAGTTAAACATGAAATTCTGAGCTAAGAAGAAAACTAAACATAAGTAAAAAATAAATAAACAAAAGGCCCCAAGGGGCCTTAATCACTCACCGGCCAAAGTGGTTCAAAGAAGTATTTGGGGTCACATTCAGTTAGACATGGTTCATCAACACTTCAAAGGAATGAAGTCCTGAGAGGCAAATTTTATGGAAAAACACTAAGGAATGGATTTGAACAAACCTGAAAGTAACATGCCCCCCACCCCACCCCACCCCTACCCATAGAGCCCAAATATTAAGCCAAGGACTCAAATTGAACAAACTTGAATCTGATCCCCCTTCAGATGTCATATATCAAATAGGAAAGAATTCTGACTGATAGATATGAAGAAGGTTTTTAAAGAAATCACCTCACATTGCACTAACTTAAACTTTGGGCTCAAATAGGGAGCCAAAATATTAACCCAGGGTCACGATTTGAACAAACTTGAATCTGACCCACCTAGAGATGTTGTATACCAAATACGAAAGGATTCTGATTGGTGGATCTGGAAAAGATTTTTACAGAAATTTCCTCAAATCACACAGAGTTAAACTTTGGGCTCCAACAGAGAGCCCAAATACTAACTCAGGGACCCGATTTGAACAAACTTGAATCTATCCCCCCCCACCCCCCCCCCCCCCCACCCACCCCCAAGATGTTGTATACCAAATATGAAAGCATTCTGACTGGTGGATCTGAAGAAGATTTTTAAAGAAATTTCCTCATATTTCAGTAAGTTAAAATTTGGGCTCCTACAGGGAGCCCAATTATTAACCCAGAGACTGGATTTGAACAAACTTGAATCTGACCCCCCTACAGATGTTGTATACCAAACATGAAAGGATTCTGACAGGTGGATCTGAAGAAGAAGATTTTAAAGAAATTTCCTCAAATTGCACCAAGTTAAACTTTGGGCTCCAATAGAGAGCCCAAATCTTAACCCAGGGACTCGATTTGAACAAACTTGAATCTGACCCCCCCTAGAGATGTATAACAAATATGAAAAGATTCTGACTGGTGGATCTGAAGAAGAAGATTTTTTTTAATTTTTGAAAAAATTTATGGGTGCTATAAAGATTTATGCCCCTTCTGGTGCCCCCTGTGGTCGCGGCAAGTTTATTTGTACAAACTTGAATTGACATATGATAAGGAACATGCACACACAATTTGGTTCAATTTGGTCAAGTAGTTTGTGAGAAGTCGATAATGTAAAGTTCACGACGGACGACGACGGATGGCAAGTGATAAGTTAAGCTCCCTTCTACTAAAGAACTGAAGGGTGGGTTAATGTGGAGTTCACAGTTAATGTATGTGGCCCTCACAGTTAACGTATGTCAACAAAAGTTACGAAGTTACAGTGAAACTATTCCAAAACGAGTCATCCTATCAAGTTACAATGAAATCCCTCATAAATATGGCCTGTACACTGTGCTATATGTTTTTGGGCTTCAGGCCTGTATAGCCATCACGGTTGACTGATTGCAACTAAAAGGGGACGTCATCATCTCGACATTATACCGAGTCATTCTACCAAGTTACAATGAAATCCCTTCACAAATACGACCTGTCGTCTGTACTTTCAGGTTTTGGGCTCAGGCTGCCATCATGGTTGGATGATCAAGACCAAATGGGGACATTCTCATCTGGACATTATCTGGAGTAATCCTATGAAGTTACAATGAAATCCCTTCATAAATATGACCTGTAGACTGCTAAAGGTTTTCGGGCTTCGGGCCCCTGTAGCCTTCAAAGTTGACCAATCGCGTCCAAAAGGGGACATTCTCATCTAGACATTATATGAAGTCAAGCTACCAAGTTCCAATGAAATCCCTCCATAAATATGACCTGTAGACTGTGCTAAAGGTTTTTGGGTTTCGGGCTCGGGCAGTCATCACGGTTGACAGATCGTGACCAAATGGGGATGTTCTCATCTAGACATGACCTCAAACCTGCATATGAGTCATCCTACCAAGTTACAATGAAATCCCTCCATATTAAATATGACCTGCAGACTGTGCTAGAAGTTTTTGGGTTTCGGGCTTGGGCAGCCATCACGGTTGACAGATCATGACCAAAAGGGAACGTTCTCATCTAGACATTATACAGAGGCATCCTACCAAATTACAATGAAATCCCTTCATAAATATGACCTCTAGACTGTGCTAATGGTTTTGGGGGTTTCGGCTCGGGCGGTCATACTGGCTGACCGATCGCGACCAAAAGGGGACGTTCTGATCTAGACATTACCCCAAACCTGCATATGAAATTTCGTGACGATCAGACAAGAACTATGGGGTGTAGCCTGTGCTAAAGGAAAATGTGAACAGACTAACAGACTTCCGCACGCATGATGGCAATAGCTTATCTTGACTTTGTCAAGTTAAGCTAAAAATGGGATGAAAAATTTGAAGAAATTCACTGGACAAGGGTCAAATGATGCTAGAATGATAATGAGGAACATGTATGATGGAATATAAGCACCATGGGAAAAGAAGGAAAACAGCAGCTGACCTAAACACAAACTACAGCATGAAATTCTGAGGTCAACAGAAAAGTAAATGTAACTAAAAATGGTAAGAAAAAGGTTTGAAACACACTGGACGAGGGTTAAATAATGGTAGAATAATAATAAGCACAACACAGAAGCAATATAAAGGCCATGGGATGAAAAGGGTGTCGACAGCTGACCTAAACAGAAACTGTAACACTCTGAAAATGTGTAAGTGTGAGGTAAAAAGAAGAGTTAACTTTCGAAATTTGATGAAAAATTTAAGAAAATTCACTGGAGAAGGGTTAAATCATTGAACAATGATACTGAGGAACATGTATGATGAATATAAGTGCCATGGGAAGAGAAGGAGCACAGCAGCTGACCTAAACACCAAGTTAAACATGAAATTCTGAGCTAAACAGAAAAGTAAACGTAACTAAATAATGTTAAGAGAAACGTTTAAAACACACTGGGTGAGGATTAAATAGTGGTAGAATGATAATAAGCACCATATGGAAGCATTATAAAGGCCATGGGATGAAAAGGGTGTCAGCAGTCGATGTAAACAAAAAATTTAACCCACTGAAAATGTCGAAGTGTGAGCTAAACAGAAAACTAAACAAGGGTTAAACCATGGTAGAATGATAATGAAGAAGATGTATGATGAATATAAGCACCATGGAAGAGAAGGAACACAGAAGGTGAGCTAAACACTAAGGTAAACATGAAATTCTGAGCTAAACAGAAAACTAAACGCAACTAAAAATGTCAAGAAAAATGTTTAAAATGCAGAGTATGAGGGGTTAAATCATGGTAGAATGATAATAATCATCATATAGCAGCATTATAAAGGCCATGATATGGAAATAGGGCAAGTAAGTGACCTAAACAGAAACTTTAACATTATTGGACATGTACGCTGACGCCGACCGATCGAGCCATGCCATAAGCTCACACAACTAAAGTTGGTGAGCTGATAAAGGGTAAAAAGGTTTTCTTGATTATTATTTATAAGTATTATTTTTACTTTCTCTCAAATAATCAAGAAGATGTCACTTGAATGACATACTTTCAACTCCTAAGTATTTCCTGTAAGAGAGTGATTTGAAACTACATAAATTTTCTTGAGAATTTGTAAAAAACCTGCCAAAGTTTCTATACACAGTTGCAGAAACACCGCAAATAATAAAAGTTGTCGACCAATGACCACATTACTCACATGGACAAACCTCAAAGGTATTGTGTGAAAAGTTTTTCTACAATTAAAGGCCATGAAACCCATTTTACATGAAAGAAAAGCTGAAAAGCAAACTTGGCCTTCCTTTTGAATTCATACAAGCACCATAAAATTTCAAATCATTACAAGAAGAATCTCGAAAGTTATCATGCAAAAACCAAAAATAACCAAGTTTATGCACAATCAATGGCAAATACTGTCGAATTAATAGCACAAGGAATTTAAAAAAAAACAAACTTGGACTGCAATCTGTAAACCCATAATGTAGTTCCAGAGAGATTGTTAGGATGTTTGGGGACATACAGCCAGACATGGGTAGCACTTAATGTCCTGTTGCATAAATGAAGCACTGCTTAAGAAAATTCTGAGACAAGTGGCATTTAACAATTAGACACTGGTGAATACCCAATAAACTATTTAGTAGGAAACCATCTGATTCTGGTTAAAAAAAACAAACTAAAGTGCCTTATGCAGTGCTTGGCTAGTTTCCCTACCTGTCAAAAGATTTTCTATTTGCTCTCACTCTTTTCACATCAGAAATCAAACATGAATCTCTCTCAAAAAGAGTTCTAGTATTGTTATCTAGTAGTCAACTGTCAGTTAAGCTTTTGGGTGCCTCTGACTGAATTAAGTTAAAACTTGATTTACCTTTTGCAAATACAAAACTTCTGGATAGAATCCATGCTTACTAACTCGAATCACAGGATGGTCATATCTTTCGCTGGACACAATACTACTTAATTTTGTTTCTGGCAAATGCTGAAATAAGAGAGAAATAAAGATCAATGAAACTCCACAGAGTGCAAACATAACTCCATGAATAATGTTTTAGTGCTACCATAATTGAATCCAAAAGTTCAGTTTTAAAATTGAATTATGCCAATCATTTCAACCAGAAATCTGTTGGAAGATTTTGTGAATGTTTCTCCCATACCCATAGTGTTAAATTCCAAGTTCCCCGATCCAAAAATGACTCCACAAGTTACAATTGAAGAAACTTGTATGTAAATCATCCTTTCAAAGATGTTATATGTCAAACATTAGAAGAATATAGGGCATTTTTACTTGTCAAGAAAAAGATTTATTCGATATTTCTCCATTACCCACAATGTCAAACTCTGTGTGCCCATGACATGCCTAAATATGATCCCAGGGATTGGAGTGGTCAATTTTGTGTATGCTCATTACAAAGGTATTTCATATCACATTTGAAAGCATTTGGCCAAGTGGTTTGTGGGAATATTTTTAATAAAACAATTATCTGTATCAAGCAGTACATAAAACAAGAGGCCCCAGGGGGCCTGATGACGCTCACCTGACATGGTAGTCTAAATATCAAACCAGGGACTTGACTTGAATAAGCTGCATACGCCCCTCCTAAGAAAAGCATATACCAACTAGATGAAGCGATTGTGCCCACACAATACACAGGATTTTCCTTCGATTTTCAGTTCCTGCACTTTTACGTCCCAAAATTGAGATAAGCACATAAAAAACAGATTTTTTTCCCAAACAAAATACTTTCAGCCTAAATTTTTTTCTTCTTCTTAAAACGCATAAAAAATTATAAAACTAATATCAGGATTTTGGTCCAAAATTTTCCAAGTCCAACCTGGACCCCAAATTTTCAAGGGAAATTTTTTTTTTTTTTTTTTTGTCTTAAATTGACCAAAACGCAGAAAAAACCAAAAAAAATTTTTTAGGATTTTGGTCCAAAATTTAAGTCCCACCCAGACCCCAAATTTTCAGAGGGAAAAATTTTTTTTTTTTTTTTTTTGTCTTAAAATTGACAGAAACGCATAAAAAACAAAAAAAAAATTTTCAGGATTTTGGTCCAAAATTTTCTAAGTCCGACCTGCACCCCAAATTTTCAGGGGAAAAAAATTTTTTTTTTTTTTTTTGGGGTCTTAAAATTGACCGAAACGCAGAAAAAACAAAAAAAAAATTTTTGGGGGATTTTGGTCCAAAATTTTCTAAGTCCCACCCGCACCCCAAATTTTCCTGGGAAAAAAAATAATTTTTTTTTCTCTTAAAATTGACCGAAACGCAGAAAAAACCAAAAAAATTTTTTCGGATTTTGGTTCAAAATTTTCTAAGTCCCACCCACACCCCAAATTTTCAGGGGAAAATTTTTTTTTTTTTTTTTTTTTTTTATTTTGTCTTAAAATTGACCGAAACGCAGAAAAAACAAAAAAAATTTTTTTCGGATTTTGGTCCAAAATTTTCTAAGTCCCACCCGCACCCCAAATTTTCAAGGGAAAAATTTTTTTTTTTTTTTTTTTTTGTCTTAAAATTTACCAAAACGCAGAAGAAACAAAAACAAACAAAAAAAATTTCGGATTTTGGTCCAAAAGTTTCTAAGTCCCAACCGCACCCCAAATTTTCAGGGGGAAAAAAATTTTTTTTTTTTTTTTTTTGGTCTTAAAATTGACCGAAACGCAGAAAAGACAAAAAAAATTTTTTTTTCGGATTTTGGTCCAAAATTTTCTAAGTCCTACCCGCACCCCAAATTTTCCTGGGAAAAAAAATAATTTTTTTTTCTCTTAAAATTGACCGAAACGCAGAAAAGACAAAAAAAATTTTTTTTCGGATTTTGGTCCAAAATTTTCTAAGTCCTACCCGCACCCCAAATTTTCCTGGGAAAAAAAATAATTTTTTTTTCTTAAAATTGACCGAAATGCAGAAAAAACAAAAAATTTTTTTTCGGATTTTGGTCCAAAATTTTCTAAGTCCCACCCGCACCCCAAATTTTCAGGGGGAAAAAAATTTTTTTTTTTTTTTTTTGGGTCTTAAGGGGTCGTCCAACCTAACTTTGGTCAATTTTTTGACATTTTTCCCAATGCCTCAGAAACAGATAAGAGAAGTAAGGAAAGGCAAATTATATATCAAAATAATGAGTAAAGTGCATAGAAAAGGTACATATATTTTTTTTCAGGAAAAAAAGTGAATTTTATGATTTTGAAGAAGATTAATTTGCAAATGGCATAAGTAACGAACCGGTAAAACCACAAAATAATCGGTAATTCAAAAGCCTTGTCCTCAATATAATGATAACATACTACAGACTCGGAGAAAGCATTTTTTTGACACACACTCTGGTGGGTTTTGACGTTTGAATGTAATAACATCAACACAAATTTTTGATGTTCCGGATGTGGCCATGTTTCAACGATGTTTTTCCGGTCATGTGATTACGATGTGGTTCTTGCAGAAATACTCAATTTGGGCAATCGTAAGAATGCAAGGACGTGATCACGCCCTTTATTTGTTCGAGACAATGTATGAGCGTATTTGCAAACAGGTGACGGCAAGTACTTGAGCTGTTAATGTCATAACTGCAAAATATGGTTCGAAATTCCCTCTCGTGTTTACAGGCCGTCTGAACTTTTTTGTTGACAAAAAATCTGAATTATTGCGCACTAGAAAGACAACATGAACCACTTGTAAAAAAAATAACCGAGTGTATAAAATCGGGACGATACACATAAAATAAGGCAATATTCATAACAAAGTAAGCAGAATGCTTCAGAAATCACTTTTTCACGAAGTATATTCCAAGTGACCTGGAACTATATTGAGTGTGTTAATTTCCCCCTGTCGCTGCGAAGTTATTTACGTCCAAGTAACCATGGAATTTGAAGACGGGTATGTTTGATGTCTGCAAAGGACCGATTGAAGATGGGTTGAAAATGATGCATTCGTGCTTTTAAATAAGGTGCGCTTGGACGATGCTGAGAATTTAGTTTTTTCTTCCAACCAACCATAGTAATACAATGTCGATCAGTGTTTTTTTTTATCGTTTTACACTGACAAATGTGACAAATCTCCTTCACCGGAAACCATCCCCCAATTTGCATATCACAATAAACATAACCGCTGTCACGGAGTGTCAGCGTGGCCGTGTGGTCAAAACCGAAACGAATTATCGAATGCACGGTCAATATTAGCTGCAATTGGCTTTTAAATAAATGAAATACACGAAATATTCGCAATTTCTTCATTATTCATGCCGAGTTACTTTTTAATCAAACCACATGCGTTCAGTTTCGTTTGTCGGCATCAAACTGATATTGTTTGTGGTAATTAAATAGTACGAGAAGGCGAAGGAAGCCAAATATTTTTACATCATCTATTATTTAATTCAAATTGATAATTTCTTTTATTTAACTGAAATTATGAACTGATAAGTTGGGTGTGTTGCGATTATTATGCCCCAGACCTGGAAGTTGGAAAATCAAAGGTGCATCTAGGGTCGTGCAGTGGTGACCCCCTGTCCTCTTAATCTTAGTCTTACCCATTCATCATTGCATGTACCAACATTCCCCCTTGTATCTCATCCATTGCTACTCCAATTTGAAGGATATTTGGTTTTGTGATCGAGCATCATGGAGAAACAATGCCTGTGTAGCTGCTGTAGCATGTGTTTCTTCCCACATTTTTTCAGAGTTGTGGTACTTTTTCACTCTTTTGAGTTAGAAAATTTTGTTTATAACTAGTTGATTTGTTACAATTTGTTGCAGAGTGCCTGCTAATACCCTCAATTGTATTGCTGCAGAATTTTCTTGTGAAGATTTTGTTCCTATTACTTATCAAGCAACAACCTAATGAATATTCTGTATAAAGCCACCAATCTGATGTTTGACACTTTTATTGGAGCTGTTTTGAAGGCTTATGGAACTCAAAATGTTGATTATGGCAGGACTTTTCTATTCACCCATGAATCAATAAATTAAGTGTTATAGTTGGAAGTAAGAAGCATGAAAGGTCCAGAACTAAAACTCTAAAAAGAATGTTTTGCAATGTAACATGATTTTTGCAGATACACTTATTTGGAGGTTTACCTGTCTGATAGTGTTTGGAACATGTGTGGCCAGGATCTTCAAAAAGAAAAAAGAGTTAAACTTTGAGAAAAAAGGCATATGCCTTGAGTGCCGGAGGTAGAGTCATACAAGGAAGAGAGCCCCCCCCCCCCCCCCCCCCAAAATTTTCTGTGTCAAATGGAGCTCACTTGTCATCTTTTGGGGATTGCTTTGTGTACTGCGTTCTTGAAAAAAATATGTGAGACCCTCTGGATGTGCCCTTCTGATCTCAATATGTCAGTAAGCCTCCTTAGGGAAAGTACATGCAATAATGGTTATGTAAGGTTGATTTGATGTGTTTTGAATAACAATGTACTTTTAAGCACATTAGATGGTTTATTGCAGTGACAGGTTACAGTTACCCTTATTTCTTCTCCAACAGATATCATGAGTGTATTGGTGTCCAAGAGTTAAACAAAGCTAATGTACTTATTGATAAACCAGACAAATTTAACAATTTAATCACTATCAAATTGATGCATGGGATAAAAGGGGTTACAGTGCAAGGGGTTTGTAAATATATTTATTCAACTACAATGTATGACTTTGCAGTGCATTCTACATAGGAGAATATCATATTTTCTTTCCAAACCATTACAGTAACACATACATCTTGATATTGGGAGACACTCTTTTGTCCTTCCATACTTCTTCTGCTGGACTCCTTCAAGTTGACCTTTGTTGAACTCCCCAAATCAAAACATAAACAAAAGAAAATGTCTGCCTTCAATCAGTGAGCACTCCACTTATAACATTTGGTCTCAATCTTCATTACTTTCATGAATTAGGAAAAGATTTCTTCGAGTATGTACTTAAATGTTTATAGAATACAGCTGTTATTTTATTTTGAGGTATTTTATTGTAAAAATTTTGTTCTCTTACTTATGCCATAGCAGACTTTCAGGTGGTGCTATTTACACATGGCAGCAGTTCCATGGCAAATTTCAGTTTCCACATGTTCTATGTTTCATTCCAAGCATTTTGGTATATAATTTATTGGGGTTATTCATTTTGGGCCTTTTTTAGACTTGAAAGAAAATTACATGAAATTTGACCAAAGTTAGGTTGGACGTCCCCTTAAAATTGACCGAAACGCAGAAAAAACAACAAATTTTTTTCGGATTTTGGTCCAAAATTTTCTAAGTCCCACCCGCACCCCAAATTTTCAGGGGAAAAAAAATAATTTTTTTTTCTCTTAAAATTGACCAAAACGCAGAAAAAACAAAAAAAAAATTTTTCGGACTTTGGTCCAAAATTTTCTAAGTTCCACCCACACCCCAAATTTTCCTGGGAAAAAAAATAATTTTTTTTTCTCTTAAAATTGACCGAAACGCAGAAAAAACCCAAAAAAATTTTTCGGATTTTGGTCCAAAATTTTCTAAGTCCCACCCGCACCCCAAATTTTCAGGGGAAGAAAATTTTTTTTTTTTGTCTTAAAATTGACCGAAATGCAGAAAAAACCAAAAATTTTTCCGCATCTTGCTCCAAAATTTCGAAGTCCGCAACGGGACCCCAAATTTTCAGCCTAAATATGAACCCAGGGATTTGGCTTCAACAAACTTGAATCTCACCCCCTAAGGATGCGGCATACCAAATATCAAAACATTCTTATTGCTAGATCTGAAGAAGAAGATTTTTCAAAAATACTCCTCATACTGCACTAATTTAAACATTTGGGCTCCCATAGAGAGCCCAAATATCGATCCAGGCAATTGATTTCAATAAACATGTGAAACAATCTTCCAAAGATGTTATATGTCAAATTTTAAAGCCTTTGGAGCAGTGGTTTCGGAGAAAAGTAGTCTTATGTTTTTCCCATTACCCACAGTGTTAAAAAATGCTCACTCAGCACTTTTTCAAAGTCCCCAAAAAGTACCCCATGATAACACCGATGGCAATTTTTTTTGACCATTCCATTCTGTTCGTCCTGAGGAAGCTTCACAACAAATAAGAATTCTCAGTGCCATGTAGTTTTGGAGATATGGGCGTTTTCATTTTTTTCTATTTTTAGCTCCTGTGGTTCCCACGGGGCTATGGGGAAAAAAATTTCTGCATAAATTAGGTACTTATGACCCAATAAGCACTCACGTAAAATTTGGTTCAAATTGGCCTCGCGGTTTGGAAAATAGAAATTTGGGGCGGGGCCAAAATTTTTGCCCCTCCTTTAACATCGTCAAATATAGCCCCTCCAACTTCTCTTGAACAAACTTGAGTCTACACCTCAAAAGGAAGCTGCATACCAAATATCAAGTCTCTGCTATTGCTGGTTCTTGAGAAGATTTTTTTAAGAATTGGAGCATTTTTGCCCCATCCCTCTGCTCAATGTGAGTCGAAACCTAATTTGACAAAAAATCAAAATGCCCTTATATAACCCCTACTCACATGAAATTTCATTAATATGCGGCCAGTGGGTTGGGAGAAAAAGGCCCAAACACCACCTTCACGACGGATGCCGGACGACAGACGACAGACGACGGATGAAAAGTGATCAGAATAGCTCACCCTGACTTTCAGTCAGGTGAGCTAATAAAGACAACTGACTTTTTTCCATTTATATTTAATGTATCACCCCTTTTCTAATGTGTTACCCCCAATGCAGTTCAGGGTGAGAGACACAGGTTTTATTGGAAAAAGTGTTTTCTATAAAATAGAGGTCACCATTCGGCAATCTTTAATTTTCCATCTATCTTTTTAATATATCTGATCAATGCACCAAATTTTAAAGACTAGTTTCAAAGTGTCTCTGAGGCATGAGTTCTAACATAAACAAAAGGACCACTAACATAAAACAAAAATGGTCACCATTCCCAGGTCAGAAGGGACATACTTTGTATTCACTGCACACAAAAGTTATGGCATTTGTCTGTATGAGTTACTATTTAGATTCTCTAAATATCGTGTAGTTTATTAAATGTCCCATGATGTGACATGACATGATGTGATGTGGTATGACAGAATTGCTTCCCATATAGTCCTCTATCAGTGTAATAATTTATATGGTCCCCAATAATGTGAACAAGTCTAGGCATTATTAACCTCTCAAAAAGGTTCAAAATAAACTCTTAAATCATTGCAACTAGCACTTTGTGAGATGATTTCCCCCCAAAATACTAGGTTTTTTTAGTCTTGGCCCATTTGGAAGCAGAACTTTATTAGAACAAATATGAATGCAAGTGTCTTCTACCAAATGCTTTATTGTATGTTTGGTTTCGTTAGTCAAATTGATTATCCATGAAAAAGACAAGAATGAAAAAGCTGAGGAAAACAGATGATGGATGGAAGATGAAGAGCACCTGGCATAACTCAGGTCACTCTAGACTTTCAGTCAGGGTGTCAAGAAGAACACATCATTGAATTGGAATCTAGGTTGTCTAATTTGGATAATTTATGAACAGCAAAACCCTGTATAGTATAATATATCACATGCCAGTATGCATACATGCAAACATTTATTCACATCACAACCGTCATTCAGAAATTTGACTTAAAAATGTATTTAACATTTTCAAAGCATGATATTCATGGATTTTACTAACTGTGATAAAGATCCGTCCACTAAGATATACCTGCTACCAATATTTAAAGTTAGAGAAATAATGAAGTCTGCAGACCAAAAAAAAAAAAGAAATTAAACAAACATGAAAATGAACTTTTGATGGTATGACAGAGCAGGTGCTCAACTCGATTATCAATGAGCTAAAAAAAAAATGAGGGAGGGGTGCTCAACAAATCAAGAAGCAGAAGATACTCCACTCAAAATACAGAATTTAACTCTTAACCTGCCAAGCATTTTTCAGTATATCACGTGAGGGCTGATGTAATGGCGCCATGACTTTATGCAGTCTTGAATTCTATATGGATTGAAGGCATGACTGAGCGAGCAGGTGCTCAAATCGATTTCCTGACAGTGAAAAAAAAGAGGAAGGGTTGCTCAACAAATACATAAGCAGAAGATACTCCACTCAAAATACAGATTTTAGCTCTTAAACTGGTAAGTATATTAAAAAAAAAAATTCCGAAAATCAAGCCAGGGCTGATGCTTGGCACAAAAAATAACAACTGTTTAGAGCACACCTGCTATTTATAGAGGTATATTTTATTAACGAGACCTGGAACATACCTTAATACGATAACAGGGTATGTTTATTCTGAGCATTTAAATTCTCCTGTAGAATGCAGAGTTAAACCACTCTTTTCTTCAAGAATTTGAAATAAAACCGTGTTTAGTGAAATTATGTCTGACTTCAAGACAAGAGTATGTTTCAGTAATATGATAATTCAAGACATTACCAAACTTACATTGAGTTTATCTTTCTTCTGTTTTGAAAAGGATTTACTACAAAAATGGAAAACACCAGTTTTGTTGATTGGCCTAGAAAGACATCGTCTGAAAAGAAAGATATACACAAAATACTTTTCTCTGTCAGGTAGAATATTTGCAATCTATACACAAAAAAGTACAGTTTTATGCACCTAATATGAACAGGACATTTCAAGTTAAAATGCAAGATAAATTTTAAAGCAGATCATTTATACTATCATCCCTCATTCTAAATGGGTTACAAGATGTAACTTAAACTGAAAGACCCTAAAATAAATGTCCCATTGAAGAACAAATAATTTAGTCCATTAAAAGTTGATCTTCTGTTTCTGAAGCAATTTTTGTTTTTTAATGTAAGTGGGTGGGAGGGCAGTTTCTTGTCTTCTTTTTTAAATTTTTATCTTTTTTCCAGCTGAGTTTCATACATTTGGTTTGTTTCATGTTTTGGGTCTCATTATCATCAGGATAACATGGGGAGTGGTGTATTTTAACCATTTTATTAACTGGGGTAATTTATCTGACATAAACCAATTAATTTTAATTTAAGTTTGTACAGGTAATACAAAGAGACCCAAAATATGGCCATGCTAGTGGGCTTGATAAACAGATTTTAATGTTTTTTAGTCCTAACCTAATTCATTATTCAGAAAATAACTCATTTATTTTATACACATTCAATTTTTTTTTAACAAAACAAGATATTTCGTCCCTCACTGGAAATTCCATTTGGAATGAACTCAAGTGGTTATTGTTTCGAAGTTTTAACCTATGTAACTGGAAAATGAAAACGAAGAAATAAGAAAAAAACTATGCATTTATTCATATCTATTAATTAAGAATTCTACTGCTCTTGATATTAAAAACTGCAGACTGTACCTTGGTGTTACTTCTTTGCTGGAAAACTCTGCATCAATAAGCTGGTCTACTCCTACAATTTCTGATACATCATAAGTGCGTGGTCCACGGAATATCCAACACACAACATCATTGATCTGTACGGTAAGAGGATCAGGCTTGATCTCCAAAGCAGATACATTCAGTTCATGAACCTGTAATTATTAATGTCTTGAGTAATTAAATTTCCTTTTTTTTATACCTACCATACTGGAACATAAAGCTCAGCTCATTAAATTTCCTTCAATTCTTTTTTGGAAATATGCATGAAAAGTGCCCCTCTCCTCCCACCTCCATCCACACACACACAAAGAAAACATGCTTCGGAGGCAATATTCTGTTAAAAGATAGAAAATTATAACTGAACCGAGTTGTCAGGGTGCAGAAAACACAGAGTGAATAAACATGACACTCCAGGGAACCCAAAATAATCCCTTTTGCCATCCTAAAAAAATCTAAAAGGCTAGTCCATAAAACTAGTCATTACATCAGAAAGAATTTCATTTAGACACATGTTTTCTCTCAAGTTCAAGTAATATGATAATAAAATTTCCTGAGAACATTTCATGCATTCTCGGTGGTTTCTCTGGTGCAATGCATTATATAGTGCTTCTTAGGAGTGATTTTCTGGAATTTTTACATCACTCAGTTGACAGAAATGTCTTATAAAAATTATAAAAAATTCAAATTTCTCAGTTTACTGAGAAGTTTGCTATCAGTTTCATCAATAAATGTACTGTTATGGCAATGGCTGGTAAAAAATAATAAAGTGAAAAAAGGACAGATTTTGTATGAATTATCAAGAGAATCGTGTACATACCTGAGGTTGTGTTGCTACCACAATTGCACCAAACATTTTGGGTAAGTTGGCACTGAAAAAAGATAGTGTAACACATCATAGAATTTACAAAATAGATTTTTTTCATGACAGAGAAACCCCTTAACTCTTTGAACCCAGGGGTATCTTCCATGTCAGTTCAGTGACAGTAAATAGAAGAGTCCATATTCATTATTTGGGGGAAGATCAATTAAAATTTTCAACATGCAGCCGTGGGGCTGCATGTTGAAAATATTAATTGGTCTACCCCACACATTCACTTAGCAGCCATCCTACTTAATGATATTATTACGTATCAAGCTTCTGGGCCGGAAAAATGGCTGCTGGGGTTCAAAGGGTTAAGAGTCCTGTTTACAATAAAACAAATGTACCTGGCCAAAGTGAATTACAGGAGAAATAATAAGACTGCATCTTGCTAATTTTGTTTTACAATGTGGGAAATGCAAGTCTTACACCAGTTCTGAAATGTGTTTCCAGTGTATAGGTAACTTTTTGCTGAGGGATGGAGGATGGGGAGGTAGGGGTTTTGAAGCACATTTTTTTCTGACAGAACAATACTATTTTTCAACAGATTTAGGATTAAAATATCAAATTTCTATCATTTAGGCATCCAATCCAAGTTACATGTATCAAAATTCAGTCTACAAACAGATATTTTAGTGAAATATAAATTATTTTCCTTCTTTTTTGCAAACTTTTATCAACAAAAAGCCTAAATTTTTTTCCAATGTGAGGAAAAGACTGAGTTCCCATTCAAAATACAAGTGAACAGAGTCCTCAGCCAAGACAGCTTTTCAAGTACCCAACTAAGAACAACCAGCCTATTCGTAAGTGAATGAAGACAGTGGTAGAGAATCAGAGTGAATTACTGATGTGGCATAACTTCACACTTAGAGGTTTAATATATGACTTTTATTGCAACATAACATGTGCCCAAGCATGCAATTTCTTCAGGTAAGTATTGGATGCCTATATTTGTAGCGAAGACTTGCCTAGAAACAACAGCGAAGCCACAGGATGTGCACTATCAATGTGTAGCCTAGTGTATACATTCTCCAGGACTGGAAGCACAAGATCAAGAAATGCCATTGAAGTAACACATACTCCCACCACCACCCTCAAAAAATGACCCAGCTATGTTGTGTGACACATCCTCCCATTGTCCTTTATAAATGTTTAAAGTTTGTAGCTCCAACAGTTTCCGAGTTATGTCTGAGACATGACTTGTGATCTTCAACAAATGGTTCAAAGTAATAATAATAAGAATAATAATAAAGGTGTTTTTGACTGCGTAAAAATCACTAGTGTGCTCTAAAACGCTGTACAATCAGAGAAAAAAAAGAAAAAATGAAAAGTTGAGCTCCCAATCATCAAAACACTTCAATGAGTGTAAGAGGTCACACCTACAACAAAACAATTATATACTGCCAAAGGCTTCTCTGAAAAGGTGAGACTACAGGTTCTTTAAAAATTGGTTGAAGTTTTTGGATGCCTGAACATAAACTGGTAAAGAATTCCAAAGTTTAGGTCCCGCAAATGAAAAAGTTGTTATTCACAAGCATCACCCTGGAAAAGGGAATCACAAGCTTTTTGTTTGGATGAGTATAAGTCCCTATTTGACTTTTGAACTGTCAAGAGTTCTTTTAAATACAATGGTGCTGAACCATTAATACACTTAAAGACCAAAACCCAAATTTTAAAACTAATTCACTGTTAAAAGACGACCAGTGTAGTTTTTTCAGTAGTGGGTTATGTGGGCGGTTGTTCTATGGAATCTGGAACCTGTGATGTGTACATGCAGCTGTGTTCTGGATGTTCTGAAGTTTTGATGTATGACTGTGGCAAACTAATTAGAAGTGAGTTCGAAAAATCTAAGTGAGCTGAAATAAAGGCATGAAAAGAAGTTTTCAGTGATGCAGGAGAGTGGTAACATTGAAAATGGCCCAGATTTCTAAACTGCATAAAGCAAAGTTTGCAGATTGTACTGATATTTTCCTCCATTGACAGACAAGAGTCAAATATCACTCCAATGTTGTGAGCACTGACTGATGCAGTTTGTGTAGAATTTCTAACAGTTACTGACTTGATCTGTAAATTTGGAGGAATCCTTACACATGCCAGAACTATTATCTCAGTCTTGTCATCATTCATTTTAAATCGATGACTGGATAAAGGCGGTTTTCGGTTTTTCAGTTTCGGTTCCATTTTTTTCTGGAAACCGAAAAACCAAATCAAGATTTTCCTGGAAAACCTTCTTCATGATATTCTGTACATTTCTGTCCACTACAGCAATCACCCAGACTTCATCCATTGAACAATGAACATTTTGGCTTGAACACGTTACCCGCAGAAAATTAATATTCTTCATGCTTGTTAATGTAGGGTTACCTGGTGGCCAGTCAGGGTTTCCACAAGGCTGGCTTCACAGCCTTTGACCAGACGCGTTTCCCTCCCCCAAAATCTTTGCACCAAAAAAAGGTTAAATGTCCCAGTCTGTGACCCGATTTCTAACAAGAGCAATGCCGATCGCCAGCGATCAGACAATCGTCCCTCACGGTAGGTGGATTACTGTGAAATATATTGATATTTCCTCAATAAAACCCAAACAAAAATGGATATCAAAGGAAAAACTCAACAAACTAGTCCCAATATTATACATATTTCTGTTGTTTTAGTGGAAGCATCAAAATACCCGTAAAAACGTTAAGTAAGGCTAACTTGCATAATTTATGCACAAGATAAAAAACCTGTATAATATGTTATCTTATGTCTCTTCCCTTCAAATCTGAAACAAAAGCATGAAAGCATCTCTGAGATACAGGCGGTAACAGTACATAACATAATATGTACAAAAATATTACCCGAGAAAAAGGTTAAGGATAATTTGCATAATTTATGCACAAGAAAAAACCCTGTATGATATGATATTCATTTTATGCTGACGGAAATGGAAGAAAATCGATAGCTGCCATCTAGAGGTCACCCCAAACAAACATCCCAGGTTTCAAAGCAATCCGATCATAAATGTGCCCTGTAGGGTGTGCCAAAGAGAAGTATTGATGCATAACTGAAGACATTTTTTGATGGAAATCAAAGTAGATAGCTCCCATCTAGAGGTAACCCCAAACAAGCATACCAAGTTTCAAATCGATCTGATCATAAATGTGCCCTGTAGGGTGTGCCAAAAGAATATATTGATGCCTGACTAAACCAAGTTCAATGGTTGTTGCCAGCGGCAATATTTTTTGATGGAAATTGAAGAAAATCGAAAGCTCTCATCTAGAGGTAACCCCAAACAAGCATACCAAGTTTCAAATCAATCTGATCATAAATGTGCCCTGTTGGGTATGCCAAAGGGAAATATTAAGGTTTAACTAAACTAAGTTGAAAGGTCGTTGCCAGCTACAACATTTTTTGACGGAAATAGAAGACGATAGCTCCCATCTATAGATCACCCCAAACAGGCACACCAAGTTTCAAAGTGATCTGATCATAAATGTGCACTGCAGGATGTGCCAAAGGGAAATATTGATGCATAACTGCACTAGGTTCATCGAAGGCTATTGCCATCGGCAACATTTTTTGATGGAAATCGACAAAAATCAATAGCACCCATCTGGTGGTAACCCCAAACAAGCATAGCAAATTTCAAACCTATTTGATCATAAAGGTGCCCTCTCGGGCAGGCCAAAGGAATATACTGATGCCTGACTTAACTAAGTTCAAAGGTCACTGCCGGCGGCAACATTTTTTGATGGAAATGGAAGAAAATCGATATATTTATTTATTTATTGGTGTTTAAGGTCATATACTTATGCACAATGGCTGATCATGACTGTGACAGTTTTACGGGTGGAGGAAGCCGGAGTACCCTGAGAGAACCACCGAGCAACGACGAGCAGCTGCCAGCTCCCCAACATCGTAACTCCGCACTGCAGCACAGGCAGGGTTAGACTGGTTGAAGACATGCATACCATCGACGTGCAGTACGCCTTAGTACACGGCATCATTGTGCCCCAATGTGGACAATCAGGGTTAAATGCCTTGCCCAAGGATGCAACGCGGGGGTCCGAATCGATCGCTCAGACAGTCTCCCATCCAAGGACTAACTGGGCTTGACGTTGCTTAACTTCGGTGATCTGACAAGAACCGGTTACCACAGTGCCACAGCGCCCCCAAGAAAATCGATAGCTCCCATCTGGAGGTCACCCCAAACAAGCATACCAGGTTTCAATGCAATCCGATCATAAATGTTCCCTGTAGGGTGTGCCAAACATTTTTTGACGGAAATGGAAGAAAATCGATAGCTCCCATCTGGAAACAAGCATACCAGGTTTAAATGAAATCCAATCATAAATGTTCCCTGTAGGGTGTGCAAAAGGGAAATATTGAGGTCTGACTAAGCCAAGTTCAAAGGTCATTGAAAAGCGATAGCTCCCATCTAGAGGTCACCCTAAACAAGCATGCCAGGTTTCAAAGCAATGCGATCATAAATGTGCCCTGTATAGTGTGCCAAAAGGAAATATTGATGCTTGACTAAATCCAGTTCACTGACAAGACATTTTTTATGGAAATCGAAGAAAATCAATAGCTCCCATCTAGAGGTAACCCTAAATAAGCATACCAAGTTTCAAACTGATCTGATCATAAATGTGCCCCGTAGGTGTGCCAAAGGGAAATATTAAGGTCTAACTAAACTAAGTTGAAAGGTCGGTGCCAGCTGCAACATTTTTTGATGGAAATAGAAGAAAGACGAGAGCTCCCATTTATAGATCACCCCAAACAGACAAACCAAATTTCAAAGCGATCCGACCATAAATGTGCACTGCAGGGTGTGCCAAAGGGAAATACTGATGCATAACTACACTTGGTTCATCAAAGGCTATTGCCAGCAGCAACATTTTTTGATGGAAATCGACGAAAATCAATAGCATCCATCTAGTGGTAACCCCAAACAAGCATAGCAAGTTTCAAACCTATCTGATCATAAAGGTGCCCTGTCGGGCAAGCCAAAGGAATATATTGATGCCTGACTTAACTAAGTTCAAAGGTCATTGCCGGTGGCAACATTTTTTGACGGAAATGGAAGAAAATCGATAGCTCCCATCTGAAAACAAGCATACCAGGTTTCAATGCAATCCGACCATAAATGTTCCCAGTAGGATGTGCCAAAGAGAAATATTGAGGTCTGACTAAGCCAAGTTCAAAGGTCATTGAAAAGCGATAGCTCCCATCGAGAGGTCACCCCAAACAAGCATGCCAGGTTTCAAAGCAATCCGATCATAAATGTGCCCTGTACAGTATGCCAAAAGGAAATATTGATGCCTGACTAAATCCAGTTCACTGACAAGACATTTATTGATGGAAATCGAAGAAAATCAATAGCTCCCATCCAGAGGTAACCCTAAACAAGCATACCAAGTTTCAAACTGATCTGATCATAAATGTGCCCTGTAAGGTGAGCCAAAGGAATATATTTATGCCTAACTAAGCCCAGTTCAATGGTTGTTACCATCATAAAAGTGTCCTGTATGGTGTGCAAAAAGGAAATATTGAGATCTGACTAAACTAAGTTCAAAGAACGTTGCCAGTGGCAACATTTTTATGAGGAAAGGGAAGAAAATTGATAGCTCCCATCTAGAGGTCACCCCAAACAAGCATACCAAGTTTCAAAGTGATCTGATCATAAATTTCGACCTGTGTGGTGTGCCAAAGGAAATTGTGTACGTACGTACCCCAAATAAGCATAATAAGTTTCAAAGTGATCCAGTCAAAATGTGCACTGCAGTGTGTGCCGAAGGGAAATACTGATGCATAACTGCACTAAGTTCACTGAAGGTCACATTTTTTAACAGAAATCAAAGAAAATCGGTAGTTCCCATCTAGAGGTAATACCAAACAAGCATACCAAGCTTCAAACCGATCTGATCATAAATGTACCCTGTAGGGTGTGCCAAAGGAATATGTTGATGCCTGACTAAACTAAATTTAAAGGTCATTGCCAGCGGCAACATTTTTTATGGAAATGGATAAAATCGATAGCTCCCATCTGGAGGTCACCTCAAACAAACATGCCAGGTTTCAAAGCAATCTGATCATAAATGTGCCCTCTAGGGAGTGCCAAAGAGAAATATTGATGCATAACTGAAGACATTTTTTGACAGAAATCGAAGAAAGTCAATAGTTCCCATCTAGATGTAACCCCAAACAAGCATACCAAGTTTCAAATCAATCTGATCATAAATATGCCCTGATTAAACCAAGTTCAATGGTTTTTGCCAGCGCCAACATTTTTGGATGGAAATGGAAGAAAATCAATAGCTCTCATCTAGAGGTCACCCCAAACAAACATCCCAGATTTCAAAGCAATCAGATCATAAATGCGACCTAGCGGTGTGCCAAAGGAAATTATATACGTACGTACCTAAAATAAGCATACCAAGTTTCAATGTGATCCGGTCAAAAATGTGCACTTCAGGGTGTACCAAAGGAAAATATTGATGCAAAACTGCACTAAATATTGAGGTCTGACTAAAGTAATATCAAAAAATATTGCCAGCGGCAACATTTTTAGATAGAAATGGAAGAAAATCTATTAGAGCTGATACGGTTTACCGGTTAACCGTTGACGGTTCGGTTTTGATTATGAACGGTTATAAATTTTGTAACTGTGGTTAACCGTTCTGTATCTTATGATGAGCACTGCAGGCAGAAATTAATAGAAAGTAAGTTTTTGTCTGAAGTTTCATGTCGCTGTATCTAATAAGCTAGTAATAGCACAATAAAAGGTAATTCAAGCATTGCTTTGGGCATAGCTGTACGCCTGTAGGTGAACCCGATATCACCCCTTTCATTGTTATTGCTGAGAGTTGACAAGATTCGACAGAAATCGACAAGAGTTTTGGATTCTGGCATCATTGTCATACTGCAACTCTGTCGCATAATCCGACTCGCATTCCACATGTTTCAGGGACCGGTTCAAAGTTATTTGCAGTCAGTATTATTGCATCATAGCTTGTCTAAATTCTGAATGAATTGTTAACGCTGTTTCATAATACCCTCCCCCCACCCCAACCCTCAAATTTTTTAAAAGTGACTGCGCATACGCTGCACTCGAGTGTCTGTATTGAAAATGATAAACTCCATGGGAAAAGAAATTGTCGTGCTTGCACACTGCAGTGACTGCACAGTACTTGGGCTAGGGACAGAGAGATCACATTTTATCAAGTAATATATGTTTTGGTTTTTAGATGTGTGTGGTTCTGGCCTCTGGGACATTTCATCCTTGAAACGGTTCACTCGGGGACATTTCGGCTCTCGGAAAGGCCGAAACGTCACCAGCCGAATCGTCTCAAGGTCGAAACGTCCTAGGGCCGAAACTGACAAGTGACGAACGTCTCAACTCTCAAGAACGTACTGTGCAACTATTTTTCCTTTGTTTTGTGTATGGTGTAATTAGTATTCGTCTTCAGTCTTCACAAAAGTCTGAAACTTTGGTTTAAATTTTAAAATAGTTTTTACTTTACCATACGTAATGAATTTCTGGGGGAAGATTAATAAGGTTACTTTGAGGATCGCTAAATACGACAGTGTCAATTCTTCTGTCTTTAACACCGGTTTACAGCAGTGGGTAACAGCATCACATGTTCTGCGTCCGTTTTTTTACACCCTTTTCATCCGATGAATATGGAATATAAGGCATGTTTAGGAACGTATGTCACTTTGTTCAGTGGTATTCCTGGAAGTGACCTACGGATTTACTGGATTACGGTTTTGAACAACAATTGATCAGTTCATACAGTGACATGCAGCTCACAACGAGGTAGGTGTATTCACTGACGATAATACGATTACGATATCGTATCGTTTCTTTATTTTCCAGCTGTCCGAGTGAGTTGTACTTTGTGCGGCCTTGCTGCGCTGTACTCCCGGTCATGTTTTCCCCCAATTTTCTTATGAACTATTAAAATAACCGTTCACCAGTCATTAACCAATTATAGCTCCCGGTTAACCGGTTACAAAAAATTCGTAACCGTTTCTATAGCTCCCCTCTAGAGGTCACCCAAACAAGCATACCAAGTTTCAAAGCAATCTGATCATAAATGCGACCTGTGCGGTCTGCCAATCAAATTATATACGTATGTACCCCAAATAAGCATACAAGTTTCAAAGTGATCCGGTCAAAAATGTGCACTGCAGGGTGTACCAAAGGGAAATATTGATGCATAACTGCACTAAGTTCATGGAAGGTTATTGTCAGCTGCAACACTTTTGGACGGAAATCGAAGAAAATCGATAGCTCCCATCTAGATGTCACCCTAAACAAGTATACCAAGTTTCAAACCAATCTGATCATAAATGTGCCCTGTAGGGCGTGTTGAAGAAATATATTGAAGCCTCACTATTCTAAGTTCAAAGGTCGTTGCCAGAGGAAACATTTTTTGACGGAAATGGATGAAAATTGATAGCTCCCATCTAGAGGTCACTCCAAACAAGCATGGCAGGTTTCACCCCAAACAAGCATACCAAGTTTCAAAGTGATCTGATCATAAATGTAACCTGTGCGTTGTGCCAAAGGAAATTGTGGACGTACGTACGAGAAGTGATGGCAATTGGTCAGCTTGACTTTGTCAAGTTGAGCTAATAATAATACTAACAAGAGGCCCCAGGAGGCCTGAGGGCACTCATCTGACATGGTCGCCTAAATATCAATGCAGGGAATTGATTTCAACAAGTTGCATCTGCCCCTCCAAAGAAAAGCTTATACCAAATATCCAAAGATTCTGACCAGTGGATCTAAAAAAAACCCCAGATTTTTAAAGAATATCCCTCATACTGAACTAAGTAATAATTCGTGCTCACACAGGGAGCCAAAATATGAACCCAGGGACTTGTCTTGAACAAACTTAAATCTCACCTCCAGAGGGATGCTGTATACCAAATATCAAAAGATTCTGACTGGTGGATGTGAAGAAGATTTTTTAAGAATATTCCTCATATTGAACTAAGTTATAATTCGGGCTCCCACAGGGAGCCCAAATATCAACCCAGGGACTTGGCTTGAACAAACTTGAATCTTACCCCCCTAAGGATGCTGCATACCAAATATCAAAAGCATTCTGACTGCTGGATCTGAAGAAGATGATTTTTAAAGAAAATTCCTCATTTTGAACTAAGTTATCATTCGGGCTCCCACAGGGAGCCCAAATATGAACCCAGGGACTTGCCTTGAACAAACTTAAATCTCACCTCCAGTGAGATGCTGTATACCAAATATCAAAAGATTCTGACTGGTGGATGTGAAGAAGATTTTTTAAGAATATTCCTGATATTGGATTAAGTTATAATTCGGGCTCCCATAGGGAGCCCAAATATCAACCCAGGGACTTGGCTTGAACAAACTTGAATCTCACCCCCCTAAGCATGCTGCATACCAAATATCAAAAGATTCTGATTGGTAGATCTGAAGAAAAAGATTTTTAAAGAATATTCCTCATACTGCACTAATTTAAACATTTGGGCTCCCATAGAGAGCCCAAATATGGACCCAGGGATTCGATTTCAATAAACATGTGAAACAATCTTCCAAAGATGTTACATGTGAAATTTGAAAGCTTTTGGAGCAGTGTTTTGGGAGAAAAGTAGTCTTAAATGTTTTTCCCATTACCCACAGTGTTAAAAAATGCTGACTCAAGGTCCCAAAAAAGTACCCCATGATAAAAGCGATAGCAATTTATTTTTACCATTCCATTCTGTTGGTCCTAAGGAAGCTTCACACCAAATAAGAATTCCCAGTGCCATGTAGTTTTGGAGATATGGGCGTTTTAATTTTTTCCTATTTTTAGCTCCTGCGGTTCCCATGGGGCGACGGAAAAAAGGATTTGGACATAAATTAAGTACTTATGACCCAATAAGCCCTCAAATTTGGTTCAAATCTGCCTCTCGGTTTGGAAAATAGAAGTTTTGGGCGGGGCAAAAATTCTTGCCCCTCCCATAACGAAGGCAAATATAGCTCCTCGAACTTCTCTTGAACAAATCTGAGTCTGCACCTCAAAAGAAAGCTGCACACCAAATATCAAGTCTCTGCTACTGCTGGTTCATGAGAAGAAGATTTTTTAAGATTTCAGCACACTTTTTGGGCGTGGCCCTACCGAGGAGAGAGGCAACTTCATTTGAACAAAATCAAATTGTGATGTCATAACAAACTATTATCTCAAATATCAATTAAATTGGTACAGCAGTTTGGGAGGAGAAGATGCAAACACCATGTTGACGGACGACAGATGGTGAGTGATCTCTACAGCTCTCTTCATTGAAAGTCAGGTGAGCTAATAAGAACTCTTTGGTCAGCTTCTGATCTTTTGCAGCTCTCAGGTGAGAACGCCTTAATTAATCTTGTGCTCCCACATGCCTCACTATTATCATGCCTCTCCTCTCATCTCAATACCTGGAAATGAACGGCTTGGTGACATCCCATACCCCATTCTTCCTAATTTCACTGATAAGCAGACTAACCCTCTCTTTTATATATCACCTAATAACCATGTGTCCTTCATTCGTCCATCTCAATTCCTCATTGTACTCCCTGTAAATCTTATTCTGTTAGACTGATCCTTTGAACGTTCTAATAGAAAGTGTTCCAGGGTCTCCACTATTCATAAATTTCGCATTTGGCACTCCTTTTCAATGTCTTTCCCAATTTCTTCTCTGAGCTCTAGTGACTGTGACCTAAGCTTAACCAGCAGTGACCCACACAAAGCTGTCATCAAGGTACTCTGAATAAGCTGTCTTCGTTTAATCATGCAGACAATGCAAAGACCTCTTTGCTTTCATCCCTCTCACTAATTTTGGTTACAATTCTCCAAGACTCTTTCTTTGTTTTTTTTTTACCACATTGTTCCCACTTCTGAATCAGAGACCTCCAAAGAATAGTTCTCTATCAACTCCCTCACTTACTTAACCCTTTACCTAACATGAAAGAAAGACAACACTTGCAAAACAAATTCTTGAATAACTAATCTTTTTAGTTTATTGCATCAAAAACATGGTTATGACCTCTCATTGGAATGATTTTTGTGAACAGCACTGGCCGGTTTTGGCTGTTACATTGGGTAAAGAGTTAATCCACCTTGTCTTTGAATTCAAAATATTCTAGAACATGTCATTTCAGAACCCAGAACATTTCTGGTTGTTTGAAATTGTACGATTTTTTACTTTCATTTGAATTTACACACTGAATGTCAATGATGATGATTTCCCCTTTTTTTCTATATCTTTCATTTCTAATCTCATGTTTAGCCTCAGACTTTCAAAATGTTGGGAATATAATCTACACGAAAAAACATATCTAAAAATGTCATTCCATTCCAACTGGTGTGGTCAAACGCTTAGGTGATGTCATAGGTTAAAAGTTCAAAATTAAAATGAACCCGACTCTTTTTTAAATTTTAGAATGTTGTAGAGCTAAACAAAAACAAGAGGGATGTTACATCCCAACGCTCACCTACATTCGCGCTTGATAATGTCTTTCCAATGTAACATGCCTAATATTTAGTTAATATAAATCATTAACTAGGCATCAAATGATTAATGTGGTTTATGTGATGGCTTTGGAAAGTCTATATTTCTGCATTTATTATATATCAATTCAACATAGAATCATTGGATATAAAAGCATTTTTTTTCTTTTAGAAATGTTTATGATTAAGAATATGAATCGTGAGGCCAGATATTAAATCATAAATAAGAATTAGAAAAGGCTTTCATAAATCACTGGAATTGTAACTGAAGTACATTCATTGGTTAAAGAGGAGTTGCAGAAAAACATTCGTTCAAGAAAGTGACTATAAGTCCCAACAAAAATATATCACATCAACAACTAAAATAAGCCTTAATGTTACTAGTAACAAGTATGAGAAAGTATTAAAAAAAAAAAAAAAGTAAAAAAATTTTTTTTTTAAAGAAAGTGAATGTAAGTCCCAAAAATCCCTCTCAAATTCCTCAAATATGCATGTAATAAGGGCGCAACATTACTGCAATGTAGTTTAGTAACCCATGCGTACAATATCAATTGCCTGGAAAGACACATAGAAACAGAACTCACCTTAACACCTCACCTTAACACAAACTTTTAGAACTTAAAATTGAGTAAGTCAGAGAAAAACATGAACATTGTGACTGAAAAAAAGAAAAGAAATCAGTTAAATTTCTGCATACAGTAGGGTTAATACCTACAGTTGTTATTGAAATGAGAAAATAAACAGTAATGAGAGGTGAAGGCACCACAATCTGCACAAAAGCTGACTTTAACGCAAATTCTTACAACACCTAAACGCTAATTCTTACAACAAGTTTTGGCAGAAAATCAGCCTCAAATTCCTCAAACATGAATGTAATGAGGGTTAAATATTACTGCAATGGAGTTCAGTAACCCAAGTGTAGAATGTTAATCGCCTGGAAAGACACACAGAAACACAACTCACCTAAACACAAAGTTTACAAAGTTTTACAACTTAAAATTTAAGTCCAAGAAAAACATAAAAATTTTGACTGAAAAAAAAGAAAATTTCCGTTAA
Organism: Pictodentalium vernedei; assembly: GCA_031216915.1. NCBI lineage: Eukaryota > Metazoa > Mollusca > Scaphopoda > Dentaliida > Dentaliidae > Pictodentalium > Pictodentalium vernedei. The sequence goes on from CM062296.1 coordinate 576,667,045, forward strand.
AGTTCTGCATACCGTAGGGTTAATACCTACAGTTGTTATTGAAATATGAAAATCAACAGTAATGAGAAGTTAAAGCAGCACAATCTGCACAAAAGCTGACTTTAACGCAAATTCTTACAACACGTAAACGCAAATTCTTACAACAACTTTTGGCAGAAAATTTTAGGTGAAATTTGGAAAAAAGTCGTAGTATCAGGGTTAAATACCGTTCTGATAGTCCTCTACAACCTACATATGCAATATCAAAGGCCTGAGCCCACTGATCTTTGAGAACTCACCTTAACACCTCACCTTAACACAAACTTTTAGAACTTAAAATTTACTAAGTCCGAGAAATACATGAAAATTTTGAGTGAAAAAAAAGAAAATTTTCGTTAAATTTCTGCATACAGTCGGGTTAATACTTACATTCGTTATTGAAATATGAAAATCAACAGTAATGAGAAGTTAAAGCAGCACAATCTGCACAAAAGCTGACTTTAACACAAATTCTTACAACACCTAAACGCAAATTCTTACAACAACTTTTGGCAGAAAATTTTAGATGAAATTTGGAAAAAAGTCGTAGTATCAGGGTTAAATACTGTTCTGATAGTCCCATACAACATACATATGCAATATCAAAGGCCTGAGCCCACTGATGTTTGAGAAATTAACCTTAACATTAAATCTTACAATATTGGACACGCCGGACGCGGACGCAGACGCCCGAGGTTATGACAATAGCTCACCACATCTTACAGATGTAGGTGAGCTAAAAACCAAGAGATAGCTGTTTTTTGTTGTTTGATTTGGCGCCATTTTGATGTGGTTATGTCACTTTACGTGTGTTTAAGTCACTTCAAAATTTAGCCTATTTTTTGACACACATGTATTTCATTAAAAACATTACCTTGTCATTCACATAGCTCCCTATTTATATGAGATACTGCTAGGAAATACCACACCCTGTTTTTTGCTTATTAGAAATTGTATGATTTAATATTTTCACTTGAAATTTATGCACCTGATAACAGCGATGCCGATTTAACATCTTTTTCTATATCTTATTTTTAACCTCATCTGGAAATTCTCAACCGTTATGACTAAATGCAGAGGTGAGGGGGTGGGGGGGGGGGAGGGAAATGGGGGGGTCATAGGGTCAAATATGAAAATGCATAAGATTTTTGGGAAATTTTAGAGCATTTGTATGTTCAAGATTATAAAAAATTAGAAGATAACTGTTTTTTGTTTTTCAATTTGATGTCATTTTAACGTTTTTATGTCACTTAAAACTTTAGCCTATTTTGAACGTATTTTATTTAAAAAGCTATATTCTGTTTAATGTAGCTCCGTATTTATAAATGACACAGATATGAAACATCATACACTATTTTGTGGTTATCTGAAATTGTCCAATTTTATTTTTTCATTTAAAATTTACACACCCCATGCCAGCGATGCCAATTTTATGTTTTTTTCTATACCTTTTATTTTCAGCCTTTTTCAGCCCAGGTTTTTGAAAATAAGGAAATATAATCCACACAAAACTATATTAAAAAATGTGGTTCCATCCTTGGAAATTTCAAACCGTTATGATTGAAGTCTGAGGTGACATCATGGGGATCAAAGGATAAAAAAGTAAAATGCTTCAGATTTTTATAAAATTTTAATATGTTGCCCAGTTGAAGAAAATAAAAATACATGTTTTTTAATTTTCTGTTTATTGTCATTTTTAAGTCACATCAAAGTATAGGATATGATTGTCATATTTCATTAAAAACGAGTGATTGCATATGCCTTATAGTGTTCAAGTACATTAAAAGGCAATAGACACCCTCCCCTCATTGTTGGGTGCTACAGTGTTGGCCGTGTTTCATTGAATGACTTCTGTATATTCACTTTTTTTCAAAATCATCAAGTTTGTTACTATTTTTTCTAATGCATTTGTTTCCATGAACAATGCTTCACAGTTTTAAACACACACAAAAAAATGAAATAATAAAACATTTGACACCATCCACCCTCACATCAAACTTCCCACCACTTATTTATTTATTGTTGTTTAACAACACTTTTGAAAGCCAGGGATGCCTTGAGTTTTATGGGTGGCGGAAGCTGCAGTTGGATTTTCCTTTCAAATCACTTATTAGGTGAAGTGGCTAAATGAGTTGTGAACCAGTTTAGTACTGTATGGGCCTCACTCTTTCCATCCAGTGTAGGCATATCTTTATAAAGTGGACTTGTTGCTCCAGTTTCAAGAGTTTAAAACTTAGTGGTATATCTAACAGTGTTCTCAAGTTGGTTCATCAGGGATAGGCTTCTGCTTTTTTGATGGCTTGGTGACCATTATCAGAAAGGTCAGACAATGAGCCTAAAATGTTAATTTATGTTCAGCAACCATACATGCTAGACGACATCGATGACATTGTGTTTGTCTATCTTTGAAAATGGTGTAAAATTATCAAGGTCATCCTAGATTCAAAGATCAGTGTGTAGCCATAAGATGAGCTTACCAAGCCAAACTTCTTTTGAACTTTTTCATTCTTCATTAGTGGCATAACACCAGTGGTCATAGTTGCTCATTACCTTTTCTACTCTTCCCATGACCTCAGATTTGACTGGGTCCTTGGGGTCATGAGATGCCACTGTGGAGGTTACCCTGTTGGGTGGGAAGCTAGTAACTGCTCCTCCGGAGTTGGGGCACCACTAGTTGTTGCTGGTGACTTGACCTTAAATTTGAACAGGTCATGAATGTCTTGACCAAGTCATAGAACAAAACATTGAGTTGTTTTCTTTGTTATTGTCTGGGATAGGCAATGTTTTTGTGAAAGGGTTAGTTTCTGGAAGACTCAAATGTAAAACAAAGCATTTGGCAGTGTGGTTTAGACGAAGATGTTTTAATGTTTTCTCTATTACTCTCATGCACTGACTATTCCATGATTTTATTTATGCTGCAGCCAATTGAACCCAAAATATAAAGAGTGTAACATAACCATGAGATGTATAGTTCACATTACCATGAGCCTATTGGCTTGAAATCGGCATTACAATTTAGTTTCAGGCAAAGACTTTGATACTGCCTCACAATCCATAGAAGGCTTCTGTAAACAAAGGTCAGTTCTAATACCATTCCAATTTTGATAAAACAGTTTTTAAAAAAGATCATTCCGGGAATTTCCCAACTCTGAAAGGAAAGGCACTTTATATTTTCACAAATTGTCTGGATAATCATTATGAAGACACTCACTGTTGGTGAATCTCTTTGCAGGAACGTGAATATTTGTAATGCAGAACATTCTTCATAAAATGTTCAAATCTTCAATTAGAGAATGAGAGGAAGATGGCCATTATGGAATGCTATACCATTCCTTGCAGTATATATCACAATATGTGTATCCTTTGTAAAACTGTATTTCTGTATTATCGCACATTAAATTGTCTATTCACGTTAAGCTAACAAGCGATAGTACCTATTTTGCCTTGACTACCAATGTCACATACTCACATACAACTGGACAAAAGGTAAATACCCCCTGACTGAAAAGACAAATGCCACTGCAAAAGACCATTTTCCTTATCATGTGAACCTGTTTATTAATGATTAAGTAACAAAAATGAAAGTGCCAGTGACACTGAAGCTCAACTTGACCAAGAAGGGACTGAACAAAATAGAAAGATCCAGTAATGCTGAGTCATTCACTCAAGGTTCTACAGAAAAGACATCACACCAAAGCTACATCTGAAAAAAATTTGGGTGAGGGATGTGGCCTGTTGGGTGTACTAATGAATTGTTCACAATTTATATGTCAAATCCAAGATGCTGCCCAGGAGGCCATGTTTTTCAAAGAAATGCAGAAAAAAATTGATAACTCCCATCTAGACATCATACCAAAGTTACATTTAAAATTTGATAAAGATCAGACAAAAGGTGCGGCCTGCATGGTGTGCTAAAGGAATTGTTGACAATTTATATGCCAAATCCAAGATGGCCAGTGCCGCCAAATGTTTTTCACTGAAATTCAGAAAAATTTGATAACTCTCATATAGACATCATACTAAAGTTACATATAAAATTTGAAAAAGATCAGGCAAAAGGTGCAGCCTGTAGAATGTGCTAATGGAATTGTTGACAATTTATATGCCAAATCCAAAATGGCCAGTGCTGGCCATGTTTTTCACTGAAATTCAGAAAAATTTTATAGCTCCTTTCCAGACATCACACCAAAGCTAAACATGAAATTCGAAAAAGATGTGGTGAGAGATGTAGCCTGTAGAGTGTACTAATGGAATTGTTGACAATTTATATGCCAAATCCAAGATGGCTGCTTGCGGCCGTATTTTTCAATGAAATTCAGAAAAATGATAAATTTAAAGTAATTTGTATATTTTTTATGCTTAGCAATTGCCCAGACTTAGCTGGTGCAAACTCTTTAATTTTCAGGGCCAAACACAAATTTCGAACCCCCCCCCCCCCCCCCAATCCCCCAAATTTGCATAGAAAACAAGAGAAGAGTCCTAACTGGTCCTCCATACTTTAGCTTACTGCACATGAGCAGTAACCAGGAAGTGACCGAAACTGGTGCCAACATCATTCTTCCTAGTTATGCCTGCTAAATGTTATACATATCTATCATGGGGGAGGTGTGAGAGCCCATTCACGGGAAGGTCATCCCCGTATGGGCCATTGGTAAGTATAAATGAAAGTGTCAATGACACTGGAGCTCAACTTGACAAACTTGAACTTGGTAAGTTTTAAGTGAAATGGCAAAATTGAAGATCATTGGTACCAATGTTATTTGATGAAATTTCAACATAACAGCATTGTGCGTGCACAACATCAGAGTAATGCATACATTTTTAAATGTAAACTGTAAGACTGGCTAAAAAAAGAATGTTGAAACACAAATTCAGTATGTTCAGAGGTTATTGTAAATGGCACCTTTTTTCACAGAAATGAATGCTGATCAATAGCTCTTATCTAAAGGTCTTGCCTAATGAGCACACCAAGTTCAAAAACAACCCTATGATAAATGTGGGCTGTAGGCCATGTCAAAGAATGCTGATGCACAAATGCAATAAATTCAAAGATTGTTGCTAACAGCTTTTGATGGAAATGAAAAGAAAATCAATAGCTTCTATCTTTGTCACCCTGCATAAGCATACAAAGTTTCATAACAACCTGATAATGAATGTGCCCTCTGAGGCATGCCAAAGGAAAATGTTAATGCACAAATGCACTGCACTAAGTAGAAAGTCATTGCTTGTGCAAAGGTTTTTTGGTGTTTTTTTATGGAAATTCATAAATATACCCTGCAGAGAGTGCAAAAGGGATAAGTTGATGCACAAATGCAGTAAGTTCAAAGGCTGGTAATAACGACAATAATTTTTTATGGAAATGAAAAAAAGCAATAGCTCACATCTAGGGGTCACCCCGAACACATTTACCAAGTTTCAAAGTGATCCGATCATAAATGTGCCCTAAAGGGTGTGCTGAAGGGAAATATTGAGGTCTAACTAAACTAAGTTCAAAGGTCAGCGGCCACATTTTTTGACAGAAATGGAAGAAAATCGACAGCTCCCATATAGATGTCACCTCACACAAGTACACCAAGTTTGCAAGCGATCCAATCATAAATGTGCCCTGCCAGGTGTGTCCCATCTAGAGGTAACCCCAAACAAACATGCCAGGTTTCAAAGCAATCCGATTATAAATGTGCCCTGTAGGGTGTGTCAAAGGGAAATATTGAGGTCTGACTAAACTAAGTTCTAAGAACGTTTGCCACGGCAACATTTTTTGAAGGGAATGGATGAAAATCGATAGCACCCATCCAGAGGTCTCCTCAAACAAGCATGCCAGGATTCAAAGCAATGCGATCATAAATGTGCCCTGTAGGGTGTGCCAAAGGGAAATATTGAGGGCTAACTAAACTAAGTTCTGAGAACGTTGGCAGCGGCAATATTTTTCAACGGAAATTGAAGAAAATCGATAGCTCCCATCTAGAGGTCTCCCCAAACAACCATACCAGGTTTCAAAGCAATCTGATCATAAATGTGCCCTGTAGGGTGTGCCAAAGGGAAATATTGGCACTTGACAATGCCAAGGCTCCATCACATCTTAATAATTCCATATTTGCTAATGTAAGAGCAGAATGATGTGTGGCATACATAACTGCCTTAGAAAGAAAGCGACGCAAAAAAAAAAAAATATCGTCAAAATACTTTCCCCACAAGACCATGGTCGAAAGCCCTGGTGATATGATCTGCGTAAGACATAGTATCCAAAACTGCCAGACTAGAATCAATTATAAATTCGATCACATCTGAGCGGACATTAAATGATGCGGGTAACAATATGTCCATATCCGTGGCCCGATTATCCAAATGCAGGGGAGCTCTCTGTACATCTTCTCCAACTGTTTTAAATTGGCTAGGAAATGGTATGTGAATGGAAGATGCTGTTTAGAAAGGATATTTCTTTCTTGAACTTGCTAGGTTAAATAATGTATCGTCAACATGGTTGGAAACCTCTGACACATGGACCGACTGGCCCGGGAAGGAAAGAATGTCCTCTTTCCTCCGCAGGGTATCCCTATCTCATGATGAAAGCAAACTCTGCCTAGCAGACGCAGCTTACTGACCAGAGGGAACTAATTCAGGAAAAAACTGACGAATAAAATTGATCGTTTCCGTATGTTGTTCTGTTTTAGTTGGAGAATCTTCCTCCACCCCTCTATTATCATCCGCTTGGTCAGGCTGTGAAATTCGAGTGAACGGATAATCGTACCGACCCAGCACTGTCTGACAGCTCACTCCCGGAGTCTGTTGACAGTCGCATTTGCATTGGCTGGGAAGCTGCGATAAGCTGCGCTATCTGCAACAGCAAGTCCGTAACTGAGGCTTGCGGAGCAGCGGTATTATGCTTCTTTGCCACATGATGTTCTCGGGACGGCAATCTGTCCCCAGATCTTTTCGCTCAAGGGCATCCCGATGGAGCCTGGGTGTGGACAAACACCAACAAATTTAAGCTACACTACCGGCATAATAAATACATGTATCCTACTACAAATATGATAACTGTGCCACACTATAAAATAATAATACATTAATTTAACAACATACATCCTAACACCCCCAGATGAGGAAGTAACCATGGGGATAAACGGAATAAACATTCCGTAGATATCGTTAGACTCCCAAGAAATTTAATAAAAAATTGTCGATAAAACAGCCAATAAGCAGGGGGGGTTTAACAGGAGGGTCCATGGGAAGAGAGGGGAGGAACATTTAACAAACAGTAGGTTTATCATCAGTAAGAATGATGATGTTCAGGCCCATGTCCCGAAAATGGGAAACATGAATAATTTTATAAAATTATTAATAAGTTTCAGCCCTGAATGTCCAAAACCTCAATAGTTCACTTCCAGCATCCTTTCAGATCCCTGAATCCACAATAATCATGATTGATTTGTGTCTGGCATCTTCAGATTTGAAGCACAGATGTCAGTTCACATGTTGCTGACTTTGGGCCAAACAGAAGAATGAAGTTTGTGCCAGTTTCGGTCACTTCCTGATAACTGTGCATGTGCAGTAAGCTAAAGTATGGAGGACCAGTTAGGACTTTTTTTTTTTGGTTTTGTATGCAAATTTTGGGGATTGGGGGGGTTTAAAATTTGTGTTTGGTCCTGGAAATTAAAGAGTTTGCACCAGCTAAGTCTGGGCCATTGGTTATTAGTATAAAAATATTCAATATCTCCTATCTAGACATCACACCAGAGCTACAAATGAAATTTGAAAAAGATTGGGTGCGAGATGCTAATAGAATTATTGACAATTCATATTCCAAATCCAAGATGGCTGCTGGTGGCCATATTTTTCAACAAAATTCAGAAAAATTTGATGGCTCCCATCTAGACATCACATCAAAGCTCCATATGAAATTTGAAAAAAATCGGGTGAAAGATGTGGTCTGTAGGTTGTGCTAATAAAATTGTTGACAATTTATATGCCAAATCTAAGATGGCCACTGGCAGCCATGTTTTTCAATGAAATTTGGAAAAATTTGAAAGCTCCCATCTAGACATTGCCTCAAAGCCGGGTATGAAATTTGGAACTGATTGCGTGAGAGCTGCGGCCTGTAGGATGTGCTAAAGGAATTGTGGACAGACAGAGGAACATATGGATGGACTGAGGATTGCGACGCATCCCAATATATATATTTATTTATTTATTTATTGGTGTTTAAGGTCACATACTTATGCACAATGGCTAATCGTGACCGTGACAGTTTTACGGGTGGAGGAAGCCGGAGTACCCGGAGAGAACCACCGAGCAACGACGAGCAGCTGTCAGCTCTCCAACATCGTAACTCTCAACTCTGCACCACGGCACAGGCAGGGTTAGATTGGTTGAAGACATGCGTATCATCGACGTGCAGTACGCCTCAGTACACAGCGTCATCGTGCCCCCATGTAGGCAATCGGGGTGAAGTGTCTTGCCCAAGGACACAATATATATTTATTTATTTATTGGTATTTAAGGTCACATACTTATGCACAATGGCTAATCGTGACCGTGACAGTTTTACGGGTGGAGGAAGCCGGAGTACCCGGAGAGAACCACCGAGCAACGACGAGCAGCTGTCAGCTCTCCAACACGTGCCCCCATGTAGGCAATCGGGGTGAAGTGTCTTGCCAATCCCCCCCCCCCCCTCCCCCCCCCCCCCCCCCCCCCCCCCCCGACGCATCCCAATAGCTCGTATAAAATGAGCTAACAAAGTTTACACCAAATTATTCTGAATTATGCATACCATAGCAAATTAATTGTCAAGTTTGAATTTCTGATCCTCGGATCAAACCAACTGCAGTATGATACTGAATTTGAAAAGTTTTATGTCATTAATGTGCATGTGTATTCTCATTATGTTTTGATGGCAGTAATATTTCAATTCATGAGACTTCTAATGTTTTGCAGTATTTCTACAATTAGAAAGAGGAAATCCAACTGAAATTGTTTTTGAGAGACATTATTTTACCTACCTGACAAAATAGTAGACACCTGGAGTTATGAACTGATAAGTGAATGCTGATGGTGGGTCTCTCAATGCTCCACTAGAGAAGCCATTGTTTATCATCAAACCCTGATGGGTAACCTGAAAGAAAAAATAATATGGGTAAGGCCACACAAAGTAGATCTTCTGTTTCTCAGGCCATTATTTGTGAAATTGCATGTGGGCGAGCGTTTTTTTATTTCATTTTTTATTTCAGTAATTACTTTTTTGCCAACAAAAGTTCATGTTCTTGGTTCAAGTTTTAGGCCTCATAATCTACAGAATAGCATGGGTGGTGGTGTATTTCATCCCTTGAGTGCAAGAAGACTTTGCAATGCTAAAGCATTGCAAAGTCTTCTTGTACTCAAGGGAAAAATTCATCAATTTTTTTAACTTGGGTAAAATATCAGACTTAAACCATTTAATTTTTATTTTTTTTAAGTTTAAATTGTTTATAAAAAGAGAGCATGCGGCAGCCAAAAGGACCATGCAGGAGGGCCTGAGAAACAGATTTTTTATTTTTTTAGGCCTAATCCTCAATTCTTATTCCAACCCCCACCCCCATAGACTGATGGCAATTAACTCCTTACATGCTGCTGGCATATATTGCTCCTGCCAATGAAGTAGTATAAGTTGGGTACATTTAATCAAACTCAGCCCCACCCACCCACCCCCACCCCCATCCTCCTACCCACCCACCCATTAAATGAATGGATTTTTGCAGAAATGAAGTCTTGAGTTAAATATAGATGAATTTTTCATAAAATCTAGACATGGCTGTTTCACAGCAGCAGTGACAAGATTTGATGAAAAATATCTTGAAATTACCCAGTGGGTTAAGAGTTCAGACATCACAGTGACTTAATCTTTGAGACTCATCCACTACTCAATTTCAATAAAACAGAAATTCCCATTTATTGCTCATCACGTAATTCCAAGATATACATGACATACTAAAACTTAACAAGAGCGCATGTATCGCTGAAGCAATACAATGTCCCCTACCGGACTAATGAGCTTTAATAATTATACAAATGTTATAACCTATATGTGATCAGCATGAATTCCGTTGAAGCATTTCCAAAAAAAAAAGTCCCGAAAACTGATATTTTGGCACTTTTCCATATTTCCAAGGGCCATAACTCACACAAGAATAATGCAATCAGCATGAAACTCAAACTTGAACTGTAAGTCATTGTTCTATATGAAATCATGAAGCATTTCCAAAAAAAAGTCCGGAAAACTAAAGTATGACTGACAGACTGAATGACAGACTGTTGGATAGACAGAGGGCAAATGAAACTTGATCTGTAAGTCATCGTTCTATAGTAGGTTACCAAAAATGAAATCATTCGGTTGAACTAAAGTATGACCGACATACTGACTGACAGACTGACAGATGAATGGACAGAGTGTAAATGAAACTTGATCTGTAAGTCATCGTTCTATAGTAGGTTACTAAAAATGAAATCATTCTATTGAAGCGTTTCCAGAAAAAGTCTGGAAAACTGATATTTTGGCGCTTTTCCATATTTCCAAGGGCCGTAACTCACACAAGAATAATGCAATCAGCATGAAATTCAAACTTGATCTGTAAGTCATTGTTCTATAGTAGTTTACCAAAAATGAAATCATTCCGTTGAAGCATTTCCAAAAAAACTCCGGAAAACTAAAGTGTGACTGACAGACTGACAGACGGACAGACTGATGGATGGACGGAGTGCAAACCTATAGTCCCCTCCGGCGATGCCGGTAGGGAACTAACAACACAGGATAGAGGATCGATCCTTTTTCAATCTTCTCCATTTTTCCAAATTTTCACCATTATCAATGATAAATTGGCCTGGTAATATAACTCAAAAGAAGTGTGTGAGTGTGTGATTGTGAGTGTGCACTTAGAATGCAATATTTTCCAGAATGTCAAATCACAAGGGTAACGAATATAAATTTACAAGCAGCATCAAGTAGAGCACTGAAAAATTACCTAAAAGCATAAAAAAATGACAGAGTAAGAATAAGAATAATAATCAGCCATTTTTTTCATCTGCCTCCATTTTCCGGTACTTCTGATTTACATAAATTCTCTAAATTTCATACATATCTTCTGTCTTCACATGTTTTGACCTCTATCAAAAATGTCAAATTAATGTTGTCTTTTTTAATTTTCAACCATTCCTCAGTGCTATTCTTTTCAAATTTTGGAAATATAATCTCCATGAACAACCATATCTAAAAATGTATTGCCATCCTGGGAAATTTTCATCCCTTGGGACTGAACTGGTTTGTGACATCACCAGAGGTCAACATCCACAATTTAAAATGTCTCCGATTTTTTTAACATTTAGGTATTTTGTGGAGATGAAAAAACAGGAACCCAGCATTTTTTTACCTTTTTGATTTAATATTATTTTCAACATTATTTTATGTTATCTCATCTACCCTTCCATTTTGTGGATGCTCCACTCCCACAAACGCCAACACATTCCTGTTAAATCAGCCTAAATCATAATCTGAGAGCTATATTTCCATGGGTACCAACAACTGGGCAGACAACCCTGATTTGTTAGTGCAGCCAGATGGATGAACTGATGGACAAATGGGCCGACAGACAATGGACAATGGATTGTTAGCGTTTACTAAAGCTCCCTTTCAGCTTCACTCACGTCAGCTAAAAATCATCCATTTTTTTTTAAATTTAAAATGTATAGATCATGTTTCCACAAATATCCATTTTCAGATTTCAAATATCTTTAAAATTTTATATACTCATAGTCACTAAAATCTAGCATATTTCTCAAAGAAGATTCAATTTCTTAGCCTTCTAACTGCAAATGCCACTTTGTTTTCAGGTTTTTTGTAATTTCTGGGTTACTTTTCAGTTTTAAATCCTGAAACTTCACACACTCTTTTTACTACTCTACTCCCAATACACGAATAACTATGGGTGATCTAGATTTCACTTAATCAAATATTTCTGATGCTATCACTGAAAGAAGGGCAAAATCAGAAAACTATCCAAATTTTATAAAATTTGGTATTTAGATGCATCTCAAAATTGTCTTCCTATAAAGTGGTTGAATTCTTCAAATATTTCTTACTGTTTCTGAGTTATGAGTCACCTGAAATATTTGGGTCTCTTTCACAAATTTCCCACAGTTTACCTTCTCTGAAAAGGTACTTCCTGGAGTATGATTGTCATGACATTTCCCACATAGACAGATCTTTAAATTCCATGGGTACATGTTCCTGAATTAGGTTGGTATCTTCAACCATTTCTAAGTAATAGTACTTTAAAATTTCTATGCTGACTTTCCTTTAGGTTTCATTACATCCTTCCTAAAATGACACTTCCACTTGTTAGACTGTCACAGATAGATTCTAAAATTCCATCGGGTATATATTTTTTAACTGTCAAAATATCTCTCTCTCAGCATTTCAGTTATCAAATTTCAAAATTTCAGTGCAATCTTCATTCCAGAAATACATCCAATATTTCACCATATTGTAAAAGGTCTTTTTCAACATCTACTTCCATCAAAAAAAAAAAATTTTTTTGTACAGATGGATCTTCAAATGTAATATTGAAAAGAATGTTTTCAAAGAGACAAAAAATGCAAATTTTGCCTTGTTTTGAAAACACTGGCAATTTCTAGAAAGCAAAAAAAAGGAGTTTCAAAGCTGTGGAATTCTAATAAAGATTACCAAATGTCTTGTGTCTGCTTCAAACTGAAGAACACAAACTTGTGGTGTGAAGAAGAAAAAAGTGGGGGTATAAAAATGGATTACAGTCACAATATGTTATCTCAACTTTGTCGATTGAGAGTAATAGTACAAACTCAAACTCACCTGGGATATGTTATGCTGCTTTTTTCCACCTTGCCAGACCCACCACACTCTGTCATTTGGCCTGACTGTCACTACTTGTGGTTCAAATCCATTGTCAGTGAGGTGGATTGTGTGGTTCTGAAAAAAATATATACTCCTATAACTCTTCATTTCAAATTATTTGTCAAGAACCAAGGGTTTTGTCAAAAGCATCTCCCTAATGACAGGACTCAATCCATCCACACTTTTCAGGTTTTCTTCAAGGCACTATATTTGATTAAGCTCAGTACATTTTTTCAAGTTGACACTTGTTCCATAAAATATCCATACCTTGGTAAACTAAAACAATGAATTGATAAAACAGGCTAAAATAAAGAGCTACTTGGCCACTCGCCCATGAAAAAACAGTGGCTATTTGGGACATCTTCCTGTCAGAAATTGGGCAGAACTGGTCAGATTGACATTAGATTTGAACTCAACTTTAATGTTGAATCGTTTTTATGTTTAGGCTAAGAACCACTGTTTGATTATTTGACATGGTAATTGACTGATTATAACTGTCAATGTCAACTGTCAATGATTTGAGAATTTTTAGGGGAAGGCTACACATTTTGGTGGAAAATGAAAAGATATCTACAGTGTACTTATGGATATCCAAGAAGCAAATTCACGCACAATTTAAGCACTTTTCAAGGTCTGTGTTAACGATTTTCAAGGACGATTACTGCATACAACACTGAATACTGTCATGATTGCCTGTCACATCAAGACAATTTTGTATCATATTTAATATGATACAAAATAAGGAAATGCTAAAAGTAAATTTAAAAAAAAAATTATTTCACCAAATGCAATTCTTTTCATAACCTACCTTATAAAATGGTCAATCATAATTTTCTCTGCATTACCACAGCTCATTTGAATCAGTAATCCAACTATAAATAATATTTTAATGATGCTAAAAAAAACCCCACTCATCTCGTTTTTGAGTCAAGTGAAAGAGACATGCATTCTTTCCAAAGCCCACATAATTTATCATTTGTGGTTTGGCATTAAATACCACCCTTATTTTTCTATTGATAAAAGCTGTATATTTTATATACTTCCAATAACTATCCTGAGTCACAAAAACAAATGTTTACATTTTTTAAAAGCATATATCACTTGATCGTATTTATCCGCTTCAAGTTCGCCATTATGCAATAAAATCAAAATAAAAGGTCATGTAAAATGAGACAAAAACAGCAGTTTTTCAGAACATAATTATGTGAAGTTGCAATGAGGATGATTCTAATTGGTCAACACTCCCAGGGAATCCTTCAGAAGAAGAGAGGTTCTTGTGACAAAGTGATGACATAACTGAAGTTCTGGGAATTCCAGTCCATGACCTTTTTGCAGAGATGAAAGATATTTGGTTCTCTGCATGTGTGTCCATTTGATTTTATAATCTCCCATATGAAGGCTGGATTATCATGAAAGTTATGGTCTCAAAGGTTGTAGGTAAACTGAATTCAAGTACTTATAGAGATTTTACCCTACTTATTATCATATCCTTGTCACTCGACCACAATCAACACGATCATATAAACACTGACAACCACTATACTCTTATGTATACTCAATCTTAACTCTTAACCTGCTATTTTCAAAATATTTTTCATCAAATCTAGTCATGGCTGCTGTAAAGCAGCCATGACTAGATTTGATGAAAAATTAATCTAAATTTAACTCAAGAAATCATTGGTGAAAAAATCCATTAAATTTACTGAAGGAAAAGTTAAAAAATTTATAGTAATTTATATATTTTTTATACTTACCAATGACCCAGACTTAGCTGGTGCTAACTCATAAAATCCCCCAAATTTGCATCAAAATCCAAAAAATCAATGTCCTGTATGGTCCTCCATACTTTTGTCCACTGCGCATGCGCAGTGTCAAGGAAGTACTGAAATTGGCACCAAATCTTCATTCTTACAACCAGTGCCTGGTAAGTGTTATGTAATCAGTGGGGAGGTATGAGTTCCCAACTCATGGGAGGGCCATCCCTGTCTGGGTCATTGGTAAGTACAAAAAATATTTAAATTACTATAAATGTTTTAACATTTTTATACTGTACCAATGACCCAGACTTAGCTGAATAGAAAAAAGGCTGGAGGGCCTAGGACATGAAGGAAAATCCAATAGGCTCAATTACATGAAAACAGAATTATCCCCTCAAGGAGAAAAGGAGAAACAGGATTTACATGTATCTTTCTTGTTTATACAAAATAAGAAAGACACATTACCAATCCGTAATTGATCACAATAACATCAATGATCTCTATTAACATCCAGTATAACCCATTATCCTAATTTTTTTAAAGGAAAGCCAATAAATAAAGATAGTCCAGAGAATG
Organism: Pictodentalium vernedei; assembly: GCA_031216915.1. NCBI lineage: Eukaryota > Metazoa > Mollusca > Scaphopoda > Dentaliida > Dentaliidae > Pictodentalium > Pictodentalium vernedei. Next base: position 576,682,294 of record CM062296.1, read on the forward strand.
AGACTCTTTATACTCATTTAAAAGTGTCCGAGGATTGTATATTAGCGCTCGTATGACACGTGACATGTACAAATGCTTCACACCGAGCTACACTTTAACAATATTACATAAATGAGATAAACATTAGCTTTACACTTTAAAACCATCCCAGTACCGACTCGGAATTACTGACTTCAGAGGAGGTATTCCCTTCCTTTTCACTATAAAGCAGGTGATATAAGGGAACACCATCCCCCCCCCCCCACCCCTTCCCCATGCTCTGGGTCAATCACCCCAGAACGAAGAGGGCAGCAGGACAGAGTCACTGCTGGAACAGAAAGCCTGCATAACTATAGTTGAAACTGTTTAGTGGACGACATTCTGAGCAACAGATAACATACCTAGACAACGTAGGTCGCCAGAAATAGACTTAATATTTCTAAGGTAAAAATTTGTGAACGTAGAAGGCTGAGACCAGTATGCAGCCTTCATCAAATCGGTAATAGCAATACTATTAGCATAAGCCCAAGATGTAGACACTCACTTCATGCGCCGAAATCTTAAGCACAGACTGCTGAGTAGAAGATAATTTTTCATAAGCAGTACGAGTAGTCAATTGAATCCACCTTGAAATAGAATGGACCGTGATGTCCCTTCTATTAGGCAGCAGAGACAGAAAGAAACGTTTTCGTCCCTTTCTGATAAACTCAGATCTACGTTTGTAAATACTTACGATAATGAGAATCATCAACAGATAGTGCATGAAGCTCACTAACTCTTCTAGCAGAAGAGAAGGCTAAGAGAAAAGCTGCCTTATAAGATAAGTATTTGAAGTCTAATGTGTCAAGGGGTTCAAATGGCACTTCTTTTAGCTTCAGAAGAACCCAAGCTAAATTCCACTTAGGAATTCACCTAAAGGTTCTTGGTCAATCTATCGAAAAGTTTTTAACTAACTTAGATAAAGAGGCATTAGATTCAATTTGTAAGCTATCATGATGAGCATAAGTATCCGATAGCATAGACCTATAACCCTTAATAGTTACTGGCTGCAGTTTGATCTCGTCAAACAAGTAGACCAAAAAATTAGCAATGTCTGGAAGGGAGGGATCATAGATATCAATAGAATGATCCCTCCACCAACGAGAGAAAACCTTCCACTTAGCAGCATAATTTAGCGAAGAGGAGGTCCTCCTACAGTTAGAAATTGCGTCCACTGTTCGTCCTGTAAAATGCTTACCGTGCAAGAAGGACCGCACAACGGAAATACGTGAAGGTTGAGACCTTGCAGGTTGTGATGCAGTGTGTACGATTTCACCTGTGACAGAAGGTCTCCCATGGAGGAAGCTTCAGAGGAATGTCCCATAATAGACACCCGAGTAGATTTATCCATGGTCTCTGGGGTGACAGAGATGCTACCAGCAGAATCTTGCAGTGAGATTGCTTGATTTTTAGCAATATCTGTTGAATCAACGGAGCTGGAGGATACGCGTATCCTATCATTCCGTCTCAAGAGATCGAGAGAGCGTCTACTGTGAATGCTCGAGGATCTGGGCATGGCGACACATACGTCTGCAACTGATTGTTGAGATGCGTCGCAAACAAGTCTATCATCAGACGATCCTATTGGTAGCAGATCAGATTGAATACTCGTTTGTTGAGAGTCCATTCTGATGGCAACATACAACCTTTCCGAGAAAGGGAGGCCGCTAAAACGTTCAGACAACCCAGAATATGATGGACCGACAGAAGAACCTGATGCTCTAGGACAAACAGAAGGATTCTCTCTGTTAAGTTGAACAACGGAATGGAATGAGTGCCTTCCTGGTTCCGAATATACGCTACTACTGTCGAATTGTCGGACAGAATTTGAACATGTGAATTCTGAATAATGTTCATCCAATGACGTAGCGCAAGCCAAATTGACATCATCTCTTTGATGTTTATGTGCTTGTTTAGGAATTGCGGATCCCAAAGACCCTGGCACCTCGAATCTGTTGGGCTCAAAGTTGCGCCCCAACCTGTTTGACTCGCATCCGTCATAATCGTAAAAATCGGATCTGGCAGTTGCAGTGGCACTCCCTGAGTTAACCACTGAATATCTGCCCAAGTCTGAATCTCTTGTTTTACTTGGTCCGACCAGACGATGTTCGTTTCGAGCGAATGAATTTTCACACTCCAATTCTGAGTAAAAAATATCTGGAGTGGAAGAGTGCATAGGCGCCCCATCGGAATAAGATCCGCGGCGGCTCCGCACAAACCTATCAGTCGCATGAATTCTCTCGCTGTTACTACATCTGAGTGAGGACAAAAGCGAGTGTAAGAACTGACTAATTTCGATCTTGGTAACGGCAGACGAACCAGATTGTTGTGCGCCTCGAAGCTCATTCCCAAGTGAATGAACGACTTGGACGGAACTAGATTCGACTTCCTTTCGTTTACTATGAAACCGAGACGTTGGAGCAGTGAAGCAGACTCTGAACATCATTCTGAACCGTTAATCTGTCGCCGTACTTCTGAAGAAGGTCGTCCAAGTAGGCCGACATTACCGCAGACAAATGAGCTCGGAAATGAGTCATTACCGAGTTTATTATTCAAGTGAAGGCCCAGGGCGCTAGATTCAGACCGAAGCACATTGCTCGGAACTGATAAACGACTCCTATCTATTGCGTTCTTCTCCAGAAGAGATTGCATGAAGCTCTCTGATAGAAGCAAATCTCTATTCTGAAGGTTTGACGGAAGCTGAGTCCAACGTGGACTTCGTGTTAACAGAGGTTTTTCCCTGAAGGACAGTTTTAGACCTTCCGAAATAACCCACTGAACCACTGGTCGTCCATAATTGACAACCAATGGGTTAAGAATCTTGACAGCCTTCCGCCCACTGGAGCGCAATAGAGGTTCTGACCATCACCTCCTGGACCTGTGAGGCTTGTGGGAGGAGAAACTACGTCCTCCCCGACCTGCACCTCAACCAGTCAGCCTAGGAGCATCTTACCGGTTGTCTCTTCCAGTATTACGCCCCCTACCTGAGTCGCTACTCTGACAGTCTCTGGAGTAAGAGGTAGAGGTTTTCTTAGAACCTCTATAGGAACTTCTCTTGGATGTACTCGCCCCAGAAGTCCCTGAAGTCTCTGCTGAGTCCGGTTTTTTCGCAACGGACTTAAAGAGCAGAGAGTCTGAAGCTTTCTTAGTAATCTGATTGTAGATTAGTGAAAGCTTACCATCAAAATGAAGCTCTCCTGAAACCGGAGCGATTCGAAGAGAGTTTTTCACCTTAGACTCCACTCTTGGGATGAAGCCAGGGCAGTATCACGTCTGACTAACTCCAAATTTGCCACTGAAAGGGCGGAGTTATACATGGAATATGCTACAGCCCTCGAAAGAACTCTCAAGGAAGTTTGAACATCCTGGAATTCTTTTCCATCGAGACGACGTGATAACGCTCCGGTAAGGTGATCTGCATAAGATAAGGCGTCTAAACTGGCTCTGTTAGACGAAATTGTCATCTCCAACGTACTGGAGAGAATCAACATAGACGCCGGCAATGACAACTTCAAGTCTTCAGCCTGGTCGTCTGAACTCAAAGGAACTCTCAGAACGCCCTGTCCGGCCATTTCAAATCTATTTCTACTCTTGATGAACGGAAGATGTAGAGCATGAGATGATAAGAAACTGGATCTGCCAGTCTTAGAGGCTAGCCTGAAAATAGCATCATTCAGCAATTCAAATGTCCCTGAGACATTTCTGGACTGGGCTGGAAACTCAGGCGCGATGTCCTTAGCCTGGCCGAAAAAGTCTGTATCCAGTGACGCTATCAGTCTCTTATCTGGTATCGCAGCTCTCTGGTCCAGAGGAACAACTTCTGGAAGGTGTTGCCAGATGAAATCTGCGGCCACCTTATGTTGTTCTAGAAGGGAAAATTCCAGCTCCGCTGATTCCCTTTCACCATCCGACTGGACCAAATGTGAATCTCGATCGTCCCTTACTGACACTGCAGGGGAGCGTACCGACCCAGCTTCCTCAGACAGTTCCTGATGTGAAAGAGTTTCTGATGAGCTGCGTTGAGTTGTGCTATCTGCGATAGCAAGTCCATCACGGAGGCCTGTGGAGCCGCGGTCTTACATTGTTTAGCCGCTGGAAGCTCCTGGGACGGTAACTCTTGCATAATTCTTTTATGCGAACATCCCGACTGGTAAGGCCTCGTGTCCTTGGCTACCGGATGGAGTGACCTGGTTGACGTGGAATCCCTGGTCGGCGAAGCAGGCTGATATCTGTGGTCACATAGCCAATGTGCGGTCGTGTGTGCCGATGCGTGGATGAAGAAGCCAGTAGACTAGCCGCGCCCAGCTGTCTATGCGACGGAGCGTCCTGAGCAGGAGAAATGGACGTATGCTCCAACTGACGAACGTTACATACAACATCTGGGCCCAGAAGTTGTTGTAAGAGAGAGGGACCTCTCTCGCTCGCGGTCCAGGTAGACCTGAACGAGCTAGCTACCGGACTGTCTGGCTTCATACGTTCCATCCTCCGATCCGTCGTCGCCGGGTGTGCATGATCCGAGTTTATAGTGCTCGCAACACCTCTTCTCCTCTCCTGGACTGCAACGGACAAACCCGGCGTGACATCACCCACTTTACGAGTGATAGCTTCACCGGGCGAGCTAGCTGGCGACAAGGTCGTCAATCCTACTAAGGATCTAGGCACTTGTCATATTTCGTTGAGCACTATTGCCGCGAACTCTTCATTTCATTGCGATGACGGTAGCACACTTCCTGAAGACATCACGGAAACATCACCCTGTTCTTGTTCCTCTGAAAAAGAGACTGAAAAACTAGAGTGACCATGGGGCGAGAGGATCAGCATGGACCTCTCACCACTAACAATATACCGTGACACACGTCTCCAACGTTTGTCATCCCAATTGGCACACACTGAGCAAGAATTAGTGCGAGTACATTGACTGCAGCAAATACAATGAACATGAGAATCAGAGAAAGACTTCCTCAATTTACAATTTGAACAATATTCTTCCATATTTAAAAAAATATTAAACAGCCGTAGTATTCGCATTAACCCTTGAAAATACAAAGATACATAATAATAATATAATCCATTACAAAAATTTCGAAAAATAATTCAAAAGAACAAATTTTCGAAAAAATTTTGAGATGAGGCCAAGTTCCCAAAGAGAACGATGAGCCCAAATGGATCCCAAAAAAGCAGTAAGTGTGGACAAAAATTTTAAAACATATCTAAAAATTAATGTTACACTTACGAACAATATTAATGTATCTGGCTATGAACAAAACCTTAGAGAAGACAAGGAATCACTGTCAGAAGTAACCGTTGTCAACGTAAACAAAAGTGAATAAAACCCGGAAACAAGACTCCAGGCACTGAAAATATGGCCCGAAATCAGTAACCAATTTTAAAACACTATCAGATGTAAAACAGAAACTTCCACAGAATAAACTGCAGTACATCGGATGGTAGATGCATGACCAAAACGCTTAAACACCCCTAGGGTGAGGACATAACCATGGGGAAAACAGAATAAACATTCTGTAACTATGCTAAAAACTCACAAGAAATTTCAGTAAAAAAATTTCAAAAATTAAGCCAAAAGCATGGGAGATTAGCTAGGGGGGTATCAAGGAAAGGGAGAGAGGAAACACTGAACAAACAGTGGAGATTTCATAGCAAGAATGAAAACATCAGGCCCATGCCCCAAAATTAGGGAACATGAAATAATTTTACATAAAAATTATAAGTTACAGCCCTGAACACATCCTTCCACTGTTTCTTCCTCTCATCCTCTTATTTCATCCTCGGATCCACCATTTCCTTCATGATTTTGTGTCTGGCATCATTTTAACTGAGATTATAAGCACAGATATCAGTGATAAGTTACTGATTGAAGGGCCAAACAAAGAATGAAAATTTGGCACCAATGTTGGTACTTCCTTGACACTGCGCATGCACAGTGGACAAAAGTATGGAGGACCATATAGGACATTGATTTTTTGGATTTTGATGCAAATTAGGGGGATTGTGGGGGGGGGGGGGGGGGGGGGCAAAATTTGTGTTTGGCCCTGGATATTTATGAGTTAGCACCAGCTAAGTCTGGGGCATTGGTACAGTATAAAAATATTCATTGAAATTATCCTCATTTCAGTGGCAAGAGAAATTATATCCTGGGTGGAAATAACCGCCAGCAGCATGCAAGAGGTTAATGTAAGCGCAAACAGCTCGGTGAAATACTTTCTATAACAAGAACACATGAGGCATTCACCTAATGGGGTACAATTTCGATGAATTGGGTATTTTGAGCAATGAATGTGGCATTTTAAATGCAATTATAAAATGTAAAACACACAAAAAATTTTTTTTGAGACACTCAGAACTTCCAATTTTGAAATGATCATTGTCATTATCATTCCATCTGCACTAATTGGCCAGTTATACAGACAAATTCTGATTATCAGTTCAACTTTACTTTACATTTTTTCATGTGAGTAAACCACATACCAAATTTGAAGCCAACTGAAAAATCAAAACCCAAGTTATCACAGGGAAACCAAAATACTTAGTGCATTCCAAGTTGGAAAAGTGTTGTACCCCAGATTCAAACTTGCATTTTGATAAGAGTAAACCACATACCAAATTTAAAGACAGCAGAAGAATCCACACCCAAAGTATCATCTGGAAACCCTAATACTTACTGTAATCTAAGTCAAAAAGTGTCACATCTCAGGCAAAATTTATCAAACCAACCCCATATTCATACTTTACCGGTATTTTCATATAAGTAAACCACATACCAAAAGAATCAACAAAACTTGAAATTAAATAAACAAAATTAAAAGAATATCCATCAAACTTGAAAATATTGTGCAAACCAGGGAGGGATAAACAGAAATTCCTACAAAGACGATCTCTAATGAGTCATGATTTGATAGGAAATTTCTTAACTTGTTTCACTAAAATCCATCTGAGCTGAGGTTTACCAGGCTCAGACTGATTTTATTGAATAAAGTTAAAAAATTTATATCAACTCGTGATGAACTTGAGATTCTTTTTAGCACATGTACAATTTACCCTTTACTTAATGCAACTGACAAAACTGACTGCTGCTATTTACAAATATCGACAAGCAAATTTTTTGGTTCAAATGTCTGGCATGAAAACATAGTTTATGTCCCCTTATTGGAATGAGTGGTTATAACATGTTTCCGAAGCAAAAATGAATTTTTCTCAGTTATTCAAAAAATATTTCTTGCAAATGATCAAGTTGAGATCAAATTTATTGCACATGTCTGGCAGGTATTGGACAATGAGACTGTGCAAACTGGTACCTTTGGAAACCTAGTTATGGGTTCTGTGCTTTTTGGCACCTGGTCAAACCAGTTTGGTCTGTTTTTCTGTCTTTCTGATTTATCACACCCTCTAAGGGATTTTCTGTTTGAGAAGCTTCAAAACTGCTCATTTCCACAGAAGTAATTATATGAAATTAAGGCAATGTTGCAAAGAAAATGCCATCTACAAAACTTATTATATTTTCAGTCATGCAGGTCCTCGAAGGGGTAACAACAGTGTGTGTTTTGAACAGAGATCAAGTACATGTCACCAACTTACACTGGAGGCAAAATTTAATTAAAATCAGCCCAAGTGTTAAGAAAATTGGAATTCTGGGCAGGGTCAAAATACTTGCTCTTCCTAAAACAATCGCAAATTGCAAACGCAAACTTTCTTTCAACAAACTTTACTCCCTCAAAAGAAAGTTGAGTACCAAACAAGTTATATTAGAACCTCATTTGGTTCACAGGAAGACAATTTTTAAAATCTCAAAATTAAAATGCCCCATCCCAACCATTGCTCACAAAAAATGTCTTCGAAATCAAGTCAGTGAGTTTTGGAGAGGAACATTTGAATGTCACCTCCATGTTGTATGAGGAGTTATGACAACACTGACTGGGGAGCTAAAAAGTCACTAAATGAGTTGAAATATGCTATTAATCCCTTTGGAAAATAAAATACATAATTCAAGTGTTCATGTGTAGGAAATTCTGAAGTTTCATTCGAAACAAGCAAAAAATTTCAGTGTTTAGCCATTTATAAGTAGTAGAAAAATTTACTTTTCATTTTCAGAAACCTCAAAGCAGAAACTTATTTCAAGATGGCTAGCAATAAATGAACAGAGTGGTACCACTTAAACACATTTAACAACATACCTTTGAACCAGGATTGACAATAACAGAACATGTGTTGATGATGTTGGGTGAGTTATATAGGCGATAGTTATAAACACCTATGGTTGACAATTGTGATGTGGCCAAACCTACACTTGCCATCAATCTCAAGGCTTCTTTGTCGGGAGACACTTTTTCTGAAATTAAAGATAAGAAAAACATGAAGCAAGCTCTGAAAACCTACCCCTATTAATATACTTCTCTGGAAATTTTAGGAACAACATATCTTACAAGCTCCATCACAATGAACACTGCAAGCTATTTATTAATGATGAGCAAATATGAATGTTATCGAATTGATACCTTGTACCAATAAAATAGAAGGGAGCTACTCAAAGTGTGAATGTCATGCACAGTAGTAAGGGTATTTTGTAATAATTATCCCCGCATTTTAAAAAATGCGGGGATATTGTCATGATCTCCGTCCGTACGACCGTACGTCCGTACTTCCGTACGTCCGGTTTTGTAATTCGAAACGCTGTAACTTTCTACAGTTGTTCAATAGGGTCTGTGCAACCCAAAAATACAACTTTTAAATTTTTGTGCCACCAGGTGGCTTCTGTGGAGCCACTTAAAAAATGCGTTATTTTTTCACTTTTTTGCTGAATAGTCCCAACCTATGTAATTCGGAGTTCTAAAATTACACTAGGGTGTTGCTAAATGATCTGTAGATATGAAGGAAGGTTTCGGATTTTTCGGGTGCCACGTGGCTGTGCCACCGTAGCCACTTTTGTGTTTTCTTAGACCGTTTCCGGCAAAAGGCTCGTAGGATATGTAATTCGAAATGCTAAATCCATGCTCAGATGTTGCAGTAGGGTCTATAGATGCGCACGAAGGTTTCGGATTTTTCAGGTGCCACGTGGCTGTGCCACCGTTGCCACTTTTGTGTTTTCTTAGACCGTTTCCGACGAAAGGCTCCTAGGGTATGTAATTCGAAACGCTAAAACCATGCTCAAATGTTGCAGTGGGGTCTGTAGATGTGCACGAAGGTTTTGGATTTTTCAGCTGCCACGTGGCTGTGCCATCATTGCCACTTTCGTGTTTTCTTAGACCGTTTCCGGCGAAAGGCTCCTAGGGTATGTAATTCGAAACGCTAAAACCATGCTCAAATGTTGCAGTAGGGTCTGTAGATGTGCACGAAGGTTTCCGATTTTTCAGGTGCCACATGGCTGTGCCACCATTGCCACTTTTGTGTTTTCTTAGCCTGTTTGCGGCAAAAGGCTCCTAGGGTATGTAATTTGAAATGCTAAAACCATGCTCAAATGTTGCAGTAGGGTCTGTAGATGCGCACGAAGGTTTCAGATTTTTCAGGTGCCACGTGGCTGTGCCACCGTTGCCACTTTTGTGTTTTCTTAGACCGTTTCCGGCAAAAGGCTCCTAGGGTATGTAATTCGAAACGCTAAAACCATGCTCAAATGTTGCAGTGGGTCTGTAGATGCGCCCAAAGGTTTCGGATTTTTCAGGTGCCACGTGGCTGTGCCACCATTGCCACTTTTGTGTTTTCTTAGACCGTTTCCGACGAAAGGCTCCTAGGGTATGTAATTCGAAATGCTAAAACCATGCTCAAATGTTGCAGTGGGGTCTGTAGATGCGCACGAAGGTTTCGGATTTTTCAGCTGCCATGTGGCTGTGCCACCATTGCCACTTTCGTGTTTTTTTAGACCGTTTCCGTCGAAAGGCTCCTAGGGTATGTAATTCGAAACACTAAAACCATGCTCAAATGTTGCAGTGGGGTCTGTAGATGCGCATGAAGGTTTCCGATTTGTCAGGTGCCACGTGGCTGTGCCACCATTGCCACTTTTGTGTTTTCTTAGACCGTTTCCAGGCGAAAGGCTCCTAGGGTGTGTAATTCAAAACGCTAAAACCATGCTCAAATGTTGCAGTGGGGTCTGTAGATGCGCGCGAAGGCTTCAGATTTTTCAGCTGCCACATGGCTGCGCCACCATTGCCACTTTCGTGTTTTCTTAGACTGTTTCCGGCGAAAGGCTCCTATGGTATGTAATTCGAAACGCTAAAACCATGCTCAAATGTTGCAGTAGGGTCTCTAGATGTGCACAAAGGTTTCAGATTTTTTAGGTGCCATGTGGCTGTGCCACCGTTGCCACTTTTGTGTTTTCTTAGACTGTTTCCGGCAAAAGGCTCCTAGGGTATGTAATTCGAAACGCTAAAACCATGCTCAAATGTTGCAGTAGGGTCTGTAGATGTGCACGAAGGTTTCGGATTTTTCAGGTGCCACGTGGCTGTGCTACCGTTGCCACTTTTGTGTTTTCTTAGACCGTTTCCGGCGAAAGGCTCCTAGGGTATGTAATTCGAAATGCTAAAACCATGCTCAAATGTTGCAGTGGGGTCTGTAGATGCACACGGAGGTTTCAGATTTTTTAGGTGCCACGTGGCTGCGACACCATTGCCACTTTCGTGTTTTCTTAGACCATTTCCGGCGAAAGGCTGCAAGGGTATGTAATTCGAAATGCTAAAACCATGCTCAAATGTTGCAGTAGGGTCTGTAGATGTGCACGAAGGTTTCCGATTTTTCAGGTGCCACGTGGCTGTGCCACCGTTGCCACTTTTGTGTTTTCTTAGACCGTTTCCGGCGAAAGGCTCCTATGGTATGTAATTCGAAACGCTAAAACCATGCTCAAATGTTGCAGTGGGGTCTGTAGATGCGCACGAAGGTTTCAGATTTTTCAGGTGCCACTTGGCTGTGCCACCGTTGCCACTTTTGTGTTTTCTTAGACCGTTTCCGACGAAAGGCTCCTAGGGTATGTAATTCGAAATGCTAAAACCATGCTCAAATGTTTCAGTGGGATCTGTAGATGTGCACGAAGGTTTCAGATTTTTCAGCTGCCTAGTGGCTGTGATGTTGCCACTTTTCATGTTTTCTTAGACCGTTTCCGGCAAAAGGCTCCTAGGGTATGTAATTCGAAATCCTAAAACCATGCTCAAATGTTGCAGTAGGGTCTGTAGATGCGCACGAAGGTTTTGGATTTCTGGGGTGCCACGTGGCTGTGCTACCGTTGCCTCTTTCATGTTCTCTTAGACCATTTCCGGTGAAAGGCTCCTACAGTATGTATTTCGAAATGGTAAAACCATGCTCAAATGTTGCAGTAGGGTCTGTAGATGTGCACAAAGATTTCAGATTTTTCAGGTGCCACGTGGCTGTGCCACCATTGCCACTTTCGTGTTTTCTTAGACCGTTTCCGGCGAAAGGCTCCTAGAGTATGTAATTCAAAATGCTAAAACCATGCTGAGATGTTGAAGTAGAGTCTGTAAATGCGTAGGAAGGTTTTGGATTTTTTGGGTGCTAAGTGGCTGTGTCACCGTTGCCACTTTTGTGTTTTCTTAGACTGTTTCCGGCGAAAGGCTCCTAGGGTATGTAATTCGAAATGCTAAACGCATGCTTAAATGTTGCAGTAAGGTCTGTAGATGCGTACAAAGGTTTCAGATTTTTCAGATGCCACGTGGCAGTGCCACCGTTTTTCTTTGGTGTTTTCTTAGATCATTACCGGCGAAAAGCTCCCAGAGTATGTAATTTGAAATGCTAAAACTATGCTCAAAGTTGCAGTAGGGTCTGTAGATGTGCACGAAGAATTCGGATTTTTGGGGTGCCACCGTTGCCACTTTCATGTTTTCTTAGACCGTTTCCGGAGAAAGGCTCCCAGGGTACATGTATGTAATTCGAAATGCTAAAACCATGCCCAAAATGTTGCAGTGGAGTCTGTAGGTGCACACGAAGCTGTGTCACCTGTGCCACTCAATATGATTTTAGTGTGTCATATAATACATTTCTTCAAGTCAAGGATGCAAATGCGGGGATACACTATAGTGTGCTTTGCACACAAGTGACACCATCTAGTTAAACTTTTTTTCAGTTCATGCGTTTTCAGATAAAACGATTGGCTCACACGATTCTGTTTTTTCTTTTCATAACTCAATGAACCGAAAAAAACCACAATTAGGTCCACCCCCAGCCACGCCCCTAAAATACCAGTCTTCCGAGTTGCAACATGGTGTCAAATCAATAGAAGTTGGAACACTGGCACCTTCTAAATGTGAAAAAGAATAAGAGGCCCCAGGGGGCCTGAGGGCGCTCACCTGACATGGTAGCCTAAATATCAACCCAGAGAATTGATTTCCACAAGTTGCATCTGCTCCTCCTAAGAAAAGCTGAAACCAAATATCCAAATATTCTGACCAGTGGATCTAAAAAAAGATTTTTAAAGAATATTCCTCATATTGAACTAAGTCATAATTCGGGCTCCCACAGGGAGCCCATATATGAACCCAGGGACTTGGCTTTAACAAACCTGAATCTTACACCCCTAAGGATTTTGCACACCAAATATCAAAACATTCCGACTGCTGGATCTGAAGAAGAAGATTTTTAAAGAAAATTCCTCATTTTGAACCAAGTTACAATTCGAGCTCCCACAATCAGCCCAAATATGGACCTAGGGACATGGCTTGAACAAACTTGAATCTTACCCCCCTAAGGATGCTGCATAAAAAATATCAAAAGCATTCATCTGCTGGATCTGAAGATTTTTAAAGAAAATTCCTCATTTTGAACTAAGTTGTCATTCAGGCTCCCATAGTGAGCCCAAATATGAACCAAGGGACTTGGCTTGAACAAACTTGAATCTCAGCCCCCCTAAGGTTGCTCCATGCCAAATATCAAAACATTTCAACTGCTGAATCTGAAGAAGATTTTTAAAGAAAAATTCCTCATATATATTGACTAAGTTATAATTTGGGATCCCACAGGGAGCCCAAATATGGACCCATGGACTTGGCTTTAACACACTTGAATCCCTCCCTCCCTCCCCCCCCCCCCCCCCCCCCCCCCCCCAAGGATGCTACTCACCACATATCAAACCATTCCGACTGCTGGATCTGAAGAAGAAGATTTTTTAAGAAAATTTCTCATTTCGAACAAAGTTACAATTCAAGCTCCCACAGTGAGCCCAAATATGGACCTAGGGACATGGCTTGAACAAACTTGAATCTCACCCTCCTTAGGATGCTGCATACCAAATATCACAAGATTCTGCCTGCTGGATCTTGAGAAGAAGATTTTCAAAGAAATTTGCCTGAAATGCACGAAGTTCGAATTTGGGCTTCTATAGTGAGCCCAAATATGAATCCAGGTGGCCGATTTTAACAAACTGGAATCAGATCCACCCCACAATGTTGCATACCAAATATCACAAGATTCTGCCTGCAGGATCTGGAGAAGAAGATTTTTGAAGAAATTTGCCTGAAATGCACTAAGTTCGAATTCGAGCTTCTATAGTGAGCCCAAATATGAATCCAGGGAGCCGATTTGAACAAAATAGAATCAGATCCACCCCACAATGTTGCATACCAAATATCAAAAGATTCTGCCTGCTGGATCTGGAGAAGAAGATTTTTTAAGAAATTTGCCTGAAAAGCACTAAGTTCAAATTTGGGCTCCTATACTGAGCCCAAATATGAACCCAGGGAGCCGATTTGAACAAACTTGAATCAGATCCACCCCACAATGTTGCATACCCAATATCAGATTCTGCCTGCTGGATCTTGAGAAGATTTTCAAAGAAATTTGCCTGAAATGCAGTAAGTTCAAATTTGGGCTCCTATAATGAGCCCAAATATAAACCCAGGGGGCCGATTTGAACAAACTTGAATCAGATCCACCCCACAATGTTGCATACCCAATATCAAAAGATTCTGCCTGCTGGATCTGGAGAAGATTTTCAAAGAAATTTGCCTGAAATGCAGTAAGTTCAAATTTGGGCTCCTATAATGAGCCCAAATATAAACCCAGGGGGCCGATTTGAACAAACTTGAATCAGATCCACCCCACAATGTTGCATACCAAATATCAAAAGATTCTGCCTGCTGGATCTGGAGAAGAAGATTTTTTAAGAAATTTGCCTGAAATGCAGTAAGTTCGAAATCGGGCTCCTATACTGAGCCCAAATATGAACCCAGGGGGCCGATTTGAACAAACTTGAATCAGATCCACCCTACAATGTTGCATACCAAATATCAAAAGATTCTGCCTGCTGGATCTGGAGAAGAAGATTTTTTAATGTTTTTCCCATTGCCTACAGTGTTAAAAAGTGCTGACTCAGCACTTTTTCAAAGTCCCGAAACTGTACCCTATGATAAAACCGATGGCAGTTTTTTTTTACCAATTCTTTCTGTTGGTCCTAAGGAAGCTTCACACCAAATAAAAATGATCGGTGCCGAGCAGTTTTGGAGATATGGGCGTTTTAATTTTTTTCTATTTTTAGCTCCTGCGGTTCCCATGGGGCTACAGGAAAAAAAAAATCAGCATAAATTAGGTACTTATGACCCAATAAGCCCTCACATAAAATTTGGTTCAAATCAGCCTCTCGGTTTGGAAAATAGAAATTTTGGGCGGGGCCAAAAATTTTGCCCCTCCCATAACGACGCCAAGTATAGCCCCACAAACTTCTCTTGAACAAATCTGAGTCTACACCTCAAAAGGAAGCTGCACACCAAATATCAAGTCTCTGCTACTGCTGGTTCATGAGAAGAAGATTTTTTAAGATTTCAGCACACTTTTTGGGTGTGGCCCTACCCACAGGCGAGGCAACTTTATTTGCACAAAATCAAATTGCGATGTCATAACAAACTATTATCTCAAATATCAATTAAATTGGTTCAGCAGTTTGGGAGGAGAAGATGCAAACACCATGTTCACGGATGACGACGGACGCCGGACGCTGGACGACGGACGGTGAGTGATCACTATAGCTCTCCTGACTGAAAGTCAGGTGAGCTAAAAATAAATTTATATTACTAATTTATCACCATGAAATTATTTATAAAATATTTAAATGACCGTGGTGGGTCAATTTTTCTTTTTCTTCACAACTGCATTTATTTGACATTTCAATTTTTACGCACATTGGGTGATCGTCTGCGTTCATCGTTTTACCCAAATCGATTGTAAACAATGGCTGGTTTCCAATTCCAATGAATGAACACATCCTGAATTCAACTAATTTCATGTCATCTGGCTTTATATCTAACTCCACTTTTACAAACTGTGTTTTTCAGTTCTTGGGAAATGGTCAAAACCAAAATGCAATGTAATACTGATGGCCTACTTCCACCTACCATGGAACGCAACTTTTACGTGAAGTGAACAGTTGAATGAAATTTGAGGGAGGCGTGGCTTATGACGTTTTCTTTGCATTATGTAATTCATTGGTCAATAAAAAATTTAATGACATAAGTGCATTTGACTTGGAAAGTGTGTCAACTGCTACCTGCATTTCAATAATATGCGCCCTCTTTTATGCCAGGAAAATAATATGTCTACCAGTTTTAGTTTTTAAGTCTTTGTTCGCTGAAGTAGAGGACGACTAACAGTATTTATTTATTTGGGTCGCGAATGTTTAATTATAAGGAATGATTGTTTCTTTTTGTCTATTTCTTGAGTTATGAACCCCAAAAAACAAAGTCCAAACATCGCGTAAGTGGGCTATGCCCATTTACACAATTTGGACTTTGTTTTTTGGGGTTCATAACTCAAGAAATAGACAAAAAGAAACGATCATTCCTTAAATATATTGTTTTCAAACTGATCTACTGTTTGTCGATATACAGTGATAATAGTTTCAATATTGTCAGAGAGACCATCTGACTTGGCAACTTGGATGAAGAAGTCGCCTCAGACTGACAAATTTTGTTCTGCCTTCACTGAAAAGCGACTCAAAAAAATCAGTCTACTTTGAAATTTTGCTAACATTTGGAAAGATAATCACCTACAAGGCATTTGGGGTATGTTTCAGTGAACTATTCTGTTTTACTTGGTTTACTATTCCAAGAAAATATAAACAGTGGTTTAATAATCCCAATGGAATGATACATTCAATGAAAATATTATTCCACATAAAAACTGGCTTGATGTCATTAGGAAACGTGCAGTATGGGCATATTATCAGGAGGAGGGATATCCAAGCATGGGAAGCATATCCCTGCTTTCATTTCTTCAAATAATCTTAGAAAACAAACATTAGAAAGGCCCTCATAAGAAACCTTCCAATGATGGCGCCAGAAATTGCATTACTGCTATCATAGAAATAAAATGGCCAAAAAGGATCTGAAAGTTGTAACACAATTTTTCTGAGAGAAAAATACTCTTTCAGTTGATAACCGAATAATTTTTGCCACTTTTATGGGCTAAATAAACGTTATTAACTATTGAGCACTTTTCTCTCCAGCTATTGCATTTTTCATGTACCTGGCCTCATTTATTTCTTCTTCGACACTCGGAATCAGAATATATTTTTATTGTTGTTGTGCAAGGTCCAGAAATTTTATGTGCACACCACTGCACTTATCAAAAATAAAAAGATAAACCTGATAACCCTGCCCTCAAGGAGGTTTAGATAGTTTAAACCAAAATGATAAACCAAAATATAAACTGCTCAATGAAATGACCTAGTTATTATTCCGTATGTATGCGCATGCTCACAATAACCCAAGTAAACTGGAACAGTTCACCTAAACGCACACTTTGTTGAAAGTATTAAATGATGTTGGCAATGATATTCAGAGTAACTAAAAATAAAATCAACAGATGAAACAAACTTGAGAGAGCTGTAAAAGATAACATGCTTATGCTCGCAGTGAAAATAGTGATTTTGTGTTCACTCTTTCAAAATAACTATTTTATTCAAACAGAGAATCTTAAGTCACCTTCCAAAAAATCAGGCCACCTCGAAATTTTACGCAAGATTTTGAAATGTAACCAACCTAAAAGGTGTTTTATTGAAAGTATTCAATGATGTTGGCACTAATATGCGTAGTAACTAAATACAAGAGCAATGCAAAGCATGGCATATACCCCCGAGCGGTGTCATAAAGGTAGGTAAGTCTCTTGGGGATTTAACCAAAGTCAAAACGAAACTTCCTTTAGATACCGACAATGCATCACAAAAAATTAAATTGATTTGAATCAGCATTCATAAGTTATTGGATGGAGACCAAATTCAAGATGACCACCATGATTTCTAGACACCTCCTAATTTCTGCACGAGAAAAACCCCATAAATATTTGTGATGTATTCCATGTTACTAAACATTCATACAAAAATTTATTCTGTAGAATAAACTGACTACACTAATTTCAGTCCAAAATGGCTGCCGGTGGCCATCTTGAATTTTGGACCGCACTCCAAAACACTCGTTCTCGTCCCAAGGTGATAACAAAGGTACCCAAGAAGTTTCATAAAGATTGGTTCATAAATACGGCCTCTAGCCCGAGCCATATTGAATTGTTGACGGACAGACGGACAGATGTCCAGATGGACGACAGGCCATGACAAAACCTCAAATTTGACTACGTCAAAGTTGAGCTAAAAATGAAATTGATTTGAGTCAGTATTCATTAGTTATTGGGCGGAAACCAAATTCAAGATGGCCACCATAATGAATTGGCCACTAGCAGTCATCTTTATTCAGCTGACTGGTCCGAAATCGAAGGTATCCGGAAAAAAACCCTCACGGAAAAAAAACCCTCATGGAAAAAAACCCTCAGGAAAAAAAACCCTGAAGAAAAAATCCCTACCAAAAATGACAGGGGTAGGAAAAAACACCTACCTTTTTTATATATTGTATATTTTTATGTTATAAACCCCTACTTTTTGTATATGTTTATGTAATTTTTGTGTTATTGAACTATGATTTTTATATGTTATAATTATATTGTATAATCCAAACATCTATTGATTGTGATATCTATTGAAGTAATGGCCTATTGAAGTAGTCAAAACAACTTTAACTAATTAAATTCAAAATCTTGAGCACTGCATCCATATTAGTATGGTTTTATCTGGTCTTCTCTGGTTTTATATCTTGTCATGCAAATAATATCCATTTCTCTGAGTACTATACTGGGAAATGGTTAAATGCTTAGTACAGTGATTTTTGTGCTGCTTGTGCTTTTGGGTTAGTGTTCCTACATATTAAAAAATGTTCAGCATATTTGTTACCTACAACCATCCAAGTATGGATGCCATTGGAACCATGTCAGTGACCTGATTCCAAATGCATCCATATTAGAATGGTTTTATGCAGATACTACATTTTTCTCTGAAGGAGAGACATTTTGATCACATTTTAATCACATTTATTATGTAATACATCGTGTTGGATTTAAGGTGAAAAAGCATATATATTTACTTCAGTATGATGTATATTTTGATTCTATATGCAAGGAATAAATTTCTGATCTGTGGAAAGATCTTTTCTATTGTTTTACCTATATGTATATTTTTATACCATTACCTTCAAAAAAGGTAGGGGTTTTTACCTACCCGTCATTTTTGGTAGGGTTTTTTTCTTGAGGTTTTTCTCCTTGAGGGTTTTTTTTGTGAGGGTTTTTTTCCGGCATTCGAAATCGAAAGGAATCTTCCTCTAGACACCAACAATGCATGATTAAATGAAAATGTCAATGACACTGTAGCTCAACTTATTTAAGACATGTACATGTATAGCATGTGACACAGCAATGACAAACATCTAGGTAATGACCTGATAACAAAGGTACATGTAAAGTATTGTGACGGTCTGTACATAAATGCTGACCATATCCTGTAACAAATATATATGTAAAGTATTGTAAAAGTGGGGTGACAGTTAGATGCTAAACTAGAAAAGAAATCTTTGAGTCCCAGAGTGGGTCTGACTGAACCCAAAAATATTTGTTCTCATAGCACAGTGATAACAAAGGCACCCAAAAACACTTGATCCTGTCACAAGGTGATAACAAAGGTACCCCAAGAAGTTTCGTGAAGATCAGTTCATAAATTCAGACTCTAGCCTGAGCCGTATTGACATGTGCACTTACTGTGTATAAGTAGCACTGAACAAATCAAAGTTCATCTAATTTGCATAATTTCTGCATGAGAAAAAAACCTGTATTATATGTGATGTATTCCATGTTACTAAACATTTCTGTACAAAAAACTGATTGCACTAATTTTGGTACAAAAAGGCTGCTGGTGGCCATCTTGAATTTTGGACTGCACCCAAAAACACTCGTTCTTATCCCACGGTGATAACAAAGGTACCCAAGAAGTTTCGTAAAGATCGGTTCATAAATACGGCCTCTAGCCTGAGCCATATAGAAGTTGTGTACAAAAAACTGATTGGACCTAATTTTGGTACAAAATGGCCACTGGCAGCCATCTTGAATTTTGGACCACACCCAGAAATACTCGGTCTCATCCCAAGGTGATAACAAAGGTACCCATGAAGTTTTGTGAAGATCGGTTCATAAATGCATACTCGAGCCCAAGCCGTATTGACACATGCTCTTACTGTGTATAAGTAGCACTGAATAAATCAAAGTTCATCTAATTTGCATAATTTCTGCTCGAGAAAAATATCTGTATTATATGTGATGTATTCCATGTTACTAAACATTCATACAGAAATTTATTCAAATCAGAACTTTCGTACAGAAGTTCTATACAAACTAGAGGAGGTATCAGTACCTCGTGGCTCACCAACAGGTGGCTAATGTGAAGGGGTGGCTGGAGTAAAAAAAAAAGTTCAAAACCTGCACACAAAAGTCCAAAATTAAAGAAAATAATCAGCTAAATGGTTAAATAATATAATAATAACCTCTAAGAAGCATGCTAACATAAAATAGGAACCATGGCAATATGCTACAAAGTAAGTCTCCACTTTGAAGAAAAGAAAGACAAACCTCAAAACCTGCACATAAAAGTTAAAAAAAAAGTATCACATTTGTTTCAATGGGTTAAAATTGAGAAATACACCCTGATAATGTCACAGTAACCACCATGGCAATATGCCAGTAAGGTGAAACCCTACCTAAAAAATATCCACTTGGAAGAAAAGAAAGAAAAACCTCAAAACCTGCACATAAAAGTCAAAAAAGTATCACATTTGTTTCAAAGGGTTAAAATTTAGAAAAATACCCTGATAATGTTACAATAACCACCAAGGCAATATGCCAGTGAGGTAAAACTCCACTTAAAAAAAATATCAAAACCTGCACACAAAAGTACAAAACCTGCACACAAAAGTCCAAAATTAAAGTAAATAAGCAGCTAAAGGGTTAAATAATATAAAAATAGCCCCAAGAAAAATCCTAACATAAAATAGGAACCATGGCAATATGCTACAAGGTAAGTCACCACTTGGAACAAAAGAAAGACAAACCTCAAAACCAGCACATAAAAGTAAAAAAAAGTATCACATTTGATTTAAGGGGTTAAAATTGAGAAAAATACCCTGTCACAGTAATCACAATGGCAATATGCCAGTAAGGTGAAAACTCTACTCGAAAAATATCCACTTGGAAGAAAAGAAAGACAAACCTCAACACATGCACATAAAAGTAAAAAAAGTATCACATTTTTAACATGCACATAAAAGTAAAAAAAGTATCACATTTGTTTCAAAGGGTTAAAATTTAGAATACCCTGAAAATGTTACAGTAACCACCATGGCAATATGCCAGTGAGGTAAAACTCCACTTAAAAAAAAATATCAAAACCTGCACACAAAAGTACAAACCCTGCACACAAAAGACCAAAATTAAAGTAAATACGCAGCTTAAGGGTTAAATAATATAATAATAGCCCCAAGAAGCATCCTAACATAAAATAGGAACCATGGCAATATGCTACAAGGTAAGTCGCCACTTGGAAGAAAAGAAAGACAAACCTCAAAACCTGCACATAAAAGTAAAAAAAAGTATCACATTTGTTTCAAGGGGTTAAAATTGAGAAAACTACTCTGTCACAGTAACCCCAATGGCAATATGACAGTAATGTGAAACTCTACTTGAAAAATATCCACTTGGAAGAAAAGAAAGACAAACCTCAAAACCTGCACATAAAAGTGAAAAAAGCATCACATTTGTTTCAAAGGGTTAAAATTTAGAAAAATACCCTGAAAATGTTACAGTAACCACCATGGCAATATGCCAGTGAGGTAAAACTCCGCTTAAAAAAAAATATCAAAACCTGTACACAAAAGAGCAAAACCTGCACACAAAAGTCCAAAATTAAAGAAAATAAGCAGCTAAAGGGTTAAATAATATAAAAATAGCCCCAAGAAGCATCCTAACATAAAATAGGAGCCATGGCAATATGCTACACTGTAAGTCACCACTTGGAAGAAAAGAAAGACAAACCTCAAAACGTGCACATAAAAGGAAAAATAGGCCGATGAAATCGTCAGATGTGTACCCATACGCGCAACTAGTAGAAAGCTGTATGATGGAGGGCCACCACGGATGCCGACATTATGTACACCATACAAGGTATGGGTACATATAGAAATGGATTGGAGGAGTGTCTAATTTGATGGATAAAGGGTTAATATCTCCAGATCAAATTATCAGATTTATATAAAAAACTATACAGCACAGCAAATCAGTAACCTGAATAAATATATAAAGTAACATGACAATCGGATTGATATTTTTTGAGTTATCTCCTGCCAAAGGGATTGGAGGAATTTTCAATTTGAAGGATAAAGGGTTAATATCTCCGGATCAAATTATCAGATTAACACCAAAAACTATACAGCTCAGCACATCAGTAACCTGAACACAATTATAAAGTAACTTGACAATCCAAGCAATATTTTTCAAGTTATCAAATGCCAAAGGGATTGGAGGAACTTTCAATTTGAAGGATAAAGGGTTAATATTTCAGGATTAAATTATCAGATTTACACCAAAAACTATACAGCTAGGCACATCAGTAACCTGAACACAAATATAAAGTAACTTGACAATCCAAGAAATATTTTTCAAGTTATCGAATGCCAAAGGGATTGGGGAAATTTTCAATTTGAAGGATAAAGGGTTAATATCTCAGGATCAAAATAACAGATTTACACCAAAAACTATACAGCTCGGCACATCAGTAACCTGAACACAAATATAAAGTAACTAGACAATCCAAGCAATATTTTTCAAGTTATCGAATGCCAAAAGGATTGGAGAAATTTTCAATTTGAAGGATAAAGGGTTAATATCTCGGGTTCAAAATAACAGATTTACACCAAAAACTATACAGCTCGGCACATCAGTAACCTGAACACAAATATAAAGTAACCTGACAATCCAAGCAATATTTTTCAAGTTATCGAATGCCAAAGGGATTGGAGGAATTTTCAATTTGAAGGATAAAGGGTTAAGATCTCAGGATCAAATTATCCGATTTACACCAAAAACTATACAGCTTGGCACATCAGTAACCTGAACACAAATAAAAAGTAACTTGACAATCCAAGCAATATTTTGCAAGTTATCGAATGCCAAAGAAAATGGATACGGATGCCGGATGGACAGACAGACGGACAAAGGATGGACGAACGACGGATGGTCACCCCGGATGCTGGCATTATGTGTACCATACATAGTATGGGTACACATAAAAAAAAGTATCACATTTTTTCAAGTGGTTAAAATTGAGAAAAATACCCTGTCACGGAACCACAATGGCAATATGCCAGTAAGGTGAAACTCTACTTGAAAAATATCCACTTGGAAGAAAAGAAAGACAAACCTCAAAACCTGCACATAAAAGTCAACAAGAGCACCGCTGGGCATTGCATCATACGCCCGTGAACTGTTCAAATTGTACCATTTTAACACATTTGCAATTTTTTTAGAGTGCGAGAAATTTATACTGGCATATATATATATGTTACGGTCATTTGAGAAAAAGACTAACAAGTTTGAAGCCAATCGAAAAACAAATACTAAAGTTATCATCCGGAAACCAAATATTTGACGAAGAATTCTAAGTCCAACAGGGGCCATAATTCAGGCAAAAATTGTTCAGACCGACCCCATATTCGAACTTGACCTGTATTTTGTTGTGATTAAACCACATACCAAGTTTGGAGCCGATCGGAAAACAAATACTAAAGTTATCATCCAGAAACCAAATATTTGACGAATTCTAAGTCCAACAGGGGCCATAATTCAGGCAAAAATTGTTCAGACCGACCCCATATTCGAACTTGACCTGTATTTTGTTGTGATTAAACCACATACCAAATTTGGAGCCGATCAGAAAACAAATACTAAAGTTATCATCCGGAAACCGAATATTTGACGAATTCTAAGTCCAACAGGGGCCATAATTCAGGCGAAAAATGTTCGGACCGACCCCATATTCGAACTTGATCTGTATTTTGTTGTGATTAAACCACATACCAAATTTGGAGCCGATCGGAAAACAAATACTAAAGTTATCATCCGGAAACCAAATATTTGACGAATTCTAAGTCCAACTGGGGCCATAATTCAGGCGAAAAATGTTCGGACCGACCCCATATTCGAACTTGACCTGTATTTTGTTGTGATTAAACCACATACCACATTTGGAGCCGATTGGAAAACAAATACTATAGTTATCATCCGGAAACCAAATATTTGACGAATTCTAAGTCCAACTGGGGCCATAATTCAGGCGAAAAATGTTCGGACCGACCCCATATTCGAACTTGACCTGTATTTTGTTGTGATTAAACCATATACCACATTTGGAGCCGCTCGGAAAACAAATACTAAAGTTATTGTTCGGAAACCAAACGGACGGACGGACGGACGGACGGACAGACGGACGGACAACGCCATAACATAATACGTCCCGTTTTTTCAAACGGGCATATAAAAAAGCATCACATTTGATTCAATGGGTTAAAATTGAGAAAAATACCCTGAAATGTTAAGGAAACCACTATGGCAATATGCCAGTAAGGTAAAACTCCACTTGAAGACAAAATTTCAAAACCTGTACACAAAAGTCAAAAACCTGCACAGAAAAGTCAAAAACCTGCACAGAAAAGTCAAAAACCTGTACACAAAAATCCAAAATTCAAGTAACTTAGCATGGAGAGGGTTGAATAAAATATTACTATCCCTGAAAAGCAAGCAGACATAAAAAAAAAAAGCAAAAAAAAAAAAAAATCAAAATCTGCACACAAAAGTTCAAAATGAATGAATCCGGACACCGACGACGACACAGACATCGTTGGTGAGACAAAAACTGATTGCACTAATTTTGGTACAAAATGGCCACCAGCAGCCATCTTGAATTTTGGACTGCACCCAAAAACACTCGTTCTCATCCCAAGGTGATACCAAAGGTACGCAAGAGGTTTCGTGAAGATCGGTTCATAAATACAGCCTCCAGCCCTAGCCGTATTGACATGTGCACTTACAGTGTGTAAGTAGTACTGAATAAATCAAAGTTCATCTAATTTGCATAATTTCTGCTCGAGAAAAAACCCCGTATTATATGTGAAGTATTCCATGTTACTAAACATTCATACAAAAATTTATTCAAATCAGAGCTTTCATACAGAAGTTCTGTACAAAAAACTGATTGCACTAATTTTGATACAAAATGGCTGCTGGCGGCCATCTTGAATTTTGGACTGCACCCAAAAACACTCATTCTCGTCCCAAGGTGATAACAAAGGTACCCAAGAAGTTTCGTGAAGATCGGTTCATAAATACAGACTCTAGCCCAAGCTGTATTGACATGTGCACTTACTGTGTATAAGTAGTACTGAATAAATCAAAGTTCATCTAATTTGCATAATTTTTGCACAAGAAAAACCCCGTATTATATGTGATGTATTCCATGTTACTAAATATTCATACAAAAATTTATTCAAATCAGAACTTTCACACAGAAGTTCTGTACAAAAAGCTGATTGCACTAACTAAAGTACAAAATGGCTGCTGGTGGCCATCTTGAATTTCGAACCGCACCCAAAACCACTCGTTCTCATCCCATGTTGATAACAAAGGTACCCAAGAAGTTTCGTAAAGATCGGTTCATAAATACGGCCTCTAGCCCCAGCTGTATTGGCATTTGCAGTTACAGTGCTGAAAGTAACATTAAATAGATCAAAGTTAGTCTAATTGGCATAATCTATGCACAAGAAAAAACCTGTATTATATGTGATGTATCCCATGGTACTAAACATTCACACAAAAAATTATTCAAATCAGCGCTTTCATATGGAAGTTCTGCGCAAAAATCTGATTGCACCTAATTTTGTACAAAATGGCTGCCAGCAGCCATCTTGACTTTCGGACCGGACCCCAAAATATTCGTTCTCGTCCCATGGTAATAACAAAGGTACCCAAGAAGTTTCATAAAGATCGGTTCATAAATACGGCCTCTAGCCCGAGCCGTATTGGCATTTGCACTTACAGTGCTGAAAGTAACAACAAATATATCAAAGTTAGTCTAATTTGAATAATTTATGCACGGGGAAAAAAAACTGTATTATATGTGATGTATCCCATGGTACTAAACATTCATACAAAAAATTATTCAAATCAGAGCTTTCATATGGAAGTTCTGCGCAAAAATCTGATTGCACCTAATTTTGTACAAAATGGCTGCCAGCGGGTGTCTTGAATTTCAGACCGCACCCCAAAACACTCGTTCTCGTCTCACGGTGATAATAAAGGTACCCATGAAGTTTCATAAAGATTGGTTCATAAATACGGCCTCTGGCCAGAGCCGTGTGCACAGCGCAACAGACGGATGACGGACAGAAGGATGACGAGCCATGACAATACCTCAAATTTGGCTTCGCCAAAGTTGAGCTAAAAATAACAATGATTCGAGTCAGCATTCATCAGTTATTGGATTGAAACCTAATTCAATATGGCTGCCATGGCAGCCATATTGAATTGGCTAGCTGGACCAAAATCGAAAGGAAGTATTGTCTGGCCATCCACAAGTAACCCCTAAAACAATGATTTGATCAAATAAACAGTTCTTTAGTTATTTGACAGAAACCAAAAGTTAATGGATGGATGGATGCCGGACAATGGATGGACAGATGGACATGGTGAAAACATAATGCTCCTGAAAGAATTTCTCTGGGGCATAATAAAATGAACAGATAACAAATACTGAGTGATAAGTTAAATTGAGTGATAATATAAAAACAACATATTTATGCTCACAGTGAACATTGGTGATAATGAAATTATGTGTTCAAACATTCTTTCAAAACAACTATTTCTTTCCAACTAAGAACCCTCATAGAGATAATTTTTCTAGAAAATAATGCTTTTTGGTGAACACTTCACTTTTAATTCTCAAACGAAGTCGGAAGTGGGTCAAAATGAAAGTGTCCTTCAGCTCAACGTGTCCAAGAAGGGACTGAACTAAACAGAAATGCCAAGTTATTCACTCAAATTTCTACAGAAAAGACATCACACCAAAGCTACGTATGAAATCTGAAAAAAATCGGGTGAGAGATGCAGCTGGTAGGGTGTGCCAATGGAATTGTTGACAATTTATGTGCCAAATACAAGATAGCTGCTGGTGGCCATGTTTTTCAACAAAATTCAGAAAAATTTGCTAGCTCCCATCTGGACATCACACCAAAGCTAGATACAGCAGAACCTGTCTTGAGAAACCACCTCTTTTGCGAAGCAAAAGAGGTCTCTCAAGAAAGGTGGTCTCTCATTAGAGGTTTGAGGTTTTTGCTAATCAGTGAATGATCAAATAGAATTGAAAGTTTGTCGTGAGACGACTCGAGAGGTACACTTCGTGTTTGATGGCACTCAAAGGCAGTGTCCGGTTTGGATCCGTTGAGTTGTAACCTGATCGGTTTTGTTCAATCGTGAACTCGTCAGAGGTTTATATTATTGTTTTTTGTTGAGTCTACCCCCGTTTATATACCTTTTGTGGGCGGTGTTTTTGGCGGTTTGGTGCTTGGCTTGGCAGTTTGGTGGGCGGTTGTTTGGACGTGATTCGGCGGTTTCCCATTGTCTGGTGGGCGGTTTGAAAGGGAGATGGGATTGGTGGTTTGGTGGCGGTTTGGAATAGTTTCTGGGCGGTTTCCCATTGTTGGTTGGCGGTTGGGGGGGGAGGAGGAATGGAGTGGGTGGTTGTCTCCTTTGTGGATGGTTTGACCCCAGATTGGGGTGGTGGGGGTTGTAGTACCTCCCTGATGTGGGGGGAGGGGGTGGGGGTTGGGGCAGTTTGGTGGGGTTGTTGGTGTCCAAACGGGGGTATGTGGATTTGTGGTAAATAGTTGTGGACTGAGAGTGGATGAAAGGTTGTCAGAGATAGATGGAAAACAATTTATTGGTTCTTATGTTGTGGGTCGGTAGATTGCCATTGCGTTATGCTCTGAGCTGCAAATCTGACCACTCTATCGGTGGCATATAGGGTGGAAATGTTTAAGTTCTGGTGGTGTGTTGCCCCGATGGCTGGCTGTTCTTGGGTGGGGTGAGCCAATGTCGGGGTTAATGAAATAACTGTTCGTTGAGTCTGGGTTTATGATTACTGGTGACATGGAGTCTCTGCGTGATGGCTGTGATGTAGTTGGTGAATCAGTTGTGTTCCATCTGAGGCGGTGTCTAAAGGAGTCTGGCATATGGATTGTGTTCCAGGCTTCTCTGATTATGTCTATCGTTGTGGTTGATGTTGGCTTGGGTTCTGTGTTTTCTAATTCAGAAAAATCAATGGCTTTTACACTGGGTGGTGCTTCCATTCTGGATGCTGTGAGGAATTCACCGTGAGAGCTTGTCACCCTTGGTGGCCAGCTCAAACAGGAATTTGTTGATTGGTAATGAGATTTGTCTGTTTGTGAACCACAATTCCAGAAGCTCGAACTTGGGGTGGTCTCTGTTTGTGTGGCGCAGTCTTTTGATGGTGCAGTTGGCACTTTGATTGTTCCTGATTTATGTTGTCTTGCCAGATGTTTTTTTTAGATATTCCAGGCATTTGAATACAGAGTGGCATGTGGGGCATTCCTTTCGTCCCGATTGCTGATGTGTGACTCTCTTGTATCTTTGAAGCCCTTGAGCTTGTTGGTAGCTGGCTGAGCAGATTTCACATTGAAAAACCATGTTGAAAATTGTTGTACGTCCCTCACCTCTCTCGCATAGGACATAGGAAGCGTTGTCCTAATTGTAACGTCAGTGTGGCATACACAAATCTCAGGCCTTTGTCATGAGCTTTTGACGTTAGAACAGAAGGCGAAAGAAGGTTAACAAAGAAGAAAATATTTAAAAATCCTTTCTGTTCAGGCCGAATGGGGTTAGCGTGCGTAGCTTGTATATCCATTGGATTTCTTCTGTTTTTCTCCTGGCCTCAGAATGATCACTTTCAGGGTCTGAGCGGAGCACATGGATGATGTGAAATTGGACATCGGTGATCGAGTGGTTAGTGTCGTTGAAGTGTATAGCGACAGGTGTCTGTCGGCTGTGTTTTATGTCGGCGAGATGTTCACGTAGGCGTATGCCGAACTGTCTTTTTGTTTCGCCTACATATTGTTTTTTGCAGTGGCGGCAGTTAATTAGATTAATGCAGTTGCAGGTCATGCAGTTAACATGGTATGGTCCTTTATAACGTCTCCTTGTGGTGGAACTGGGGAACCAAGGGTGTTTGGGTAGTTTGGTGCAGATGGTGCAAAAATCCCGGACACAGGGGGTATATGGATTGCGTATGATGAAGCCACTGTTTTGAATTGGTTTGGGCAGTTTCGCTCTAGTGAGTGTGTTGGCAAGTGACTGATTCTGTCGTCTTGCAAGCAATGGTCTGTCGCTGAATATGGCACGGCCTGCTGCTGTACTCTGTAGGATGGGCCATAGTTTGGTGACGAACTTGAAGATTTCTATGCTTTCCGGGTGGTGGTTCACTACAAAAGGAGTGATGCCGGTTTGTGTTGTGTTTTTGCTTTGCCGGAGGAGTGTCTCGATCCATATTATTGGCATTAGTGAGGGCTTTTTGTAGTGTTTGTTCTTTGTAACCCCGATTTCTGAAGTGTTGTAGCATCTTTCGGGCGTGGCGGTTGTAGTCATCTGTGTCACTACAAATCTGTTTAACCCGGAGTAACTGACTGTATGGTATTCCGTTGATTTGGCTTGTGGGGTGGCACGAGTCTGCCCGGCGGTAGGCGTAGGTGTCAGTTGGTTTGGTGTGGAGGTCAGTTCTGATAGTGTTGTTGTGTTTGATGACCCTAACATCTAGGAATGTGACAGATTCCTTGGAGTATTCATGCGTGAATTTGATAGTTGGGTGTGCTTGATTGAAGTAATCTATGAATTGGATGAGGGACGTTTCCCCATGCGTCCAGATGAGGAAAATGTCATCAATGAAACAGAGGTATAGTTCTGGTTTAAGTGGAAATTCCCGAAGTAGGCGGGTTTCTAGTTCGCCCATAAATATGTCGGCTAGACTGGGAGCTACCCGTGTTCCCATTGCGGTGCCTCCAATTTGGAGGTAGTCAACACCATTGAATTGAAAATTGTTGCTGTGTAATACAATTTTGAGTAGGTTTAACAGCCATGTGGCTGAGATGTCCCAATTCGGGCGATGGCGTCTGATGCATTTGGCAACAGCTACTAATCCTTCTTGGTTGGGTATATTTGTGTAGAGTGATGTCACATCTAAAGTGCAGAGTATGAAATCCTCGGGTAATGGTGATAGCGCTCGAAGTTTTTGGAGAAAATGGGTGGTGTCCTGTATATAACTTGGGTAATCTGGGACAAAGTTTTTTATGTGTTCATCAACGAAACTGCTGATTTGTTCAGTTGGACTCCCATTGCCGCTTATAATTGGTCTGCCAGGAATGTCTCCTTTCATCCTGTTTTTGTGTATTTTGGGGAGTAAGTATAGTTCTGGAGTTAACCACTCGATCACCGATGTCCAATTTCGCATCATCCATGTGCTCCGCTCAGACCCTGAAAGTGATCATTCTGAGGCCAGGAGAAAAACAGAAGAAATCCAATGGATATACAAGCTACGCACGCTAACCCCATTCGGCCTGAACAGAAAGGATTTTTAAATATTTTCTTCTCAGTGAATGATCAACCAGAGAATATTTGTTGCAGAAATGGAGAAGAATTGATTTTTCAACTTTTTATTATTGTTTTATTTTAATTCAGTTTTAATACAAGAACAGAGGCATTGTTTGAGAAATTACAGTTAAAAGTACATAAATTGAAAAACGTTTTGAGATTTTGATGTGAAGGGGCTGCTGGTCCATCCAAAATAGCAATTTCTTACTTTATGCAAACCAGGTGTTCTCTTTCTATCAATATTTTCAAATGAGTTGTTTTTATAATAATTTACAGTTATACCTTGAAAAGTCTGTTTTTGTGTCTGCAGGTTTTGTTTTAACCCTTTACCTAATGTAGTGGCCAAAAATGGACAGAAAATGAACCTGAATAAGCCAACCACAGCCTAAAATATCTCGGAAGTTTCTCAATAAAACCATACAAATATGGATATCATTAGAACCAGCTCGTCGAGCTGGTGCTAATGATATCCATATTTGTACAGTTCTATTGAAAATTGTGAAATTTGTTTTCAAAAAATGTTCAATTTAATTTACTTTTTAAAAATGCTGTGTTAGGTAAATAGAAAATAATTTCAGTCATACTTTAAGTAACAAGAGGCCCCAAGGAGCCTTAATCGCTCACCGGCCAAAGTGGTTCAAAGAAGTATTTGGGGTCACATTCAGTTAGACATAGTTCATCAACACTACAAAGGAATGAAGACATGAGAGACAAATTTTATGGAACTAGGGACATGGCTTGAACAAACTTGAATCTTAAACCCCTAAGGAGGCTGCATACCAAATATCAAAAACATTCATCTGCTGGATCTGAAGAAGATTTTTAAAGAAAATTCCTCATTTTGAACTAAGTTATCATTCAGGTTCCACAGTGAGCCCAAATATGAACCCAGGGACATGGCTTGAACAAACTTGAATCATCCCCTAAGAATACTGCATGCCAAATATCAAAACATTCCGACTGCTGAATCTGAAGAAGATTTTTAAAGAAAAATTCCTCATATTGAGTAAGTTATAATTTGGGCTCCCACAGGGCGCCTAAATATGGAAGTTACAATTCAAGCTCCCGCAGTGAGCCCAAATATGGACCTAGGGACATGGCTTGAACAAACTTGAATCTCAATCCCCTAAGGATGCTGCGTATCAAATATCAAAACATTCCGACTGCTGGATCTGAAGAAGAAGATTTGTAAAGAAAATTCCTCATTTTGAACTAAGTTATAATTCAGGCTACCACAGTGCGCCCCAATATGAACCCAGGGACTTGGCTTGAACAAACTTGAATCTCACCCCCCTAAGCATGCTGCATACCCAATATCAAAAGATTCTGCCTGCTGGATCTTGAGAAGAAGATTTTTAAAGAAATTTGCCTGAAATGCACTAAGTTCAAATTGGGCTCCTATACTGAGCCCAAATATGAACCCAGGGGCCAATTCGAACAAACTTGAATCAGATCCACCCCACAATGTTGCATACCAAATATCAAAAGATTCTGCCTGCTGGATCTGGAGAAGAAGATTTTTTATGAAATTTGCCTGAAATGCATTAAGTTCCAATTCGATCTTCTGTAGTGAGCCCAAATATGAATCCAGGGAGCCGATTTGAACAAACTTGAATCAGATCCACCCCACAATGTTGCATACCAAATATCAAAAGATTCTGCCTGCTTGATCTGGAGAAGAAGATTTTTTTAAGAAATTTGCCTGAAATGCATTAAGTTCGAATTCAGGCTTCTATACTGAGACCAAATGTGAATCCAGGGGCCGATTTGAACAAACTTGAATCAGATCCACCCCACAATGTTGCATACCAAATATCCAAAGATTCTGCCTGCTGGATCTGGAGAAGAAGATTTTTTAAGAAATTTGCCTGAAATGCACTAAGTTCGAATTTGAACTTCTATAGTGAGCCCAAATATGAATCCAGGGGGCCGATTTGAACAAACTTGAATCAGATCCACCACATAATGCTGTATACCAAATATTAAATGATTCTGCCCACTTGTGCGGTGCTATCGAAGTTATGCCCCCTATGGAGCCCCAAGTCGGCATGTCCATTTCATTTGAACAAACTTGAATTGCCATCTGGTAATGAACATCCATACCAAGTTTCAAGCACATCGACCTAGAGGTTTCAGGGGAGAAGTCGTTTGAAAAATGTTCACGACGCCAGCCGGACGACCACGACGGATGACAGATGACGGACGGCAAGTGATAAGTTTAGCTCCCTTCAGTGAGCTAAAAATAAGCTTACCTGCAAGTTTTAGTTTGCTTAATCCTCTTTGATTATGTCACACTTGTGCAAATAATGGACATAAACTAAGTTTGTTTTTTTAACAATAATCTTTATATTTTCAAAGGGATCTTGATAAAATTTCTCATACTTGAAGAGTTATACAGATGAATAACAAAGTTTTTTTATGCTAGTTGCCTTTTTTCGTGTATTTTGTCGATTTTGGTCATTACGCCCTGTATATTATATTTGGGCCATGAGCTGCGAAAAGGGACCTTAGGGGTCAAAAATTTGAAACTGAGTTAGAGTTACATCTCTACTCTCCTGAACACGAGATTTCCAACTAAGTTTACTTTAGGTTTATCTGACATTTATAAATGGGTCAACGCGACGTGTAAAGTGGGATGTCCAAGAGCCCCATAACTTGAATCGACCGTTTGACGTTTCAACGTAATACTTATA
Organism: Pictodentalium vernedei; assembly: GCA_031216915.1. Taxonomy (NCBI): domain Eukaryota; kingdom Metazoa; phylum Mollusca; class Scaphopoda; order Dentaliida; family Dentaliidae; genus Pictodentalium; species Pictodentalium vernedei. The sequence goes on from CM062296.1 coordinate 576,715,074, forward strand.
CTGTGCATATGTGCAATGTTATATCTTGTGAAAATGTGAACGTTTAGCAAACTGTAAGAAGTTATTTCATTTTCGAAAAAATGCATTATTTAAGAGTGAAGGAAGATAACAAACTACCATCTGGGCTTTAATTCACTGTGGATATGATTCAATTCATGGCGTGAGAGGAGCAATCTGCAAAGAAAATTTTGAAAAAGATTTTTGTTTTCCCGAGCTGTCAGGTTTTTCATTTTTGTTTATTTCTTGTTCATTTTTTTTTCTGTTGAGGAGGGAGGAGGGAGGGGTCGGGGGTGATGCTTTTTTTCACGTTTTCGGTTGCTTTCCATGCATCGGCAAATTGAATAAGGAAAATCCACGAACACACGACCGCCCCCCCCCCCCCCCCCCCCCCCCAAAAAAAAAAAAAAAAAAAGCAGAAGAAGAAGAAGAAACGGGACCAACAGAAATTTTACAGTGCCATCTCCAATAATGGCAATATGGGCCAACGTGCACAACTTCGAAGAGGCATCGGAGCACGGATGACAATTTTTTTCTCGAGAGAACTAACACCGAATCTCCAACCAACGGTAGTGCGTACTCACACCCACCGCCTTCCAGCCAGCGTGATATATTATGCCTATAACATATCCTGTCTCACTTAATGATGACTTCAGGAAAACAATTCTTAGAGATTTATTCCTGGATGGATTCACATACAACACTACTATTATTCTCTATGCAGTACCAGTGACTCTCAAGTCTTCCATTTGCACAGCTCTGCATAGAGAATTATCTAAATGTACCACCCTAGCATACTATACATACATACATTCGTTCGTATATTTTGCCACCCCAGTCAAAAATCCTGGCTACGCCAGTGAGTATTTATCCCCCACCCCTCCCATGCATATGCGCACAGGCCTATTCTCGGCCCACTGTAAAAATTATTAAACAAATACAGGCTGGGGTTTTGTTTGTTTTTTGCTAAATATTAATGTGTTGCCCATTAATTTTAAATTGTTATTTTCTCTTATTTTTTGTCCCCCAAACAAGATTTGGATTAATTGATATTCACAAGACAAAGACATGATTTCTGAGTGTCATTTATGCAAAGCACGTATTTCAGTTTGGAATTTAAACACCAAAATGCTTACAAAATCTCGTATTCAATTTCTCAGCGCCTCTGAAGTGCAAGGATTACGTACAAAAGAGTTTTTCTCGTCAGTTTGTGTCCTATTCCGGAACGTGTTATGTTCAGTTGCTCCAAAACTTTTCTTAGTGTGGAATTTCTAAACGCATTTAGTTGTGGTGAAGCGTAACTCTAAAATGCGTCTCGATTTTAAACATAACATTGAAACACGTTTGGGTCTGAACATGTAGGTCCTATATAATTCGTGGAGCAGGCCATCAAACTGAACAATTTCAATTTTAAAACGTCTTGAAATCAAATATAGATTCAGCCAAGACCTATATGAGTTTCCGTTGAAAGTTGCCTGATAGTCATTAGTCTCAATCTTTGCCGGGAGGGGCTATCAACCTCAGTGTGTTTGGCCGCATGTTGGGGTGTGTGTGTTGGTGACATCAAACTCAGCAATATCAATCTCAAAACTTCTTCCCGTGGGACGCCCAGGATATAAAAGTCTACATGTCCACTGATGTAGATTGTTCTCCTCCACCTGTCTCCGTTGGTAAAATAGGACTTGGTAACCAACGCCGCTGGGTGCCATGCCTCAGTAAGTGGGAAACATAGGCATAAATGATTGGCAAGACTTGACTTTATAGTTATGTTGAGTCATGATATAGCCTTGATGCTGGCACTAATAAATAAATACATAAATCGCAAATTGTATTTAAATCAAAGTTAGGTTCAGCTAATGATCCGTATGAGACTTCTATACAAGAAACCTAAAAATGTGACTGATATATACTGTCACAAGTTTTACTCCTTTTGTCTGGAGAGGCTGTTATGGGCCACAAATAGGTCATACATCCCTTTATTCGATGAGAAAAACTGAAACAAATATTCCCGGAGCAGTCAGGTAACCTTAGGGCCGTATTTAAGAATGGGCAGACTGGGCGGACGCACAGGGCCCCACATTTGAAGAGCCCCCACATTTGGCAGGGAATTTTGTCATATTGTTCGAAATAACAATTTGCCTGTTGAAATGTTCCACATTTTGGAGCTCAGAGTGCTTTCAGAAACTTTATGAGAGCCTCCAGAAATCCAAATTTACTTGGGGTAACACACCCCCACAAGACCCCAATTAAGCCGCTCGTCGCCCAGACCACTTCGGGATCTCGGTGTTATGAGCGTAAGAGAAAATTGAGCTTCTACTCGAGGCTTCCCAGGCACCCCATATTTCTGTATCCGGCCCCTTGGTAACCTGACGTCTCAGGACAGTTTTTTTTTTTTTTTTTTGGGGGGGGGGGGGGGGGGTGGTGGGAGGGGGTCACTGACAATGACTCTAAAGTTAGAAACAATGAGTGAGAATGAGCAATCTCGTATCTCATCTTGGTGACAACATTTCCTCTATTAATTTCCCGGTATCAACCAATAAATTACATGTAGTTGGAAAAAAATTGGAGGCGTTATGATTTTTCAGTAAGCGTATTTGTCGGAGGCTCTAAACACGAATCTGGAAGTGGATCGATGTGTCAGGATCAACCACTACATGCATACATGCACAGAGAGGCATCTGTAATATTTTGTTGCCTCGAGCTTCCATTAACAAGTTATCTTGAAGTACAATGTACTGCAAGATTGTCTTCCCATGCAATTCTAAATTTTGTTGCCATTCAGTACTTTTCGACACCACTATTAACACGTTTTGCAGAATCACAATTCACATGTACAGATGAAACTCGAAGTTTACGGGATCGACCGATAACTTCGACTTATCCCGGTCTTCGAGTTATGCACTTCAGATGTATTTGAAGAATTTGGAGGCCTTGAACACAAGAACACAGACACTTGTAATCTGGACAAAGGAACCACTTCCACACTTCCCAAAAATATAGAACAGCGATGGTCTATATTTCCTGGGAGGGGGTGGAGAGGGATTGCTAGTCCCTGATTGCTTGGACCGATAGCTAACTTCAAGTTATCTCATATACTCGAATCGTCCGATTTCGAGTTATCGATTGCCAACTGTAGTTAAGAACATGACGATTTCATTTGCCTTGAAAGTTATTTTTCAAAGGTTGTCGTACATTAAAATTGAAAAAAAAATGCCCCCCCCCCCCCCAAAAAAAAAAGACAATTTTTTATGCTTAAACTGTTTTTCTGGATAATCCAAGGCAGAACATTGCTTTTCAGACCTAGTGTATTATTTTTACCGACCCCCCCCCCCCCCCTCCATCCCCACCGCTCACGGGTATTCCCTTCTCTGTTGTTGGGTATGTGTGTTTGTGATCATGCTGCTGCGAAATCACATCATCTAATTATTTCAGATTGCATGCAGTCTACCTTACCACCCAACCAATCATTCGAACAAGATTATTCTTTCATGTTTCATCAGGAAAAATAACTCAATTGTCACCAAGGGACGTCAGTTCATGAGGACTAGAGGGAGGTCCGCTGTAAAAAAAAATACACGAGGCTGAAAAAGCAACATTCCGCCCCTGGACTACCTAAAAACAAAATTTGAGCCATTTTGTGTGTGTGTGGGTGTGCAAAAATCCAATTTTGATGAGAAATATGAACAGAAGAAGTAACTTTCAAAGCAAATAAAACCTATATCTTTTACCTATCATGTTCTTAAGTGACCACCAAATATATAACAATGCTCAAAGGTCTTTTATCAGTGAAATTAAATGTGGAAAAAGTGGATTTGAAAAAATGGTTCGGCTTCGGGAGGGGGGGGGGGGTGGGGGGGGGGCGCACCCCACGGGCCTAGTGTCTTGCAAATGTTTTTCTGACTCCAAGGGCTAAATTTTGAGCCTTGTGTATTTTTGTTTACAGCTGACGCACCCCCCTCCCCCCGCCTCCTATGAGGACTGGAAAAAAATGAAGGATTTTTTTTTTAACTTTCTACTTTTTTTTGAAACGCAAATCCCTTCTTAAAATTAGTTTAGGAAAATGGTATACATTATTCGTCCCAGCAACTATTACCAAAACCGAGAAATGTTTCTCGAACAGCTTCGAAGGAAAGTTTTGAAAGATACTTGAATTTTGTTAAATAAATATAACTGAGTTGCATCACGATCACAAAATTAATAAAGCTCCAATTGAAAGAAAAAACTGACACAATTGTGAGCTACCCAAGTTGACCAGCAGCAGGGGCGGTGCTATATATAGAAAAAATTGCATGGAGGGGGCGGGAGCAAGTAGGGGACATGATATGCTCCCCATGGGGAGCGGGCATTGGGGGGGGGGGGGAGGGGGTAGAGGTGCATATCAAATAATTTTTAAGGCAGGAGGAATCCTTGAAGACTTATTAGACGGTTTATTTTTATTTTTATTCATTTATTTGTTTATCATATTTTTTTTTTTGGGGGGGGGGGGGGGGGGGGGGGGGGGTGCGTGAGGTGATTCATTTTTTCTCAAGCTCCCCAGACCTCTCCTCCCAGATAAACAAAAAACAGACAAAAATTGTGCTTTCGGACTATTCTGGTGTTTTTTAAAGGTTTACACAGTTTTTGTAACGTTGAAAAATAATGAGGTAGGTCCTACGACCCATATTTTGAGAGCAAGATTCACAAACTGTGTAGGCTACACTGCATTCAAACTTGTAATTCTTTACTGTCATACTGGATAAGTTCATCGGCTGGGTGTGCATGGGTATAACAAAAAAAAGAGCAGAGACTCAATTGTTTGTGTTAGAGAGGGTGTGTGAATGTGTTTGTGATGAATGGGAGAAAGGGGATGGCTGGCAAAATCTACGTTTGGGGACGGGGTAAATACCCTTCACCTCACCCCCACCAGTAGCATCGATACTGGTCACATGTTACTCGCGCTTGACATGAGGTGTTGCGGCTTTTGAGGTTGTAAGAATGTGGGCTGTGGACATGCTGTATCCAGGGCTGTAGAAAACAATCACATTTAATTTCCACAGTCACAGTCCACCAAGGCTTTGTCAGTATGATCTATGTGTACTGTAATGACTAGTAGTGACGTAGAGTAGAGCTTGAATACAGAACAGACAACTTTAGTCATTTTTATGCCACAGCGGGAACTTCAAATAAAAACAGAACA